>OX438819.1:3237924-4489910 GCA_949316475.1 Hypomecis punctinalis | reverse complement strand
TCAACTGTGCTTGGCTTTCTTCAGAGTTTCCGTTTAACCAAATGAAAGATTTTTCGCACTCGGCAAATTTGTTCTTTAACGCCAAGTATGATGGGCTTTCAGGCCAAAATAATGTTAGCAAGATAGCTAAAGATGGGCATACTGCTACGAAAATGGCTATCTGTCTCCAAGTTAAAAAGGCAGTCATGGCGTGACAGCACAGAACTCCCACGGCGTTTGTGGCTTTCTTCAAAGTTAAGAAGTACCCTCTTCGAGAAGGGTGGACGTATTCGCTGATGATGAAGCCGTTTAAGTAGATGCCGCCAACACTGATTCCTTGGATGAATCTGGCAGCGTAGAGAGCGTATATATCGTTTGCGAAGGAGAATATGATCCAGCCAACGAGATAGCACGCGTTCAAGCTGTAGTGGCACGCTTTTCGACCGAAAATCTGCAGTATTGGAGACATGACGAAGGATCCAAGTAGACCTCCGACGCCGTTGATGGCAGCTGAAATAAAACCAATACATGTTATTTTTATAGTCAAAAATTTCGGTACACAATGCTGTACTTCATGATCGAGATGCACGAGCACCGGCGAAGCTCGTGCGTTGCTTGTCATGTTCAACTTAACCTAACCTAGGTACTTTTTGTTTGTCACCTAATCTACAAAAGCAATTCGTTTCTGGCAGTTCGTGGTCAGTCTTCGGATCATAGCATCGATCGATCTCGGGTGGCATTTACAAGTGAGCGCTACCATGGCTCGGATGACACATCAAATTGTAGGTCCCGGTTATTTTAGCCGTTGAGCCATGTCAGAGGTCTTCAGATGGCTTAAAAATTCTACCCAGCCTGTAGAACTCACTTACAACACCTTTCATAAACTCGTATAATTCTTCAAAATTCAAAATGTGAACTGTAAAATTGAAAAAATGCTGAAACGTTTCAACCGTACACCGCGAGTTTACCTCTCTTTTTAACCGAAGTAATGTTCGGGTGTTTCCGCTCCTCGCAACGACCCGACTTTTCTTGCCCATTGTAACTATTTTTCCCGGCCATGTGTTTATTAGTCTGCCATTTTAGCGTAGCGTATCGTATCAATTGTTTTTATACTCCTGTCCATGTTAATCTGTCGCATTAATTTATCAACTACCTAAAAATTAAATACCTTCCCGTTAATCAATTCACCTGATCCTAATAACTTTCCAAATATTTAGTTTTCTTTACTTCCCTAATTATGATAGAACGGAGTACAAGGGTGATTAAGTTTTGCCGGCTGGTAAAGAAGTTAGAACTAGGACTCAACTCTCCCTGTGGAATGATAGGACGTGGGTTAATTTTTATCCGACTCAAATAGTGTTGTGCCCATTTGCCCACGTCTGATCACAGACTGTAATATAACAAAGTCAAATTAAAGGTGTGTTTGCAACACACCACAATCGAAAATAGCGTGCTGACTGCTGACTTCAAGCAACAAGATTATTGTTTATGCTTACTGATCCATGAGGCGTGATCATCAGTGGTACTGATATCAGCAGCATTGTCATCAGTAGTGCCAGTATCGTTGAAGTCAGTACTGGCTCGGGTGATAGCAGGGTTCAGGACTGAAGGGAAGGCCAGCATGAAGCCCACACTCAGAGACGAGAGAAGACCCGTGAACAGGATGAACAACTGAAACAGTAAGTAATCACCATTATTATCAAAGTAAAACATGTAAAGTTTATAAAAATCTTGTTCTTTTTAGGGTTCCGTACATCGAGTGGAAAAAAAAATGGAACGCTTATTGGATCACTCTGTTGTCCGTCTGTCTATCTGTCGGTCCGTGTGTCAGGCCTTTTTTTTATCTCGAGAACGCGTGAAGTTAATGAGTTAAAATTAAAACCATAAAGTTATATCTATGGTTTCTTGGAGTTGAGAACAAAAATCTTAAGTTAGAGCCGTCGTCGTAAAAACGTATATTTCGACACTCACAATGGAAACTAAACCTATAGGGTACTCCTGTTGACTTAGAACTTTGAAATTTGGCCTTTAATGCTGTTCGAGTTTTTGTAGGCGCTCTTGATACATTACCAATTGATTTAGACAGGCGTTATAAATACCTATTTGAAGGTGCTTCAAAGTATACAATACCAACCAAATTACATTTTTCGAGATCATTTCAGCGGCTGATCTCTACAGATTGAATAGGTATATTTTCGAATACATATTTTTCTTATTTAGTGGACAAAACATATCTGCTTTTTATCCAGTATATTGCCTCTGCTTCAATATCTATCTATTCAGCCTGTTCCACCCAACGCTTAGTATAGGCCTCCTCTCTCGCCATTCTTTCCGGTCTTGTTTTAGCCTCATCCATTGCCTCCCGAGAAGTTTGATGACGTCATCTGACCATCAGGCTTGTGGTCTGCCTCTGTCTTCGTCCTTCTCTCGGGTACCACTCGGTGACTGCCTTGGTCCACCAAGCCTAGTCTAGCCAAGTATCTTGCCCATCTCCCCTTTAGCTTGGCGATGCGTGTGCCTACGTCTTCGACTTTTGTGCGACATCGAATTTCCACGTTTGGGACACGATAAATCAAGCAGATACCTAACATGGCTCGTTCCATAGCTCTTTGAGATACACGGATTTTGTAAATATGCTTATTAGTAAGGGGCCATGTTTCGGCGCCGTAAGTGAGTATGGGCAGCACACATTGGTTATAAACCTTCAGGCATTGTGAGATTTTAGATTTAAAGATTTTCTAAAGACAGCCCACCCTAGCTGTACACGCCTGGCGATCTCTTTTAGCTGAGAGTCTCGGTCAAAAGACAGACAATGACCGAGATAAATGTAATCATTAACTACTTCGATGTTGTAGTTATTTACGACGACACTAGGTCTTCGTTGGTCATAATCTTGGATTTGGTCATTTTCATCTTCAAACCGATGCTCTCAGACGCCTCGGGTAACTCCGTGAGCATGAGTTGGAGATCTTCAATATAAGTTGACTTAAAAATATTGATTTGATTTTAATAGACATAATAGCAAAGAAGATATAATTATATAGGTATAAATCATTTTGCAAAAGAGGAACAGAAGTATATCGTATCATAAAATGTGTATTAATGAAAAAACGACTGACTTTTTATTTTCCATTTTAATATCGTCATTGATATTTAGCCGTGTCATATGAATTAATAAAATAAATTTAAAAAAATGCACTTACCTGTCTCCAAAAATATATATCACCCATTATTTTAGTAATAACGAACACAGTTTAATAAATTGGTTATTGTTCAACACAATTTAATAAATAATTATAGACTGCATTTATGTGATAACTAAAATGACCGTGACACCAGTGCTCTTCACTTTCAGACTTGACCTGAACTGGTTCTAGAATTAATGAATGTCTAATGACGTGCCAAGCAACCACAGCCACTTTTAAATTACTGATCAACATTGACAGTGTCATACGAAGTGGTGGGTAATTGTATTTTGATTAATTTATCTATCTACCCTCATTATGAAAGTCGGATATCAAGATATTTCAGTCATTTTGATTAATGCTACGCATACCAAGACAAATTATATGCAATTAACTTTTGCCCGTGGCTTCGCCCGCGTCATAGGATAGCTAGACCTGTATGCTGAGTGTGAGTTTTGTTGTAAACATGACGCGCTCTTCGGTGAGCGCGTATTATAAGTCTTATCTTTATCTTATAAGTTGCGCAAGAATGCTCGCTACAAAGGCAAGTTAGCAGAACTTCCTCGCACACTGGAAAGGTCGGCTAAGTCAACTCACATAATGGGGCCGGCTGTCTTTAATAAGCTGCCAGGGCAAATTACCACCGCGCCCTCTATGGGCAGTTTCAAATCGCGGCTCAAACGCTGGCTTGTCGAACACACGTTCTACAGCTACGATGAATTTATGACATTAAAATGTAATTGTAATTTTTGTAATTGACATTGAATTGAATATTGACATTGTCAATGTCAATGACAATGATGTAATTATGTTTCATGTATTATTTGGTACTTAAGTACGATACTTATTAGCAATATTACCTTTCTGTTGACTTGTAACTAACGTTATGAATAAAATGATTATGATTATGATTAAGAATGTAATTTGTATGTAAAATGTACAGCGCCACTAGCGGCGCGTTTTTGATACACAACAAGTTCATACAAATTACATGCTTACGCGCTCGCCGAAGAGCGCGTCATGTTTACGACAAAACTCACACTCAGCATACTGGTGTCAGAAGTTTTAAGTCGTCTTTTAAATTTATAAAATATACAGATTGGTAGTATCTTTTGATAACGGGCTTCTAATAAATAATAATAAATAAATAAATAAATATTTTGGGACATCTAACACACGGCCTCTGACCCCAAACTAAGCAAAGCTTGTGATATGGCTGCCAGAGACTGATATACTACATATACTTATTTTTAAATACATACTTATATAGATATAGATAGTAACTAAATAACACCCAGACACAGAGCAAACACTTATGTTCATCACATAAATATTTGCCCTGGGTGGGGATCGAACCCACGCCTCTTTGATCCAGAAGTTAGGGTCACTAACTGACTGCCACCGAGGCAGTCAGTCAAATAGTCTTCACAATTTAAACAGCAAAGTCTATTCCATAATTTATTCATATTATTATACTACACTCTTAGAGCAAATATCTACAGAGCCACAGTATCTAAGTTAAAGTAGTAAAAAATGACCGAGCGCCGTCATACATACCTACTTAGATGTTAGACATTAAATAATTTACAAAGACCCATTTTCTCAAATCTCGACATTATATTACTTAATTAGTGCTTGTAACCGAACACTTTCTCATCGCGATTCGCGATTGCGACACAATAATCTTACGAATAACGAAAAAACCTGCCCACTAAGTAGCTTGAGCAAGGTTTTTTGTTCGGACACTTTTTTTGCACATTGTGACTCTATAGATACTTGCTCGATGACTATACTTGTATTTATTTCGCACTATCCTATTACATTAATTACACCTATAGGTATTAGATGTGCTTTATGTTTATTAAATATCAGAATTTAATCAAAACAAATCAATGCATTAACTTTTCTCTTTCTACAACAGTTATTTCTCTATTTGGGACATTATTCATCTCATCTTCAATCTCTTGTAACGTTTTATCTTTAGTTTCTGGCACAACTTTGTACAAGATCGCCAAACAAATAGCTAAAATCACTCCAAAAATTGCAAAAGTCCCATACAACTTCGTATACTCCATCAATACTGGCGTCACTTTTAAAATTACAGCATAGAAAGATGTGAAAACAAAACAAGATACGAAACTTCCAAATCCTTTATGTTCTAAGGGAAATATTTCACTTATTATCGCAAAAGCTACTGGTATCACTCCGATGTTAACGATAAATGATTGCAATATTACTATCAACGCTGTAAACCACAATACAGGTTTTGAGAAATAATATATGCCATTTAAGTATGTTACTGCACTGATTAATATCATGAGTAAAACTGAAAAGATTCCAGAAGAAAATAAAATAGTACGACGCTTGACGTACTTTATAACAACAGTAGACATAAATACTGCTGCAACTGTCAACATATCTGCTCCTATAGTGAGATATAACCCTGAAGTATTGTTGTGCATAAGCTCCGTCATTATTTGTATGATATATGCCATGTAATAGTACCTCCCACATACATCAATAGACACAGTGAGAACTGAACTTATAACAAACGCTTTCTGAAAGTCTTTCTTCAAGAACTTCTTTAGCAGTTCCACTAAACTGCTATTCTCCTTATTTGTTGTAATCTTCTCTCGCCTTGCTTCTAACAATGCCTTCAAATGTTTCTGGTTCTCTTCCGAGTCTCCATGCAACCATTTGAACGCCGTTTCACATTCTTCAAATTTGCGCTTTGAAGCCAAGTGAGACGGGCTTTCCGGCCAAAAAAGCGTCATTACAATAGAAAGGCAACATAAAACAGCTGCGGATGAAGCAATCTGTCTCCAAGTTAAGATATGACTCATGCTATGGCAGTACAAAGCTCCAAGAGCGTTGAAAGCTTTTTTCAGTGTTATAAAATAACCCCTACGACGTGGGTGGACATATTCGCTAAGGACAAAGACTGTAATGTAGACGCCGCAAGACGTAAAGCCTTGGATGATTCTGGCCGCGTATAAAGTAGTCACGTTTGCTGCGAAGAACATCATTATCCATCCGATGAGCCATAAGGTGCTTATGAGTATAGAGCACGCCTTTCTTCCGAAAATTTGAAATATTGGTGTCACGAGGAAACAGCCGACCATACCGCTAACGCCGTACACCGCATCTTAAAAGAAAAAAATATATATATGAGAAATGAGTAAAGAATAATAATAACTAAGAAGAAGAAAAGATATTGGAAAGTTAGATAAAACAAGCACGTTCAATGCATGCCCAACCGTAATTTTTGGTAATCTATAGATATTTGTACCGGTATTAATAGTCAGTCTGTCTAGTCATCTTTTAGAGAGATAAGATAAAAGACCTGGCAAGATAGGATATCAACAGACTACGGTAGCATACGCACTGTTATCAGATGGACGGTGATTATATTACCAAAAATCTCAGAAGCCAATGCACGAGATATGCACAGAATATGAAAAAATTATGAGGGAGAAAGTTGGGCTATACTATACCCAGTAGCGGGTAAACACAGTCTGCTTAAAGAGAACTTAGTTACTTACTTAGCATCGCGAATAGACAAATTGTTTTTCTATCAATTTATCCCCTGGTACAGAAACCAACAATGTAACAGGCGAGTTGGTGGCCAAGTGCGGACTTATTTGCGATAAAAAAGAATGGATAGATGGCAAAGAAGATATAATATGACAATGGGCAAAATTAAATGAAAAGACAAATGTATAAAACTGATTAATTCTTGTGTCATGCTAGAAATGCTTATGAGATTGTCGGGCGATATTTAGGAAAGAGTGCCTATAGTGTAGCTGTATAGCCGTGGTGGTCAAGAGGTAGTGACACTCGCCTTACAATCGTGAGGTCGTGGGTTCGAATCCCCGGTCCCGTACCAATGAGTTCTTTGGAATTTATGTACGGAATTTCACACCACTGGCTTTTCGGTGAAAGAAAACATCGTGAGGCAACCTGCATACGTCCGTAGAAGAAATTCCATGGTGAATCCACCAACCCGCATTGGGCCCGCGTGGTGGATATGGCCCAATCACCCTTCGTGGGTAGGCCTACGTCCTGCAGTGGACTACTAAAAAGGCTGGTACAATACAGTACAGTGTAGCTGTAGTTAGTTGGTATACCAGGCAGGTCACAAAGGAGTGTGTGCATCTCCCACGATACCTGTCGGGACTAAGAGCGTTTGTTCACGGCTGTTTTTTTCACCGGACAACGGACCGTCAAAAAACGGATACCCTTGTTTACGCGTATTTTAATTTACCGGGTGGATGTCCGTTTTGAGTGCCGTCTATTTGCGCTAGTTTAATCTGGCTGTCCGCTTTGATTAGTGTTTACCTACCTATCTGTGAGACAGATCCACATAATGAAAGAATAAATTTTACAAAAAAAATCGGATAAAAAAAACGCAGGTAGACGGCACTTAATTCAAAGAAAAATGCGTTCGGCGTCGTCGCGTCTTTCCATTCTATACAAGCCCAGAACGCAAGGGTATGAAACTATACTCCATAAAATTTAACTTGATCTCTGCGACAGCTGTCACAAAAATCACGCCTATGAAGTCCTGAATTTCTTAATAGTACAGACAGTATCTGTCAATGTCATACTTTGTGGGCATGCCGATTAGTGATGGGCGACGAATGATCGTGACCACAGAGTTTTAGATAGAGTTTTAATTAAAATATCGATAGTTTATACTGACGATATTTTAAATAAAACTTGATTTATAATTAATTTTATTGTATATTGTATTATTATAACATTTTTTACATGTGTAATTAAAGTAAACCCAATTATATGTTACATTAGCATCGATAATAGTGAAAAACGTCGATAAATACTATCATTACATTATTATGAGTATATAAATAATATCATACCATTATTTACATGTGTACATACTTGATGTTAAATAATAGTAAGTAAATGAAATCCAATTTCTCACCTTCAACTACTCATTCGATTTCATTACATCATTGTTTGAAAATCGTTTTTTTCCACCACTATCCCTACTCTAAAAATGTCAATCTTCTACTGTCGCAGAGATCAAGTTAAATTTTATAGAGTATAATCACGTATAGATGGGAAATAAGTTTTTTACTAAGTTCTTCCAAACCATACAAGAGCAGTACGCAAATACTCGCGTATATTTTGTAGTAACGTAGAAGTATTAGGTATGTTGTTCCATAATGTACAGCGCCAGTACGCATACGGACTAATCGTGTATGTTTCGGTTCGGAATAAGCGCGCTAAACTCTATATTACAATTTGTACGTGAGCAGTTGCATGCTCGCCATTTTGATTTATTGACATCTCTTTCTATTTAATGGTAATTCATATTTACAAAGGATATGGAAAAGATGCGGTTTTTGAAATCTTGCAGAAACAAAATATATACCAATAGAAAGCTTATATAATTATCTTTTCAAACACATATTTTTTAGAATTTTTTTCATCGCCATTTAATTTTCAAATGGGTTCTAAAAACATTAGAAAAATGAACTATGTGCTACACCAAATAACTGCATTAAGCCTAAATTGAAAAAAAAAACCTGACAGTGACATTATGAAAAAGCAAAAGGAAATGACGTTGTCAATATTGAACAACCAATAGAGGGCTGGTCGCCATGTTTTAAAAAATAAATAAATGTCAAACTCTAAAATACCAGCCCGCTATTGGTTGTTTGAAGATTCCTGTCTGATACGAAGACTACGTAGATCTCCTCTTAGTATTACCAGTTCAGTCTAAATATTTTCTACTTAGTGAAATAAAAAAGAGATATTATAATAAAACGGCGATACACAAAAATATGTTTTTGCGTGAAATAATATTCTTAAATATGGCACTAAACATTAATACAGCTCGCATCGCTGCCGGTTTTCAAGAACCGCCACCCATATAAAAAGTTTACCAACTCCTTTCATATTCAACCCCTAGCAGTTAACGTCTCACATAATATTAATAATGCTCGTTAAAAAGTACTTTTTTAAAATTTAATCCTAGCTATTTTATCCTATAAATAAACATAATTCCATATTTTCTGTATCAAAAAAATACTTCGACTTTTTACATTCTTGTCAAGTGTAAGTTGATTGTTATTCATTATTATTTCATTGAATTAATTTTTATTTTATAAAATCAATTTTATTAGTTATTAGATTTATTTAAAATTGAGATACTAGGTTTTTTTTACATGTAACTTATTGTTATAAAATAAATGAGAATGAGTAATTGAGTATAGTCAGGAACGAAGACGCGAGCATCCACGATACAAACTAGGTATACACGATCAGTACGGAAAATTCTTGTATGCATTGTAATAACAGATTTTAAAACAACATTACAATATATAATTATTACACTCGTACGCGAGCAGTTTCCTATGGCTGCGTTCTGGCCTTAGAGTATATAAATAACTAGTTACTATACTCTAAGGTTCTGGCGTTGTATAGAATGGAAAGACGCGACTCGAGCACCAACATTACAAACTATACACGATCAGTACGCAAAATTCTTGTATGGTTTGTAGTAACAAATTTTAAAATAACATCACAGTATATAGGCGAGCAGTTTCCTATGGCTGCGTTCAGGCGTTGTAAAGAATGGAAAGACGCGGCGTCGTCAACAAGCTCCAAAACATTGGCGTGGATGACCGCTATTTCGGACGCCGGGCCGGTGTCCGTCGCGCCGTCGTGCATCCGGCGAAAATTTCTCACTGAATGGATGTCCGGTACGCCAACACACGTTCATACTCCACCATACACCGCCGCGAATCCGGTGAAAAAAACGGTCCGTTGTTCGGTGAAACGAACTGTGGCACTAAGGCGGGGTGGTCCCTCATAAAATCCTTTATGGATTTTTTATAAAATGGACAAAAAAGACAGATTACTGATTAAATATATAGGAACGGAGAGAAATGGTTCGTTTACTTACTGATCCAAGATGCATGGTCTCCTGTGGTTTTGATGTCGGTGCTATTACCCTTTGTGAGGGCAGGACTCAGCACAGAAGGAAAAGACAGGATGATCCCGGCGCAGAAAGATACTACCAAAGTCGTGCACAGGATGTAGACCTGAAAACATTATCTACATTAGACAATTTGATTACGAAAGCTACCCGTACACTAATACTGAAAGTTATGTAGAGGATAATAACTGCAGCTAATAAAATTATAATAAAACAAGCACAAAAGACCATAAAAGACACCATCACTGTATTGAATGTAAAGCAGTAGTGGAGACAGGAAGGACAAAAGAAAACTAAAACATTCTACTCATTTAAAAATAGCATAAAAACATAAAGTTTACTGAAAAGTATTTACATTAAAATACAATAAGGAGATCGCCAACATGGCCCCGAGCGGTGTGAAACACCAGTTTAAATTGTAAGGCGCACCAACTTTCGTACTGGCCTACTACACCAGTCTCGATAATTTATGCAACCAAAAAAAATAATAGTAGGATGAAACCCATTAGAAAAGGAGGGGAATATTATAAAAATAAAAGGAAAAATAATTTACGGGCGATCTGAGTTCGGGAAGGGGTTGAGGGGGGGGGGGTTTTAAGGGGAAAAAACGGTTTTTCTCGATTTCCGGCAAAACTAAAAGTCCTATCGAAAAAAGTCAAATAGCAAAGTTGTAGGTAATAAAAAGATCTAAAACTTTTCTATTGACACTTTTTTCACATAATAATAATATAATATAATAATATAGCCTTTATTTCCCAATATTCACACTAATTTACAAAGTTTCAAAACATTTCTGATACATAATAAACATATTAACAAAACAATATTAAAATAGTGTTAATTTTTTTTTTTTTTTTTATAAATATGTATATAAATAATATTAGTATTGGGTCACCCATTTTTGGATGTAGGCCTCCTCCATTATTTTCCAGCTTTCTCTATCATTAGCCTGACGGGTCCAGGCTGGTCCGGCCATCTGGCAGATGTCGTCGCTCCAGCGCCGTCGAGGACGTCCTCGAGGGCGTTTACCATCATACGGATGCCAGTGTAGTATTCTCTCGCTCCATCTATTGTCCTGAGACCTCGCAGCGTGGCCAGCCCAACGCCACTTCAATCTGCATGCCAGTTCGACGGCATCAGTCACGTTTGTGATATTTCTAATGTACGTGTGCCGTTTTTTATCTTTCAGCTTTATTCCTAGCATACTTCTTTCGGTGGCTCTTTGAAATACGTTGATTTTTTGCACTACGTCTTTTGTAAACGTCCAAGTTTGGCAGCCGTACAGTAGCGTTGGTAAAACGACTGTATCCATTGCTTTCCTTTTTAAGTGCACGGGTATTTTTCCTTTAAATATTTCTTTTAGCGACCAGTACTTGTTCCATGCTTTTTTAATTCGTCGCTCTACTTCAGATGAGGTTTGTTTACCGAATGTTATGCTTTGTCCTAGGTAAATATATTCTTCTACATAGCCAATATTATGAAGCTCAGTTTTAATTGGTACTCTACTGCTATTTGTCATGGCAAACGTTTTGTTTGAATTCATTTGCAGCCCACATTTCCTGCTCTCCTTGTCTAGAGAGTTTAACATAAATTCCAGGTCTTTGTGGTTATCTGATATCAGAACAATATCGTCAGCAAACCGTAAGTTGTTAAGATATTCGCCATTTATATTTACACCTTTCTTTTCCCAGTTTAGTTGTCTGAAGACGTGTTCTAGTAGAGCAGTAAACAAATTGGCCGAAATTGGGTCACCTTGTCTTATTCCTTTATGTATCTGAAATGGTTCTCCTTTGCCTTCTAGTTTTATTACGGCATTATTGTTCCTATAAATTTCTTTTAAAATCTCTATGTATCTAGTATTCACTCCCTGCTCTTTTAAAGCTAACCATAGAGGTTCGTGTCGTATGGAATCAAACGCTTTGCGGTAATCTATAAACACAACATAGAGTTCTTTTCCATATTCCGTTTGTTTTTCAATAAGTTGTGTCAATGTGAAGATATGATCTATAGTAGAGTAAGAGCGTCTGAAGCCGGCTTGTTCTCTTGGTTGGTTACTATCTAGTATTTTTGACATTCTTTTAAGAAGCATCGTAGCAAAAACTTTGTATACAGTTTGCTGTAGACAAATTGGTCTATAGTTTCCCAAGTCTAATGGATCACCTTTTTTATACAGTAGAGTAATTATGGATGTTCCCCAATCTTGTGGTATTTTCTTTAGGGTTATTATGTCATTAAAAAGGTGTGTTAGTACAGGTACAACCGGTTCAATAATTGCTTTTAGAACATCATTTGTTATTCCGTCATCCCCGGGACTCTTAGACAATTTTAAATGTTGGATTGCATTCTTGACTTCGCTTTCTAAGAATAGTGGTATATCATTGCCAATTTCAGATGTCGTGTCACGTTGTTGTTGCGTTATGCATAATGTGTATTCAGTCTTATCGTTTTCATATAGTTTGGTATAGTATTCTGTAGCAGTCTCAACAAGTTTTCTTCTATTTGTCAATATTTTGTTGTTTTTGCTTTTTAAGGACATAATCCAGGACTTAGTATTGTTTAATCTTAATGTTGCTCCTTTGACAGAAGATCTCTTGTCCAATTCTTCCTCTATTATCTTGTATCTATATGTTTTATATTCTTGATCTATTTGTTTCCTTACAAGTTTATAGAGCGCACTGAGCTGGTTTTTTTCCGAGCGGGTTTTATTTTCTTTATGTTTTAGTCGAGTTCTTTCATCGATGAGTTTCTCTACGTAGGCAGATAGAGGCATTTTATCTCTACTGTTTCTTCTTGGTAATTCTTTAACTGATTTAGTTATGGTTTTTATTAACACGCCATAGGCTGATTCCATGTCATGCAGTTGGATTTTGGATATATTATCTGCAAATATGCTTTCTAAAGACTTTAACTCCAATTGGTTTAATTTTGATATTTTACTCTTATAGTCTCTCCGTGACTTCTTGACGTTATTTTCAAGAGAAAAAATTGTTTTAACCAATCTGTGGTCTGAAGGAAATTTGGTATTTAAAACTGTTATATCTGAAATATTTTGGATATTTTTTGTTAAAATAAAGTCTATTTCATTTTTTACCTTCCCATTCGGTGCCATCCAAGTCCATTTTTGTTTGGGATTTTTCTTAAAATGTGTGTTCACGATGTATAGCTGATTTTCGAAACAGAATTTTATCAATATTTCGCCTCTTACATTTCTGTCTCCGTAACCCCATGGACCCATGACTTTTTTATCTTCTGGGTTAGGTTTTCCAATTTTAGAGTTAAAATCTCCCATCACAAGAGTTTCTTTACCTGTATTTTCCAGAGCAGTCTGTAATAGTTTATAAAATATATCCAAATCTTCTAAGCTTGCATTTTCCGTAGGAGCATAACATTGTATCAAATTGATAATTTTGCCATTAAATGACATATCTAATCTTATGACTCTATCAGAAAATGTTTTAATATCAATTATGTTCGATTTATAGCGTTTATTTACGAGAAATCCTACGCCATTTCTACCACTTTTTTCGCCATAATATATTAGGATGTAGTTATCATTTTCTAGTATTTCGTTTCCTTCTTTTTTTACTTCTGATAAGCCGATGACGTCCCATTTAAACTTCGTTACACTGTGCTGTAGTTCTATATGTCTATTTTCATGTACTAGTGATCTGATGTTCCAGGTACAAATATAAATATTGTTATTGTTTTTGGTGGAGGGTTTCGGTCTAATCTTCCCGCGGGGACCAGCCGTATTGGGAGATGTTACAATTATTTGTTGATTATTATCGCTTTTATACATTATTGGTTGAGGTGGAGGAGGGGCAAGCGCTAGTTTTTTGAATGAACTTGATCTTCTGCGCTCGTGGAGGCTCTAGTGGCGAGATTCAGCTGGGACGGACGTAAGTAGTTTATTATGTTTTGCGATTTATTTTTCTTCTGTGTGTGGGCAATTTTCGCTTGATTTCCGCTGGCATCTGCAGTTGCTGTTGTTTCAGGAGATTGCGACAGGAACCTTTTGTTAGTCGATTTTTCTACTGATGCTTGGTGCGTCACATTGCGTGGTCCTAGTGTCACAATTTTATCGTGGCGTAAAGCAACTTTTTTACCACATTCCCATTCTTGTTTCAGAACCTCTTGAAGCTCCTTCCTTTTTTGAAGTACAGCAGGAGAATAGTCTTCTTTAATGTAAATTTTCGAAGAATGACAGGTCTGAAGTGTTTTTTTCTTCCTAAGAAGCTCTATTTTTCTTCCCATAGTGGTAAATGTCACTACCACTGGCCTAGTTTTTTCACCTCTCTTGCCTAATCTTGTGATCGCTTCAATTTCATTTTTCTGGCATTGTACTTCCATTTTTTTATTTATTATGTTCAAAATAATGCTTAGTAGGGTGTCATAATTTTTTTCCTTTTCTTCAACACCAAAGAAAACTAAATTTTTTTTTCTTAATTGTTTGTCGAGAAAGTCTAATTGTTTTTGCTGTTGTTCTATTTTATTTTCCAACATATTTGTTTTTAATTCTATGATGCTGAATTTCTCATCTATATTATTATTAATACTTTCCTTTATATTTACTTCCATGTTTTTCATATCTTGTTTTTGTTGCGCTATATCGCTTTGTATAATGAGTAGTGTTTTCATTATCTCTTCCATTTTATTTTAGCGCCCTCTGTTTTTGGGTGGATGCTATTGAGTCTCTTTGCTAGGTATAGCTCGTTGTAGTTTCGCTACTTGCCGCTAGATGGCGCTTTCCGAAAATATCAAACAGTGCAATTTTTATAAGAGGTTATTTTTGCAAATATAGTTTACATTATCCACTTATAGCACTTTCTGAGCATAGCTTTATATTGACTGACCTTTTGATTTTGTATTCGTGTGTAAATTCTGCGTATTTTCCACAAAATTTTGTTTCTCAGCATCAACCGTTACGAACAGATTCTTGCAATTTCTGTCCAAATTATTGCAGTTTTGATGCCAATAACAATTCTGGAGCGGTTTCACAACTTGATCCACTTGATTATCACTTTTCGGCGTAAAATAACTGGTTTTAATATTTTATTTTTAAAAAATATAACAGAGACGATGTCAACACTGGCACAGCAGCGCCCTCCATATCAACTCAAACATAAAAATCGTAATATTTTCTTTAAAAAATAGTATGCTTAACGTAACATAACCTAAAGATTGAAATTAAATGATATTTTAGTACAAGATAGAAAAATAATAATCTCCTTAATTTTAGACAAACAAATTTAGTTAATCCCATGAAAAAAAAATATTTCAAAATACATAAAAAATATATTAAAAATCTATAAAAAATATATAAAATATATATCGTAAATATATTTTTAATAACAAACTTTTGGCCGATTTCTATATATATTTTATACATTTTTAATAGATTTTTAATATATTTTTAGTACATTTTGACATTTATTTCTTTAATATTTATTTTCGATTTTTTGCATTTTCTGAGAAGATTTACTATAGTAACATATATATTTTTTTTCACCATCGGAAAGTAGAGATTTCAACAAACAGAAAACATACCAACTTTTTGAAAAAAGCTGATATTTTGACGGTTGAATTTTCGATTGAAAATTAGGGTGTTTTTTCGATATTCATTCAAAATAAGGTGAAAATAATTAATATTTTTAATCAAATAAATTACAGCGTATTTGGGACATAAAAAGGTAAGTTTTCACCAAATTTCGTTAAAAAAAAAATATTTTTGTTAGAGATAAAAATAAAAAACCAAAAACTCGGTTTTTTGGATTTTTCACATAAATTTTGAGGTTATGTGAAAAAAGTGTCAAGGCAAAAGTTTTAGATCTTTTAATTACCTACAACTTTGCTATTTGACTTTTTTCGATAGGACTTTTAGTTTTGCCGGAAATCGAGAAAAACCGTTTTTTCCCCTTAAAACCCCCCCCTCATCCCCTTCCCGACCTCAGATCGCCCGTAAATTATTTTTCCTTTTATTTTTATAATATTCCCCTCCTTTTCTAATGGGTTTCATCCTACTATTATTTTTTTTTCAATCTTTATTATTTTTAAAGGTTCTACTCTGGCCTATACGCAGCACACCCCCTTTGGTCTTTACATCGACGACCCGAGTTATTTTATCTCTACCTTCAAATTTTTAACTACTTTCCCTAAAGGCCAATGGTTTCGTGGTAATTTCCCATCTGCTATCAGTACCACGTCTCTGACATCTATAGCTTGATGCGACGGTACTGCTTGCCTCGGAGTCAGAAGCGGAAGACATTCTCGAACCCATCGTTGCCAGAAGAGTCTGGTGCAAATCAAATACAAACGTATTTGCGATGTAATGATTATTAGAAAATTAGTAGCGGATCTGCTGCGACTAAGTAGGCTGAAGCTTAATAAATATTACAATTCATGATTATAATTATAACAGAGGCCTACATTTTTGTTATGTTGCCCTTGATATCTCTGCGGATTTATATGTTTTCAAGTCCACAGTTTATGAATATATTCCTAAATATACTGAATTGGCTCTAAAGTTTGATTTCTTTATCAGTTTCATTCAGTAAGGTGAATAGAAAAACTGAAAATCTGGGATAATTATTGTGTGGGATAGGGAGAACGCATCCACCAGGATCTAAAGAAAAAGAAGAAAGAAGACGTGAAAGAAAGGTGTCGTCTGGATAGATGAGACCTTACATGAGGGCAAATAATTATGGCTGGACCTTATAAAGAAATTAAAAGTAATGATATCTCATCAAAAACATAAATGTGAAATGTGAGCCATGCGTCCAATATAAGAATCATAATATGACCAACTTCCTAACAAAAGAATTAAGATCTACATAGGGGCCATGTGCTCGGTTGGAAATCATAAAATTTTAGTTACAAGAACACACAACATTTTAAAAGGATGTACTTATGTAATTCAAGCTCAAGATTTGACTTGGCTAGTTATGTACATGCTAAATTATGTTTGTATGAAGAGTGTTTGTACTGTACAAAACTAGCCAAGTTAAATCTTGACCTTGAATTACGTAAATACATCCCTTTAGAACGTTGTAAACGCTAACTTTTTAGGATTTCCTACAGAACACATGGCCCCTATGTAGATCTTTATTCTTTTGTTAGGAAGTTGGCAACGACGCATATTATGATTCTTATATTGAACGCATGGTTCATATTAATTCACATTTATGTTTTTGGTGAGATATTAATAACGGCAAAAGGAAGATGCTTGAAATATTTACAGAATATTAAGATGTATATTCCTTTCAAAAATAAATACTTATAAAACAAAATATAATAAGGGCTTCTATACGGTACGGAACCCTTCATGCGTGAGTTCGACTCGCTTTTGACTGATTATTAAACAATAGTAAAATCTCTCACCTGTCTCCAAAAATAAATATCGGCCATATTATTGTTCTAAGATTTTCAATTAATACCATTAAAGTTAATCACTATTTCACTGTTTACTTATTTTACTTTACTTTGTACTAGTTTATGTGTGAACTTGATGTTGTATTTAACAAAGGGATTCTAATACTTTACTAAAAGTCGATGCCGAATTAGAAAATGTCGATGCTCTTGAATAAGAAAAACTTGAAAAAAAAAAAATGAAACAATTTGTTTTATCTTTACGGCCTTTAACTATATTAGATAATAACTTAGTAGAACACTTTTGAATTGGTAAATTAATCTACTCTGACTTATGTATACCTAATTACACACAAAATTTAGCTCGTAGACGCCAGCGCGCACGCAATCTTTTCACCGCACTTATACTAGTTTCGCTATCTATCCATCTACGTATCTCAAACTTTTGGTTGCGATGGAATCTTTTAAGACGAGGCATCGGACCAAGAAACGCGAAAACGAGTACTTTTTAATGCGCGATGTGAGAGAACGAATGGTATTGATTCAAATTTAAAAAATACCATAGATAAGGGAAAATCTTGAAAAATGTAATGAACCGGACAAAATTTAGAAAAGTAATCGGCTTTATTAAAAAAAAAAACTTAAAAATTTCTCACCAAAAAAAGTTTAACAATTCGAATACTCAGAATGATCAGCGACAACACCCCATTACTTTTTACGAATAAAATAGCCAGACCGCTATTCTATTTCATAGACCGAGAAATATTTTTTTTTAATGTGTACATTATGAGTAATTAACTCACTGCCGCCCGCCGCTCTGGCGCGATGCTGTCCAGCGCGACCGCGTAAAATTTGTCCGAGTGAAGGGAGAATTTTCGAAATAATAGTTTATCAATGCGTCACTTTAACTGCGCTCGTTGTGATGCTGAGTGTATGTCGTACAGTGCTCCGTCTGCCAAGGAAGATTTGATTTCCCCTGCTCCGGAATCACCGAATCTGGCTACTGTAAGCTTGGCGGGCGGAAGGCCACATGGAAGTGCCCGTCTTGTAAGGGGGCCGGCAGCCCGCTCCTGCTTCCTGGTAAAGGTCGGTGAAATCTCCAGTACCGGCGGATCTAGAAAGTATAGCCCTTGATATTAAGCGACTCAATGCTCAGACGGCGTCACTGCCGTCCTTGGTGGCTTCCTTGATCCAGGATGACATCGCAGATCTTAAAAAGCTCATGACAGATGTAGCCGACCTGAAAATCCTGAAGCCTGAGGTTACTGCCGTGAAATTTTCGCTCGAATTCGTGCAGGACTCTGTGGAAACCCTAAGCGGCAGACTTGCTGATGTCAGTGAAAAAGTCCAAGGACTCCTTAAGACCAAAGATGATGTCTGTCTTCTGCAACAGCGCTTCGATCAAATGGAATCCAATATACGAGACCTGGAACAACGATCGCGTATGAACAATATTGAGATTAAAGGAGCCAGTAACTCAATCAGAAAATTTATTTGATATAGTAGCGAAGATAGGAAGCCACATTAGTTCTTCAATCACCAAAGAGTAGATAAACTACGTTGCGAGAATACCAATGCGGAATGATAAGCATGACAATACGATATTGATCTCCGTGCACAACAAATATGTTAAGGAAAACTTCATCGCCGCAGCAAAAAAGTTCACTATCGTTCCCACCGACCTGGGCCTCCGCGGCGACAAGAGAATATTTGTCGACGATCACTTGACCCGAGAAAACAAGGTGTTGCTCAACAAAGCAAAGGATCTGGCAAAAGAGAATGGTTTTGTGTTCGTCTGGGTCAAAGCATGCAAGATTTTTGCACGAAAGAGCCCCACCTCCAACGTAATAGCGATAAAGTCGGATTAAGACTTGAAAAAGATTTGATAACCACGATAATGTCACTGTGTTTATCATCGTATTTATTATTTGTTTATTTGTATCGCAAAAGTTTGAGAAATAGAATCATGCACATCATATTTACACTTCCTGTGGCTGAAAGGCTCAGAGCAAATAAAATAAAAACCGGACAAGTGCGAGTCAGGCTCGCACATCGAGGGTTCCGTACAAACACATTGTTAAAATAATTAAAAACCTGTTTTAGCATGTGCTAATGAAGTTCTTTTATATGACACCTGTCATGATACGATTTACTCACTTTGAATTTTGAGCCCATATTTTGTGAAATTTGAGGCCCTATTTTTTCTGATGTAAATAAAAATGTACAGTTTTCAGATTTATTCCTATACTAGCGGACCCGGCGAACTTCGTACCGCCAAAGTCAATGAATGTAGATAGCTAACCTTACGGAGATACCTACCTTAAGATATTTTAAGTTTAATGGCTATCATCCAAAATGTAGATGTCATTGAGCTATCTCACTTTCGTGAAGATATCATTGATCAAAAGTTGACAGTTACGGAGATAAACTACTTTTAAGTTCGACAGCTGTCATACAATATGTAGATCTGGTTGAGCTATCTCACTTTCGTGAAGATAGCATTGATCATAAGTTGACAGTTACGGAGATAAACTACTTTTAAGTTCGACAGCTGTCATACAATATGTAAATCTGGTTGAGCTATCTCACTTTTGTAAAGACAGTAATGGTCTAAAATCGGCAGATACAAAGTAAGTAATTGTAAGTGCGCCACAAAATATTAGCCCCAATTCAATGTGAAACGGTACACACATATTGTAGCAAACAATCATTTCAAACCCAATAAACAGTCAATCTCAACTAATAAGTTTCGTCATGTCATGATTATCATCCGCAGCTTTCTTTGTCCCACTACTGGTTATAGGCCTCTCTTTTTCTGTGACATCTGCCTCGGCTCTATGCCGGTCGTGACCAGGTTCGACCGGCGGTATTGATGATATCGTCGAGATAGTCGACCCAACTTGCTGCCGCGCCTCACATAGCTGAGCGCTCTCACTTATTCAAGTACCCTAGTTGACCAGCTCGGTCACCACCGTCTTTCTTGCTCAAGAAGCGCTGGTCGAATTGGTTGCCTCGCCAGTGTGAACGATGTCACACGCAGGGCTTTTGCGACCGCCAATATAGCAGCCGTACTTGAACCGAATGGGTTTGCGCTTATTGATGGCAAAAGGCCTGACGGTATGAAGCTGGTCCCATGGAAGTGTAGACGGTCCTTAGTATGAGACGCGACTTGCGTCGATACTTTGGTGCCGTCACATCTTTCTGAGACTCAGAGAAGGGCTAGAGCGTTGGCCGATATGGAGCAGCACAAACGGCGCAAATATGCTAACCTTAGCAGTGGTTACAAATTTGAGCCGATTGAAATTGAGACATTGCGCCCGTGGTGGCCAGTTTTGTTTTCAAAAGTCTTTCTGAGCGTCTGGTGTGCCCGACGTGTGACCAAAATGCTGGTTTTTATTTGGCTAACGTATAAGCATTGGCAATCAGCCTGGCAATGCTGCCAGCATGCTGGCCACGCTGTTAACTGGCAGTGGGCTTAAGTATTTGGATTATCTTTAGACCTTCAAGGGTCTGTGGATGATCCAATTGCTTGTTATGTAGTAGTAGTTTATGAAGTTTCACATCATAAGTCTTGTATTTAGTGGTAGTTAATAAAGGCACTTGCTCTTTAAAAAAAAGTCAAGTACCCTTGCACCTTGCCACTGTCCAAACCTAACCTGACATCATAATACTTTATACTTATAAATGCTTCTGTTGATTAAGATAAGGTTAGAGTGTACGGGTTCCCGCCTTTTCGTGGCGGGGGAACTTAGTAGCCGAGGTTTATGGGCGGCGCAGGAATCCCAGATAGAGCCGCTTCTCTGTGTTTCTTCTGAGACAGCTAAAAAGGCGGCGCTCGAGGTCTCCCGATTTTTTGGGTCTTTTCTCCCTTGGCAGCTTAGAAGTTTGCACTCGTGGTTGGGCCGCTTTTCTGGGCTTTTAAACTAAAGCAGCTGAGAGGCTGGCTGGCAAGTTGCGTGCCTCATGAGGAGTGCCACAACTGAGGCGGGCTGCACTTTTATCACTGTTCAATCCTAACCAAACCAACAGAAATGTATGTTCGTGTCAAGGTCACAGTTCACAGTCAAGGTTAATAATCTTAGAGTCAAGTCACTCCTAAAAATCAAGTCGATCAGTTTCTTCGTATATTAGTATGGATTCTGTACCAGAAAGGTAGAATAAAGAAACATGTTTAACCTCTAATGGTATATTTAAAAATATTTTTAATGTCATACCAAATGACGGCCCAGTATTAAACGTCATTTTAATATGTATAGCATGGCATAGGGAAAAAACATTTATTCCAATTTTAATGTCAGTTGTCATTGTCAATCCATACTACATTTCCTTCTCGAGGAGCTATAATGGTGAAAAGACAATTTGTCTCTTTGATATGCTAAGCGTGACATTCATAAAAAGTATTCAGTCAATGTATGTCACCTGTCATCTTATTACGTTACGTCAATCCATATCAGGCCCAATTATGAACGCGCCATCTTAAATTTAATTTGAATTTAAAATGTGTTCTCCCTATCGAATGCCTAAAGTGAAAAAGAAACAGAAATATTCTAATTAGCTGTTATAATTACGATAGTGCCTTGAAATTGGGCCTATTAGCGTCGTTGTGATAGGTGACAGTTTCGCTAACGATTTTTAAGGGAATAGATGATATGAAAAATATAATATGAATAACTATTAAAAAAATAAATAAAAAGGAACTGGATAAAAAGTATCCTATGTCCTTCTCCTGGCTCTAAGCTACCTCCCTGCCAATTTTCAGCTAAATCGGTTCAGCCGTTCTTGAGTTATAAGTGGAGTAACTAACACGACTTTCTTTTATATATATAGATGTGTACTCTGAGACAATGCTTCTCGCCAAATTTCATAGTTATATGTCAACGGGAAGTACCCTGTAGGTTTTAATTTTTGTGAGTGTCGAAATATGCGGTTTTTTACGACATAAACGACTCTAACTTTTTTAAACGACAACTGAGAAGTTTTTCTTTTACACAACAGCAAGAGTTCATTGATATACGTATACAGTTTAAATTTCAACTCGATATCTTTACGCGTTTTCGAGATAAAGAGTCTTGACATACACACAGACCTACAGACGGAGAGACGGACAACAAAATGATCCTATAAGGGTTCCGTTTTTTCCTTTTGAGCTACGGAACCCTAAAAATCAACAGGGAACGTCGTTGAACAGTCAAGTGAAGCCGGTTTTTTATACATGTGTGAGTGCGTCGCTGTTGCGCCGCCATAGATCGACTGATAAGCCAAGGCGTAGTTTCCTTGTACGTGTGTGTAATTGTCTGTACACGGCGAGGCGTAGATTTGGTGGGCTTCACTTGTTTGTTCACAACATTCTCTCTTTTATTTGCTCTGAGCTCAAAGGATGCTTTATTTATGTTTGTTTTTATGCTCATTTCATCTCGTTATCTACCACTAACTTTCTGTTATATAATATTTATTATCAAAACGTTCAAGGCTTGCGAATGTTTGTCTCAATTCTTACGACATAATATGTCTCACAGAAACCTGGTTATTGGAAGGTATAAATAGTAGTGAATTGTTTGATGACAGGTATCTTGTTTTTAGAAGTGATAGGGATTACGGGAAAACAGGTGAGACTAGAGGAGAGGATATTTTAATTGGTGTTCGTCGCATATTCATAGCCGAGACTCGTAGTGAGTGCTCGAGCGCCGAAGACTTGTGGGTGACGTTAAACATTAATTGTCGTAAACCGAGGGTAGTTTACAAATTACATTTATCCGTTGTTTATATTTGTGATGAGAATACAGACAACTCTATGTCAAAATAGTTGGGAATATTCTCTAGTAATGTATTGGATATCGTTTTAAAAAACCCGAGCGATAAATTCCTTGTATTTGGAGATTTTAATATGCGAAATTTATGTTGGAATCCGTCCGATGGTAATTCATTTTCATGGAGGAAACTGGTTAGTATGCTCATTGTTAATTTTACATCCCGGATAACATACAAGGCACACTACAACAAAAATTACCTTTGCTATCTTTCACAGTACAATAATATTTTAAATGACTATAATAGATTACTGGATTTAATATTTTCAAAAAGCGACGTCTCAGTCGCTCGTTGCCCAAAACCACTGTCAAAATTAGATGCAACACATCACCCTACACCTTGTATTGCTGCAGATTTTGTTCAATTCCATAATTTAAAACTATGTCCCTGATTTTGTTCAATTCCATAATTTAAAACTATGTCCCTGATTTTGTTCAATTCCATAATTTAAAACTATGTTCCTGATTTTGTTCAATTCCATAATTTAAAACTATGGACATAGTTTTAAATTATGGAATTGAACAAAATCTGCAGCAATACGAGTATACTAAGTACTTATGCGAAATTCCGAAAAATTGAATTAAGTTTGTGGAGCCAAAACAGCATGAAGAAACATTTTAGCCGCTTTGTTATTGCAATTTTCTGGCAGGTTGTGTATCTATTGATCAGAGTTTGCACCTGTATTTGACTTAACTAGGGGCTTTTGGGTCGAAATGCACCGCGCTGTGAGAACTTGCACTAAGTCATTTTTCATTATTTTTCAGCAGTAGTTTCAGGAAAAGTTAGCATATAATCCGGTTTAAAAGTGACAGATTTAGATGGTACAGGCATCATTCTTTGGAAATAATATGCAACATATGCTTATATTAGAGAACTAGGCCCGTTATTCACCAGCAGCCAATTTCTGAACTCAAAAATTACGAACTTTTGTTGATTTGTTCGAGGATTTTTGCCTTATGGTTTTTTCCGGGACCTTGATACTATTGTTGTTGTATAGTGCAGTAAGTGGCCATTCTCGAGCTATTTTTGTATTTTGAAAAAAAAATTATGATATATTTTTTAACCATCTGCAAAATTCCGAAAAATTGAGTTAAGTTTGTGGAGCCAAAACAGCAAGAAGAAACATTTTAGCCGCTTTGTTATTGCAATTTTCTGGCATATTGTGTATCTATTGATCAGAGTTTGCTCCTTTATTTGACTTAACTAGGGGTTTTGGGGTCGAAATGCACCGCGCCGTGAGAACTTGCACTGAGTCATTTTTCTTTATTTTTCAGCTACGTGTTTGAATTTTTTTGTACATATTACATAGCTTAGACTATATTTAATCTTTTTGAATCATATTGGCATTGGTTTTCGAAAGCTTTGCATCGTTTATGACGTTGGCTGCAAACTTTACAAAAAGGTTCACTTTATTTGGTCGGATTATATTGGCTGCTAGAGTTGGCTGCCAACTTCACACCGGTTCTGGAGGCGGTGTCTGACTGGGGTGATGCTAACCTGGTCAAGTTTAATGCCACGAAGACTCAAGGCTGTTTGTTTTCGGCCAAAAAGAGACCCTTTCAATTGTCTCCTGCTTTCCGAGGTGTCTCCGTACCTGTAACTGGCAGCTTGCAACTATTAGGAGTTCCGCTCTCATCGACTCTTAACTTTGGCTTTTACATAGAGTCAAAAACCCAATTAGCCTCCAAAAAACTTGGTGTTCTCTCTAAGGTGAGACGGTATTTCACACCTGAGCAACTTATGCATTTATAAAGCACAAGTCAGGTCTTGCATGGAATACTGCTCTCACCTTTGGGATGGCTCTGCCAAATATCAACTGGAGGCTCTGGAGTCGATTGAGCGGCGAGCCAGGAGGCTGATTGACAACGACACCTTGACTAAGTCGCAGCTACAAAGTCTTGAGCATCGACGTAAGGTGGCGTGTTTGTCGGCCTTTTATCGGATTCACTTCGGAGAGTGCGCCCAGGAGTTGCACAATCTGGTCCCACCTGCCCCTTTCTTCTACCGTACGGCTAGGCAGACGCGACCAAAGCGCCACCCTTTTATGGTGGACATTCCGCGCGTTAGAACAAAGCGTTTCGAATCCTCATTCCTCATACGAACAGCCAGAATGTGGAACGCTTTGCCTGGGTCTGTCTTCCCGCTTAAGTACAACGTGGGTGTCTTCAAATCCCGAGTAAATAGGTATCTTCTAGGTAAGCGTGCTACATCCTAAACCGCATGTCTGCTCAACATCAGGCAGTATGTAGTCAAAAGCAAACCGACAAGCAATAAAAAAAAAAAAAAACCTTTCCGATTCCGACTCGCACTTTGCCGTTTATTACATAGATAGTAACATAGATTGTAAAAATCTCTCACCTGTCTCCAGAAATAAATATCAGTCATGTTTATGTTCCAAGATTCTGAAATAATATTATGTACCTATTTGTTAATAATATTCACTATTTCACTTTTCACTTAGGTTACGTGTGAAGTGTGAACCCCATGCCGATTAATGCTCTTGAATGAGAGACAATTTGTTTTATCTTTACGGCCTTTAACTATATTAGATAAAAAACACAATAAAACACATTTAAATTAGAAAATTATTCTACTCTGAGATATAATAACACAACAACAAGATTATTTTTTGCAAAAATTAGCATGACCGACTTCACCATTTCGCGAATTTCACATTATTGTTGATTTATCAAAAATGGCTCAGCCGATTTCGATAAAATTTAAATGGGACAAATTTCGAAGTATACTATTTCCAATAAAAATGAATTTTTGAAATCGGACTACTACGAAAAACGTTATGCGTGGCTATACATTAAAAAAATTATGCTAAATATGCTTTAAATATAGACTTTGGAAATTGCCTCGATGTCAATTGTGTTAGCTGCAAAGGCTATCAAAAAATTCGCCACGCATGTAAAATAAAATAATAGGTATTTTAAAGCATGCACTTATAGTAAACGTTTTGATATTAATTATTTTTACCAAAAAATAGTATAACCGACTGCAACCGTGTACAGAATTCGCGAATATTTCGCACGGATCGATGTAGCAATTTCACATTATTGTTGATTTATCAAAAATGGCTCAGCCGATTTCAACACAATTTAAATGGGACCGACTTCGAAGTAAAAATAAAAGAATTTCATCAAAAGAATCCAATAAAAAAAGAATTATCGAATCGGACTACTATAATTATAAATAATAATAATAAATATTTTGGGACATCTTACACACGGTCTCTGACCCCAAACTAAGCAAAGCTTGTGATATGGCTGCCAGAGACTGATATACTTCATATACTTATGTTTAAATATATACTAATATAGATGGTAACTAAATAACACCCAGACACAGAGCAAACACTTATGTTCATCACATAAATATTTGCCCTGAGTGGGGATCGAACCCACGCCTCTTTGACCTAGAAGTTAGGTTCACTAACCACTGAGCCACCGCACCGAGGCAGTCTATGTAGAATTAATATAGGTATGTTCTTTACTACTATGTAAAAAGTTATGCGTGGTTACACATAAAAAAATATATACTCGTACGCGTCAAATTGAGTACCTCCTCCGTGTCGTCGGTCAAAAACAACATTTTTATTTGTAAAAACAACACGGAATATTGTAGAATGAAAACTAGTTGTGGCCATTGTGGAGGTCTTAAGGCTGATGTGATGATGATGAAATAATGTACCTACCCAGTAATTTTGTTATCACAACTTTGCTAATTAGTATGTATAGAACATTACATTAATTTAAATATGCCTACAGGGTTACTTGAAAATTTTAAATTAACTTTTTTACTTATACCTTTGTCCAAAGTCTCGCCCTGCTAGTCAAGCATGCGACCACGAAAATCCACGAAAAGAAGTCATTTCGATGTGTGAAAAAGTGACACATATATACTTTGCCATAACGCTGTCTCGTTCTTACACTACGAAATAAATAATTCGTGGCGTCCATACTAGCCCGGAAATGTTTATAATGTATGATGAATTATCTGGACGATGGAACAATAGGTGGGAGCCCGGCTACCGTGGAAAATGACGTCAGGGTACTTACTTTTTCCGGCCTTCAAGGAGCTAGACCTGGTGGTTAACACGAAGAAGTGCTAAGTTTTCACGATTAGTTCGGCAGCCGCGGAATCAGAAGATACATTCAAATCCCTGATACCCGGACTGAGGAATATGGGCAGAGGCTCGTTATATCTCCTGGGAGCCCCTATTTTCCCCAAAGGCATACCCAGCAGCCTGCAGTCCAAGACAAACGTCTTGGCCTCACTCGCGGCTCACTTTGAGCACCTCCCGGCGCACGTCTCGTTGACACTCCTCAAGAGATGCTTCGCGATGCCTAAACTGGCTTACGTGATTCGAACGGCTCCGACTTGGATGTTCCGGGAAGAAGCGCAAAAGTTCGACGAGACCTTGAAAAGAATCCTGTAGGTGACACTCAACATTTCATCTAAATGAGCCGCAGTGGATGCAGGCAAGCTTACCTGTTCGCCGTGGCGGTCTGGGTGTGCGACGGTTACTGGAGTTGGGCCCTATCGCATTTTTGTCCTCCTCTTATGGTGTTGCGGAGCTCGTTGCTCACATCATACCCTGAAATGGTGACAGGATCCGCAACCTATTGGCAATAGAGGCTTTGAGCGCGTGGTCTACCCTGTGCCCCGGCACCGATCCTCCAGAGATGCCAGAGACAAAGAGAAGCTGGGATGACATTATGTCAAAAAAAAGCGTCGCGGAGCTCCAAAGTGAATGTTGCAAGCACCAAATCAGAGTCGGGAGCTTGGTTGCGTGCTATTCCGTCTCGATTGCGTATTGCGTGATAATGACTCTCTGCGCGTGGCGGTGGATCTGCGCCTCGGTTGTGAGGTCTGTAGCCCTCATTTTTGTGTGTGCGGTGCTTGGGTCGAAGCGGACGGCCACCACGGTTTGAGTTATTTGAAGTGCGCGGGGCGACGACCCCGGCACCACGCAATAAATGATATCGTCCAACGCGCGTTAACAGCGGCGGAAATACCATGCACGCTGGAGCCTCCTGGCCTGTCGCGCTCTGATGGTAAACTTGGAGCAGAGGGCGTTGTCTAATTTGGGACGCTACCTGTGTGAGTACTTTCGCCTCCTGTCACCTCGCCGGTACGGAGCGGAAGCGGCCGCCAGGGGCAAGCGTCTCAAATACGGTAACCTCGAATCCACATACGCGTTTGCTGTGGAGACGGCGGGTTCCTGGAGCTCTGATGCCATCAAATTTGTCACAGAGTTGGGGCGCCGCTTGAGGGAAAAGGGACGTGATCCCAGATCGGGATATTCCCTCACGCAACAAAATCTCTAGCAATCCAACGAGGTAACGCAGCCAGTCTGATGGGGACACATTTGGGTGCGGGATGGCTCGCGACGGACCGCATCGTAGGACATAATTATAGTCGACTTTGGTTCTTACGACACGTAACAATCATGTTATTATAAAGTTTGACATACCTAATTATCTATTTGACTTTAATTTATTTTTTGTAATTTGTGACACTTAAATGATATTGAATAAAACTGATGAATTTAAATAATTTGTATCGGACTGTTTTTTATATTGTAATTTATTTACATTAATCGGGGTAACATCTATTTTCTTCAGGAACTCAAGAAGAATAACTGAGCTTAGAATTATTATTTATATTAATTTATTTATTAATTAGATTTTTTAGGGTGGGTTAATGAAACCCCTCCATGACAAGTTTATTAGGGGCGGGAACTAGTCAGAAAATATTCATTATAACCTTGTATGTAAATGATCTAAAAACAGTACCTAGAGAAAAATACTAGTAGCAGTTTCTATTTACTAATCACTTAATACCTGGTTAGAAGTAACTTTACATAGAAATGTTTAAAATCATGTGTAAATAAATGTATTGAAACAAATAAGTGTATTCTACAGTTGATCAATCAATTCTATTTGTTTTTTATTTTATTTTATAGAAACAATATTTAATATGCCCGATATTTACTTTTGGAGGCAGGTAAGTGCTAACTGTAATTAAAAAAGTAAAAAGCTGTGGTGGTCTAGTGATAATGACACCCGCCTTACAATCGTAAGGTTCTGGATTCGAATCCCGGTCCCGTACCAATAAATTCCTTGGAATTTATGTACGGAATTTCACTCCACTGGCTTTTCGATGAAAACATAGTGGGGCAACCTGCATAATGTCCGTGGAAGAAATTCGATGGCGTATGTGAATCCACCAACCCGCGCTGAGCCAGCGTGGGGGATATGGCTTAAGCACCCTTCGTGGGTAGCCCTACGTACTGCAGTGGACTATTAAAAAAAGGCTGGTATAATACAGTGCCGTAAAAATTTACGTGCTATAGCTACACACGATAGCCATAGAACGTAAATTTTTATAAACGTTTGTTATTTTATGTAATTTATAAAAAAACTACTGCACTTATGGACTCGATTTGTCAAAGATGATTATTATACGGGATCAAGGAGCAAACTTAGGCAGTTGTCATATTTTTAAAACCTCGCATTTAGTTGAGTCCTGCGTCGTTTCGCCCCCAAACAATGCGGGGCGAATGGGGACCTTAAAAAAAAGTCTTGGGCGATTCGCCCCGCGATTTACCGGTTTATTGGTGCTGTCAAAAAGAAAATAAACGGTTGGATCTATTATTAATTTTATTATATTATTTTTGCAAAAAATAATCTTGTTAGTGATCCGTGTTCAGAATCCGCGAATATTTCGTACGGATCGATGAATCATTTTTCACATTATTGGTGATTTATCAAAAATGGCTGAGCCAATTTCAATAAAATTTAAATGGGACCAATTTCGAAGTAGGTATACTCTTTCCAATGAAAAATAATTATTGAAATCGCACTATGAAAAAAGTTATGCTTGATTATACATTATAAAAAATTATACGCGTTGAATTGAGTACGTCCTCCGGTTCGTCGGTCATAAAAGCAGGGGCATAGAGAAATTCCATGCCGAAATAGGAATATCCCAGCCACGGGAGCCGTACTGATCGTGCCGAATATGTTTCAGTTGTTCATCCTCTGCACTGGCTTGTTCTCTTCTTTGACTATCGGGTTCATGCTGGCGTTTCCTTCTGTCCTGAACCCCGCCATCACGGAGCAAAACGGAACCGACATCAGCACCACGGGAGACCATGCTTCTTGGATCAGTTTGTATTTGCTTTGCTATATATTCCTTGTGTCTATGTCGTGGCGTATGTCTAAAACATTGGCAACACACACAAAGGCTATATTTTAAAGCTGTGGTCTTGGTGCCAAGGTTTCAACACTCCAATGTGAGGGTCGATCTTGAACTGATATTGGACGCAAATCGCACAGTAATAATTGACTCTTATTGGCTATTCAATTCGTAGCCAAGCTTGGGCTTAAGACGAGTGTCAGGTGCCAATATGTCCAATCTACTTTGAAATATTATCCGATTTGAGTGGTTTTTAGGGTTCTGTACCTCAAAAGGAAAAAAACGGGACCCTTATAGGATCACTTTGTTTTCCGTCTGTCCGTAAGTCAAGACCTTTTGTCTCGAGAACGTGTGAAATGAAGCAGTTGAAATTTAAACCATATACGTATACGCGGCCTCATGCAGTTGTGAAACATCAGTTATCACTTTGTTGTCCTTGCTTTATAGGTATAGGCTGAATCAAACTTCTTGACGTCTGTGACGTTGTTGTGTGTATTACTATTGTGCAACCACTCGGCTCGTAAACTATTGGTTTTTGTTTGATAAGTTGTGACACTGCTGAACTAGATGGCGTATGCATCAAGTCAGCTTGCGGAGACGTTTGCGACGCATACTAATATTTTTATATGACTTTGAATAAAAGGTTTCTCTGAAGATTCCCAATTAAATTATCTTTTATAATTAATTATTATTCCAACTGTTATATAATACGAATAACATAACCAAATTTTACAGCTGCCATTCACGGCGTTGGTGGTCTGGTCGGCTGCTTCATCATAGCTCCAATCATGGACATCATGGGCAGGAAAGCTTGCCACATCAGCATGAATGCCTTCTGGCTGATAGGCTGGGTCATATTTCCCCTGGCAAGGGATATTCACGCCCTCTACGCAGCCAGGTTTATCCAAGGCATAAGTGCTGGCGGCATCTACCTCGATACGTTCACCATAAGCGAATACGTCCACCCGAGTCGAAGAGGATATTACATAACTTTAAAAAAACTCTTCACAGCTCTTGGGGTTCTATTCTGCCATGCTTTGAGCTCTTTGACCTGGAGGCAGATAGCAATTCTATCAGGAATACAGCCTTTAGCAGCTATAGTATTGGCATTATTTTGGCCGGAAAGCCCGTCACATTTGGCGCTAAAAGGAAAATTTGAGGAATGTGAAAGGTCTTTCAAATGGTTGAATGGGAGCTCTCAAGAAAGTCACAAACATTTGAAGGCATTGACTGAATCTCGGAGGCAAAAACTGATTAAAAAGACGGGAAATTATACTTTAGTTGATTTATTCAAGAAGTTCTTGAAAAAAGACTTTCAGAAGGCGTTTATTATAAGCACAGTGTTAACTTTAGCTATTGATATAAGTGGTAGATACTATTACATGGCATATATCATGCAAATAATGAATGAACTAATGGATAGCAATACTTCAGCGTTGTATTTCACTCTTGGATCAGATTCGCTTACACTCCTGGCTGTGTCTACATCAACTATATTTATAAAATACGTTAACCGTCGTACTGTGCTGTTCTCTACTGGAATATTTTCTGTAATATTAATGTTATTAATTAGTGTTTGTTCTTATTTGAAAACTGTATATTCATTTCCTACTGCTTTGCTTTGGTTTACAGCAGTGATTATAATCTTACAATCGTTTATAGTAAATATCGGACTAGTGCCTGTCTCTTTTGCAATCATAAGTGAAATATTTCCTTTAGAACACAAAGGCTTTGGAAGTTTTGTGTCTTGTTTTATATTTACCGCTTTTTACGCTGTTGTATTGAAGTTAGTCCCAATTTTGGTCGAACACACGAAGCTGTATGGCACTTATGGTATTTTTGGAGTGCTTTTGGGTATATGTTTAATAGTTTCTTTTAAAACTGTGCCGGAAACTAAAGATAAAACGTTGCAAGACATAGAAGATGAACTTAACGATGTACAAAAAGAAGTGTTTGTGATGGAAATTATAAATTCGTAGATAATATATGATTAAATTAAAAATAAATGAATTAGTTTTTGAGGTATTTATTTACGGTTATTTCTTTAGTTTGGAAAGGTTCAATATGTTTAAAACAAAAAAAAATGCCAAGTCAATGGTACTGTCTAGGCTAGGTAATGTAGGTAAGGCACCAAATTCGTCAAGCGCGTTGGCACAGCCAAAAACTTAAGTACTAAGTATTACATAGGTATGTACGTTGTTCGTAATGGCTCAGGCGCACAATGTCCCTTTCTCAAAATGTCTACCGCTCAAAAAATGTCCCTTTCGCACAATGTCCCTTTTGCAAAGTGTCTCTTTCTCAAAATGTCCCTTTCGCAAAATGTCCCTTTCGCACAATGTAAATGCTTGACACTACAATTACTAACTAAACGTCTCCACCAGCGTGTACACTAGCGACATCTAGTTTTATTTTACTTTAATAGAGTTTCGTAGTATTCACCACTAATATTGTAGCGCTAGCGTAGTTTTTCCCAGGTATATTATTAACGATGTAACGATGCGTGCTATTGTTATATGGGCCGAATCAAACTTCTTGGCGGCTGTGAAATTAAGTACAGGCTGCGGGAACCCAATCCTCGAGCAGCAGTTAAGTCAGCTTTAGTCAGGATTGGATTGCACACCCTGTAGCTAACTTCATAGCCGCCAGGAAGAATGATCCGGCTTTTGTGTTCGGCCTATACATGGATGTAAAACAGCCGTGGTGGTCAAGAGGTAGTGACACCCGCCTTACAATCGTGAGGTGGCGGGTTCAAATCCCCGGTCCCGTACCAATGAGTTCTTTGGAATTTATGTACGGAATTTCACACCACTGGCTTTTCGGTGAAGGAAAACATCGTGAGGCAACCTGCATACGTCCGTAGAAGAAATTCGATGGCGTATGTGAATCCACCAACCCGCACTGGGCCAGCGTGGTGGATATGGCCCAATCACCCTTCGTGGGTAGGCCTACGTCCTGCAGTGGACTGTTAAAAAAAGGCTGGTACAGTACAGTACAGTATACATGGATGTATGATATAAACAGGATTGGGTACGGACGAAATTTGGCTCAAAGTTAGCTTAGGAAAAGGTGACGTCCACAAGTGGTATATTATTGAGAGAAAAATCGAACCAAGAAGATATATACTTACATCATTTGAAAGCTTGTATTATGGGCTTCCCAAAAATATTTAGTTTAGATTTTTTCGCCCCTCCAATTTTTTTTAATGCCAAATATTAATTGTAAGAAAAATAACAACGCAGCTTATTATTTTTTCTAGTTTAGCAATAACAAAGTGCTTCTGTCGTTATTTTACTTGCTTGCATTCGTAACTGATTTTTCGAGTGCTTCCACTTTGCCCCACCAAAGCGCCCACTGGTGGGGCAGATTCCACTCTTTCATTTTTTGGAGTGGAATCTGCCCCACTCATCCCATCTTGGTGGGGCAGATTCCACTCACTTTTTAGACCAGTGGAATCTGCCCCACCAGGGGTGTCGCATGATTTTAAATTAAATTATTAGTGCCATGAAGTGCGAAATTCAACTTCAAAATTTTAATCAGTAAAACGACCCACTAAAAGCACAGATAAGTGACGACATTGAATCCAAAATATTAAGAAGATTGTAAACTAAAAGCACAATTATCTGAATTCAAATATTTCAGATTGTATGTAGTTATTGTATTTATGTCGCAAATATTTTCGAAGTCATCGTAAAGTAAAAAAATTGCATATTATCCATTTATAATAACATGTGTAAGTGTAATTTTTGTATTCATAAATAAACGAAGAGTTTGTTTTTTTTATAATAATTTATAATAATCTATTCATTGTAATGATCTTTTATAATCTATTCGAGATTTTATCTCAGTCAGCAAGTTACTTGAATAGTATGTACTTAGTTAAAATTTGCACCTATTACAAATGATAAACGTTTCCATCTTAATTGCAACCTTCATTATGTGAATTAATCATACAGGGTTATTTGTAATCAATTACCATGCTTTTAGGGGCTTATTCTGTACATCAAATTCTGTATATTTGTTCAACGACTTTTGTCAAATCTCAAAAAAAAATGTTGTTGTTCCATAGAAAAATATCGTTCACCCTTGACAAAATGTATGGAACAGCTGTTTTTTTTGAGTTTTCACAAATGTCGCAGAAGTTAGTTTTGAAGTACAGACCTAGAAGGATGCTAATTGATTAGAAAGAACCCTAAATTTTCTGCATTAATACGTTAATCACAACTTATGTATGTAGTATACAGGTTAGGCCAGCTGACGCCGACATTAATTTGACCCACATGTAGCACTAGTAACCAGTAGTGGATTGTCAGTGCCTTCTAGTTAATACATGCGTCTATTTAAGTTGCAGTGACCAGGTATGAGTCCTACCAGAAGTCGGAGGTCTTGCCACTGCAACTTCAATAGGTCGTTTGTGATGTTTCTATTTAAATTAGGGAAAGCAACCTTAGAGTCTTAGATTATAAATAACTAAAGTATATTAATACTCTAAGCTTAGAGTGTTTGCAATCCTCACTTTTGTTCCACATATTCTGATATTCTTTTTTAGTATGACAACACAGCAATACGTGCTCTTCCGCCGCTATTGACTTACAGTGTGTTGCTTCGTCCCCTACCTGTTTTCTCGTGCCCTCTTTGCGTGCCTCCTCGTGCGTAGATTGTAGCAGCACTGTCAACAGGGAACACGATGACTTCTTTGGCCTCACTGTCCCTGGCCAAAGAGGGCACGAGAAAACAGGTAGGGGACGAAGCAACACACAAAAAAAAACAGCTGTTCCATACATTTTGTCAAGGGTGAACGATATTTTTCTATGGAACAACAACTTTTTTTTTTGAGATTTGACAAAAGTCGTTGAACAAATATACAGAATTTGATGTACAGAATAAGCCCCTAAAAGCATGGTAATTGATTACAAATAACCCTGTATGATTAATTCACATAATGAAGGTTGCAATTAAGATGGAAACGTTTATCATTTGTAATAGGTGCAAATTTTAATTAAGTACATACTATTCAAGTAACTTGCTGACTGAGATAAAATCTCGAATAGATTATAAAAGATCATTACAATGAATAGATTATTATAAATTATTATAAAAAAAACAAACTCTTCGTTTATTTATGAATACAAAAATTACACTTACACATGTTATTATAAATGGATAATATGCAATTTTTTTACTTTACGATGACTTCGAAAATATTTGCGACATAAATACAATAACTACATACAATCTGAAATATTTGAATTCAGATAATTGTGCTTTTAGTTTACAATCTTCTTAATATTTTGGATTCACTGTCGTCACTTATCTGTGCTTTTAGTGGGTCGTTTTACTGATTAAAATTTTGAAGTTGAATTTCGCACTTCATGGCACTAATAATTTAATTTAAAATCATGCGACACCCCTGGTGGGGCAGATTCCACTGGTCTAAAAAGTGAGTGGAATCTGCCCCACCAAGATGGGATGAGTGGGGCAGATTCCACTCCAAAAAATGAAAGAGTGGAATCTGCCCCACCAGTGGGGCGCTTTGGTGGGGCAAAGTGGAAGCACTCATTTTTTCCACATTCATCTCTTGATTTGCTAAAATTAAAAATTATAACCTACTAGTAGGTTATAATTTTAGTAGGAACAACGTGACAAACAAACACTTAAAAACTGTGTATAATCGGTAAAAATGCTTCTATTTAACAATTTGGAGGTGACTTAATCAGGTTTGCTAGATATAAACTACCTATTGAGCCAAATATATTTATTTATTCTTATAGATTCAAAATTAATATAAAAAACGGAGGGCTCATTTTTTGTTTTAACTGATGTAATAGACTCGGAATAATATGATCTTTCTCGAAATATAAGGAGTGTTGTGGTTAGAATTTTTGATTGTTATTATACCAACCTCCATACATTTTGTGGACATGTTCTTTAAAAATTGATTTAATAAAAAATAAATAACTATCCAACCTTAATAGGGCGATTTAACCCGTTTGCGGACACTTACACGTTATTTGAATTTCCAAATTAGAAACTCAAAACATAAATGCTAATTTAATGCTAGTAATATAATAGAAATAGAAAAAGTATTTTGCATATTTATCAAGTTTCGTTGAAAACTTCTTCCATTAATGGTACAAAAATACGTGATCTGTGTGTAGTGGTGCAAATCTATGGTGGGACGTATAATAAAAAAAATACCTGTGGAGGAGAATCAACATCCGGACAGATGAAAGTAAAGAGTTTTGACAAATTTTGTTAGTTTTGAAGCCCCTAAGAGGATGCTAATTGATTAGAAATAACCCTGTATAATTTGAGATTCACACAAACAATATTTATGTTGTTACATTACTTATAATTTACCATTTATGCAATAATTTTGACACCAATATGGACACAACCGGGTCAGTGGCCACAACCGAGGCACCGGCTATTATCTATTATGTGCCCTGCCCACTGCCATATATGCCTGCCTATCGGCTGGACTAGGTAAGTCGGTAACTTTGGTTCTTCTACGGAACTCAAACAAGCAAACAAACAATAATACTTTATTAGGCAACCATAGACAACCATAACCTACATAAAAAAACAGATTACAGAGACAAAACTATACAATTAATATAGGTACTAGGCGGCCTCATCGCTTTAAGCGATTTCCTCCAGGCAAACAATCTCTCTCTTCTCTCAAATCTCTCAACTCTTTACTGCTCAAAGAAATGTTCTTTTTGCTATAAACATTTCAAAAATTTGCCCTAATCCCAGGATATGAACCTGCATCACTGGCATTCCGACCCAAAGAGAACAGAAGGCAGAAGAGAAGAGTTTATAACCAAAAGAACATATCTTTCAGATAAATCCCAGTGTGCAAAGCTCTATCCTATCCTACTAATATTATGAACGTGAAAGTTTGTGAGGATGGATGAGTATTATTAGATAATTATATTTAGATATTCACTTAAGTGAATATTTCAGTTTCATCTACCTGTCACCGTTATTAATATCGAGCGAAAAATGGCTAAAATTCAGGTTTGTTGTATGGGAGCCCCCTTAAATATTTTTTTTTTGTTTTTAGTATTTGTTGTTAGCGGCAACAGAAATACTTGATCTGTGAAAATTTCAACTTTCTAGCTATCACCGTTCCTGAAATACATGCTGGAGACAGACAGACGGATAAAGGGACAGACGGGCGGACAGCAGCAGCGGAGTCTTAGTAATAGGGTCCCGTTTTAACCCTTTGGATACGGAACCCTAAAAACGAAGGACTAACTTGTCTAATTTAGGATTGTTAACTTGTCATGAAGAATAATTATTGTATTACTACCTCGGTGGCGGTATAAGGTAACATGGATGAATAAAATAGAGGTTTAAAAAAACATACATTTTTTTAAATGGCTTTGCGTTTGACTACACACTGCCTGATGTTAAGCAGATATGCGGTCTAGGGTGTACACGCTTACCTAGAAGATACCTATTTACTCGGGAATTGACGACACCCACGTTAAATATTTTAATTATAAGTATTTAAAAAACCGTGGTAGTCTAGTAGTTATGACACAGGCCTTACAATCGTGAGCTCGTGGGTTCAAATCCCGGTCCCGTACCAATAAGTTCTTCGGAATTCAGCCACTCTCAACATTGTATAAAAGTGTGCCAAAATATGTTAACTTCTTAGAGAAAGAAATTAATTTTAAAAAAACATGGAGCTCGCCGATGAATAAAGAAACTTAGGTACTAAAAATAAACATAACGGTGATAAGATTAAATTGCGCAACAATCAACAAAAAATAAACATTATACCTGTTTAATAATATAATAAACAGAATGAAGTACCTATGCAGTTCGAGATATGATGTAAACATTAGATGGGTAAATAGAAAAAAATAGTCCAACTAAGATACTGTGATAAACAAAAAAATAGAACAAGGCAATAGTGACTATGAATAATAAAATAAACCATACACCCTTTACGTTTATACTTCCGGCGAATTCGCAATGAGGCGTTTTCCAAAAAAAAAATAGTTTCACAAAACTTACTAGATGGCGTAATAGTCATCTAAATTGATCTGTCATTATCAACTGGAATAGGGTGTGAGAGAGAAACCTATATCAAAGTCTCCAATACTTTACTGAATATGTTTACTGAATAGTATGGAGTATTTCGCTGTAAGGTACCTTGTAAAAAAAATATTTATTGTCATACATTTTCTTTCCTGACATTTATTTCATAATTATTATTGTTAAGTAATAATTCTCATTTTATAATCTTAATTATGCTATGTAACCCGTAGACTTGATCATGCTGTAAACGTACGAAATGGCAAAGTAATCCGTACCAAATAACTAAGATTTATTTTCTATCTATCCTCTACTTACGACTTAATGAGAACTTTGGCAAATTTTTATTAAGTGTTAGACACAAGTTTTAAAAGGCGACAATAGCCTACAAAACACTGTACTGTTGTGGTAAATTATAACTTAGTTAACGCGAAGTTGTACAAAACATTTTAACTTATTATGTCAATAAAGGTTTTTTTTTTCAAAATCAACAAATACTTTACTGAGGCATGACTTGGACTACGTTTGGACTTGACCGCGACTTTATTGGACTATGACGTGACTATTTTGATAAAATATTACCAAAAATTATTCAATCTTAATACTTGATATTGGCAAATGCACAACAATGCGACGCCAAAACATAAAAAAGAAGAAAAAGACATCTTGACAATGACAGCATGATTTCCATAGTCAAAGGATTGACGATTTCAAACTATTGTCGCCATCTATTGGATACTTTCATCACAATTTTCTTTTTTAGAAAACGCCTCATTGGCTTCTTAGTAAAAGTTAGTTATAATTACGAGCATAACTACATCTTAGAGTAATGCCGATGAATTTGCTGTCACTCCGTGTTCATTTTCCCTTGCTACCATATCTTTATTCGAAAAAGAACTAAATTCATCTTCTATCTCCTGTAACGTCTTACCTTTCGTTTCTGGAACAACTTGATACAAAACTATGATACACAAAGCTAAAGCTATTGCAAATATACAGTAAAAACCATGCAGACCAGTTCGTTCTATCAAAACTGGAGTTATCTTTACAATTACAGCATACAATATGGCGAATACTAAACTAGAACTACATACTCCTAAACCTTTGTATTCTAATTTGAATATTTCTCCAACTAAAGCAAATGCTACAGGCACTAGGCCTACGTTCACTATGAAACATTGAAGGATTAACACGAGAGCTGTGAACCAAAGAAAATAGTCTGAAAAAGTATAAATGGTCTTCAAATATGATACAACACTGATAAGCAACATCAAAATAACAGACAAGGTCCCTGAATATAATAATATTGTACGACGTTTAGCATTTGTTATAACTACACCAGATAAAGTTAGAGCTAGGAGAATAACTAAATCCGCTCCTAAAGAGAAATACAGTGCTGAAGTTCGATTTCCTACTAGTTCCATCATAATTTGTATAGCATATGCCACAACATAGTATCTACCGCATAGCTCCAAAGATAGAGTGAGCAACGAGCTTATCAGAAATGCTTTTTGGAATTCCATGTTCAGAAATTTATTTATCAAAACCTTCAAGTTGTTTTTTCTTCTGTTCCTCTTGGTTATGATCATCTTTTTTTGTTGTGATTCCACTAAAAATTTTAATTGCTGCTGGCTTTCCAGACAGTTTCCATTCAACCATTGAAACGATTTCTCACACTCTTCAAATTTTCCCTTGAAAGCTAAATGTGATGGGCTTTCAGGCCAAAAGAATACCAGGATCAGAGCAAGAAAAGGTGGTATTGCAGCAAAAATGGCAGTCTGTCTCCATGTCAAAAAAGCGCTTATGGCGTGGCAGCATAAAGTACCTATTGCTATGGCAACTTTTTTCAAGGTTATGAAGTATCCTCGTCGGTGCGGATGAACGTATTCGCTCAAGATGATGCTGTTGATATATATATTGCCAATACTGATTCCTTGAATGAATCTGGCTGCGTATAAAGCTCCGATATCCTTGGCAAAGGGTATGATGAGCCAGCCGATGAATATCGTCGCATCCATGGCGTATTGGGCAGCTTTTCTTCCAAATAACTGCATAATTGGAGATAGTACAAACGCGCCAACTACACCTCCAATGCCGTTAACGGCAGCTGAAAAAAAGGTTAAATGAAATTTGAATAAAATTGAACTATGAGGACGTATATCGAAGAAAGAAAGGAACAGCTTAGAATGTTTAAGGTTGATAGTACATTTTTTTCTTTCGATTTTTTATCACTAGGCGTAAAGGAAACCTGCTTGCAATTATCCGCTGGGTCAATGTGGGGGATAAGGCCTTCAAAAGTCGGTCTTAAGAGAGATTCTAAAGATCTAAGTTTAGAGATTAATTTTAAAATAGACAGTTTGAAAAGGTTGTGCAGTACAGTAGCCTTACCGATCCAAGAGGCATGGTCCGCCGTGGTCCGGATATCAGTGCTGTTGGCAGTGATGGCCAGGTTCAGAACAGACGGGTACCCCAGCGTGAAGCCCACACAAACGGAGTACAGCAGCCCGGCGCACAGGATGAAACACTGGAAACTTTTTTTTTAAATAAAAGGAACAAATATGCGAACATTGACAGTGGTAATTAATATATTTGAACCTTTTGGGGTCGAAGATTTAAGACCATGGGGACCGGGAGCAAAAATCATGAAAGATCTTTCATTACGACTGGTAGATGCAACACGTGACCAAAATGCTGGCCTCTATTTTGCCCAAAGGATCCTGGGTCCTTTATTAGCCATCAATGGAGCCTAAGCTAACATTGACCTCTTTTACAATTTTGAAATATAAAAACAGCAGTAGGTATAAAAAGGATAGCTTAAAATGGAAACTGGCATTTAAAAAAACTTGAAATTTGAAATTGGGCTATTGAAGTGAAATTTTAAATGTTGTGTAAAATTGGACCATGCCCATTGGAATTAGGCTCGGCACCCACTATATATGCATTTCAAAATTTCGTAGCGGGTGATGATTTGCCGTCTACTAAATGGGCCCCCTATAAAGGCTACCTTAAGTTGGCGCCGGAGGAGCAACAAACAAACAATATCTTTATTGTACACCATATAACAGATACATTAATTTAGATTTTTACAGGTGTTGTACAATGGCGGCCTTTGGAGATTTCTACCAGGCATCCTTTGGATGGACTGGAGAAAAATTAAATAATAGGAATTCGGTCGGCGGTGTATACATACTGTGACAAATATTATACCTATATATCTTATAAATATACTAATAACGTGTAAAAATACATATAAAATACTTAATTTATACCAATTATAACTAGCACAAGGAGAGATAATGTTGATAAACTAGATTTTTAAATATAGGGAGGGATTTAGCCTGTCTGATAGCAACAGGCAGTTCGTTCCACAGCAGGACAGCTCGCAAAGTAAAGGATAGGTTGGAGTGGACGGTTTAGTTTAGGGTGTTTAGAGGTGTGCTCATGTGCTGCGCTTTCATTAGACGCTACACGCGGCGTTATGCCCTTTAACACTTCCACCCTGGAGCTTAGGTTCTTAGCTCTTGCCGTTTCCACTCCAAGCCGGCCGGTTAAGGCAAAAAAGGAGTCAGGGGTCTCATTTAGCCCCAGGGAATAGGATTTCGCGGTGTCGCCACTCGTACTTGCCATAAAGCCGCCCCTGCGATTATTTAATCTATTTATTATTATCGTAGGACATCTTCTACTGGACATAGGCCTCCCCCATGGATTTCCAATAAGGCCGGTTGGAAGCGGTCTGCATCCAGCGCCTTCCTACGATCTGTATAATATTGTCAGTCCACCTAGTCGGTGGAAGTCCTACGCAGCACTCGCTGGCTATTATAACAGTAATTAGGTAAACATTGATGTGACTTACTTGTCTCCAAAAATAGATGTCCGCCATTTTATATTTTTTGTCTCATCTGTTTCGTCACACTATATCCAGATGTAGAAAAAAATTAGGAAAATTCGATGATTGATTATACTTATGATTGATATTACTTAGTTAAATTTTTACACAAAATAGTTGATACATATAAGTAGTTTACATAATAATTTTTCGCTAAAATGGCGAAATCGACTTCAACCATGTATTGTACACCAAAGGATTCAAATATCATCCATGTAGCAATTTTTACATTATTGTTGATTTTTCAAAAACGGCTCAGCTGATGTCGATAAAATTTAAATGAGACCTACGCAACAAATTGGCAGAGTCGAATTGAGAACCTCTTTTTGAAGTCGGTAAAAATAGAGATTTTAGTAAATTATAAACAATAATTTGTCGCTGTAGAGTATTGTAAACTTTTATTTTAAAGTATTTTTCAATAATGTTATGCAATATTTTTAACACGAAATAATTATAATATGTCAAATTTAAAAGTCAACCACTTTTATTTGCGATCGACCTGATATTCCTGTTTACGTAATGTCACGATTTGAAATGGCTACTAATTATTTCAAAAACCTAATTTATATAAAACTAAACCACTAACGACGAATACGACTAACTATTGTCTTAAGAAAAGTACTAATGAAGCGTAAGACAGCAGCTGATCATTCTGTTATAGACTAAGAATAAATAATACCTACTGATTTAGATATGATTTACAATAGACCGGGCCGGGTCAGGCTCAGGGCCCGGCCGGACGGGACACGAATCATGCACTGTGTAGTTTGTGTAATATAACGACTCTACGCAAAATGTATGTAACGTGTCAAGTTCAAGCCGTGGTGGTCTAGAAAGCCGTGGTGGTCTAGTGGTAGTAAGACCCGACCTGCAATCGTGAGGTCGTGGGTTCAAATCCCGATCCCGTATCAATGAGTTTCTGTGGAACTTATGTACGGAATTTCACATCATTGGCTTTTCGGTGAAGGAAAACATCGTGAGGCAACCTGCATACGCCCGTAGAAGAAATTCGATGGCGTATGTATGTGAATCCACCAACCCGCACTGGGCCAGCGTGGTGAATATGGCCCAAATACCCTTCGTGGGTAGGCCTAAGTCCTGCAGTGGACTATTAAAAAGGCTGGTACAGTACAATACAGTGTCAAGTTCATGCCCCGTCCGTGCCCCGTCGAGTCTAAGTACAGTCGTTCACGGCCCGACCCAGCATGGATCTTCCACTGTTTGAGGTAACGTACTTAACATTTCAAATTTGTGCCCCGTTTGTGTCCCGCCCGGGGCCTTTACACGGCCCGGCCCAATCTAATATACATCACCCTTATTCGTAGCGTGCAGGCCTGTACTGTGGAACAGCGGCAACAATGGCAGTTCGTCTCCATGTTAAAATGGCGCTCAGTGCGTGACAGCATAGAGTTCCAACTGCAATGGCAACTTTTTTCAGGGTTATGAAGTATCCTCGTCGAGCTACATCACTAGCTGCATGGACGTATTCATTAATGACATGGAGGAGACTGGAGAGCGCACGGGCCCCGTTTTTGTTGAAACAATAGGTCACCGATTTTAAGCGGGGGGAGAGGTAAGTTCCGCGGGCTGTAATTGGCTGACGCCAAAATGACGCAATGGCAACAGTTCCTTCCTGTATTGGTGCCAAAAATATTACTAGCAAAATATCGATATCAATATTTTTGACTTGGTTCTACTTTGAATAAAATATCGTATCGCAACAACACAATGATGATGTGTTTAACTATTGACACGATACTGGATCAAATATCGTATCGAAACCACACAATCGTATCGTCTCAACAAAGAGCGGCTTTAGAAAATATTATTTCGGTGTAATTTGCCACTTACAGATTGGCCGACGTAAATAAGTATTGTTTATGTACCTAAAACAATAAACTTTGATGGTATAAAAGACATATTGTTCTATTTTTTAAAATACGATACCGGATCGATCCAAAATATCGCATCGAAACAAACGGATCGATACACTGTGATGCGATCCATTGCAATCCAAAGTATCGATACAAAGCACCTGGATCGAGCATCCCTAGTCGGTTGTCAACTAAAGCGCCTATCGATGGTGAGCGAGGCCGCCCCGCGCACTCTCTCCACTGGTTAATATGCTCCTTGACTGATGGTGATGCTGTTGATGTAGATATTGCCAATGCTGATGCCCTGGATGAATCTGGGTGCGTATAAAGCCCCCACATCTTTGGTAAAAGGTATGATGATCCAGCCAATGCAAACGACTGCATCCATAGCGAACAGGACAGCTTTTCTGCCATACATCGGCATGATTGGAGGCACTGCAAAGGCACCTACTATACCTCCAATGCCGGTAATAGCTGCTGAAAAGAGTAAATTTGATTACATTTACACGCTAGTAAAAAAAGTTCGCTAGTAATATAATATTAATGTGTATCATTAATATTATATTTTAATATAATATTAATGTGTATCATTAATATTATATTACTAGCGAACTTTTTTTCACGCAATATCTTTATGATTTATAGCCTGTTTCTTTTTTTTTTACTCACACATTCACAATATTATGTATATTGTAACATGTAAAAAGCACTAAAAACCCTTTCGGTATGTCTCGGTGCCTTTTTAAATTCACTACTCGCTACTCCTTAATTACATTTTGTGATGAAATATTAAACTAGTTTAACTAAAAAAAAAAAACAATTTCTACATCAAAAGTATCTAAAAATTCGGCCAAGTGCAAGTCGGACAAGCGCACGAACCGGTTCCGTGCCGTATGGGATTCCTCTTAGCCCTATTTCAAGCATTTAATATCGAGCATATTAATATCGAGCAAAAAACGGCAAAGAATCACGTAAGTATGTTGTATGGGAGCCCCCCCTTAAATATTTTTATTTTATTCTGCTCTTAAAATTTTCATTTAGCAGTAATAGAAATACATCATCTCTGAAAATTTTAACTGTATATCTATCACGGTTCATGTGATACAGCCTGGTGACAGACAGATAGACGGACGGACAACGGAGTCTTAGTAATAGGGTCCCATTTTTACCTAATTGGGTACGGAACCCTAAAAAGGGGACCATTAAGATCACTTCATATCATGAAGCAATGTCGCCTTTTTGTAAAGGTATGTCTGTGCTATCTATGTTAAACTGCGCAATAGATTGCAATGTGACTTTCAGCTTTTTCAGATGGTGGCGAAGTCGGGACAGGCAGCTAGTTAACTTTAAGTTAATTACATGTAGAAAGTTCCGCAACTTATCGTTTTGATGAATATCTATGTCTAGTAGCTAATTCCAAATTGCGGTCTGTTCCAAAAATGGTATAGTCTAATCTAAGGTGTTTGAGGGTGACCTGAGGGGTGCAGTCCGTTTGTTAGTTTCAAACGACTCATTCGCACAACGCGATCAAGAAACTGTGGACGCTTTGAAACGGTTGCATCCGAGCCCTTCACGTCTCCTAAATTGGCCGCCGGTGCCAGGCGTTTCATATACTCCTGTTACTGTGACGGCAGAGGACGTGGAGCTGGCTCTCAGTACATTTTATACTGGCTCAGCGGCTGGCTTAGATGGTATCCGTCCGGGACACCTGAAAGAATTAACTTCAGTTTCCGCGGGTGATAATGGGCGGCGATTGATGGAGTGTCTGGTGAAACTCTCGAACTTCTTGCTTAGAGGCCAAGTTAATCCTTTGGTGTGCCCTTACCTTTATGGGGCCGCTCTGTGCGCCTTAAACAAGAAAGATTAAGGATTATTGTTAATTTCTGAAATAGGGCGCAGGGTTCGGGAAAGTGGAGGTGACTCCCGTTCTACCTCGTTTCTGGTGCAAAGAATGTCTATCGCCATCCAACGCGGCAATGCAGCAAGTGTTATGGGCACCTTTGCACCAGGAACGATGAGGGGTGGGTTATTTGATTAATTTTCTAAGAAAGTGTATATATTTTATTTTCTGTTATTGTTGTTATTCATATTTAACAAACTTTACTCTCTAAGCCTATATCTATATATATGTAAATAAAATTTAATTTTAATTACTTGAAAACAACATACGTATGAATATGAATATGACCCGCGTATAGACGGCTAGTTATTCAAATATCTTTTACTATGGATGTATACTACTTCTAAATAGTTTTGACATAAACATTGAAATCGTATTCATTTCGAGGCGTAGTAAATCGTTCTTTACGGTTTATTTGCTTCAAACCTCTTCTATATTTTCTTATTTTGAATTACATTAAGGTGTGAATTAACATGTCGCACTGTCAGAATTAAAGTCAGGGAACTCGAAAAACCACATTTTTCAGAAATCGAGAAAAACTGTTATTAGAGATACTAAGATAGTTACAGCAAAACTGTTAATGCTTACTGAAGGAAATTGCTTTCCAGAGTGTGCTAAGCTGGCTCAATTCTTTATAACGTGGCTAGAAGTTATTTAAATGCCATTTTTTGTTTTAACTGACTTTTGTACTGATAGCCATTGTACATTTTTGACAGCAAGTCGATTTAGTTGAGTTTACCAGGGAAAATAACGAGTTATGCTACTTTACATCTCAAGAAGAGCTTTATTTTACTTGCACGTATTGCTAGTTAGTCCAGTTTTGTTTCAGACTTGAATTCAAAATCCTTTCAGAATAAAAAAAAACTCATCGTATTGAAAACATATTTATTGTTAAACATGTTTAAGTGTTACAGAAGTACGTCCTGTTTTACTTTTTAAATCAAGAAAGTCACGATTGACTTCTACAAAGTATACAAATCAGATTATTTTGTCCTAAACAAATTTAGCCCTTTCTTTTTAATCACTAAAATAAAAATCTAATCAAGCACAAGCTACTATTTATGCTTACATACTAATCATAACTTAGAATAGTAAACAGTATCAGTCTATAAACGTTGCATTAAAGATTCTATAAAAATAACACACATACAAATATTTTACAAATGTTATAAGCCATAAATAAGTCACAAATAATAACTAAACAATAATCAGTACTAATAACGTTGCACCAAACTATGTAATCTAGATAGGCAATAGCAATTATTCTAAACAGTCTTGTTTTACTTATTAAATAATCAGTTCTCTGGTATTTTTTGGTAACAATAGTACTCAACTTTTTTATAACTTTTTGATTACTAACTATTTATTCCTGTATTCTTATCTTAAATATTATAAATCACAAAGTACCTCATGGGTGATAATACTATTAGGATAGACTTCTTGGTTATCACAATTATTAACTTAGAAAACATTTTTGTAATAACATTCAAAGAATGATTTGGGGATGACATTTTTGTCAACAAGTTCTTTAATATTTTTTTTTTTACATCCGACAAAATGATTTTTCCAGTGTATGCTTTTGACAATTCGAGAAAAAAGTTTTCAGTATTTTTCGCTGTACGTTTATTTCTCTTTTGCACCAAACATTTTTTGAAAACTGTGTCTGCAAATGAGGTTTTATAGAAAAACGCTTTGGGACTCTCTTTTTCTACTTTGAGGATCTTTATATCATGCCATTTAACCCGAACACTTTCTTCATTGATATTAAAATTGGCACCCAATTTTTCCTGTAGCGCTTTCAAGTCATAAAAATTTTGATGTGACATTTCATGAACAGTGTATGCTGGTCCAGTTTTTTTGGCAGTCTGAATCAAAGTCATGTACTGCTGCGGAATATAAATTGGTCCCGACTTCAGGAACCGTTTTACTTGTTTCTCGATAACACTGTGGACATTATTACCCTCATTTTGAGAGTGACCACGTATCAAGAATTTATGAGTGATAGTTTTAACACCCATGTTGAACACAGCATATGCATAAGCAGAATTTCTTGGGAATGTCTGACTATGTATTATCTTTGTCTCTGAAGATTTCCTAGTCCCCAAAACTCATCGAAAAGGTTTTGACGTGATTCAAGAGAAAATTTAGTGCCACACTGTAATCGGCATTTCTCCCCACAGGTTGGACCAAGTTTTCGGGATGACACTTCTTTTTTAGATTTAGACATCGAAGTAAAAGCCTTTCCCAAATTCCTGAGTTGTTTTGTTGCGTTACTTTTCCACTTCTCTGGCCTTCTTTCCTTCTTTTTAGTATTGTTTTTATCTGGTTCATTTTCTGTAATGATCAGTGATTCCCTTTCTTTCGCACCATCACTATTTACAAGACCGGGATCATTTTTATCATTACTTTGAGACAAGCTACTGCTAGAGTTTGAAGTGCTTGAAGAAGTCATCGAACTTGAACTACTTGAACTATTACTGCTAGTTGAAGATGACGATGAGGAAGATTTACGAGATCGTGACTTTTTGGCTTCAGCTTGAGACGTGCCTGCTTTGTTACATAGAGACTGACTTCGTGGACTGTCTAGAATTGATCTTCTTTTGGGAATCGGTTGATGTCTGTAATTTGGATCGGCATCAGAATCGTCAAAATCACTTTTATCACTGTTTATTGGTGATACGTAGTAGCGTTTCTGAGCTGTGTTTGCTGTTTTGCTAACTAGCGGCACTTGTATCGACTCAGAGTTGGATAGAGTTGGAGAAACTTGACTGTCTAAAATTCTAGTTTCTGTAAAAATGTAGGAAAAAGCAGGTAATAGTGAATTATTATAGTAATTCTTCTATTTTCTTGGTTTTGGACTTTTGCACTAATTGAGCTTGAGATGTGTCGTCTTTGTTTCTGCTTGTTGGTGATACATAGTAGTATTCCTGTTCTGTGTGTACCATTTGAGTTTTGTCAATTAGCGGTGCCGAGTTAGATAGAGTTGGAGAAACTGGACAGTCCGAAGTACTCATTTCCGTAACATCGGAGAAAAGGGCAGGTTGGGGCGGATTGTTTGGTATGCTTAACTCTTCACTTCCCGTAATCTGGGACTTTTCCTTCAAAATTTTTAGCATTAATTGGCCGCGACCTTCCATTTTCCTAAAAATAAACGACAATAATTAAATACTTGCTCAGCTATTTCAAAAAATCATGTAAAGTCAAACAACTCAAAAAATCTTATTTCTACACAAACCATTCGATGAAATTTCAATTGGAATAGAAAATTAGTTTAAGGATGTCAAAATAAATGAGTTTAGTGTAAGAAAAGTGGTGAAATGGTAGAAACGACCGAAAACGACAGATTTTAAATTTACCTCAACAAAACTCAGACAATTCGAAATTCGGTTAAATCATCAAGTAAAGTAAATCAATTCAAAATAATTAAAAAACAATTCCACTATATTTTCAGCAAAACGACTGCAATTCAAAATTTTACAAATGTCATGACAAAATCGTCTTGAAATTTTTCAGCTGAACTACGACAACTCAAAATAAAATTAAATACTTACCGAAAATCTTCAACTAAACTCCGGTAACTCGAAATGAATGGGACGCGCGGGGCCTCCCGGCGCTGTTGCCACGCGACTACTGACCGTCAATTCAAAATGGCGGTGTTTTTCGTCTGGCCGGCCGGTGCGAGTTTAATCAAATAAACTAACCTTTACTGCCATCTCTTGAGATCTATGTAAGTTATTGTTACATGGGTTTTATTGGTGTGTTGATAACAAAATTTGGAATTTTACTGTATATTTAACTCAATTCAGCCAAATTTTGAGTTACCTGACTTTAATTCTGACAGTGCGATGTGTTGTGCTCGTTCAAAATTTTAATTATTATGGACACTCTTCTACTTTTAGCTAATTTATGCTAATCGCACGTGTCGAAGAAGGAAGGTCGTAATTGTTTCAGCTATAGAACGTCCACTGCTGGACATAGGTCTCCCCTATTGATTTATAAAAATACCTGAAAGCAGCGGCTTTCATCAAGCGCCATCCTGCGATCTTGATGAGGCCATCCGTCCACCTTGTGGGTGGACATCCTACGCTGCGCTTGCCATTACTGATATTGGTTTTCACACGAGACCTTTTCGACCCCGTCATCAGTCATATAAATCAGGTCATGATATGTGCCCTGCCCACTGCCAGTTCAACTTATTCCGCTGGGCTAAGTCGGTAACTTTGGTTTTTCTAAGAATGTCTTCAATCCCGGTCTTGCAAAGAGAGTCCGAGCATACCCCTCTCCATAGCTCGTTGAGCTACTTATCTAACCATCCATCTATCAGCCATAGGACGTCCACTGCTGGACATAGATCTCCCCTAAAGATATCCAACAGGACCAGTTGGTAGAGGCATCCTGCTGTCTTAATAACGTCACGCCCTACGCTTCGCTTGACGGTACGTGGTCTCCGCTCGAGAAGTTTTTGACACCATCGGTCATCTGTCTTCCGTGCTATGTGCCATGTCCATTGCCATTTCAAATAGCCACACGGCTATGTCGGTATTTAACTTTGGTTCTTCTACTGTATACTGAGGGTGAGTTTTGTCGTAAACATGACGCGCTCTTCGGCGAGCGCGTAAGCATGTAATTTGTTTGAAGAAATGTACAGCGCCACTAGCGGCGCGTTTTTGAAACACTTTATGCGAGAGCAAGTTCATACAAATTACATGCTTACGCGCTCGCCGAAGAGCGCGTCATGTTTACGACGAAACTCACACTCAGCATACTGATTCCCTCAATCCTGATCTCGCAGAGAGACACCCAGCATAGCCCTTTCCATATCTCGTTGGGCTACTTGGAGCTTACTAATAAGACCTATAATTAGACACCACTTTTATTTGTTGTTTTTAAACTATCGCGATTTGAACACATTATTATTATATACAACTAAATTTTAGTGCGCGTTTAGTCCCGTAGTATATAATAATAACCACTTTTATTTATTCTTAATTAGTTTTTGCCCCCGGCTTTGCTTATTACAATATTAGAAAGAAAGTAAGGATTGAGCGAGTGAGATGGAAAAGTGACGTATAAAATGCCCTTAAAGCCGGAAACATACTATCGGACGCGGCTGACGGACGTGACTGCATCCGCGACTTAGCAATGTGCACAGTCTTAAAACATCCGGTGTGCCAGATCGCTCTCGGACGTCCGAAGGTGATGTCCGCGACTTATGTCCGATAGTGTGCACGGCTTTCATAGTCTAGGTCGCGGCTGTCAGTTGCGTCCGTAAGCCGCGTCCGATAGTATGTTTCGAGCTTAAATATTGTTGTCCAAATAAAATTGATAGAGGAAATAAACAGGCAAGTGGCGCCACGGAATAATGAAGTACCTTCCACCGGAAGTGCACCGGAAGCGCACCGGAAATGCAACGGAGATCGACGCAGCTTCCGCCAACAGAAACTGTACATTTTATTTTGGATATGTATAGCTAAACAGTAAGCTGATTGGCTCCCAGTATCAGATAAGCGTTCTATACGAGACTGCCTCGGTGGTTCAGTGCTTAGTGACCCTAACTTCTGGGTCAAAGTGGCGTGGATACGATTCCCACCCAGGGCAAATATTTATGTGATGAACATAAGTGTTTGCTTTGTGTCTGGGTGTTATTTAGTTACTATCTATGTTATGAAATCTTTACGCAACTCTGCTAGTAATAAAGTCTTGCACCTTGTCTACACGGCGCTTTGCGAATCGATACTTTCGTACTGTATATTCGTGTGGGGTGGTGCCGGAGTTACTACATTGTTGGAAGTGGAAAGAGCTCAGCGCGCAGTACTCAAAGTAATGCTTAAACTTCCGTATCGCTACCCCACGGATGACTTATATACTGTGGCGGGAGTGCTGCGCGTTCGCCTAACCCTAACTTCTGGGTCAAAGTGGCGTGGATACGATTCCCACCCAGGGCAAATATTTATGTGATGAACATAAGTGTTTGCTCTGTGTCTGGGTGTTATTTAGTTACTATCTATGTTATGAAATCTTTACGCAACTCTGCTAGTAATAGTCTTGCACCTTGTCTACACGGCGCTTTGCGAATCGATACTTTCGTACTGTATATTCGTGTGGGGTGGTGCCGGAGTTACTACATTGTTGGAAGTGGAAAGAGCTCAGCGCGCAGTACTCAAAGTAATGCTTAAACTTCCGTATCGCTACCCCACGGATGACTTATATACTGTGGCGGGAGTGCTGCGCGTTCGCCTAACCCTAACTTCTGGGCAGTGCCGTAAATAGGGCGGTGCCACTGGTGCCCAGGCACAGGGCGTAGATCCTGGGGGGCGCAATAATGACCACTATGGCCAGACTTGGGGCCTTATTGCGCAAATTAAGGGCGTAGTTATAGAAGCTCGCACAGGGCACAGAAAAGGCTATTTACGGCACTGCTTCTGGGTCAAAGTGGCGTGGATACGATTCCCACCCAGGGCAAATATTTCTGTGATGAACATAAGTGTTTGCTCTGTGTCTGGGTGTTATTTAGTTACTATCTATGTTATGAAATCTTTACGCAACTCTGCTAGTAATAGTCTTGCACCTTGTCTACACGGCGCTTTGCGAATCGATACTTTCGTACTGTATATTCGTGTGGGGTGGTGCCGGAGTTACTACATTGTTGGAAGTGGAAAGAGCTCAGCGCGCAGTACTCAAAGTAATGCTTAAACTTCCGTATCGCTACCCCACGGATGACTTATATACTGTGGCGGGAGTGCTGCGCGTTCGCCTAACCCTAACTTCTGGGTCAAAGTGGCGTGGATACGATTCCCACCCAGGGCAAATATTTCTGTGATGAACATAAGTGTTTGCTCTGTGTCTGGGTGTTATTTAGTTACTATCTATGTTATGAAATCTTTACGCAACTCTGCTAGTAATAGTCTTGCACCTTGTCTACACGGCGCTTTGCGAATCGATACTTTCGTACTGTATAGTCGTGTGGGGTGGTGCCGGAGTTACTACATTGTTGGAAGTGGAAAGAGCTCAGCGCGCATTACTCAAAGTAATGCTTAAACTTCCGTATCGCTACCCCACGGATGACTTATATACTGTGGCGGGAGTGCTGCGCGTTCGCCAACTATATATCCATAAGGTGACTCTGATGGTGCACCGCAAAATGCATGCCAGGTACAATCAGGCTACTACCAGCACAGATCCCACTGAAGTCAAGAGGAGACCGCCCCGCGCCACTGAACCACGAACTCAGACGGCTTTCGCGCAACGTTTGCCAAGTTTCAGATTTCCATTCATATACAACAAAATCAGCAATATTTGTGCTATACGCCATTTAACATTTAGTGAGTGCAAAAAAACCGTGTCTAAATACCTACAACAGTTAACATACGCTGATACAGAAAGACTCCTGGACGTACTCAAATGATTACATTGCACACATACACACACACACACACACATGCACACACATGCACACACCCCCACACACACACACACACACACACATGGATACACACTACGCACATTGTAACTGTACTAATAACTATTTGTGTATTTATATTACTCTTAATTACGGTTTTTCGGCTATCTGTATTTATGAACTAAAATCGCACCAAATATTACATGGTAATCGTCACATAAATGTAGTCCCCGCGATACAGGCTTTGCTTAGTGCAGGGACTACAAGCATAACATTTTGAAATTTATTTTGTATAGTGCACTTGTTAATGTACGTTTAAGTTCAATGTAAATGTTTTATGATAATAAATTATTTTGTATTTTTTGTATTGTATTTGTATCTATAAAAGTATGTATTTTAAAAATAAGTATACTTATGTAGTATACGAGTATCAGTTGTTGTTTTTAAACTTTCGCGATTTGAACACATTATTATTATATACTACGGGACTAATCGCGCAATAAAATTACGAGATAAATAAATACCTCATCATCCCGACGTTTCGGCCGAGTTGCATAGACCGTAGACAGTCTACCCGTGACCACGGTCGATGCAACTCGACCGAAACGTCGGGATGATGAGGTATTTATTTATCTCGTAATTAGTGCGCGATTAGTCCCGTAGTATATAATTATAATAAAATAGTATATCAGTCTCTGGCAGCCATATCACAAGCGTTGCTTAGTTTGGGGTCAGAGGCCGTGTGTAAGATGTCCCAAAATATTTATTTATGTATAGGCAGACCACCAGCCCGATGGGTCGACGACATCAGATCCATCGCTGATCAGGCGTGGATGAGATCAATGGCACATAACAGAGGAGGCCTATACCCAGCAGTGGGTCGACGCAGGCTGATGATTATGATGATGAAAACGTAAGTTCGTATCGGCCGGGCGGCAAGCTGTACGAACTGCCCCCCTACCGCCTAAAGCAATAGCAATCGTAATAGCAATCGTTTTTGACTTCATTTTAGTCATTTGGCACCGCCTATGTGACGTTAGCCATCAAAGTTGTTCATTCAACGATTGCTTTCGCAATCCGCGCAAAGCAATTGATGGCTAACGTCACATAGGCGGTGCCAAATGACTTAAATGAAGTCATAAACGATTGCTATTACGATTGCTATGGCTTAGGCGGTAGGGGGGCTGGTGTCAGAGTTCCTAAACCGCCCGAAGGCCTCTGACATATCCAAACGGTAAAACAACCGGGCCTTCCATTTAACGTGTCATCCGAGCCACGGTAGCGCTCAACCGCGGTCACCCGTCCGAAGACTGACCGCGCTGAACGTTGCTTAACTTCGATGATACCTAGTCTAGTATATTTAGGTATAACTGCGTTTACATGGCACCTCTCATTTATAACTCTTTACCGAATGGAATTGTGGACTTGCCTTATTATAGATTTTGTAGAGTTGAAAAAGTGGTTAGCGAGCAGTAGTTTTTATTCATTAGAAGAGTTTTTGGACAACGCATCTTGCCGCCTACACACAATAAAGCTTGTTTTACATATTTTTATATATATTCTTATATAGATAGTGTCTAAATAGCACCCAGACACAGAGCAAACACCTATGTTCTTCACATACATATTTGCCCTGGGTGGGGATCTAACCCACGCCTCTTTGATCTAGAAGTAACTTAATTAGTCATTTGTTTCGGACACAAACTTGTTAATTAACAGAAAATGTAACTTACAGCACGAAACTTAATAAGTACTCGTACATTTCTTTCAGAATAATAATAATAATATAAATATAGTTTTTAAAAAATCTAAAAAACACGCTTATTGATATCATATCTTTTTTTATTTTTCATATTTTTTTTTTACAAATGCATTGTCATCGGTCTTTGATAGGTGTGCAAAGTTTAAAGAAAATCTGATCGCTCAAAGTAGGTCAAAATCGAGCTCACAGGGTTGGTTACAAGCAAGCAAGCAAACATACAGGTGAAACTAATAAAAACATGTTAAAAATTTGACGCCTTGGTAAAATTTTTTATCCTGTAAGACGACGACTTAATAGTAGATTAAGTATCATATGGGAGCAAAATAACATTTTTACGGCGAGGGCGCTTTTTTGAATCCAGAGCGAAGTGAGGGATTCTTTAGTAGAATCCTGAACGTAGCGAGGGATTCAAAGTACGTCGCGACGCGTCGCCCGAGCCAAAAATATATTTTGCGCCCGAGTGGTACACTCTACTTTTCATTACCTCTATGAGAAAATAAAAGCGCCTCATATTTTATTGTAATACATATTATTATTTAATAAAAATTAGAGTAACAAATATATTTAAATTAAACGGTATCTAATAATAAAAAAAATGAAAACTTATATTATTTACATTTTTTTCATTTATTTTCTTGGCGCTGAACACTAACATTACAAATACTTCAAAATTCAAAAAGTGCGCGGCAAAGTTAATTCCGTCGCACTTAGGTATAAAGTTCTTTATAGAAAACACTACCTTTGGGCGCACTAAAGGCGAACCAGTAGTCTTTTTCGAATAGATGTGATGAAAAATATTATACTACTATATTAATACGGGACTTATCGCGCAATAAAACATGAGAACAAAACAAAACCGGTTTCCATCGTGTACTTAATTCGAATATTTCGTTTGAATAGTTTACATTATTGTTAATTTTTCAAAAACTGCTCAGCCGAGTTCAGTAAAATTTAAGTGGGACCACCTCGGGAGTATATCTACCCATTCGAACTAAAAAATAAGTTTTCGATTCGATTCACGAAATTATCGACGAGCATACACTCGAACAAGAACCTCCTCCTCTTTGGAAGTCGGTTAAAATAGAAATAAACATAAAATAAAATAAATAGGAACAACAACGTGCTATAAAAAATTATTATGCTATGCTATACCGTTTATAACTCAAATAAATGCTAAATAATATTATAAAGATTTGATATCACAGTTGTGAAGTATCCTGTTTTTGTTACGAAATAAATATTTTAGTTTCTTTCTTTCTTTTTTTTCAAATTTACTTCTTCGCTCAAACTTAGTACATAGTAATTGGACCTAATAATCGTTAGTAGTTTGCTTGAAAATGCTATGATAGCGCTACTATCATACTATGTGAGTGGTGAAAACCATGAAACTCTGTTAAAGTAAATGAAGACTAGATGGCGTTAGTGTACAAGTTAGCCCGCGGTGGCACTTCGTTCGTGATTGTAGAGTGCTATATTTGCACAGTCATTGAAGATAAATAACAAAAGTTTGCGTTTTACCCCGTGAATTTTCAGTGGTAAAACTATTTTTGACACACCACCGTGCGAAGCGTAGGTGTAGTAAGTTAAGTACGTTCAGCGGGAGTATGTCTCTTTACCCTCTGGTAGAAACTAAAAAGAAGTTTACGACTCAGTTCACAATTGGCAAAATAATCAAATCGACGAGCATAGACCATACACACGAACATAGAAAGGTTTAGTCGCAAAATGACAACCGGGGTGCATATTGACCAAAGAGCAAAATGTTCAAAAATAATTACGTCCAAGGCGCACAATGACTAGGAAGCAAAATGTCCAAAGCGCACAATGACTAGTAAGGAAAAATGTCTATAGCGCACAACGTCCAAAATTCCAATTAATACTAGAAATTAGGGTTTAATATTGTGTTATAACTGTGATAATATACAAATTATTTTGGTGAGTCAACACAGTAATGAGCATATTTTAAACAAAACTACAAAAGATTTTACTAAGTTGTGTGGAAACTATAAAGTATAAATGTAGTATAAGTACCCGACTATCCTCAAATTATATTTTTTTCAATTACACCACCGTCAAATTAAAATGTTTTCAATAACTTGTCATGTCATTGAAAAACAATCAAATTTCATGTCCGTTAAATAAATAATGCAATAATGTAATCGGCCAAGTGCGAGTCGGACTTGCGCACGAAGGGTTCCCGGTTGTCATTTCGCGCTTTTGTCATTTTGCGACTAAACGACATAGAAACTCCTCCTTTTAGAAGTCGGTCGAAAAATAGAACAGATATACTTATTCTGTAAATTAATAGGAACAACAACGTACTATAAAAAAATGTTATGCTATGCTATACCGTTTATAACTCAAATAAATGCTAAATAATATAAAGATTTGATATCACAGTTTTAAAGTATCCTGTTTTTGTTACGAAATACATATTTTTCTTTCTTTCTTTCAAAGGTTACGTCCACAAGTGGTATATTATTCAGAGAAAAATCGAACCAAGATGATATACCTATACATCATTTGAAATCTTGATATATGGGCTTCTCAAAAATATTTAATTTTGATTTTTTTATCCCTCCATTTTTTTTAATGTGTAAAATAAATTGTTTGAAAACTAACAATACAGCTTATTACTTTTTCTAGTTTAGCAATGATAAAGTGCTTCTATCGTTATTTTACTTGCATGTGTAGCTGATTCTTCCACATTCATCGCTTAATTTGCTAAAATTAAAAATTATAACCTACCAGTGTGACCAGTTAGTAGGTACAATGTGACAAAAAACACTTTAAAAGTGTGTCTAGTTAGTAAAAATGCTTTTAATTAACAATTTGGAGGTTACTTAATCAGGGTTGAGAGAGATAAACTACTTATTGAGCCAAATATATTTATTTATCCTAATAAATTCAAAATTAATTTAAAAAAATCGGAGGGCTCTTTTTTATTTTTAACTGTTGTAATAGACTCAGAAAAATATGAACTTTCTCGTAATGTAACGAGTGTTGTGGTTAGAATTTTTGATTATTATTATACCAGCCTCCATACATTTAGTGGATATGTCCTTTAAATTTTAATTCATTTATTTTAGCTAGTCAGTAGGTATTATGTAAAAATTATATTAAGTATGAATGATAAACAAAGATTCAGTAACGTAGGTAATCAAGTGTGAGTAGCCATTTCTTTAGTAAGTAATAAATTAAATCATAATTTTTCTAATCCATTTAATGTTGCTTTCGGCGCACACAATCGATCTCATCAAAACATCTTATAAGTATTTGGACTATGTGGTCGTCCATAGCGAGATGATGATGATGAAAGGATAACATCTCGCAAAGGAGTACTCCACCGGGCGAGGTGTTGTGCCCGGGGATAGCTATCCAACAGTGTTATCTTAGGTCTTGGATATGGTTCGGCCGTCGTTGTAAATTTCGTTTGCGCGATGCAGACTCTGGCTTGTCATTGGCTGAGGCGCGGCGATACAGCTTGTGATTGGTTGCCGGACGGCGCGCGTAGCTAGCGCCATCTTGTAGCGAATGTAGTGAAGTTAGTCGCTACAAGTACTAGGTTTTGATATACCCAAGAGACCCTGGAAAAAGCATTTAATGCTATCATCAAAGGTGAAATTAGTTTAAGTATATATTATTATGGTGCTAATAACATCTTAAATGTAAGAAAATATATTTTTTAAAGAATAAACGTGGCTTGGAACCAATGGTAAAAAAATATGTAAGAGGCATGCAATAAGTGACCATGGAAAGTAAGCTCTATGGCTGAGATGATGATGATGATGGTGCCAATAACACCTAAAATGTAACTAGATATAATTTGTGAAGAGTATAATATGCGGCTTATAACCCGCAACAATGCTAAAAAATGTATTACATATTCCTTCTGTGGGCACGGAAGGCCAGCGCAATGCAATACTCACTTTACAAAAATGGTCATTACTCGTTGTTTTATTGTTGCAGGGCAAAGTTTTTAAACTTAATCGAAAGTTAGAAAGTCATTGTATGTTTTTTATTCTCATGTTTGATTTGATAAATCTTTTCATTTTTAAGTTATGATGGAAAATAGACAAAAGTGTGACGTTAAGAAATAGTTTTTGAAAATATTTTTTGAATTACTACACTTACGGAATAGATGTCTAAGAAACAATGATGAGTCATTAAAAGACCTATTAAACGACACCCATTATGAGCTATTTAGTGAAATAGAACCCGAGGTATAAGCAAATTCCTACAACGGTCGGCGACCATTTTTGTGACGTTATTACTTCCAAAGTCTACCAGATATCTCTTGACGACCACTGGATCCAAGCAATAACGAACCTATTATGATACTCATTGTAGGTAAATAGAAGAGATGGCTACGAAAACCAAGAAGGAGAGCACTTTTTCAAATCTCACCTCCTATCTAAAAACTACGCAACGGATTTTGATGCGATTTTTTTAAATAGGTAGAGTGATTCAAGGGCATAGTTTATATGTATAGTATAATACACCTGTGCGAAGCCGGGGCGGGTCGCTAGTGGTACATATGTGCCACCAGCAGTGGTTCAAAAATTTCCAGATTCTTGGCATTAAGGCCGTTTAGATAGTGGTTGGGTGGTCTTTTTTTGGGTTCTATACCTCAAATGGAAAAAACGGAACTCTTATAGGATCACTTTGTTGTCCGTCTGTCCGTCTGTGTGTATGTCAAGACTCTTTATCTCGGGAACGCTTAAAGATATCGAGTTGAAATTTAAACTGTATACGTATATCTATGGTCTCTTGCAGTTGTGTAAAAGAAAATCTTTTCAGCTATCGTTTAAAAAAGTTAGAGCCGTTTATGTCGAAAAAAACCGGACAAGTGCGAAAAAAATCTTAGTAATGAAAGTATTCAATAGATGGCGACAATAGTTTGAAAACGTCGACCCTTTGACTATGGAAATCGTACTGTCATTATCAAAATGTCTTCTTCTTCTCTTTTTATGTTTTGGCGTCACATTGTTGCGCATTTCCCAGTGTCAAGTATTAAGTCTGAATAATTTTTAGTTATATTTTATCAAAATAGTCATGTCATAGTCCAATAAAGTCACGGTCAAGTCCAAACGTAGTCCAAGTCATACCTGAGTAAAGCATTGGAGACTTTACTGTAGGTTTCTCTCTCTCACCCTATTCCAGTTGACAATGACAGATCAAGTTATGTCATATTACGCAATCTAGTAAGTTTTGTGAAACTATTTTTTTTCCAAGTAAACGCCTCATTTTGTGAAATTTTCTGGACTTGTACTGAACCCTCGGTGTGCGAGCCTGACTCGCACTTGTCCGGGTTTTCTTACAGAGTCCTGTCCTATGAGTGGGTGGTAGAAACTCAACACTAAAGGACATGTCCACAAAATGTATGAAGGCTGGTATAATAATAATTAAAAATTCTAACCACAACACTCGTTACATTTTCCGTTACCCGTTACGTTTTTCGTTTACATTTTTCAAGTTCATAGTCATAATCATTTTTCCGAGTCTATTACATCAGTTAAAAATATAAAAGAGCCCTACGATTTTTTTAAAATTAATTTTTAAATTATGCTATAAATATATTTGGCTAAATAAGTAGTTTATCTCTATCAAGCCTGATTAAGTAACCTCCAAATTGTTAAATAAAAGCTTTTTTTTACCAATTAGACACACTTTTTAAGTGTTTTGTCACATTGTACCTACTAACTGGTCACACTGGTTATAATTTTTAATTTTAGCAAATTAAGAGGTGAATGTAGAAGGATCAGCTACGAATGGAAGTAAAATAACGATTGATACACTTTATTATTGCTAAACTAGTAAAAATAAAAAGCTGTATTGTTATTTTTCATACAATTTATTTTCACATTTCAAAAAAAATGGAGGGATGTAAAAATCAAAATTAAATATTTTTGAAAAGTCCATAAAACAAGCTTTCAAATGATGTATATACACAGTCAGGTCATAAATTCTGTCACATGTTTAATATAAAATAATTGAAACAAGTTTATTCATTATGTAACCATTTGTATACCAAAATGAACTTAACAAAACATACCTAGATTCTTATGACAAAAATCACGGAGTTCATTTTGAATAAACTTTTATTCAAAATGAACTCCGTGATTTTGAATACAGGCCTTCAATCAGCGCGGCCAGTCGTCTATCGCAGCACGAACGAGGTCCATGTCAATATCGGCGGCTGCCTTAATCAAGGATGTCTTGAGTGACTCCAAATTGGGATGAGGCTATGAGCATGCGTTTTCCACCAAGTGTTGCCATATCTTGTAATCTAACGGACTCAAATCTGTACTGGAGGAGGGCCCCAGTCTTCGTGCCGGATGAAGTCGATTTCACGCGCCGCCAGCCAGTCTTGTGTGCTCTTAGCTCTATGAGCTGGCGCCGAATCTTGTTGGAATACCCAGTGCCTGTTATTGAACATAGTATGAGAAACAGGTTCCACAAGGTTCGTCAAGACTGTATTTTGATACACAATATTAAAAAATATTCGCGAATTCTGTACGCGGGTGAAGTTGCTAATTTTTGGAAAAAATATAATTATGTGATTAATGTTCTTCTTATGAACCGACTAATTAATTATGTGAATCTAAACACTATTATTTCATTAGTTAATGTGCCTGTTGTCTTTAGCGATTTTCTTCGATTAAGAACGCGGAGCTAATCGTTCCCCCTCTTACAGCCGGGCCAGGATGCGCACCACGAAATATTTCGTTCGACGTGTCAGAATGAGAAGAGTTTTTTCGAAGTATACTTACGAGTATACTCGTATATGTCACTTTTTCACTCGTCGAAAAGAGTTTTTTCATGGCTTTTCGTGGTCGCATGCTAAGATACCTACTTTGCATATGTATTTTTATTTCTTATAATTTCTTTACATTAGTCTCTTACATCTCTATTAATTAGGCTTTGTTATGTACCGTCTAATTAGATTTTCAGCTAATTTATGCTAAATGCCTATGTCGGCAAGTTCGTCTGCGTTATATTTTGATTTTATTACTTTCCTTAGAAGAACCAATAATTTTTCCGAAATAAAAAGTAGGTAGTCTATGCCAGGTAGACGTAGAGGTAGGTAGAGGCTACATTTTATCCCAAAAGAAAGTTTGTGGGATTGCACAAAAACTAAAAATGAACAATGGCGATGCCGCGGGTAAATGCTAATTTAAAAATATACCTAAACGAATAGTTTTTAATAGAATTTATACTTTTATTATCTCAATAAAAATTACTTCAGCCTCATACATAATTCTCAAAAACATTTTCATCACAACTATTCGAAAAGGACTACTTGGTTCGCCTTTAAGTGCGCCCAAGGAGGTGTTTTCTATAAGGAACTTTATAAGTGCGACGGAATTATCCTGGCCGCGCACTTTTTGAATTTGGAACTAATAAGTGCGACGGAATGATCTTTGCCGCGCACTTTTTGAATTTGGAAGTATTTGTAAAGTTAGTGTTCAGCGCCAAGAAAATGAATGATTAGAATGTAAATATAAATTTTCATTTGTTTTATTATTAGATACCATTTAATTTCAATTTAGTTGTTACTCTACGTTTTATTAAATAATAATATTATAGTAAAATATGAGGCGCCTTTTGTTTTCTCATAGAAGTGATGAAAAGTAGCGTGTACCACTCGGGCGCAAAATATATTTTTGGCTCGGGCGACGTACTTTGAATCCCTCGCTACGTTCAGGATTCTACTAAAGAATCCCTCACTTCGCTCTGGATTCAAAAAAGCGCCCTCGCCGTAACTATTTCCCCTGTACAGAAACAAAACACTAAACATTTACTCCTTTTGTGAAATAAAACACGATTTGGAAAATTTATCTATCGTTACACGAACGAAATTGTTTTTGTCACTCTTGTTTCTCGAACGTCAGTTTGTCCCTGAGGTAGACTGATAAATGACCCACGAAGGCGAAAAAATAACATTAGTTTTCTTGCCCCCACTTACCTTCCCCCCCCCCCCCCCCCCACATCTCCTTCCTCCCTTATTGCGGCCCTGTCTCACCTGCCTCAAATCTCAAGGACGCAGCTGAATGGCTCTATTTTTGACCGAGACGAACCGGACCGGAGGAGGTACTCATTGTACTCAATTCGACGCATATCTGTATTCTTAATAGTATGTGTAACCACGCATAACTTTTTACATAGTAGGCCAATTTCAAAAAATATATTGGAAAGAGTATATTTTGAATTTGGTCCCATTTAAATTTTATCGAAATCGGCTGAGCCATTTTTGATAAATCAGCAATAATGTGAAATTGCTGCATCGATCCGTGCGTACTATTCGCGAATTCTATGCCATTTTTTGCGAAAATTAATTATTTAACCTATAGGCTATACGTATCGTACATGAGCGATAAGACCGTATTGATCGAGCATGAGCGAAGATCTCTGTTTTAGACACGGTGATTTTGCTTTCGTCTGTCCACCTAGTCCACGAAAAGCCACGAAAGGAACTTTTTTTGACGTGTGAAAAAGTGACAGTTATACAGGGTTATTTGCTTCTCATTCTCATTTGAAGTAGGGGCGATAAGTCCTGCACTGACTTCCCGCATGGGGGTGTTTTGTGCATTTCCCCCTCCAGCGTCTACCCGAGCCAGCCCAGCTCCTTAAAATAACGGAGCGTGGCTCTGGGCCGCTGGCATAACTGCTCCAGTGGCTTGGTTGGTATACCAGATGGCGATGAGGATGATGCTGTAGATGCTGATGACAAAGCAATAGCAGCGTCATGCAACCCGAAAACGATTCTAGTTTCTGCCGGGGCCTTACAATGCCACAATTTATTTGCTTATACATAGGTATATCAATAGATTTATATATGTATACAGGCAACGAGAGCTCAGCACGATGCTCGAAGGTCTCAATCTGGTTTCTCAACTGGTGGGTCTTAAGATGAACGTGACGAAAGTCATGTGTATTTCCCATGTTTTACCCACCCCGATTTCGGTTGGAAACTCGGTGCTCGAAGTCGTTGACTTGTACGTCTAGGACAAGTAGTCCAGTTAGGTAGGTCCGACTTCAACAAAGAGGCCAATCGCCGAATCCAACTCGGCTGGACAGCGTTCGGAAAAATGCGTAGCGTCTTCTCGTCCGACATACCTCAGCGCCTCAAGTCGAAAGTTTTCGACCAGTGTGTGTTGCCAGTGATGACTTATGGCACAGAAACGTGTTCTCTCACTATGGGCCTTATTAGTAAGCTCCAAGTAGCCCAACGAGCTATAGAGAGGGCTATGCTCGGAGTCTCTCTGCCGGATCGAATCAGGAATGAGAGCCGTAGAAGAACCAAAGTTACCGACATAGCCCAACGGATTAGCAAGTTGAAATGGCAATGGGCAGGGCACATAGCGCGGAGAACTGATGACCGGTGGAGTCGAAAAGTTCTCGAGTGGAGACCACGTACCGGCAAGCGCAGCGTAGGACGTCCACCCACAAGGTGGACAGATGACCTCATTAAGACCGCAGGATCGCGCTGGATGCAAACCGCTTCCAACCGGTTTTATTGGAGATCCATAGGGGAGGCCTATGTCCAGCAGTGGATGTCCTTTGACTGATGGATGGATGGATACAGGCAAAGACAAGCCGGAAGGGGGTGATTCAGACTATCATTAAGAAACAATGGGGCCAACCTAAAATTCGAGAAAAAAAATCAGCTGTTTCATACATTTTGTCGATTACGATATGAAAAGTAGAGTACGCTGTACTCGTGCGCACCACTAGAACCAAGTCTGTCTTCGTCTTAAGCGACTTGAACACCAAGAAAAGTGAATAAAATTTTAAAGAAACTTTCTCACTTTTTTGCTTATTTTCTTTTTAACTTCTTTAATTTTCAATTTAGGGCAAATCATTATAAGAATATATTTGTAGACAAAGCGGTTTGCTACAAATTATATCTTAACATTTTTTTGTAGGACGCATAGTTTCTGAAATATCGCGAATAAGTGTTTGCACCTTAAAGAAACTAATATTAATATAGATAAAGAACACCAACTAATTAATCTATTAATTAATATAATTTCCCCCATTAAATTTAAATTCAATTTTTTTCTTGTTTTCACTTATTTATCTACATCTATACACTAATATTATAAATCTACATCTACTCTATCTACACTAATAATATTATAAAGAGGAAAGATTTGTATTTTTGTATGTAACGAATAAACTCAAAAAGTACTGGACCGATTTTAATAATTCTTTTTTCATTTGAAAGCTACATTATCACTGAGTAACATAGGCTATTTTAATTGTAAGAAAAAAATAAGGATCCCTATTAAAACTATAATAATGTTACCCAAGGTGTAAAAAAATGCCTAAAATATTCTTTACATCGCGTGCGCTGCGAAAACTATTGATGATAGAATAAAATAATGTACTACGACTTTATAGAACACACCATAATTTACAAAAAATTCCGGGACAGCATATATCTAACTATTATAGTTAAGCCGTAATAACTGTTCTTTTATTCTTAAAAATTAATTGAAATACCGTCGCAGGAAAAGGATCTTAATTTGTATCTTGGTATTAATCCTTATCAAAATAAATTATTTCATATTCAAGACTGTTTCAATAGCTTTATGCAACTTTTTAAATTATTTAATTCAGACGTTTTATTACAAAGATATCACGAGTTCAAAAATGTAAGTATTATAAAAGTTCCGTTTCGCCGCTCACCCCGCATGGCATTTCATGTACTTTGTACAATGTACATAATACAAAATTCACTTCGAGCAAATATCTATAGTCACAATCGTGAACAAAATTGTACGTAGTGGGCAGGCTTTTTAGTTAGTCGTAAGGCGATTCCAAGCCGACTACAACGCCTCGCGATGCCAAAGTGCTCGGTTACAGGTACTTATTTGGTGACATATCGTCGAGATTCGAGGAAACGGGTCATTGAGAATTGAGAAGGGTGCTTGGGCCATATCCACCACCAGTGCCAGGGCCCAGTGTGGGTTGGTGCAGATTGCCACACAATATTTTAATTCGCCGAAAAGCCAATGATTTGAAATTCCGTACATAAGTTCCAAAGAATCTCATTGATACAGGATCGGGATTTGAACCCACCACCTCACGATTGTAGGACAGGCGTTACTACCACTAGAGCACCACAGTTATATATCTCCGCCATTAGTGTGTCGATTTATGTTTTATTGGTAGTAAATAGGTAGATATGCAGTGGCGTAGCGTGCCTTGGGGAGCCCTGAATCAAACATAGTTGGAGAGCCCAAATCACTCGTTTCTCACAAAAGAAACAAAAATGCTTGCATTAAATTGAAATAAATATTTACCGCCTTACCGCAAAAGATTCAAACACGCTTTAAACACTGTTTAGCCGTACAATTTGTACTGTTAAACATTGTTTAAAGCCTGCGTAAAACTTTTGTGGTAAGACGGTTATTTATAAGTTGTCACTTCCTCCTAGAAATTGAGCTAGCGAAACAATTCAAATGAAATATACACTTTTCTTGCCTTTTTTTCGGAACATTGATAATTGATAATGAAAATAATATAATTACCTATATCAGCTAAGTAAGTCTAGCTGAAGACGATTTTAGTTGTTATAAAATTTCTGCCTCTTAGGACAACTTTTGGAAGAATGCTTAACCCGGGAAAAAAGAGATGTTTTTTTTTCGGGAAGTACGAGATTAAGTGACATTGTGGATAACATTTTACTAGGTTTTGCTTACACACGTTAAGGCCCCTGTAGCCCGGGAGCCCCGTATTATTGACACGGCTGATACTGCGGTAGCTACGCCCCCACACATAGTATGTGAAACGAATTGTCGATGGGACCTTAAAATTCTCGAATGTAGACAATGTGTTGGCAAGTGTAGCGAAGGTCTTCACGTGAATCTAAGATCTGGTCGTGACGTCCGGAACACGTTGGATGCCAGCGCTTCGATTCCTTCCATCACAGCTCTTTGGGTTAGCAAGTTGAAGAGGCCTTAGGTAGGGCACACAATTCGTAGAAGTAGAACTGATGTCCAATGTTTTTCAAAGTTCTCGAGTGAAGACAAGATCAAGAAACTAACTTACATAGGTAGAATGTATAGACTGTGGGTCTCTAATATTATTCTAACGTCGCTTTCATTCTCATCATTGTCATTTTCTGAAATCAGAGTAATATAATTAGTACAGCCACCCGACACATTCGAACTCACTTTTATTTATATATGCCAATACCTACTATCTCTTTTTCATAAACTTCGAACAGTTTAAGACTACGGAAACTCGCGATTTACCCAAATATCATCTTTTAATTTTCAATTTTAACTCATTCTAATGGTTCATTCGGTATGTCTAGCATGTGTGTGACGCATACCTACATTACGTGGTAAGTAAATGTATAGCCAATCATATTCATATTCATATTCAATTTATTCATAAAATATTTCATTTACATGTCAATCAGTCTCAATCATTATCTAGAACAATAACCAATTATTGACAAACATTTCAGCATGAGGATGTCAATTGCATTAAATAATTATAATAATATCATTGTCAAATTTATCAAAAAAAAATGTCAGAAAATTCAAATTGAATGTCGATACTGTACATAACATCAGGCTAGGGTCATCGATTACATTTTTTGGCAGCATATTGTACACTTTTGGTCCCATTATATGCGTAACTTTTGTGGACTTCTCAAGCGTATGAGGTACAGTAACGAGATAGTCCCCGCCCCGCGTTCTGCTTCGTTTTATGTAAGACGCCAGGTTAATTCTTACATATATCGCCACCTGAAATATAACAAGTGACGGCAGTGTTAGAATGCCTAGCCTCCTGAAATGTGGACGGACAGAAACATCTTGTGGGATCTTCGCTATTGCGCGGACGGCGCGTTTTTGCATTCTAAATGCCCGCATCCAGTCCGCAGCTCGTCCCCAGATCTCTGTTCCGTACTGCAGCACTGAATGTACTGTCGCAAAATAGGAGCATCGCACGACATCTGCAGATACCACTCTTGCGAGCCTACTCAGCGCAAAGCACGAGCTTCCCAGTTTATTACACACCTTATTTACGTGATTTTCCTATTGTAAACCTCTGTCCAACTCGAAGCCTAAGAACGTCGTAGACGAAACCTGTGCTACTTTAATTTCATTCACGGACACTGATAGGGGTCTAGGTGCGCGCCCCACCAGGCAGAAGTGAATGAAATGGGTCTTTTTGAGGTTAAGTGTTAGGCCGTTCGCCTGAAACCAGTCCGCGAGCTGCATGGTCGTGGTATTCAACTTCTCCTCCAGCCGATCGACCGAAGGCGCCGTCACCACCGCGGCCACGTCATCAGCATACATAAATATTTCAGCCGCGGTGATGGCGGCCGGCAAGTCATTCAGGAGGAGAGAGAAGAGGATGTTGGAGATCGACGATCCTTGCGCTACTCCTATCGCTGATTCAAGCGGGTCTTACTTGATATCACCAGCAGCGCCCACCACCACCTGTGACCTACCTTTCATTAAGTCCGCTATAAGAGCATGCGAGGCCCCATCGACGCCGTAATGCCGTGTTTTAATGTTTAGTACAGCGCGATCAGCGACGTCGAACGCCTTAGATAAATCGCAGAATATTATGGCGACTTGCTGCTTGCTCTTGCCGTCCCTTGCGGCCACAATACTGCGTACGACTTCTCTCGTGAGTGAGGTTGTGGATCTGCCTTTGCGGTACGCGTACTGGCGATCGGAAAGAGCATTCGTTTCGGTTAGATAATCGATTAGACGGGTGCTTAGCCCATTTTCGAAAACCTTGGCTATAGCGGGAATAATTGATACGGGCCTGTAGTTGTCTATGCTTTCGCGCTTCCCTTTACCTTTAAATAGAGGTGATACTTTCGCAATCTTTAACGGCGATGGAAATGTCCCTTCTGTAATGCAATGGTTATACAGTTCAGCCAACACGGGAGCGAGGGGGGCAGCGGCTAGTCTAAGGAGCTTCATAGATAGACCGTATATATCTTTTGAAGTCTTTGGTGGTATACGAGACGTAATAATCCTATAAACTTCCTCAGCGTTAAATCGTAAAAACCTGAGTGATCGATCGGCCGGCGGACGCGCCGAGCGCAGCGCGGCGCCGACGCACGCGACCGAGGCCTTCGGCGCCCCGCACACTTCAGCTGCCTCTAAAAATTGGGCATTCATCGCGTCAACTGCAGATTTTTTACTGACGAATTTTTCCCCATTGGATGAAACAATTACATCAGTAAAGTCAATGTGTGGGGAATTATTTTTCCCCCTCTGTTTATTGACGATGCTCCACATCGTCCGGCAAGAGTTAGTCGCTGTACCCATCATATCAGAATAAAATGTAGATTTAGTGTTTTTAATTAGATTTTCATAATAATTATTCATGTCAAATATTAATTCATTAATTGTATCAATGTCAGGAAATAAATTACCAATTTTAATTATGTCAAATAATAAAGATTTAAATTCTGTTACTTCCGACGTGACCCAGCTAGTATTTTTCTTGTTTTGATCATATTTCTTTAATGGAAAACATGCCTTAAATTTATTCATTATGACGTTAATTATTGTGATTGCTAAATCTGCGGAAGTTTGCATTCGAAACTTAATATTTTCCCAGTCTACACTTTCAATTGCTCCCACAAAATTAAGTGTATTCATACGCGTAAAACGGCGCGCGTACCGCGGCTGCTGCGTGTTTACACGGTTATCGGCGAGTAGTTCTACTCTGACCGCGACGTGGTCGCTGAGCTCGGCGCGCACGGGCTCGGCTCGCGCCACGCCCGCCGGCAGGCTCGAGTACGCGTGGTCGAGGCAGGTGGCCGTGCTCGCTGTCACCCGCGTAGCAAAGTTCACAATGTTACACAAGCCATGGACGGCCGATAAGTCCGCCAGTCGTCTAGTATTTGAGTCGCTTGGGCCAAGTACGTCCGAGTTAAAATCGCCAATCAAAACGCATTCTATACCCAACTCGCCCACCTTATTGAGCAGACGCTCAAGATGATCTAGAAATATGCTGGTGCTCACCAAATTTGTTCTATATATAGAAATTATTGAAATGTCATAATCTATCAGATCAACCGCAGACACCTCTAAATATTGTTCCACAGATAACGCAGTTAGATCTAAATTTTCACTACATTTTGTGTTTTTATTTACATATATACAAGATCCTCCGTGTTGAAACGTTTTTCTACAGTAACTGGAGGCTAATTTGAAATCAGATATCTCGATACATTTTAAGTTATCCTGAGACAACCAGTGTTCCGTTAGCGCTAGTATATTACATTTGAGTTCATTTTGTAACAAGACTTCTAGCCTTTCTAATCTACCCTTAGCACTAATGCACCGAATGTTTTGTAGACATATAACTAAACTGTTAGTATTATTAGCCGGGGCGCAGTGTAAATACTAATACATACTAAATAATACATACCCGGGCAAAGCCGGGACGGGCAGCTAGTCATTTATATAATACTAGCGGACCCAGCGAACTTCGTACCGCGAAAGTTAATGAATGTAGGTAGCTAACCTTACGAAGATACCTACATTAAGATATTTTAAGTTTAATGGCTGTCATCCAAAATATAGATCTCATTGAGCTATCTCACCTTTGTGAATATAGCATTGATCAAAACTTGACATTTGCGGAGATAAACTACTTTTAAGTTCGACAGCTGTCATCCAAAATGTAGATCTGGTTTAGCTATCTCAATTTTGTAAAGACAGTAATGATCTAAAATCGGCAGATACGAAGATAAACCACTTTTAAGTTCGACAGCTGTCATCCAAATGTAGATCTGGTTTAGCTATCTCACTTTCGTGAAGATATCAGTAATCAAAAATTGACAGTTACGGAGATAAACTACTTTTAAGTTCGACAGCTGTCTTACAAAATGTAGATCTGATTGAGCTATCTCACTTTCGTGAAGATAGCATTGATCAAAAGTTGACAGTTACGGAGATAAACTCCTTTTAAGTTCGACAGCTATCATACCAAATGTAGATCTGGTTGAGCCATATTACTTTTGTAAAGACAGTAATGGTCTAAAATCGATAGTTACGAAGTAAGTAATAGTAAGTGCACCACAAAATATTAGCCCCAATTCAATGTGAAACGGTACACAAATATTGTAGCAAACAATCATTTTAAACCCAAGAAACAGTCAATCTCAACTAATTTGTTTCGTTATGGTTATCATCCGCAGCTTTCTTTGTCCCACTGCTGGGTATAGGCCTCTCTCTTTCTGTGACATCTACCTCGGCTCTTTGCCGGTCGAGACCAGGCTCGACCGGCGGTATTGATGATATCGCCGAGATAGTCGACCCAACTTGCTGCCGCGCCGCACATACTAGTAGCTGAGCGCTCTCACCTATTCAAGTAACCTAGTTGACCAACTCGGTCACCACCGTCTTTCTTGCTCAAGAAGCTCTGGTCGAATTGGTTGCTACGCCAGTGTGAACTATGTCATACGCAGGCCATTTGCGACCGCCAATATAGCAGCCGTACTTGAACCGAATGGGTTTGCGCGTGGTGATGGCAAAAGGCCTGACGGTACGAAGCTGGTCCCATGGAAGTGTAGACGGCCCTTAGTATGAGACGCGACTTGCGTCGATACTTTGGAGCCGTCAGCGGAGCAGCACAAACGGCGCAAATATGCTAACCTCGGCAGTGGTTACATATTTGAGCCGTTTGAAATTGAGACATTGTGCCCGTGGTAGTCGGTGTTGTTTTTAAAAGTCTTTCTGAGCTATTGGTGTACCCGATGTGTGACCAAAATGCTGGTGTTTATTTGACTAACGTATAAGCATTGTCAATCAGCGTGGCAATGCTGCCAGCATGCTGGGCACGCTCCTAACTGGCAGTGGGCTTGAGTATATGGAACTGGCAGTGGGCTTGAGTATATGGATTATCTTTAGATCTTCAAGGGTCTGTGGATGATCCAATTGCTTGTTTATGAAATTTTACATTATAAGTCTTGTAATTAGTCATCATCATCATCATTTCAGCCATAGGACGTCCACTGCTGGACATAGGCCTCCCCTAATGATTTACAATAAGACCGGTTGATAGCGGCTTGCATCCAGCGCGATCCTGCGGTCCTAATAAGGTCATCCGTCCACCTCGTGGGTGGACGACCTACACTGCGCTTGCCGGTACGTGGTCTCCACTCGAGAACTTTTCGACCCCATCGGTCATCAGTTCTCCGCGCTATGTGCCCTGCCCATTGCCACTTCAACTTTCCAATCCGCTGGGCTATGTCGGTAACCTTGGTTCTTCTACGGATCTCCTCATTCCTGATTCGATCTCGCAGAGAAACTCCGAGCATAGCCCTCTCCATGGCTCGTTGGGCTACTTGGAGCTTACTAATAAGACCCATAGTGAGAGACCACGTTTCTGTGCCATAAGTCATCACTGGCAACACACACTGGTCGAAAACTTTCGACTTGAGGCACTGAGGTATGTCGGACGAGAAGACGTTACGCAATTTCCCAAACGCTGCCCAACCGAGTTGGATTCGGCGATTGGCCTCTTTCTTGAAGTCGGACCTACCTAACTGGACTACTTGTCCTAGGTAGACGTACGAGTCAACGACTTCAAGAACCGAGTTCCCAACTGAAATAGGGGTGGGTACAACATGAGAATTACACATGACCTTTGTCTTGTCCATGTTCATTTTAAGACCCACCTGTTGAGAGACTCGATTAAGGCCTTCGAGCATCGTGCTTAGTTCTTCCATCGACTTTGCCATGACCACGATATCGTCGGCAAATCGAAGGTGAGTGATGTATTCGCCATTGATGTTGATGCCGAGTCCTTTCCATTCCAAGAGCTTAAAGGCGTTCTCCAGAGTAGTAGTAAACAGTTTCGGAGATATTACGTCTCCCTGTCTTACGCCTCTCTTCAAAGGGATCGCCTTGGAGCTCTCTTCCTGTACTCGAACCGACATAGTGGCGTTATTATACAAACACTTCAGCACTTCAATGTACCGATGGTCAATACGGCATCGTTGAAGAGACTCAAGCACAGCCCATGTCTCAACCGAATCAAAGGCTTTCTCATAGTCCACAAACGCCAAGCAAAGTGGCAGGTTATACTCCTCGGTCTTCTGTATAACCTGCCGCAGCGTATGTATGTGGTCCATGGTGCCAAAGCCCTTCCGGAAACCGGCTTGTTCGGGAGGCTGGAAGTCATCAAGCCTGCGTTCGAGACGATTCGTAATGACCCTTGAAAACAACTTATAAACATGGCTCAGAAGTGAGATGGGTCTGTAGTTCTTCAATAAGGTGTTGTCACCTTTTTTGAAAAACAACACCACCACGCCTCTGTTCCACGCTTCTGGCGTTATGCCCTCGAGAACGACGGTGTTAAATAGCTTCTGAAGGACTTTTAGTACCGGCGTTCCACCCGCTTTCAGAAGCTCTGAAGTGATTCCGTCGTCACCCGGCGCCTTATTGTTCTTAAGTTGGTTCAGGGCCATCCTAATCTCGTACAGGCTAATGTCCGGGATGTCTTCGGTGAAGTGTCGGGTCAGCTTGGCTCTTGGGTCTTTGGCCGCGCTGTTTACAGGCTTTGCTACCGAGGCGTATAACTGTCCGTAAAACCTTTCGATCTCCTGCAATACCTCTGCCTTGGTTGACGCTATACTGCCATCTTCTCTCTTCAGCTTTGTCAACTGGCTTTGCCCAATAGAAAAATGCCTCGCGAACACTTTGGAGCCTTTGTTCCGCTCTATTGTCTCTTTAACATGTTTAGTATTAAAGAGACGAATGTCGCACCGCACCGATTTTGAAATCTGTCTATTGAGCCGCCTGTATGACTTTGCATCATCGGAAGACTGCAGTCTTAGCGAGCGTCGTTCGGCCATGAGATTTAGAGTATGATCGGAGAATTTCTGAGGTCTATCTGAACGGCGGGGTCTAAAGAATTTAGAACCCACCGTTTGGACAGTTTCTACGAGCCCGTTATTGATCTCGTCCACTGACGCAAAGTTCTCCAGGCAAGCAAAGCGATTTGAGAGCTCGAGCTGAAAGTTCTCGGGGTTTTGTATGTGGGCACGAGAAGGTCGGAGCGTAGACTGTATCAGACGGGACCTTTCGAGTTTAACGTTGATATTCAGTTTGCCTCGGACGATTCTGTGATCACTGCCGGTTTTTACCCTGTGGATCACGGAGACGTCGTTGAATATCCGTTTTTCACTAGTCATGATGAAGTCTATCTCATTTCTCGTGGTACCGTCGGGACTCATCCAGGTCCATTTCCTGCGAGGTGGCTTCTGGAAGAAAGAGTTCATCATGAAGAGTTGTTCTTTCTCCAGAAAGTCTGCCAGCATGTGGCCCCTGGGGTTCCGTTGCCCAAATCCAAATTGCCCCACTCTCAACTCATCATCGCTTTTCTTGCCCAACTTTGCGTTGAAATCTCCCATAACAACCGTGAAGCGGGTCTTAGACGTATGTATGGCCCGACTTACGTCCTCATACATAGCCTCCACTTCATCATCTGGGTGTGACGAGGTCGGTGCGTATACCTGGATGACCTTCAACAAATATCGTTTGGATATTCTGAGTATCAGGTATACAACCCTGCTCGACACACTTTCGATGGTAATGATGTTGTTAACGAGAGACTTGTGAACGAGAAAGCCGACACCACCTTGGGACAGTTGGTCACCTTCCCGGTAGTACAGTAGGTTGCCGGATTTCAGGGTTATCGTGTCCTCGCCCTCTCTACGGACTTCAGATAACCCCATAATATCCCATCGCAACCTACCCAACTCTTCTTCCAGTTCCGCAATCTTCTCATCAGTCCTCATAGTGCGCACGTTATATGTTGCCAGGGCCAGTCGTCGTCGGTTAGGGTGGCAGCCGGATCTCTGCCGGGGATTCTTAGCACCCCTTGCTCCGCCGTTACCGTGGTCGCTGCCGGAATCAGGACTAGCGGAGCTGCCGGGGACTGGGGGCCTGGTTTTATTTTGTGCTATCATATTAGGGGGATTTTGCCCATAATTGCCGCGCTGGGCAAGCGTGTTGGCAATCGCAGGGCGTAGCTCTCGCGACGGGGATGCTGCTGCCCATCCCCGCCCTGTTGCATTTTAGCTACGCTGTTCTGGATGGTTATACCGCCAACTGTCGGTTCCGTAGTACCTCAGTCGGCTCTTACGACACCTGGTACAAGAGGGGGGTGCTATTCTACTCTGCCGGCACCCCACGGCCAAATGTAATTAGTGGTAGTTAATAAAGGCACTTGCTCTATAAAAAAGTCAAGTACCCTTGCACCTTGCCACTGTCCAAACCTAACCTGACCTACCTACCTAAGGTATTATGATACCTTATAGTTATAAATTCTTCTGTTGATTAAGATAAGGTTAGAGTGTACGGGTTCCCGCCTGGTCGTGGCGGGGGAACTTAGTAGCCGAGGCTTATGGGCGGCGCGGGAATCCTAGATAGAGCCAATTCTCTGGGTTTCTTCTGAGACAGCTGAGAAGGCGGCGCTCGAGGTCTCCCGATTTTTTGGGTCTTTTCTCCCTTGGCAGCTTAGAAGTTTGCACTCGTGGTTGGGCCGTTTTCTGGGCTTTTTAACTATAGCAACTGAGAGGCTGGTCGGTAAGTTGCGTGCCTCATGAGGAGTGCCGCAACTGAGGCGGGCTGCACATTTGTCACGGTTGAATCCTAACCAAACCATCATAAATGTATGGGCGTGTCAAGCTCACAGTTCACAGTCAAGGTTAATAACCTTAGAGTCAAGATAGTTATACTCATGCCATACTACTCCTAAAAATCAAGTCGATCCGTTTCTTCGTATATTAGTATGGATTCGATACCATAAAGGTAGAATAAAGAAACATGTTTAACCTCTAACGTTGGTATATTTAAAAATATTTCTAATGTCAGAGAAAATGACGGCCCAGTATTAAACGTCATTGTAATATGTATAGCATGGCATAGGGAAAAACCATTTATACTCTATAAAATTTATCTTGATCTCTGCGACATTAGAAGATTGACATTTTTAGAGTTGGGATAGTGGTGGAAAAAATCGATTTTCAAACAATGTTGTAATGAAAGCGAATGAGTAGTTGAAAGTGAGAAATTGGATTTTATTTACTTACTATTATTTAAGATCAAGTATGTACACATGTAAATAATGTTTTGATATTAATTAAAGTTTCATAATAATGTAACGATAGTATTTATCGACGTTTTTCACTATTATCGATGCTAATGTAACATATAATTGGGTTTAATTTAATTACACATGTAAAAAATGTTATGATATTAAAATATACAATAAAATTAATGATAAATGAAGTTTTATTTAAAATATCGTCAGTATAAACTATCGATATTTTAATTAAACTCTATCTAAAACTCTGTGGTCACGATCATTCGTCGCCCATCACTAATCGGCATGCCCACAAAGTATGACATTGACAGGTACTGTCTGTACTTTTAAGAAATTCAGGACTTCATAGGCGTGATTTTTCTGACAGCTGTCGCAGAGATCAAGTTAAATTTTATAGAGTATAGTCCAATTTTAATGTCAGTTGTCATTGTCAATCCATACTATATTTCCTTCTCGAGGAGCTATAATGGTGAAAAGACAATTTGTCTCGTTGCTATGATAAGCGTGACATTCATAAAAAGTCTGCAGTCAATGTATGTCACCTGTCATCTTATTACGTTTCATCAATCCATATCAGGCCCAATTATGAACCCGCCATCGTAAATTCAATAGGAATGTAAAAAGTGTTCTCTCTATCGAATGCCTAAAGTGAAAAAGAAACAGAAATATTCTAATTAGCTGTTATAATTACGACGGTGCCTTCAAAATTGGGCCCATTGGCGTCGTTGTGATAGGTGACAGTTTCGCTAACGTTTTTTTAAGGGAAAAGATGATATGAAAAAGATAAGATGAATAACTTTTAAAAAATAAATAAAAAGGAACGGGATAAAAAGTATCCTATGTCCTTCTCCTGGCTCTAAACTACCTCCCTGCCAATTTTCAGCTAAATCGGTTCAGCCGTTCTTGAGTTATAAGTGGAGTAACTAACACGACTTTCTTTTATATATATAATATATATCTATATATATAAAAGAAAGTCGTGTTAGTTACTCCACTAAGAAAGTCGTGTTAGTTATAAGTGGAGTAACTAACACGACTTTCTTTTATATATATAATATATATCTATATATATAAAAGAAAGTCGTGTTAGTTACTCCACTTATAACTCAAGAACGGCTGAACCGATTTAGCTGAAAATTGGCAGGGAGGTAGTTTAGAGCCAGGAGAAGGACATAGGGTACTTTTTATCCCGTTCCTTTTTATTATATTTTTTAATAGTTATTCATCATATCTTTTTCATATCATCTTTTCCCTTAAAAAATCGTTAGCGAAACTGTCACCTATCACAACGACACTAATAGGCCCAATTTTGAAAGCATCATCGTAATTATAACAGCTAATTAAAATATTTCTGTTTCTTTTTCACTTTAGGCATTCGATAGAGAGAACACTTTTTACATTCCTATTAAAATTACGATAGCGCATTCATAATTAGGCCTAATATGGATTGACGAAACGTAATATGATGACAGGTGACATTTATTGACTGCAGACTTTTATAAATGTCACGCTTAGCATAGCAAAGAGACAAATTGTCTTTTCACCATTGTAGCTCCTCAAAGAGGAAACATAGTATGGATTGACAATGACAACTGACATTAAAATTGGAAAAATTGTTTTTTCCCTATGCCATGCTACATATTACAATGACGTTTAATACTGGGCCGTCATTTTGTCTGACATTAAAAATATTTTTAAATATACCACCGTTAGAGGTTAAACATGTTTCTTTATTCTACCTTTATAGTACAGAATCCATACTAATATACGAAGAAACGGATCGACTTGATTTTTAGGAGTAGTATGGCATGAGTATAAGTATCTTGACTCAAAGGTTATTAACCTTGACTGTGAACTGTGACCTTGACACGAACATACATTTCTGTTGGTTTGGTTAGGGTTGAACAGTGATAAAAGTGCAGCCCGCCTCAGTTGCGGTACTCCTCATGAGGCACGTAACTTACCGGCCAGCCTCTCAGCTACTTGACTTAAAAAGCCCTGAAAAGCGGCCTAACCACGAGTGCAAACTTCTAAGCTGCCAAGGGAGAAAAGACCCAAAAAATCGGGAGACATCGAGCGCCGCCTTCTGAGCAGTCTCAGAAGAAACCCAGAGAAGCGGCTCTATCTGGGATTCCCGCGCCGCCCATAAGCCTTGGCTACTAAGTTCCCCCGCCACGACAAGGCGGGAACCCGTACACTCTAACCTTATCTTAATCAACAGAAGCATTTATAAGTATAAGGTATTATGATGTCAGATTAGGTTTAGACTGGCAATGTGCAACGGTCCTTGACTTTTTTTTTATAGATCAATACCACTAAATACAGGACTTATAATGTAAAACTTCATAAAATACTACATAACAAGCAATTGGATCATCCACAGACCCTTGAAGGTTTAAAGATAATCCAAATACTCAAGCCCACTGCCAGTTAGCAGCGTGCTCAGCTTGCTGGCAGCATTGGCACGCTGATTGGCAATGCTTTCACGTTAGCCAAATAAACACCAGCATTTTGGTCACATGTCGGGTACACCAGACGCTCAGAAAGACTTTTGACAACAAGACCGGCCACCACGGCCACAATGTCATTGCCGAGGTTAGCATATTTGCGCCGTTTGTGCTGCTCCGAATCAGCCAACGCTCCAGCCATTCTCTGAGTCTCAGAAAGATGTGACGGCACCAAACTATCGACGCAAGTCGCGTCTCATACTATGGGCCGTCTACACTTCCATGGGACCAGCTTCATACCCTCAGGCCTTTTGCCATCACCAAGCGCAAACCCATTCGGTTCGAGTACGGCTGCTATATTGGCGGTCGCAAAAGCCCTGCGTATGACATCGTTCACACTGACGTGGCAACCAATTCGACCAGCGCTTCTTGAGCAAGAAAGACGGTGGTGACCGAGCTGGTCAACTAGGGTACTTGAATAGGTGAGACCGCTCAGCTATGTGCGGCGCGGCAGCAAGGTAGGTCGACTATCTCGACGATATCATCAATACCGCCGGTCGAGCCTGGTCACGACCGGCAAAGAGCTGAGGCAGATGGCACTGCAAGAGAGAGGCCTATACCTAACAGTGGGACAAAGAAAGCTGTGGATGATAACGATGACGAAACAAATTAGTTGAGCTTGGCTGTTTTTTGTGTTTGAAATGATTGTTTGCTACAATATTTGTGTACCGTTTCACATTGAATTGGGGCAAATATTTTGTGGCGCACTTACTATTACTTACTTCGTATCTACCGATTTTAGACCATAAAGCCGGAAACATACTATGGGACACGGCTGACGGACGCGACTGACAGCCGCGACTTAGCAACAGTCTTAAGACATCCGATGTGCCAGATCGCTCTCGGACGTCCGAAAGCTCAAGGTCGTCCAAAGGTGATGTCCGCGACTGATGTCCGATAGTGTGCACGGCTCAGTGTACTTTCATAGTCTAAGTCGCGGCTGTCAGTCGCGTCCGTAAGCCGCGTCCGATAGTATGTTTCGAGCTTTACTGTCTTTACAAAAGTGAGATAGGTCAACCAGATCTACATTTTGTATGATAGCTGTCGAACTTAAAAGTAGTTTATCTCCGTAACTGTCAAATTTTGATCAATGCTATCTTTACGAAAGTGAGATAGCTATACCAGATCTACATTTTGAATTACAGCTATCGAACTTAAACGTGGTTTATCTTCGTATCTGCCGATTTTAGACCATTACTGTCTTTACAAAAGTGATATAGCTTAACTAGATCTACATTTTGTATGACAGCTGTCGAACTTAAAAGTAGTTTATCTCCGTAACTGTCAACTTTTGATCAATGCTATCTTCACGAAAGTGAGATAGCTGAACCAGATCTACATTTTGGATGACAGCTGTTGAACTTAAAAGTAGTTTATCTTCGTATCTGCCGATTTTAGATCATTACAGTCTTTACAAAAGTGAGATAGCTCAATGACATCTACATTTTGGATGACAGCCATTAAACTTAAAATATCTTAATGTAGGTATCTCTGTAAGGTTAGATACCTACATTCATTGACTTTCGCGGTACGAAGTTCGCCGGGTCCGCTAGTAGAATATAGATAGATTTTAATTGCCTTTGCGCTAAATACGTTGATAAGTTTTAATAAAAAATCATGGTATGTAACTGAGCGTGACGCGTGTGTGACGTCACCTGTCGGCGCCATCGGAAGATCAGCGCCGGTTGTTCGCAGCCGGCATTATGCTGATATTGTCGCAGAAATAAAATAATGTTTAGTTAGTGTATTAGTGTAGTGTAGTGTTAAGTTTATTTTTTATAAACATTTTTTTATTTTTGTTTCATAAATAAAATTACTTTACTTTACTTCTTTTCCAAGATGGCAGCTGGTGGACATTGGCGGCAACCCCACAAGCTTGGGGTTAATCTTCTATTGACCCCCACACATGTCCCAGAAATAAAATTGCGTCCATCTAAGAAATGCAATACATATTAGGTCCTTAAATTGTAACATTTCAATGGATCAAAATGGTTGTAGATAATTAAATTATTTTTTATTTCTACGTGGGCGCGGGTAACTATGACATAAGCTGTGGCTGTGGCTACCGTGTATTGTGTTAGTTTTTTTGGTGTTTTGTTGTATTGAAGAACAAATAGGGTTTTCTAGAACTTTCGCTTATTTACTTTGTCAATCACAATGGCATCGATGATTCTAGAGATTTCTAGGCAACTTTTATTCAGATATAGATAGAGCGATGGTTTAAGTTCACTCAGTTATCGTGTTTTCTATCGGAGAGAAAGCATCTCGTATTCAGTGATTGTGAAGTGTGTTCAGTGACTAGTTTGTGTGAATATCGGTGCCAGTGTGTAGTGTTTTGTGTGAACTAGTTGTGTCGAGTGTTTTGTGAATTGATTGTGTGCAATAAAGTGCAAAGTGAATAATCCGGGTTTTAACTGATTATCCAAGAACCCATCTCGTAACAATATGCTATTTTATTTCGTATCAAATAGGATATTGGTACGAGATACGGCGAAAAACCTTGACATTATTGTGTGAAAATAAATTTAATAATTAACTAAGAACAAGAATAATTTATAAAAAATACTTTTTTTAAACAAGCTTTTACTGAACATGTACTCGCCAAGACGAATCGAACGAGCCGAAACTAGATGGGTTTGCATTATTTCGTTACAGAGTTCCTAGGACCACCTTCCTAATATTGCATTGTCACGCAATTTACTCAAATGTACAAAATTTCGCAAGTTTTTGACGCCGTGGGGTGCCGGCAGAGTAGAATAGCACCCTCCTCTTGTACCAGGTGTCGTAAGAGCCGACTGAGGTACTACGGAACCGACAGTTGGCGGTATACCCATCCAGAACAGCGTAGCTCAAGTGCAACAGGGCGGGGATGGGTAGCAGCATCCCCGTCGCGAGAGCTACGCCCTGCGATTGCCAACACGCTTGCCCAGCGCGGCAATTATGGGCAAATCCCCCTTATGATTGCACAAAATGAAACCAGGCCCCCAGTCCCCGGCAGCTCCGCTAGTCCTGGTTCCGGCAGCGACCACGGTAACTGCGGAGCAAGGGGTGCTAAGAATCCCCGGCAGAGATCCGGCTGCCACCCCAACCGACGACGACTGGCCCTGGCAACATATAACGTGCGCACTATGAGGACTGATGAGAAGATTGCGGAACTGGAAGAAGAGTTGGGTAGGTTGCGATGGGATATTATGGGGTTATCTGAGGTCCGTAGAGAGGGCGAGGACACGATAACCCTGAAATCCGGCAACCTACTGTACTACCGGGAAGGTGACCAACGGTCCCAAGATGGTGTCGGCTTTCTCGTTCACAAGTCTCTCGTTAACAACATCATTACCATCGAAAGTGTGTCGAGCAGGGTTGTATACCTGATACTCAGAATATCCATACGATATTCGTTGAAGGTCATCCAGGTTTACGCACCGACCTCGTCACACCCAGATGATGAAGTGGAGGCTATGTATGAGGACGTAAGTCGGGCCATACATACGTCTACCGCTCGGACCCGCTTCACGGTTGTTATGGGAGACTTCAACGCAAAGTTGGGCAAGAAAAGCAATGATGAGTTGAGAGTGGGGCAATTTGGATGTGGGCAACGGAACCCCAGGGGCCACATGCTGGCAGACTTTCTGGAGAAAGAAGAACTCTTCATGATGAACTCTTTCTTCCGGAAGCCACCTCGCAGGAAATGGACCTGGATGAGTCCCGACGGTACCACGAGAAATGAGATAGACTTCATCATGACTAGCGAGAAACGGATATTCAACGACGTCTCCGTGATCCACAAGGTAAAAACCGGCAGCGATCACAGAATCGTGCGAGGCAAACTGAATATCAACGTTAAACTCGAAAGGTCCCGCCTGATGAAGTCTACGCTCCGACCTACTCGTGCCCACATACAAAACCCCGAGAACTTTCAGCTCGAGCTCTCAAATCGCTTTGCTTGCCTGGAGAACTTTGCGTCGGTGGACGAGATCAATAACGGGCTCGTAGAAACTGTCCAAACGGTGGATTCTAAGTTCTTTAGACCCCGCCGTTCAGATAAACCTAAGAAATTCTCCGATCATACTCTAAATCTAATGGCCGAACGACGCTCGCTAAGACTGCAGTCTTCCGATGACGCAAAGTCATACAGGCGGCTCAATAGACAGATTTCAAAATCGGTGCGGTGCGACATTCGTCTCTTTAATACTAAACATGTTAAAGAGACAATAGAGCGGAACAAAGGCTCCAAAGTGTTCGCGAGGCATTTTTCTATTGGGCAAAGCCAGTTGACAAAGCTGAAGAGAGAAGATGGCAGTATAGCGTCAACCAAGGCAGAGGTATTACAGGAGATCGAAAGGTTTTACGGACAGCTATACGCATCGGTAGCAAAGCCTGTAAACAGCGCGGCCAAAGACCCAAAAGCCAAGCTAACCCGACACTTCACCGAAGACATCCCGGACATTAGCCTATACGAGATTAGGATGGCCCTGAACCAACTCAAGAACAATAAGGCGCCGGGTGACGACGGAATCACTTCAGAGCTTCTGAAAGCAGGTGGAACGCCGGTACTAAAAGTCCTTCAGAAGCTTTTTAACACCGTCGTCCTCGAGGGCATTACGCCAGAAGCGTGGAACAGGAGCGTGGTGGTGTTGTTCTTCAAAAAAGGTGACAACACCTTATTGAAAAACTACAGACCCATCTCGCTTCTGAGCCATATTTATAAGTTGTTTTTAAGGGTCATTACGAATCGTCTCGAACGCAGGCTTGATGACTTCCAGCTTGCCGAACAAGCCGGTTTCCGGAAGGGCTTTGGCACTATGGACCACATACATACGCTGCGGCAGGTTATACAGAAGACCGAGGAGTATAACCTGCCACTTTGCTTGGCGTTTGTGGACTATGAGAAAGCCTTTGATTCGGTTGAAACATGGGCTGTGCTTGAGTCTCTTCAACGATGCCGTATTGACCATCGGTACATTGAAGTGCTGAAGTGTTTGTATAATAACGCCACTATGTCGGTTCGAGTACAGGAAGAGAGCTCCAAGGCGATCCCTTTGAAGAGAGGCGTAAGACAGGGAGACGTAATATCTCCGAAACTGTTTACTACTACTCTGGAGAACGCCTTTAAGCTCCTGGAATGGAAAGGACTCGGCATCAACATCAATGGCGAATACATCACTCACCTTCGATTTGCCGACGATATCGTGGTCATGGCAAAGTCGATGGGAGAACTCAGCACGATGCTCGAAGGCCTTAATCGAGTCTCTCAACAGGTGGGTCTTAAAATGAACATGGATAAGACAAAGGTCATGTGTAATTCTCATGTTGTACCCACCCCTATTTCAGTTGGGAACTCGGTTCTTGAAGTCGTTGACTCGCACGTCTACCTAGGACAAGTAGTCCAGTTAGGTAGGTCCGACTTCAAGAAAGAGGCCAATCGCCGAATCCAACTCGGTTGGCAGCGTTTGGAAAATTGCGTAACGTCTTCTCGTCCGACATACCTCAGTGCCTCAAGTCGAAAGTTTTCGACCAGTGTGTGTTGCCAGTGATGACTTATGGCACAGAAACGTGGTCTCTCACTATGGGCCTTATTAGTAAGCTCCAAGTAGCCCAACGAGCCATGGAGAGGGCTATGCTTGGAGTTTCTCTGCGAGATCGAATCAGGAATGAGGAGATCCGTAGGAGAACCAAGGTTACCGACATAGCCCAGCGGATTGGCAAGTTGAAGTGGCAATGGGCAGGGCACATAGCGCGGAGAACTGATGACCGATGGGGTCGAAAAGTTCTCGAGTGGAGACCACGTACCGGCAAGCGCAGCGTAGGACGTCCACCCACAAGGTGGACGGATGACCTTATTAAGACCGCAGGATCGCGTTGGATGCAAACCGCTATCAACCGGTCTTATTGGAAATCATTAGGGGAGGCCTATGTCCAGCAGTGGACGTCTTATGGCTGAAATGATGATGATGATGACAAAATTTCAGCTCAATCGGAAACCGGGAAGTGAATCAAATTTGACTTGCAAGATTTGATTATAGACATACAACGGGGCTGTACTGTATCAGCCTTTTTTAATAGTCCACTGCAGGACGTAGGCCTACCCACGAAGGATGATTAGGCCATATCCACCACGCTGGCCCGGTGCGGGTTGGTGGATTCACATACGGACATATGCAGGTTGCTTCACGATGTATTCCTTCACCGAAAAGCCAGTGGTGCGAAATTCCGTACATAAATTCCAAAGAACTCATTGGTACGGGACCGGGACCTCACGATTGTAAGGCGGGTATCACTACCACTAAGCCACCACGGCTTCAACGGGACAGACTAAATAAAAGCTTGTAATATACTCTTAAATAAAAAATACACTTTCGACATGGTAACTTGTTTTTTCTGTAAATAAATAAACAAATTAAAACTCATGGTGGTTAAAATCAAATACATAATATTGGCTAGGCCAAATACCATTTTGGGTTATACATAATTGTCTTCACATATCTTTGATATTTAAACGCAACTTCACAATATCACTCACTCAAATCAATTAATTATTTCATAGTTTTTGGGATCGAAAAGTTCTCTAGTAGAGACCACGCGGCAAGCACGACGACCATCCACAAGGTGGACGGATGACCCCTCATTAAGACTGCAGCATCGTGCTGGATGCAAGCCGCTACCAACAGGTCTTATTAGAAGTATTTAGGGGAGGCCTATGTCCAGCAGAGGACGTCCTATGGCTGAAACGAACAATCGAACGATCCTAAGGTTTTTTTTTACAGAAAATTAATTTGGTTGAGGCATAAATACACAGTACAAAGATACGTAAACTATCAATGACACATATATTGTAATCGTGTTCACAATGTTTGCAAAACCTGTCCAATCCTTTACAAATTCGCTCGCTTCAACTCTAGCTTCCCATCGTGGCCAAACAAAAACCTTCATATACACAAAATCATTGACAGATATTATCCAATCTGGACATACTGCAGTTTTATCACAAACAGAACTTAAAACAAAGCTAACACAAATTAACAAACTCGTCATAATAAAAGATCCTCGGTAATATAAAACGATGCTAGGTGAGTCTATAACCTTATCTGGGAATATCCAACTTAAGTCTGTCAAAAAGTAAAAATGGCACAACAAGCTAAAGCAGCTCACTAACAACCGATGCTCAAGTCTCATATCAATCAGAAGAGAAGACAGACTCAAAAGAGATAACACTACAGATGGATAAATAACAATGGCCGCTAAACCTTTCGTATGACGTTGCAGTTTAAATTTCAAAACCAACTGCTTGTCTGATGAAGTTTCATCCAAAGTCTGCTGGTAATCTTTTATGACCCAGTCAGCGCCGTCTTCGATTATGTGCATCGCTTTCGGACCCGTATCAAACAATATACTTGTATTTAACTCCTTGTCAAGGTAAGGACCAAATTCCATTGTGCAATTTGGCACATCGTAAGGCCAATCTCGCAAAACCATATTACACTTCACTTTATAAACTGTTTGAAACATACAACTCACATAACCTATACTGTCTATCTCACAAGGCAGGAAGAGATACCTCTGATCGAATTCCTCGTTTACATCGTTAATAAGTTCTATGATTGGTGTCCATATTCTGCTTGCTGAGAAGAGAAGCTTGTCCAGTCCATCGTATTTGCTTGGTTTCCATTTAAATCTTCTATCTACCCATGATAGCATGACCCAAGTTAGCGCCGAGAACTCTTGGCGTTCTTCGTCGTAGGTGAAAGATTTCATGAAGAAGTTCATATAAACTCTGAGTGGTTCTGAGCTGTTCTGAGCCGGTGGTCGGAAGGGTTCGCTGCAGTTCACGATCTCGAACATCAACTTTGCTTCCCACATGTCTTGAAATGATCTGTTGTCGATGAGACATTTCTCTTGATCGAAGAACTGGGCTAGAGTGTAGTGGAGTAGCAGGAGTAGTGCAAGTTGCCTCATTTTCGGCCGTGTACTGATGTACTTACTTAGATCGTAACTGTATGGCTAGACCATTCGATACGGGTTACGCCCCCTATGATTCAGTACACGTGGTGACAATTTAGGCAAATGGTTAAGCTATTAATTTATTGAAAAAAAATGTCATTCACACTCACACAGATTCGGATGAGGACAAGTGCATTGTCATAGATGTATGTGCGAGTATATTGTGTGTGTATGCAAAATGCAAATCAATGAATAACTGTCAGATGCGTCGTAGTAAAGAAAAACGCGGAATGAACAACTATGCCAACGATAAATAGGTATATATAGGATATAGATACTTAGATTGTTTTACGATTGAGTGAAATTTTGTGATCGGACATTAACCTAATCAAAATAATTTGGTTGAGGCATAAACACACAAAATAAACACACATAAATTGTCACTGACACAAATATTGAAATGTTATTTATAATGTTAGCAAAATCTGTCCACTGTTTAACACATTCATTCACTTCAATTTTAGATTCCCATCGAGGCCAAACGAGTACTTCCACAACAGTTTTAAATACAAAGTCATTGACAGAAGTCACCAAATTCGGACACGACCTAGTTTTTCTACAAATAACGTATAACACAAAGCTAATACTGAAAATAATACTAGTTAGCACGAAGGATCCTTGATAATAGAGTAAGAGTTTTGGCGAATCCTTGATGTTCGTTGGAAATTCCGAACGCAAATCCGTTAAAAAGTAAATATGGCACATCATACTAAAAGAAATCACTATCAAACGATGTTGACTCCTGGCATCGATGAAAAGACAAAATAGAGTCAGAAGAGATAACACTACAGATGGGTATATTACAATAGCAGCAAGATCTCCTGTATGGCGTTCTAATCTAAATTTCAAATCCAACTGCTTTTCAGATGATGCAATGAAATTCTCTTGATAATCGGTTATAGCCCAATCCCCGCCAGTTTCGACAATAAACATTACATCTTTAAAGTTCTCGATCTTTACAAGTAGTATTTTTGTACCTTCTGCAAGAAAATTCCCGAATTCCATCTTGCAATAATGGATATCATAAGGCCAGTCTCGCAAATTGGTATCACACTTCACTCTATAAGATATCTTATAAGTACAATGTATCTGGCCAGTGTATTTCATCCCACATGGCATGTAAACATATTTTTGGTCGTAGTCATCATCTAAACTGTTGAGCAGTTTGACGACTGGTGTCCAAATGCTTCTTGATGAAGTCGGCATCCTTTCAAGTCCATCGTATTTTGCGGGATCCCATTTGAATCTTTCATCTTTCCACGCAACTCTTGTCCAAGTGAAAGTGGAAAATTCTTGGAGCTCGGTGTCGAATGTAAAAGACCTCATTAAGAAATTTATTGTAACGTTTAGCGTTTCTGAGCTGTTCTGGAGTGGAGCACTGTAACGGTCAGTGCAGTTGACGAGGTCTTCCATCAGCGTTTCTTCCGAGATATCTTCTAAAGATCTGTTATCGATGACACATTTCTTTTTATCAACGTGTAGGGCTAGAGTACAGTGAACCAGCAGGATAAGTGTTAATTGCCACATTTTTGTCTGAGTACTGAGTTTTAAATACAATTTAGAATTCTAATTGCGTGTTTGAGCTATTTAATATGGGTAACGCCCCTTTTAATTCAGTTTGATTGTGACTGCGCTTTTAGTTTTTTTTAGTTTGTTTTAACGCTTTGCCTTTGGCTTCCATTGCGGTTGCCTGTATCTCGAACCTAACGAACAAACGTCGGGATGCTATGAAACAAGTATGAAACACACAAAGATGAGAGAAAGAAAGATACACATTTAAAGTCAAAGTCAAACTTTTTATTGCAGTTTGCATGTTACATTGGTGGTATAAATATATAATCTCTAGCTGCGCCCCGCGGTTTCACCCGCGCAGCTCACGATTGTGTTGGGTACAATACTGAGTAAAATGTCTTAGTGGTCATTTAACAATTAGGTAGGTATATCGGAAAAGCCGTGGTGGTCTAGCTGCAGTGACACTCGCCTTACAATCGTGAGGTCGTGAGTTCATATCCCGGTCCCGTACCAATGAGTTCTTTGGAATTTAAATACGGAATTTCACACCACTGGCTTTTCGGTGAAGGAAAACATCTTGAGGCATTAGTAGAAGAAATTCGATGGCGTATGTGAATCCACCAACCCGCACTGGGCAAGCGTGGTGGGTATGGCCCGATCACCTTTCGCGGGTAAGCCTACGTCTTGCAGTGGACTATTAAAAGGCTGATACAGTACAGAACAGTTATATCTCACACTGATAAGGCGCATCATATTATTGTTTAGTGTAGGTATCACCTTTCGTGGGTAGGTCTATGTCATGCATTGGACTATTAAAAAAAGTTTGTTACAGAAGGTAACTATAATTAAATATCCATTTTTCTCATGTTAATTAAAATAATACTAGTTAGCACGAAGGATCCTTGATAATAGAGTAAGAGTTTTGGCGAATCCTTGATGTTCGTTGGAAATTCCCAACTCAAATCCGTTAAAAAGTAAATATGGCACATCAAACTAAAAGAAATCAATATCAAACGATGTTGACTCCTCGCATCGATGAAAAGACAAAATAGAGTCAGAAGAGATAACACTACAGATGGGTATATAACAATAGCAGCTAGACCTTTTGTATGACGTTCTATTCTAAATTTCAAATCCAATTGCTTCTCAGATGTTCCAACGAAATTCTCTTGAAAATCTGTTATAGCCCAATTCCCGCCAACTTCGACAATAAACATTACATCTTTAAAGTTCTCGATCAATCCAAGTTGTATTTTTGTACCTACTGCAAGAAAATTCCCGAATTCCATCTTGCAATAATGAATATCATAAGGCCAGTCTCGCAAATTAGTATCACACTTCACTTTATAAGATATCTTATAAGTACAATGTATCTGGCCAGTGTATATCATCCCACATGGCATGTAAACATATTTTTGGTCGTAGTCATCATCTAAACTGTTGAGCAGTTTGACGACTGGTGTCCAAATGCTTCTTGACGAAGTCGACATCCTTTCAAGTCCGTCGTATTTTGCAGGATCCCATTTGAATCTTTCATCTTTCCACGCAACTGTTGTCCAAGTGAAAGTAGAAAATTCTTGGAGCTCGGTGTCGAATGTGAAAGACCTCATCATGATATTTAGTGAAACATTCAGCGTTTCTGAGCTGTTCTGGAGTGGAGCACTGTATGGGTCAGTGCAGTTGACGAGATCTATCATCAGCGTTTCTTCCGAGATGTCTTCTAAAGATCTGTTGTCGATGACACATTTCTTTTTATCAACGTGTAGGGCTAGAGTGCAGTGAACCAGCAGGAGAAGTGACAATTGCCACATATTTGTTTGAGTACTGATTTTTAAATACAATATAGAATTCTAACTGCGTGTTTAGCTATTTAATATGGGTAACGCCCCTTTTAATTCAGTTCGATTGTGACTGCGATTTGGGTTAGTTATTCTTAATTTGTTTTAACGCTTTGCCTTTGGCTTTCAGTGCAGTTGCCTGTGTTTGAGTCGTTGAGGTGCTATGAAACACACAAAGATGAGAAAAAGAGAAAGAAAGATACTCATTTAAGCAAAATTAGCACCTGTACCCAGCATAGATATTAAAATGTCGTCATTCTAATATCTGCTCAAGAATGGGCACGATGACTTAACAATATTATTAGTCCGTCAGATAGAATATCAAAAAATATTAGACACGTATTTTTTCTTTTGTCAATTAAACAAAAATTGATGAAGATATAGTCCGTCAAAGTACCGCGTGACGTCACAAGATCCATACAAATGTTAGACTTCTGTAAGAGAGGTAACGTCACGACCCCCACTCCCAAACTTGACAAGGTTTATCACTGTCATTTGTTATTCGATTGACAAAAGAAAAATACGTGTTTAATATTTTGTAAGTAAGTAAGTTCGTATAGGCTGGGTGGCTAGCCCTGGTGTCAGAGTTTTTAGGCCGCCTGAAGGCCTCTGACATGGCTAAACGGTTAAAACAACCGTTTAATATTTTGTGATAATCTAACACACGGACTAATTATCTTTTTGATTTTTTACCCAGTCATCATGCCTATTGGATCCAAGAGTTTTGTTTTGAAGACATTATTATTGGAGGAATTCTAGATAAAATGATATTTTACATTAGTTTAGTTTGAAACAATTTCAGAAAAACAAAGATCATTACAGCACCTACAAAAATCGAATGGAAAAGTTCCTACTTTCGCCCGCTAATATCAGTTTCAGGTAGCATTACTAGTACAAAGTCGGTTATTACCTTTTTGCCAGAAAATAATTATCTACACTAGCAAAGCAAAATAAAATAAGCAAAAGATTCTACCATGATTATCTTAGAATTCGAAATAAATAAGTGCATTGTACCATCAATGATAAATCTGATCAATGGTAGCGACGCGACGTAGTGAACCTAATGCTACTACCGTGAGTTGTACCATGTACAGTACAGACCAATTGCACTACTGACGTTTAATCCTCGTTGTTTTATACCCCTATTACTCCTATTAGACATTAATTGACGTCGACAGATTAACAAACAGGTCCCATAAAAAAATAATTTAGGTATCTAGTAAAATTACGGGAGCGCAAAAGATTTTGTAAAAACTAAAATAAAATACGTGTTGCCGATTTGAAGGCTCTAATTATAAAGCTTACATGCTAGCTTATATATCTAAGGTGGTTTATATTCCATAAATGGCAACTAAGGTCTACCGATAAGAACGAGCCGGGCGGTCGTTACCGCGCTGGTCTCTATCTCTATGCTCACTCTAAATTACTTGAAATCCAATTGTGGCGGTACTTGTAGAGCGTACATAACTCCTCCATATCTAAGTAAGAAGTTATCGGGACGCTCGATTTTAGACGGATTCCGATAACTTTGTATACCTAAATCGAATAATTTATAAATGAAACACAAATAAAACAATGTAAACTATTCTTAATCCTATTAGTACATCACTACTACACTAATTATAGTGTCATTTTCGCTTTTGCTGGATTCACTAAAAATTTCACTGTTTTGTAGGGTAAAAGTCATGTACTTCACTTCGTCATGTGCAACATCTTGCATGTTAAGTGCGGGTGCACTGGATAATTCCTTGATCGCACGTACTTTTGGCAGGTAGTAGCATTCCTGGCTCCGATTCAGTGTCGAGACGATGGTGACGGACGGTCGTCCCGTTAACCGTGACGTCGCAAAACCCGTTCATGGTCACGACATTTGTTCCGCATATTCGCTGCTTTGAGACTTCTTCGCCACAGGTTTCCGTGAAGGTTGTTTCAGTTCTAGTGTATAATATCCAGTGGTTCTTATCGATCTTTTCAGCTCCACGTCTTTAACGTTAACAGGGTGCTGCTCGCAGGTAACCGGTGGTGTCTTCATACCTCATGAGTTTTTCCTCACAAGATGGTCTGCTGTATGGGGCGCGGTTGTCATTATCGCAGAGGAACTCGTCTCTAGGTGCACGGCTTCGCCATCGGCAGATACTTCAACCCCTACGTCAATAGGTAAGGTTTTGCTGAGAGGTTTGAGCTGTTCTGAGCCAGTCGGTGGTCGGAAGGGTTCGCTGCAGTTCACGATCTCGAACATCAACTTTGCTTCCCACATGTCTTGGAATTATATATTCGAAGAACTGCACTAGAGTGTAGTGGAGTAGCAGAAGTAGTGCAATTTGTCTCATTTTCGGCCGTGTACTGATAGACTTGCTTAGATCGTAAATGTATGGTTGGAACATTTGATACGGGTTACGCCCCCTATGATTACGTAGATTACGCCATATTTTGTGACGATTTAGGTAACTGGTTAAGCTATAAAAAATATTATTAATTTATTTAAAAATATGTCCTTCATCCACAGACCTGGACGAGGACCAGTGCATCGTTATAGATGCATATGCGAGTATATATTATGTGTGTATGCAAAACGCAAATCAATGAATAATGCCCAGATGCGTAAGGCAAAAATACGGACTGGATAACTGCCAACGATAATTCATTATTTATTTATAGATAGTTTTACAATTCAGTGAAATTTTAATGGCCATTGAACAGAAAATGCCTATTCAAAATAATTTGGTTGGGGCATAAACACACAAAATAAACACACATAAATTGTCACTGACACAAATATTGAAATGGTGTTTAGAATGTTGGCAAAATCTGTCCAATTTTTAACACATTTATTCCCTTCAGTTTTAGATTTCCATCGAGGCAAAACGAGTACTTTCACAACTGATTTAAATACAAAATCATTGACAAAAGTAACCAAATTCGGACACGGCTTAGTTTTTCTACAAAAAACGTTTAGCACAAAGTTAATACCGAAAATAATACTAGTTAGCACGAAGGATCCTTGATAATAGAGTAAGAGTTTTGGCGAATCCTTGATGTTCGTTGGAAATTCCCAACTCAAATCCGTTAAAAAGTAAATATGGCACATCAAACTAAAAGAAATCACTATCAAACGATGTTGACTCCTCGCATCGATGAAAAGACAAAATAGAGTCAGAAGAGATAACACTACAGATGGGTATATTACAATAGCAGCAAGACCTCCCGTATGGCGTTCTAATCTAAATTTCAAATCCAACTGCTTCTCAGATGATGCAACGAAAGTCTCTTGATAACCGGTTATAGCCCAATCCCCGCCGACTTTGACAACAAATGTTACATCTTTAAGGTACTCGATCTTTACAAGTAGTAGTTTTGTACCTACTGCAAGAAAATTCCCAAATTCCATCTTGCAATAATGGATATCATAAGGCCAGTCTCGCAAATTGGTATCACACTTCACTCTATAAGATATCTTATATTGACAATGTATCTGGCCAGTGTACAGCATCCCACATGGCATGTAAACATATTTTTGGTCGAAGTCATCATCTAAACTGTTGAGCAGTTTGATGTCTGGTGTCCAAATGCTTCTTGACGAAATCGGAATCGTTTCAAGTCCGTCGTATTTTGCGGGATCCCATTTGAATCTTACATCTTTCCACGCAACTCTTGTCACAGTGAAGGTAGAAAATTCTTGGAGCTCGGTGTCGAATGTGAAAGACTTCATCATGATATTTAGTGAAACCTTCAGCGTTTCTGAGCTGTTCTGGAGTGGAGCACTGTAAGGGTCAGTGCAGTTGACGAGATCTATCATTAGCGTTTCTTCCGAGATGTCTTCTAAAGATCTGTTGTCGATGACACATTTCTTTTTATCAACGTGTAGGGCTAGAGTGCAGAGAACCAGCAGCAGAAGCGACAATTGCCACATTTTTGTTTGAGTACTGATTTTTAAATACAATCTAGAATTCTGATGCTGATTCTGCGTGTTTGAGTTATTTAATACGGGTAACGCCCCTTTGATTGAGCTTTATTGTGACTGTTAGTTATATTTTTAACACTTCGTTTGTTTACGATTGCCTGTGTCAGAGTCGTGGAGGTACTAAAAACATAGCACACACAAAGATAGAAAATGGGAATAAAACACACATAAAAAGCACCTAGACTTTAAAAATCCGTCATTCTAATATCGGATCTGGTAGTTTTATATTTTTAAGACTAATATTATTATCTAAATTTTATTTTGGGTTTAGTACTCTGTAGTTTGAAGCCATTTCAAAAATCGATGAATTTCAGCAACTACAGAAATGTAACGGTAAAGTTCTTGGTAATTTAGCCCAGTACTATCAGCTTCAAGTCGATTGTTTAAGTAAAATACATAAATAACGCTTTTTTTTAATTTACACTACCATTTTATACTAGTATGAAGTCGGTTGTTACGTTTTTAACCAACGAAACGGAAGATTAACAATTCGACACGTATATTTTTTATGTTTGACCACGTATAACTTTTTATGTGGTCCGATTTTAATCATTCTTATTTTTTGGTACATCTTACTCTAAAATTGAAACTGAGCGATTTTTGATAAATCAACAATAATGGGAAAATTACTACATTGATCCGTGTGATCGAATAATACTGTACACGGTTGGAGTCGGTTATGCTATTTTTTGGTATAATAATTTTCGTCGAAAAATAATTGTCTACACTAGCAAATCAAAATAAGCTGCCATGATGAAATTATTATCGTAGAATACGATAATAATCTACGTGATCGATTAAAATACCATTGTGCTAACGACGAGACATAGCGAATAGACATGACGACTGGGTAAAAAAAGTTTACTTAACTAATAACTTAATATAATAATAATAATAACGCGCAGGGGCGGCTATGTGGCAAGCTGTCGGTGAGTGGCGACACCGCGAACCCTGATTCCCTGGGGATAAATGAGACCCCTGACTCCTCTCTTGCCTTTACCGGTCGGCTTGGAGTGGAAGTCGCAAGAGCTAAAAACCTAAACTCCAGGGTGAAAGTGTTAAAGGGCATAACGCCGCGAGTAGCGTCTAGTGAAAGCGCAACACACCTCTCGACACCCTAAGCCGTCCACACCGATGTTGCCCCTCTGGCGCCAAGTTACGGCAGCCTTTATGGGGGGCCCATTTAGTGAATGGCAAGTCACCACCCGCCTAAACATTGTGAAATGGGGTATAAATAGTGGGTGCTGAACCTCATTCCATAGTCCAATTTTACATAACATTCAAAATTTCACCACAATAGCTCAATTTCAATATCTCGAGTCTTTTTAAATACCATAGTTTTCATTTCACGCTATCCTTTTTATACCTACTATACTGTTTTAATATTTCAAAATTGTAAAAGGGGCCTCTCAATTTTAGCTCCATCCATTGATGCCTAATAAAGGACCAGGCCAAGCCTGTGAATATGATTGAATAAAGAGTAATAATAATAATATTACATAAAATTATAATAATAAAATGACATGCACAAAAACTTAGTTCTAAACAAAGGAACGATACTACCTGCAGTAGTCAGAAAGACTGTGTCGCGGGCAGCAGCGCCCACCTCCGGCAAAAGAATTTAGACAACATTATAAATTATCGAATAAAAGACAAAACTATAATAAAAATTACATAATTTACACAACAATAGCCGTTAGAATAGTGTGTGTCCACGCGTGTGTGTATTGTCTGTGTATGTTAAATAGTAGCGGTGCTAGCACACTTCCTTGGGGTAGCCCGGTTTTTTGCGAACGCCATCTGCTCTTGCTTTAGACAAGGTGTACCTGGAAGCGTATGTTTCGTAGCATTTCTCCAAGGATACGTGTGAAATGCTTGTCTTCTGTAATTTGATAAACTTTTGACAAAAGTAGTTTGATGTTTACTGTTTTCTGTAATATGATTGTGCAGTTATATTATAATTTCGGGGGTTTTGGAGCAAACACTGAAAAATCATGTCATCGCGGCGTTAAGTATTTTTTTATAAAACTAGTGTTTCTATCATAATGATAGAATTGAATGATAGTACTCGTATCATTGATAATAAGTGAAAAATATGGGTATTTCGTTGATTATGAGCTAAATTACGTGCAATAGTAATAATACCTATAGATTGTAAACAAAATAATGTGTCGTTATGGTTTTCATTTTGTTACTCCAAAGGCCGGCGCCGTCCGGCGCTTTTAGTAAATTCGTCACTGATATGCTGAGGTAGGTCAACAAGTTAAAGTCACGTCTTATCTTAGACGTGACTTTGACTTTTTGACTTTTGACCCACAATGTTCGTCTACATGTATTTTTTTGTGTTTTTTCATCGGTATTTTCGCTAATTATCGACTGAATTAATTTTCTTTTATTTCGATAGGGTGAAATTTAACTCCCGAAGTGATGCCATTTAAATTTTAAAAATTAATTCATGTATGGCACATCGATTCCGCCGAGCTATTCGAATTTCGTACACGGTGAATTATATTGTTTTAGTCATCATGCCTATTATACAATTTTTACATAAGTACCTACGGGAGTTGTACCATGAATGGTACAAATCAATGGTAGAGATCTACTACGATAACACGACCCGCCCCTCCAAAATTCAAAACGTTTGAAAGTGTTAGTGAAAGCATTTACAACGCGCTACCTCGCCTGTATATACGTACTGATACGGTAGCCAAACAACAAGTCAAGCTAGCAAATCCAAGGATTTGTTGCTCGTTGCACATTAAAACACTACATACATTAAAACAATAATGTGGAGGGGCGGGCCATGTTATCGTAGTAGATCTCTACTACTGACGTTATATAACGAAAAAAAAATATAATTTAGGTATCTACTTCTGGTTCACTAGTTTTGATGCACTTACTCGTAGATTATTTAGACAAGTAAAAATAATCAAAGTTGATGCAATACCATAAAAGTGTAGCTCTTACAGAAATCGAACCGCAAAAATGTTACTTTTGTCTTGGTTAAGTAGTTTATCACGTTTTTGCCAAAAAATAATTGAGAAGAAAACCAAAAGAGGTATTTTGTCTCTACCTTCATCAGTCACTCACGTCGGCAGGTTAACAGACAACATGAAATTATGTGTTCTTCGTGTTCCCACCGGTAACGGTTTGCAAAAACTATATTTTCACCCTTTTTCGGACAGCCGGTCGTTTTTCATCCGGATTGGTTGACAGGTGAGCTGTCGCGTTAACGCAAAGCATACCTATGAAGGGTTATTTTTAATCAATTAGCATCGTTTTAGGGGCTCATTCTGTACATCAAAACTAACAACTTTTGTTCCGCAACTTTTATCAAAAATTAAAAAAAAAAAAAGTTGTTCCATAGAAATTAAAAACACATCTAACTTAGGATCTTATTGTGTTCTTGACAATATGCGAAGTATGTCAACCCGCATTTGGGTAGCGTGGTTTCGTATGCATTATTTGCAATAATGGACGGAATTAATAAGTTATTCTCGGATTTCAGATATATTCAGAATGCAGACGCTGTCGCCTGTCGACGGCTAGCTGATATTCGGTTATCCGGAATTATAACGGATACCGGTATTATTTACAATTCCCTTCCATTTGGCTCGCTGACTGAAAATTAACCGAAATTTCTGTTAATTCCCTGTGTTTCTTTGTCCACAATGATCATGAAATTCGTGATTCAATGGCAAAAGTCCATAGTTACGTATGATGCCGAGGATTTCTATAACAATTAGCAAAATAATAAGTAAAGTAATTTTTTATTGCTTCAAACTGTGTCGGTACATAGGTGTAACAAATGGTTGGTCTCAACAGTTTGTCCTAGCGGACATGTAATTACATTATACTAATAATTAAATTATAGCACTACCCATTGGCCCAATAGGCTCAATTATGAAGGCGCCATCATAAGTTTAATGCCTAAAGTGAAATAGAAACAGAAATAATCTAATTAGCTATTATAATTACGATGGCGCCTTCATAATTGGGCCAGCGACCTTCAAGATAGACACCTAATCGTACAAAATGAAATGTCGCCGACCAATATCAACCAATCCATATGGAATCAACCAATTCAATAACTAGTCTTCATTAGACTGGCGTTGCGGTCGCTTCTCGAAGCAAAGAGGTAAATATGGTGAACTGCGTCATTCCATCTTGCCGAAATTACTCGGTTTCAAAAGAAATAACGAAAGGCATTGTCACATTTCACCGGTAAGTAATAAATATCTTTTTATGTGATTTACAAGCAAAAGCAAAATATTAAAAATGTAATCATTTGACAATGTAAACAGAGTGGAAAATTTCTCTATGGTCAGTTAGGAATGTCGGATAATGTCAGTATGAGATCGAATATTGACTCGTCAAATCGATTAACTTTAAGGTCAAAATTGATTTAGACCCGGGCGGCCGGCCATGTAAAGGAATAAGGTCGCAAGGTCAATGTGGGTCGAACTACTAGTTTTAGATCGATTTAATAACATTATGGAGCAGCATCACGTGATGTGTTCATATTTTTAACCGATTTAAAAAAGGAAGAGGTTCTATGTTCGTATGTATGTATTTTTATTTTAGGTTTACGAATCAAATGTTTTTTTTTATTTCTGGAAGAGAAAACATCGAATTTAGAGGTAGGTACTTAAGGCTGCCAGCTGTTATTTAATAGTGTTATTGATTTTTGTTTATAACTTCTGGAATGAACGATAAAAACGTATATATAATTACATAAGTCCACCTATTAAAAAGAGTCAAAATGTGAATAGATTAATCGAAATTTCAGCCAGCCGGACTTATCATGTGATAAGACATGACGTCATCCTAGACTCGAATCAATTTAGGAATCGATTATTTTCATCATGTATTTTGAAATCCCTATTTCAAGTGGCAAGTTCACTCAAAAGTTGTCTATGGTACAAATTGTATTTTTCACATTTTTAAGTCTAGGTTTGTATGAAGAGGCTCCTTCTGTGCCCTGTGTAATAGGGCCTATTCTGAGAATTGGGCCTATTATACTGTCATCTTATAGTAAGTATCGGGATTTATTATTGGATGATTGAGCAGGTAGTTTCCTACTTAGTTTGAATGAATATCTTTTTAAATTAGTCTTGAATAAAGTTTCAAGAATTCAAGTTATTTCTAACGTTTAGATACCTACTTAGGTAGGTACACGATAAAAATAACTTTTAAAATGTCGTCCTCTTTACACTTTGACGTATAGCCTTTGTGTTTGTTTTTTATTTGTGTTGTTTCATATCGCGTATGTGGATGGCGCTGTTAAGTTTCGTATCGGAAGTATAGATGACGCATAAGGTTTTAAAATACAAATATATAGCTATAATCGAGCACCAATACAAGCCATGGAAGTTAATTTAACAGAATAAATAAAATTTTGGACGTTTTGCATCATAGACATTTTGCTTCCTAGTCATTGTGCGCCTTGGACATAATGCTCTTTGAACATTTTGCAAACCTTTTCTTACTTTACTCATAAACGTACAAAGTTGTAGATTTTGTTTTGAGGAATTTTGTTTTTTTTTCTGTGTTCATCTGCGACTTTTCACTGTGTAATCGAACAAAGAAGAAAAGATTACAGGGTCGCCGGTCTGGATAATGTTGGTTTAAAAAATACACTAATAGGTACTTAATTTATAGGTAACTATAGCGACCCGCCCCGGCTTCGCACAGGTGTATCATACATATAAACCTTCCGCTTGAACCACTTTTCCTATTAAAAAAACCGTATTAAAATCCGTAGCGTAGTTTTATAGATATAAGCAAACATAGGGTCAGACAGACAGGGAAGCGACTTTTTTTATACCATGTAGTGATTTCTAACTGTATAAACATTATTTAAACATATATTTAAAAAAAAACGTCCATCCATCCATCAGCCAAAAGCAGTCCACTGCTGGACATAGGCCTCCTATGGATCTCTAATAAAACCGGTTGGAAGCGGCTTGCATCCAGCGCGATCTTGCGGTCTTAATGAGGTCATCCGTCCACCTTGTGGGTGGACGTCTTACGCTGTGCTTGTCGGTACGTGGTCTCCACTCGAGAACTTTTCGACCCGTTCGGTCATCAGTCCTCTGCGCTATGTGCCCTGCCCATTGCCATTTCAACTTGCCAATCGGTTGGACTACGTCGGTAACTTTGGTTTTTCTACGTATCTCCTCATTTCTGATTCGATCTCGCAAAGAGACTCCGAGCATGGCCCTCTCCATAGCTCGTTGGGCTACTTGGAGCTTACTAATAAGGCCCATAGTGAGAGTCCACGTTTCTGTAAATACCACAGCTGAGTCATCACTCAATCAAAAATAAAAAATGATCATACAAAAACATTCAAATGCACAACAAAATTGCCGCGAAAAAGAATATTAACAATGAATCAATATTTCTATTTTTAAGCGTTCTAGAGGTATCAAAATACTGAAATATCAATTTCATGATATTTTTCCTAGAGAGAGGTATTGCATATTTTCCTAACTATTGCATGAAAACTATCGAATATCGCAACAATCGAGTCGTTCTTTTTCTATCGGATAAATAAAATATCGCTCCGTTTCGATTGAACCACTGTCAAACGCATGTCAGACGCTTTTGTAGTTTTATTTTGGTTTCAAAGCCGCCATTTTCAGAGAGGCATCTCCTAAAAGTTGAAAACTGTTGTGAAACGAAACATTTGGACTACTAAATGTTCATCATCATTATTATCGGCCGTGTACTACGGCTGATAATGATGACTGCTGGACATAGGCCTCTGCTATGGATTTCCAATAAGCCCGTTTGGGAGCGGCCTGCATTCAGAGCGTTTATTTATTTATTTATTTCATGTAATCAACAGCTTTACACTACAGTAATTAAAAATAAGAATCCTAATAGTTTTTATTCTGTGACTAGCTGCCCGCCCCGGCGTTGTTTGGGGTACGATTGGCTAAAGAAGACAGATTTTATAAACATTGTGCCTATATACTTACCACGTATTGTAGGTATACGTCTCACACATGCTAGACATAAAGGATGAGGATGAACCATTATGATGAATTATAACCTACATACCCAAATCGCGGGAGTTCCCGTAGTCTTAAACTGTTCGACTATTTACTTTCTTGATCTTGTCTTCAATTGAGAACTTTGTAAAACATTGGACCATCAGTTCTACTTCTACGAATTGTGCCCTACCTAAAGCCTCTTTAACTTGCTAACCCAAAGAGCTGTGATGGAAAGAATCGACCAGATCTTAGATTCACGTGAAGACCTTCGCTACACTTGCCAATACATTGTCTACATTCGAGAACTTTAAGGTCCCATCGACAATTAATTTCACAAACTATGTGTAACTTGTGTCAGGACACATACCTATAGGGGCGTAGCTACCGCAGTATCAGCCGTATCAATGATACGGGCCCTCCGGGCTACAGGAGCCTTAACGTGTGTAAGCAAAACATAGTAAAATGTTATCCTCAATGTCACTTAATCTCGTGCTTCCCGAAAAAAAATCATCTCATTTTTTCCCGGGTTAAGCGTTCGCCCAAAATTTGTCTATAGAGGCAGAAATTTTAGAACTGAAATCGTCTTTAGCTATACTTACTTAGCATTATATTCTATTGAATCAATTTGCCGAAATAAAGGCTTCTTGCCTTTTTTTAAAGGTAAAAGGTAAAAGTATAAATTTAAATTAAATTGTTTGGCTAGCTCAATTTCTAGGAGGAAGTGACAACTTATAAATAACCGTCTTACCACAAAAAAATTACGCACGCTTTAGATAATGTTTGACAGTACAAATTGCACGGTTAAACAGTGTTTAAAGCGTGTTTAAATCTTTTGTGGTAAGGCGGTATATATTTATTTCAATTTAATGCAAGTATTTTTGTTTCTTTTGTGAGAAATGAGTGATTTGGGCGCCCCAACTATTTTTGATTCAGGGCTCCCCAAGGCACGCTACGCCACTGCATACCTATATTCACTACCAATAAAACATAAATCGACACACTATTGGCGGAGTTATATAGCCGTGGTGGTCTAGTGGTACTAACGCCTGTCCTACAATCGTGAGGTGGTGGGTTCAAATCCCGATCCCGTATCAATCAGTTTCTTTGGAACTTATGTACGAAAGAAGGATGCGCGAGCCCATACATACCAGGACCTGTTATATACGAACAGACTAATTTTTCCTCACTTATTTTCTAAGAATGATATGTTCACCAATGTGATTTATGACGCTTCTAAAACTGTTCAAATATGTACAATTTGGCTAAAATTGAATATAAAATAAGAAAAAACGAAAATAATTTTCAAGCTATAAGTACCTATCTATAGACATGTATACACACTAAAGATTATGGATTGCCAGGTTTGTTATGTTCAGAGTGCTAAAATGGTGCTCGATTTTAAAAACTTGATGTCATATATTTTTAGTCAATATTGTCTCAATGATATTTATATTGATTTTAAAACAGTGCATGTCATCTTGTCTGTAATATCAGATTACTTTTTGGAGTTCATCGATTTATAAGACGTTGTCACGTCAAAAAAATCAATGTCTAGGACTTTGATTATTTACTTGTCTAGATATCTAGTAACGCACCAAAAGCGCCCAAAAAAATAGCGTGTAACTGTTATACGCTAACTCATCAGTGACGCCACAGACACCGCGCGGATAACACGTCTTATTATTCTCTGTTTTGCGGCGAAAATATGGCGTGCTGGGCTATAAATCTGTGCCGCAACTACAAGAGACGTTTGAAAACACCTAAAATCACTGGTAAGTACATTTCAAACAACTATTATCTTGTATAATTAGAGAGAATTAGTGATAGAACTATCGCTAAACATACTACTGTGTATCTGTGTCATTAGTTGCCAGCTTTCAAATTGAATTTTACCCAAATTTTGTAGACATATTTTGTACCTGAAGATTTAGAGGTGTGAAATGTATGTGTATTTTTCGATATATTTTTAGGGTTCCGTGAAAAATCTATATCGTATATTTGTGTATATGCCCTGGACAATTGTGTCCCTGTGCCCGAGGTGGTGGCAGAACGCACTCGAATGAAGAATGAACTCGCAGAATACTTTTCGCAGTCGGGTTTTTTTGTTTAATTTTAACCGACTTCAAAAAAACGAGGTTATCAGATCTTCTGACAGATTGTTGTGGTTATTTTAAGCAATTTATGAACCGATTTTTTTTTTTTTTACTAGACAGGTCATGTTTCAAGTTTGGTCCCATATATATAGATGCAGCTGAGACATGCGTAATATTAAGTAGTAACTTTATATTATATTTTGTTTGCAGAATACCCACAGATCCTATTTTAAGGAGTAAGTGGCTAAATATAATAAGAAAAAGCCGTGGCGAAGATCTCTGGCAACCGGTTGCATCTATTGTCATCTGTTCGGATCGTTTTCGTTCCAAAGATTTGTATTTAGCTAACAACCAAGGTCGTCGTAGATTAAAAAAAGAATCGATTCCACGCAAGGTGCGTGATTTTTTTTATCGAATTTCACCCAACTTTACCGACAAAATGAGCAGTTTATCAGGTTTCCCAATTTTGTTGGTTATAAATACCGTAGTGTCATAATATTTGTGTCGTCAGTATTGTATAAATATGTAACTGTTACATAAAACTAAATCATTTGTTAAAAAATATGTAAATAAAAAAATTGTAACAAAATATGTTTTATTTTAAACATTATATACCCTTTAATCAGTATAAATCTATTTATAACCAATCAAAGCGCGGATAAAGCGCTTTTCGGTACGGAAGTTTACGGAACATGCGCGAGTCTGTCTCGCACTTGGCCGGTTATTCAAATTAATTCACATCACAGCATATTTTGTCAACTTTGTGGAAATTCTTTAAAAGTTGGCAACATTACGCACACAAACATGGGACTCAGCGCGCTAGTAATTACAGTGTAAGGCAATTCTCTGTGTGCGTGAACACTCCTACATGCATGCCCAGTCTGGCCACCCATTTTTATTACCGTTGCAGCGCCACACTCAATCTAGACAACTGAATAATCTAAGGTCTATCTTATCTTATCTTATAGAGGGGCCAAGAAATAACTCGGACACTTCGACCCATTGGGATCTATTGTGGTCCCCTAGATAACTTACTCCTCCCCAGTCTCGTCGAAAATTGTTCTCATGAGTTTTACAACGAGACTAGGAGATACGAGCCTATAGTCTTCTGGTTTTGGATATCCGACGCCTAGGAGACTCATTCGCTTACTAGCCATTGCATCGCATGTGCACAGAAGGTGCTCCATGCGTTCCGTATGTTCCCCACACAACCTGCACATGGGTGTCGCGGTTAGACCCATCTTCATGAGCATGTCGTTGGTACCAAAGTGCCCAGTAAAGGCCCCAAGCAGGTAGCGGATTTGTCCCCTGCTCATGTTCCAAATGCATTCCCGGGCTTTAAACGTAGAGCCTAGGAACTTCTTGGAGTGTTGTAGACCGGTATTAGACAGCCAATAAGTTCGCTGTCTGTGATCTACAAACTCCCTAAATGCGGCTTTCACGAGACACGTTGAAATGCCTACACATGGCTCTGGACCCACAAAATCATTTGCTGAGCCCTCTCTTGCCAGTTCATCGGCCACTTCGTTACCATGGAATCCTTTGTGCCCAGGGACCCACATCAGTCTTACCCTGTTGTGCCTCCCAAGCCTGTTTAGGGTCTGGATAGCATCCAGAATAAGTCCGGAGTCCACTTTGTAGGATGCCATGGCTTTGATTGCAGCCTGACTGTCACTAAGAATATATATGGATTTACCACTGGTTCCTCTATCTATATTCTCTTGAGCGCAGGATATTATGGCATATGTTTCTGCTTGGAATACAGTTGCCATCTTCCCTAAGCTTTTGCTACATTTGTAGCCTTTTGCGTATATGCCCGCTCCTGTACCTGATTCCATTTTGGATCCATCAGTGTACCACACCAGACTATCTTGCTCTGGTGGATCAAGTCCCTTCGTCCAGTCCTCTATTGTAGGGATTTGGACCTTAAAAGATCTTTCAAACACAAACACAGTTTGCATTTTATCGGATAACATGCTTGTTACCCGATCTAGGCCTTCGTTTTCGTCGAACTTTGTATGGTTAGTCTTTGGCTTAGAGGCATCCCATAGTCCTGCAACAGCAAGACGATGTAGTGTCTTCCTTGCCTCGAGTTCAACCATCATATGCAGTGGAGGGATATTGAGGTATCTCTCAATCGCTGCCGTAGGTGTTGTCCTGAAAGCACCCGTGATGCCAAGACACACTGTTCTTTGTAACCTGGTGAGTGGCGCTTTGCACGAGGCAAGCTTTGTTCTAGGCCACCACACTATGCTGCCGTATGTAATAATAGGTATTATCATTGTCCGGTACAGCCATCGTATCACTTTGGGCTTTAGCCCCCAAGTTTTGCCGTAGGTGGAACGACACATGCCGAACACTCGTAAGGCCTTAGTCGTAATATTTTCCACATGAGTTTTCCACCTGAGTTCTTTATCAAGCGTTACACCCAAATATTTAACTTCGGTGGACCAAGGCAGTTTTATTCCATTGAGGGAGAGCTCTTCTAGGTTACCCAGTTGTCTCTTCCTCGTAAATGGAATAATTACTGCTTTGCTTGGGTTGATAGAGAGGTGATTCTTTGTACACCATTCCTCCGTCATCCTCAATGCCTGTTGTAATAATCCAGAGACTATGTTCGGGAATTTACCATTGACCATTATAGCTATGTCATCTGCATAGCCTACTGTGTAGAATGGTCCGGTATTGAGTTTGGTAAGTAGCGAGTCTACTACCAAGCACCACAATAATGGTGACAGCACTCCGCCTTGCGGGCAAGAAGGTCTAAGGTCTAGGACTGATATAAAAAGAAAATGAAAAATGGAATGATAAAGCTAGCCACATATTGGCGTCTCCTATAGCCTACCTCTGCAACTTAAGCATGCTGCAAGGTTCCGTGCCAAAATGCCTTAAAATTGCTGATGTTTGCCCAATTTATAAAACTGGCTCTACGCTGATGGTTTCTAACTATCGCCCAATCTCTTTGTTACCTTCTCTGTCAAAAATATTAGAAAAAGTGATAAATAAGCGCCTTTTAACCTTTTTAGAAAAAAACAATATTTTGTCAGAAAATCAATTTGGGTTTCGAAACAGCAAATCAACCGAAGATGCGGTATTAGGTCTAGTGAATCAGATTGCTGCGAACCTAGACTCCAAGAAGAAGAGCATTGGTATATTTTTAGATATGGCCAAGGCATTTGATACAGTGTCTTGGCCGATCTTACTGAAAAAACTAGAGCTTCTTGGAGTTCGGGGAATTGCACTGGACTGGTTTAAGTCATATTTGTGTGATAGAAAACAACGAGTCCGCATCTCAAACAAGCACAGTAACTACTCATCTGTGATCTGTGGCATTCCGCAAGGAAGTGTGCTCGGGCCAACGCTATTTTTGGCTTACATTAACGATCTTTGCCAGTTAAAGCTCAACAAAGCAAAAATCTACACTTTCGCAGACGATACTACCATTATTTTCCACGGCAATAGTTGGGATGAGGTAATCGATTTAGCACACCAGGGCCTGGCGCAAGTGGCAAGCTGGCTTCAAAATAATTTGCTCACACTTAATGCCAGCAAAACAAAATACATGGCATTTCGAATAACGAATAAATCACGACCGAAGCCCTTCTCCCTGAAACTCCACTATTGTGGATCGTATAATAATTTACGGTGCGATTGTCCCGATCTTGAAGCTGTAGACTGTTTAAAATATCTCGGTGTCATGATTGACCATAAACTAACCTTTGACAATCACATTACTGCATTGCGTGGACGACTACGAAAGATGCTACACATTTTCAAAAGACTTAGCTCCATTGCCGATCCAATAACCTTGAAAGTAGTTTACACATCATTATGTCAATCAGTAATCAATTATTGTATCGTTTGTTGGGGTTCTGCTGCTGAATTTCGCATGATGAAAATAGAGAGAGCTCAGAGAGCTCTACTGAAAGTCAGTTATAAGAAACCGTTCAGGTATCCGTCCGACAAATTGTACGAAGACACAAATTATGTTCCTGTCCGTCAACTTTATATTCTCGCTGTAGCTATTCGCTTTCACAAAATCGCTTTGAACAAACTGGTGCGTACTAAAAGTAAGTATGACCGCCGGAACACTTGGGCACTTCCTAAGATGAGAACAGTACTTGCACAAAACTCTTTTGATTTCAAAGGCCCGTTTCTATACCAAATCATAGACAAAAAACTAAATATTCTTCAAAACTCTCGATATATCTGCAAAAAAAAGTTAACTGCATGGCTCTCTACCCAGAGTTATGCAGAAACTTTAAACATAATTAACATAAAAAAATAACACCAAGGGGCCTGATACCTGGCCAGTCTATGTGTTTGTAGTTACTTTTTCAATCTGAGTATTTATTTGACTATCAACAAATTTTTGTTTACCTAGTTTGAAATTGGAGTAAAATTAATTGGATTAACTAGACATCGGGCCCCTATCTGACCTGATTAGCCAAGCCACAGCCCTTCAGATTCAATTCTTTATCACGTGCGTAAGTAAGTATAACTGGGAGGTGACATTAAGCTTAGTCTGAATATTAATTTATTTATTCAATAATATTATATTTTTACTCGTTTACATAATCAAGTATACTGTATAATTATATAATTTATTTAGAGTTACTTAGTATACCTTTTATATATCTATAATAATCAACTATGTACGTTCTCGAACTCGTATTCATAATATCTCTATACCTATTATTATTTATCTATATCATTTACATACACGTACACACTCACATTCACTCACTCACTATCACATACACCCACAACTTATCACAACTAACTTACCATAAGATACCATTAATATTGTACCATAATATTGTTAGTATAAGTGGAAGAGCTTGCAGCCCACGACACAGGTCACCCTAGTGTGGGTTGCAGTGGACATTTGTATATTGTACAATCTTTAGAATAAGTACTAATTTTGCTTGTTGTATACCTACTGTATGTATCTGTAAAAAGATGTACATAGTTCCTAAGTTTGGAAATAAACATTTATTATTTATTAAAGAAAATTCGGTATTCATCCATTTCATTAGCAAAAGTACAAGAACCGCAACTATAAGTTAAGAATATAAGTAAAGCAGCTATTCGAACCTCGGCTGCAGCCTGCGGATGCAGGTTGCGAATGGAGGTAGCACACACATGAGCCGCTGCTTGTATCCGCTATATCTATCTCTTATCTATATCTCTTTTTGTAGAAATTCATACAACTACGTAGATAACCAGAGCCCTTAGTCCAGGTTTTGTGTTGTTTACTTAAACTTTTGCGTTCGCGTGTGGCTCCATCCATTTTGGTTAGTTCTTCATCGTTTCGGCCAGGGGCGCTGTACAAAAATGTATAGGGCAATATCGAACAGATGTAATTTCAATTTATGTGTAAACCTGGACTAACGCCTCAGTTGTGTAGCCACAGCCGGCCTAGTGCAGCTGCTGCAAGTGTAGTAAAGCAAGTGAAAGATTCGAATAGCACCCTTAAGGATTATTACGAGTAATATTAAAATTGCCACGAATTTCTCGGATAACTTCAACTACTGCTTTTTGTTTTTAGTAGTAAAGTATATGATAAAAAGTACGTATAAAAATAATAAGAGTATTTTTTCTTTTTGATAAACTTTTAGTATACAAAAATATATCTTTCTATAAAAATGTATAATAACACCTTAGTTTGTAAACATTACGGGCTAAAACGAGTTAACGCAGAATTATGTGCCAATAGTTAAAAAAGAAAATAATTATTACATCAATACGTCAACATTTCCAAAATTGCTAAGTCTGGATACCGAGAACGAAGTCTGGCAACACTAAATACGTCATCTGATTGACTGAATTTGACATTTCCTTTTTTTTGACAGCAACAATAATAAAAGATTGTTGTTTTTTTTTTCAAATAATTCGCCCATTTTTGGACACTAAAGTTTTTAAGACCATACCGCCACTTCTTATGTATGTAATCCGTAATGTAAAAACAATAAAAAAATCATTGTAATTTTTCTGGTGGGTTAATTTTAATTTTAATTAGTGATATGAAAACAGCAAAAAATCCCTATATTTTTGAAGCACATATAATTTTTAGAAAATATGTTTGGTTTTTTACTAACAAAAAAAAATAAAAAATATTGACAGGTTAATTCCGTGCATCTTTCTTTCAAATCATTGGCTTTTCGGTGAAGGAAAATATTGTGAGGCAACCTGCACCAACCCGCACTGGGCCAGCGTGGTGGATATGGCCCAATCACCCTTCGTAGGTAGAAGGTAGTGTATGTCCTGCAGCAGTGGACTATTAAAAAAAGGCTGGTTCAGGTACAGGTACATTAATAGCGGAGATTTTATGTAGGTAGGTACATAATAAGAATATGACTGCCACTCTCGCTACTCAATATAGATTACTAAGCGATCGCGGTTTCGTCAAAATTATATGCAGTAAAAGAAAATGTCTTTTTTTTAAACACTGGAGACGTTAATTTTACGTTAAATGGCCTATATGAATCCGGCAACCCACGCTGAACCAGCATGGTGGATATGGCCCAATCACCCTTCGCGAATAGGCCTATGTCCTGCAGTGGGCTATTAAAAAAGTCTGGTAGGTATAATACGTACATTGTACAAAGTACACTTGGAACTTTTAAGGATCCTTACATTTTTAAACTCGTGATATCTTTGTAACAAAATGTCTGAATTAAATAATTTAAAAAGTTGCATAAAGCTATTGAAATAGTTTTGAATATGAAATAATTTATTTTGATAAGGATTAATACCAAGATACAAATTAAATTTCTTTTCTTGCGACGGCATTTCAATTAATTTTTAAGAGTAAAAGAAAGAAAGAATAAATATGCTGTCGCGACACTTTTTGTAAATAATGGCGTGTTCTGCAAATTCGTAGTACATTATTTTATTCTATAATCATTAGTTTTCGCAGCGCACGCGATGTAAAGAATATTTTAGACATTTTTTTACACCTTGGGTAACATTGTTGTATTTTTAGTAGGAATCCTAATTTTTTTCTTGCTATTAAAATAGCCTATGTTAATCAGTGATAATGTAGCATTCAAATGGTGAAAAAATTTTTAAAATCGGTAAGTACAGTACTTTTTGAGCCTATTCGTTACAAACATACATGTATCTCATCTTTCCTCTTTATACCTAATCTTCTTAATATATATAAATCTCGTGTCACAATGTTTGTCCTCAATGGACTCCTTAACCACTTAACCGATTATAATAAAATTCGCACACCATGTGCAGTTCGATTCAACTTGAGAGATAGGATAGTTTAAATCTCTAATTATAGTCGCAATTTTAATTTATTTAGCCACAGCAACGCGTGGCCGGGCAGCTAGTAGGTATTTATTAGTATAGATAGATGATAAAGTCCCCGAGATGATTCTCTCGCTGGGACCGCTAGATGGCGTTAATTGTTCTTAAACCGCACAGCCAGTGTCGTGCGATCGATGAGTAAGCATTACACTACACAACCGATCATCATTCCAAATAAAAGTAAAAATGTGAAAAATTCAATTTTTGTAGGGCGATTGAACTTGCCTCTCATTTGTTTCCATTTGTTTGAGAGCGATTTTTACTACTAAAAAAATCTCAAATCTCGTCCAATCAGTGTCTCCATATGTAAATTGAGAGTTACCGTGTTTTAGGGTAAAAATTACGGTGTTTCTAGACCAAATTACGGTGAATTTACTAAAAGTGTACCGTGTATATTACCGTGTAATTTTTGAAAGAAAAAAAAGCAATATTATTATGAAATGTCCCAAAACACTATATATACATGTTAAATGATTAACAAAATGACTATTATTCTGAATCAGAGTCTCCTAGCACAACAGTATCTTTTTCGTAAATGGATTTACCTATTCATTTTTGACAACATGTTGTTGGTTGGCCTGAAATCGACACAGTTTTTTGAATGCGGTAGAGAAAGCACACCTAGCATAAATTGCGGAAGTTCTTTAAATTTTTTATTTCCGTCTGTATCCCTTAGCTCTAAAATCTAAAAAAAACATTGTAATTAGTATATACATAGTAATGTCATATTAACGTCCAAATAAATAGAAAAAAAAGGTAAATTAAAATATCCAACCTTGTGCCAAAATACATCAGGTTTTTCAGTTACAGCCAGTGCCTGTAGGTATGTCTTTTAGTTGTGTTGCAATTAATGGAAAATTTCTCCATTCGTTACGTACGTAGATAACGACTTGATTACGGTGCATCTACGGTAATTACCGTGTATATGGAGACACTGCGTCCAATATCCTACATTTTAGAAAAAATTCTCGCAGCTCATATGGTGATATGCATTCATTACTTACAACAGAACTCGATTTTAAGTATGCAGGAACTTTAGCTCGCATGTAATATATGCGTAGGTATTGACTCCAGTATACGGGTGCTGTCCGACGCCCAGTGCTGGTTGGTCCCAGGTGGTGGATGACGACATGTCTGGTGTTCGGCACGTCGTCAATCTGGAGGGAGCGCAAGCTCCGAGGTGGGGTCCTGTTTGGGCCAGCGCTGTCGGGTGCCGCGGATGAGTGCGGAAGCGTGCCCGTAGCCCCGACACCAGGCGCAGTGGAGGAACACCCAGGGGTTTTGGTGGGTATACCGACCAGTGGCGGGACTCCCACATAACCACCCGCCTGCCCACGAGGTGTGGTGGTATCCATAAAGGATTTCCCCTGGCTAAAAAAAAAAAAAAGGTATTGACTCCAGTGAGTCGTTTAGTGAATGACGATGTAAACTACAGCGATCCATTGCCCCATTCAGGCAGTTGGTTTATTAATTTACTGTTACACCTTTAAGCATAAAGGCACAAGCATGTGATGCGAGTTTCATGAGATACTAGATAAAGGTAATTTAATGTAGGTACCAGTTTGGGGAATAGTATTAGTAGTAGCGTACTGTTGTTTGAAAATAAATAATTTAGAATTGAATAGAATTTTAAACTCATAAAAAAAAATTAAAAAATTTGAGCCAATTTGTTGGGCAATTTAAATAACTGATTAGATCTACTAGATGTTAAATTACTTTATTAATTGCCAAATTAGAATGTTCATTATGCACCTTCCTAAATACACTAGAAGTTCTTCGAACTTTTTTAAAACTTTGTTTGTTGCTGAGAGATAATAAAAGGATTACGACGACGTGGTCGATCCTGTGACAAAATGTGTTAAAGATAGATCGATTTAATATGGATTTTTATGTAGGGGACACAAATTCCATTACAGTTCCACATTTGACAGCAGATATGCAAGATTTTCCGTGCAGTTTTGGTGTCAACAGCATTATAAACCTATTTTATACGGATATCTGTGGACGTTGCCAATGTCCATGTCTGTAAGTCCCCAAAAACCAAAGTCGAAATCCCCAAATCGGGGAGAAAAATTATCCTGATTCCCCACCTAAAGTTTTACGAGTATGACTGAAACAGGTAACTATAGCATATTTTACGACTATGTTGTTGCTTTTGGCATCGCCAAAGTCGCAATCATAGGAAGGTGGTGAACCCTGGCCTCACTAAATGTACGTGCTATCCTACGATCCTTTGGGTTCCAGAGAGAACTATCAATGTGCATTATTATAATATACTACGGGACAAATCGCGCACTAAAATTACGAGATAAATAAATAAATACCTCATCATCCCAGAGTCTACCCGTGACCACGGTCGATGAAACTCGGCCGAAACGTCGGGATGATGAGGTATTTATTTATCTCGTAATTTTAGTGCGCGATTAGTCTCGTAGTATATTATATAATAATGTGTTCAAATCACGATAGTTTAAAAACAACATTTATCAATGTGCAATCGTAGTATAATATATACTTAATATTTTATTATTTGACTTGATAAATCTTTTGATTTGATTTGATTTGAATCGTGCATTTGTTGTAGGTCTGGTTCCATGACCTGCAGGCCAATCGCACTAAAAAATTACAGCTAAACTACAATTGAACTTCGACTTTTTGTCTATGATGTTTAGCGCAATACCTAATTCCTTGAAGCTGAATCGAAACTTAACTACAATTGCAACCGAACTTTAACTGAATTACAGATGGAACGCAGCTGTTTAAAATTACCGCGATTGGCCTGCTGTACCTGTACTGTATCAGCCTTTTTAATAGTCCACTGCAGGACGTAGGCCTACCCACGAAGGGTGTTTGGGCCATATCCACCACACTGGCCCAGTGCGGGATGGTGGATTCACATACGCCATCGAATTTCTTCTACTGACATTATGCAGGTTGCCTCATGATGTTTCCCTTCACCGAAAAGCCAGCGGTGTTAAATTCCGTACATAAATTCCAAAGAACTCATTGGTACGGGACCGGGATTGAACCCACGACCTCACGATTGTAAGGCGGGTGTCACTACCACTAGACCACCACGGCTTCTCACTAGACCACCACGAGTTCTTCTGTACCTGTACGTACTTTAGATATTACAATACGAGTATGTATCTAAAAATACTGCAGTGCTAAATCTAAATCTACAATTTCCCAGTTATATCATAATTTGCTTATAGCAGTTTCCTGCTTCGGCCTCGACGGATAAAAAACTGTTCCCGCTTTCATTTTAGAGTTGTGGTACAAGTGATCAAAAGCGATGCTTTTCTGGAAATTTTCATAATTGAACCCCAAATCATTAACCGCAATACGAACGCTGTTTTCAAACGGGATTCAAAGGATGGCAGCAATACCTTGCGAATATTATAAATCAGAAGAAAGTGTGTTTGTTGGTTTTTTACTCTTTTACGCAGCAACGGAGTACCTAACAGATTAACGTGATTTTTGTCATGGATATAGCTTGAAAGACGGAAAGTTACATAGGCTACTTTTTATCCCGAAAAATTTACAAATTTATAAAAAATACTTTTGAGAAATTATTATATTTATATTTAATAAATATAATACAAAACTTTTACTCAGTAAAGCGAAAATATATAATTGTTTATAATAACGATATTTTAAATAGAAATCTAATGGATATTTTATTTATGCTTCAAAAACAAAATGATATTCCATATTTGGGCACTTTCTTCTACCTACCTCATTAAATTATCAATTTATAGCAGCTAAATGAGTTTTTTTAACTTGCAACGAGCAATTTATCTGTAAATGCCAAAGTCCCAAAAAAATAATTCCGCGCTGACCAAAGCCACTTTTCAAGTATTACGTAACGCAATTTTCGAAGATTTTTGACCCCTCCTCCCCCCTGTGTAACGTGCCATAACGTTTTTCTGTAAATCCCCCAACATCGTTTTTTCAAACTCTGTTTGGCAATACAGTCAGAAAATTCGTAAATTGGATGTTTCACATCTGTCAGGCGTCCCGTGACGGCACATTCCCCTATTATTAAAATAATTATATTTAAAAAAATGTTACGTAAACGTAGTCCTAACACCCCCTTCCCGCCCTTGTAACGCATCGGGCCAAGAAACACGACAACGAGTACTTTTGAATGCACGATGTGAGAGGACGAATGATATTGATTCAAATTTAAAAAATATCATAGGTAAGAGTAAATTTTGAAAAAGTTAATGAACCGGACAAAATTTTGAAAAGTAACCTTCTTTATTAAAAAAAAAACTTACAAATTTCTCACCAAAAAAACGTTTAATAATTCGAATGCTCAGAATTATCAGCGACAATACCCCATTATTTTTACGAATAAAATAACCAGACCGCTATTCTATTTCATAGACCGAGAAGTTATTTTTTTTAATGTGTACATTATGAGTGACTAATTAAAAACTCACTGCCGCCCGCCGCTCATGCGCGATCCTGTCGAGCGCGACCGTGTAAAATTTGTCCGAGTGAAGGGAGAATTTTTGAAATAGGTAATAGTTTACCAATGCGTCACCTTAACAAGACTCCTCCTCCCCCCAAATTGCGTTACGTAGTACTTGAACGGTCCAGACAAATTTTATGTTGTTGTCCGCGCCAGGCAGTAGCTTGGACCGCCAGCTAACTTAATTGTGAGCACAGTACACCAGGCTCGATAATTTATGCAACCAAAAAAAAAAATAGTAGGATGAAACCCATTAGAAAAGGAGGGGAATATTATAAAAATAAAAGGAAAAATAATTTACGGGCGATCTGAGTTCGGGAAGGGGTTGAGGGGGGAGTTTTAAGGGGAAAAAACGGTTTTTCTCGATTTCCGGCAAAACTAAAAGTCCTATCGAAAAAAGTCAAATAGCAAAGTTGTAGGTAATAAAAAGATCTAAAACTTTTCTATTGACACTTTTTTCACATAACCTCAAAATTTATGTGAAAAATCCAAAAAACCGAGTTTTTGGTTTTTTATTTTTATCTTTTACAATAATATTTTTTTTTTAACAAAATTTGGTGAAAACTTACCTTTTTATGTCCCAAATACGCTGTAATTTATTTGATTAAAAATATTAATTTTTTTCACCTTATTTTGAATGAATATCGAAAAAACACCCTAATTTTCAATCGAAAATTCAACCGTCAAAATATCAGCTTTTTTCAAAAAGTTGGTATGTTTTCTGTTTGTTGAAATCTCTACTTTCCGATGGTGAAAAAAAAAATATATGTTACTATAGTAAATCTTCTCAGAAAATGCAAAAAATCGAAAATAAATATTAAAGAAATAAATGTCAAAATGTACAAAAAATATATTATAAATCTATTAAAAATGTATAAAATATATATAGAAATCGGCCAAAAGTTTGTTATTAAAAATATATTTACGATATATATTTTATATAGATTTTTAATATATTTTTGATGTATTTTGAAATATTTTTTTTTCATGGGATTAACTAAATTTGTTTGTCTAAAATTAAGGAGATTATTATTTTTCTATCTTGTACTAAAATATCATTTAATTTCAATCTTTAGGTTATGTTACGTTAAGCATACTATTTTTTAAAGAAAATATTACGATTTTTATGTTGGAGTTGATTGATAGAGATAGTATTTACCTTCCCCTTAAAACCCCCCCCCCCTCATCCCCTTCCCGACGTCAGATCGCCCGTAAATTATTTTTCCTTTTATTTTTATAATATTCCCCTCCTTTTCTAATGGGTTTCATCCTACTATTTTTTTTTTTCAATCTTTATTATTTTTAAAGGTTCTACTCTGGCCTACAGTGAGTTGGTCTGAGAAGCGCAAATGAGATTTATCTGTCCCGTCACTCTGTTTAGCTATTTGCAGTCAGTTCACTTCGCTAATATTCCTACTGGCTGGTTAAAAAAAAATGAAACCGCTGAAAAAAAGATTTTATAATAAACTCAAACAATTCCTGCTTCACAAATGCTATTACAGCTTATATAATTTATATATATATATATATATTCAGCTCGAAACATACTATCGGACGCGGCTTACGGACGCGACTGACAGCTGCGACTTAGCAATGTGCACAGTCTTAAAACATCCGGTGTGCCAGATCACTCTCGGACGTCCGAATGCTCAAGGTCGTCCGAAGGTGACGTCCGTGACTTATGTCCGATAGTGAGCACGGCTCAGTGTACTTTCATAGTCTAGATACCTATCACTCGCGGCTGTCAGTCGCGTCCGTAAGCCGCGTCCGGTAGTATGTTTCGAGCTTACTACTTTGACGACAAAACAAAACGAATAAAACGTCGGCTTACTGCAAGAACTCATTAACTGACACAAACCAAACTTGTGGGAAATAATTAATTACTTTTTGGTTTTTTAAATTGCTAATATCATCATAAGTATGAAGGGTATGCGAGTAGTAAAACAACGAAATTGTAAGAATAATTATTTACTACACACTTAGACTAAATTCAGAGAAAATTCACAATCAATCCTGTTACAAAAAAATAAAAATTCAAAATTAGTGACTTCTTGAGATTGAAAGTTTAGAGGAATGTGAAATTAGAAATTTCTTAACAAAATATCTTAACTTATATTACTTACTTAAATCTAAAGCTAATGTTTGCTTTAGAAAGCAGTAGTATAGGTTTTCCATTACTTATACTACTACTTTTTAGGGTTCGGTACCTCAAACGGCAAAAACGGAACCCTTATAGGATCACTTTGTTCTCCGTCTGTCCGTCCGTCCGTCTGTCCGTCTGTCTGTCTGTGTGTATGTCAAGACTCTTTATCTCGGGAACGCGTAAAGATATCGAGTTGAAATTTAAACTATATACGTAAACCTATGAATTCTTGCAGTTGTGTAAAAGAAAAGCTTCTCAGTTACTGTATAAAAAAGTTAGAGCCGTTTATGTCGTAAAAAATCGCATATTTCGACACTCACAAAAATCAAAACCTACAGGGTATTTCCCGTTGATATAAAACTATGGAATTTGGCGAGAAGCATTGTCTTAGAGTACACATATAGGAATAAATCTGAAATTTGTACATTTTTATTTAAATCACAAAAAATACGGCCTCAAAATTCACAAAATATGGGTTCAAAATTCAATGTGAGTAAATCGTATCATGTAAGGTATCATATAAAAGAACTTCATTGCTAAAACAGGTTTTTAATTATTTTAATAACGTGCCTGTACGGAACCCTCGATGAGCGAGCCTGACTCACACTTGTCCGGTTTTAAAGCAAGCTTTGACTTTAGAAAGAAGTAATATAAGTTAAAATTCAAATTCCTTTCAACTCTCAATTTCAAGACCCCAATACTAACTGAAGCTCACATAACTGCTGCGCGAGGATTGGGTTTTGCGCAGTTTGTAACTAAATCAAACTATATAGAAACACGTAGGTATAATTAGAGAAATGTCAACTTTAGTCATCCCCGTCTGAGCTTCTCTGTCTTTATCAGATAAAAAATCTGGGGCATCTTTTTTTCAAAACATTGAATTCTTTGTAGTCTGACTTGTAGTCATATCTATACTGGACAATGTTATTTTTTAATCTCGAATCTAAAGCATTCAACCAGCCACGTTTTTACCGCCAGACCCGAGAGACAGATTATGTATCAACATGTTTTTTTTTTCAAGTCCAGAATATCGGTAAGTATGTCTCATAACAATGGGTTCATATGTTTCTTATTGACAATGTTTTTGTTTGTGTTTGTCCTGTTTAATCGCGCCAATCTTATAATATTGCAAAGATCTATCACTGAATACATAAGCATTAATCGCATCTGATTTTCTATTAAAAATAGATAGTAATATTGCTATTGCACTGTGCACGCTATCCACCTCCATATGGGTATGTCCCTTGATTTGATATTTATCGATACTTCTTTTACTGTAGGGGGTAGTCGTTTAATCCAAAGACATAACGCGGTTCCTATTTCACCACTTACGTTTTTTTCATCTATTTCTGTCCACAAATAGCAAAAGCCATCATTCGGAGTGCGAGCTTCATAAATCGTTGCGTTATACACATTCATTTTCAAAGATAATACAGAAGGGAAACGTTGCTATTTGGCATGTGAAGCACCGTATGTTATAGAATTAAAGCTATCATCTTCGTTAGCCCTTATTTTATCCAATTATTTGGCTTCTTGGCTTTGTACAAAAATATTCCTATCTTCGTTATACTTTTGTTGCCATTTGCCAAGATCAGCAGCGTAATTCTGTTAACCGATCTCGTTACTAACGTGACACGTTCTTGAACTTCTCTCGTTTTTCTGACAGTTTTGAGTTGTCTCTCAGAAAAACGAAATAAGTTCAAGAACGTATCACTTCAGTAAAGAGATCGGTTAACAAAACTACCCCGCAGGTAGATTTTCTTCTTTGGCGCGATTATACTTGCTACACAATTAGCATTGGTCTTTCTTGAGTTCGTGGAAGTCCAGGTTATACTGCATGTGTGCAAAATATATTCCGATACACATTTATAGAGACCGGAGTTCTGTGGGCCAATTCTGATAACCGATCTTGATGCTGAGGTGACATGTTCTTGAACCTCTCTCGTTTTACTGACAGTCTTGAACTGTCAGAACTGTCAGAAAAACGAGAGAGGTTCAAGAACGTATCACTTCAGTACAGAGATCAGTTAACAGAATTGCCCTGCTGGATGTTGTTTTACATTTTTCATTGTATAGCTCATACATTTTAGAAATAGATAATGTGCTTTCTAAGTATTTTTTAGAGAAAGTTTTTTCACAATCACGTCGAACAAGCGGGAGAACTACCCCGCTCTACCCCCCGCATGCGTTTAGGCACCAACGAACACCTTGTGTGTGAATTGTAAGCAGTACTTAATTAAGTTTAGCATAACTAAATCAGAAGTAGTGCTGAATGTCACTCGCTAAGCCAAAAGTCGTCAATGAAATATAATTAATTTACGCCACAATCAAACACATTTATTTGCTTATTAGTTTTAACCTTAAATTAACTTTTAAGCAACCAACACGACTTAGCAGCAATACATGCATAGACAATATTTCGCATGATTTCAGAGATAAATATAAATATGAAATAATTGAATGCGCTCTTTCTGACCACACAGCACAACTGTTAATTTGCCCAGTTGCTAAAAAATACATGATTGACAAATGGCACATTTATAGACGCGACTATTGTCAAGAAAATATAGTAAAATTTATATCCTGTATAAAAAATCTCTCTTTCTGTGACTTATATAATATGACTGACCCGAATGACGCTTATAATTATTTTTTTGACATTTTTAAATTATTTTACGACCTATGCTTTCCCTATATACGAAAAATAGTAAAGCCAATTAAAAAACCTAGATGGGTTTCTCGTGGCATTAAATTATGCAGTAAAAAGAAACGAATGCTCTTATGGCAATATAGGCGACACCCAAACACGGATAATAGGAATAAATTAGCTAAATATTCAAAGTTGTTTAAAAAAATTACGAAACTAACTCAAAAATCTCAGAACGACTACGCTATAAAAACTGCCACAAATAAGTCTAAATGTACCTGGGGCATAATTAATAGTGCGAAATGCAAACCACCAAACCAAAGCAAATGGCGAATAAAAGAAGGCGATAGTAGTGTCACTGATCCTAATATAATATGTAATAAATTTAATGACTATTTTATTGACAAAATTCAGCCCGTTAGTAATAATTCTAACCAAAAAAATAAATCATTAATTGTAAGTAGACCAGACTCTATGTTCCTCTTTCCCAGCACTGCGCTCGATATTTATAGAATAATTAACTCGTTAAAAAATACCAATAGTGTAGGCTACGATGGTATCTGTACCAATATAATAAAGCAAGTCTCTATTTACATATGTGAACACCTAAGCTACATTACGAATTTATGTATTGGTACAGGTACATATCCGGACGCGCTTAAGATTTCCATTATAAAGCCAGTATTCAAGAAAAATAATCGAGAAATCATAGGTAATTATAGGCCCATATCACTCATCCCTATCTTCTCAAAAATACTGGAAAAATACTTGTACTCGCAAATTTACAATTACTTAGAGAAGAGAGGTATATTGTGTGATAAACAGAAGGGATTTCGTGAAAGAAAAAGCATAGACATGGCAATTTATGATTTTTTAAATAATGTTATGAGTAATGTTGACACAACTACGCCTGTTTGCGCAATATTTTGCGATATGACCCAAGCCTTCGACTATGTCGAGCACAACACTCTTCTAAACAAATTCGAATTATACGGTGTAAGAGGAAATAGCAATGATCTTATAAAATCATACATAAGCTTCAGAAAACACTATACTGAGATTTCAGAGGTAGATTTAACCAAAAAGCAAGAGGTTAGCTATAAATCGGATGCCCGTACACCAGATTGCGGTATACCACAAGGTAGTGTGCTAGCTCCTATGTTATTTTCGGGATATATTAATGATCTCCCTAAAGCAGTTGACTATCCAATGACTCTATTTGCCGACGATAGTACTGTGACAATAAATAGTACAAATAGAGACACATACGAGATAGAAATTAACAAAACGCTTAATTCAATAATAGAATGGATGAATACAAATCACTTAAAAATAAATCTAGAAAAAACAAACATCATGCATTTCCGACAACGTCAAATACAGAAAAGTGTAACGTTAAAGTATAATGATAGAGTCATACAGGAAGTAGACACAACTAAATTCCTTGGGCTAACCATCGACAGCAAACTCAATTGGAAAGCTCACATTGAAAATGTAACTAAAAGAATAAGCTCTACGTCATACGCTTTGTTCAAATTATCAACATTAATAAATGAAGATGCTTTAATAACGGCGTATTACGGAATGTCTGAATCAATATTGCGATACGGCGTTATTTTCTGGGGGAACTCTACTGACAAGAGGGTAGCTTTCAGGGCACAAAAAAGATGCATCAGGGCAATGTTTCGTCTCTGCAGGACAGATAGCTGTAAGCCATTTTTTATAAAATATGATATCCTCACACTACCGTCGTTGTATATATTGGAAGTCGCTACTTTCGTGAAAACAAATCTCCACCTTTTCGGTAGCTGGACTAATGCAGGTATACGTATACGATCCCAGGACGAGATGAAACTTTGCCCTCGACCAGCTAAAACTGCACTAATGAAAAAAAGTATTTTTTGTATGGCCCCTATAATATACACCAAGATTCCCAAAGACATACGAGACCTAAACATTGGTACGAGTATGTTTAAACGTAAATTAAAAGCCTTGCTAGCCAAAAAATGTTACTATGAAATCTGGGAATTTTTAGGTGATAAAAATGTTTTACTCGTAAATTCCGATTAATTTTTATTATTTGCCTTTTTTATTATTATGTTCATTTCCGATTCATTTTTATTATTTGACTTTTTTATTATTGTTATGTCTGTTAATTGATTTTTGACATGGTGACTTATGAATAAATTTTTTGTGACATTTTGTAGGTTAAATTTGACATTATTTTATTGACATTCTAAGTATATTTGACATTTTATTTACATTATGAATTTCAACACGTATAATTGAATATTTGTACGCCACCAAGGCAAGAACATGCGCTCTATATATGTATATATCACTTTGAACATCTGTATACAGCTTTGTATGTTGTTTGCATTACCATGTTTTCTTACAAATAAATAATCTTGAATCTTGAATCTTGAATCAAACTGTGATATTAAACATAAATAATTTAGATAGAAGTCATTATATTTTGTTAAAATGTAATAAAATATTACTTTGCTAATCACCATGAGAGGATAAAGTTATTATGTGCAATTAATGAATTAAAGCAAACGTTATTTGAAAAAAAAAATTCATTCTGTAACGTTTATAGAAGTCAATAAGTAACATACATGATTTTCGTAACACAATAAAATGCATTTTAGTTACTTTTGTTGTCAGTTAAAACTGTTAATAAGTTTTTAAGAAACCGGTTAGCCCAAAAATGAAATTAATGACTTTTTTACATGTCATAACTTTTGATTAAAGAAAGCTAGAAAATAATGGGTTTTTGCGAATTGTAGAGCTCGTTGAGACAAAACTTCGTGTAGTCTTAGGTGTACTTAATGATTTTTTGCAGTTAATGAGTTCTTGCAGTAAGCCGACGAAAACCTAATAATGATATGTATTACATATATAACTCAGATATATTTAAAGCATGTTAAAGCTGGAAACATACTATCGGACGCGGCTTACGGACGCGACTGACAGCCGCGACCTAGACTATGAAAGTACACTGAGCCGTGCACACTATCGGACATAAGTCGCGGACGTCACCTTCGGACGTCCTTGAACGTTCGGACGTCCGAGAGCGATCTGGCGCGCCGGATGTTTTAAGACGTGCACACTGCTAAGTCGCGGCTGTCAGTCGCGTCCGATAGTATGTTGTGTTGTGTGGTTAGATGAATGATTGTGTAAGGTTGTGTGATATATTTTAAGTTTGATCTAAATATATAATATTTCTTAAATATTAACCTCCTTACCACAAAACATTTAAACACGCCCCAAACACTGTTTAACCGGCTATTTGTACTGTTAAACATTGCTTAAAGCGTGCGTAAAACTTTTGTGGTAAGACGGTAAGTCCTTAAGTACCTATGTTTGCAACGCCCTAACAGGGTATGTACCTAGCCGTTAAGATTAGTGTACATAATGCAATAAATAAATACTATAATACTAATAGGAACTTATAATTTCGTAGACGACTGCCCGCGGCCGCAGCAGACTACAGTGTCTTCGGTCGACACGTAGTAGGCTGACAGCTACGGAATATATTTGTTGCCCAAGCAAAATAATATGAATACAGCAATTTAGTTCGACTTCGGCATGCATAAGGTCGCTGCTGTTTTTCGCAAAATATAATTAGTTATTAGCCGCGTACCCACCTAGCGCACAGGCTCGCGCAGCAGCCTCGCGAGCCAAATGCCTCGGCTGGTGTGGACGTGCCTCGGCCTGCCTCGGGCGCGCGTTTGCTCGACCGAGCACGGCTCGGCCCCGAGCCATCTGTTGTCGGTAAACTTGACGCGCTCAAAGGTGCCTCAGTGAGCGCTGTGCGTTAGGTGGGGACGGTTATGTTTTGGCTCGCGCGCGAAGCTACTTCAAGTTTTGTCTCTTGCCGTGTTTGTCTTCTGTAATTTTGATATCATGGGCAGTCAGGAGGAGTCCATTCGCTTTATCTAGAAGCGTCTAGGTTTTTTCTTGATATGTGACTGTTTTCGTTTCTTTAAACAGTAAGCAGCTAGGAAAATAGCTGCAGCTGCAAATACACGACTGTCCATTACGAATACTCGCGGAATTATGATGGCTCAGCCTGCCTCGCGAGGCGGCCTCGTGTAAATTGAACAAAACTACTGAGGCTGCCGCGGGAGCCATCGCTCGCGATCCGGACACCGAAGCTGCCGCGCGAGCCTGTGCGTTAGGTGGGTACGCGGCTATTGACATACTCGTAAGCGTAAGTATGTGTTCTCAGGTGTTACAGAAATTACTAAACACTTGATAACTTTAGATATATTTAGTTTGCAAAGTAAACAAAACTAATGCTGAAATTATTCGACAAGCAAGGTAATAATATTATTCGAGGTGGTACCTAATACAAAGCATATTTTTGCGAAAAATCTGTAGGTAATCATTTTATCATCATCATTATCAGCTTGCGGACGTCCACTACTGGACATAGGCTTCCCCTACGGGTTTTAGATAAGACCGGTTGAAAGCGACTTGCCTCTAGCGTGTTCTTGCGGTATTGACTTGATTCTAGATCATCAGTATGCTGAGTGTGAGTTTTGTCGTAAACATGACGCGTAAGCATGTAATTTGTATGAAGAAATGTACAGCGCCACTAGCGGCGCGTTTATGAATGACTGTGCGAGTGCAAGTTCATACAAATTACATGCTTACGCGCTCGCTGAAGAGCGCGTCATGTTTACGACAAAACTCATACTCAGCATACAGTCCACCTTGTCGGTGGAAGTCCTACGATGCGCTTACCGGTTGTCTCTATTCGAGAACTTTACTGTTCTATCAGCCATCCGTTCTACAAAGCAAGTGATATCTATTCTCATTTCAACTTTCAAATTTCCACTGACTATGTCGGTATAGGTTGAATCATTGCGCAATCTTGGCGGCTCTGGTGTTAGCTACAAGCTGCTGATAGCTGACTGAAGCTCTCACTTGACATCTGCGCGAGGATTGGGTTATCCGCAACTTGTAGCTAACGTCACAACCGCCAAGTTACATGATTCGTTCGACCTATGCCTAACCTAATTTTTTTTGGGACATCTTACACACGGTTCCATCTATAACCTTTGACATTAGTTCGTCAACGAATGTAGGTAATTATCTCTGATTTAATCTAGTAGAAGTCGTAGAGAGACTCCGAACATAGGTCTCTCCACAGCGCGTTGGGTTACTTTCAGCTTATTGATAAAACCCACAGTGAATAATATAAATATAGTTTTAAAAAAACTTAAAAAACACGCTTGGGAGTCAACATTTCTTTTTTATAAATGCGTTGTCATCGGTCGTTGATAGGTGTGCAAAGTTTAAAGAAAATCTGTAGGGTTAGTCCAGGTTTTTAGGTAAATTGAAACTACAGCTGTTTCCGTATGTCTCTATACATTTTTGTACAGCGCCCCTGGCGGGAACGAAGAAGAACTGACCGAAATGTATGGCGCCACACGCGAACGCAAAAGTTTAAGTAAACTACGCCAAACCTGGACTGAAGGCTCTGATCGCTTAAAGTAGGTCAAAATCGAGCTCAAAGGGGTTGGTTACAAGCAAACAAACATACAGTTGTGTTGGTTACAAGCAAACAAACATACATGTTGTACAAACTAATAAAAGCGTGTTAAAAAAGATCTCGTTTCACATTACATGACTTGGCGTAGTTTGACTGTACAGGGTTATTGGTAATCAATTTGCATTCTTTTTTTATTTTTTTATTTGGTACATCAAAACTAACAACTTTTGTTCAACTACTTTTATCTAATCTCAAAAAATTGTTTTTCCATAGAAAAATATCGTTCCCCCTCGACAAAATGTATGGAACAGCTGTTTTTTTTTAGTTCTTACAAAACTCGCAGACTTTTTTCTTGCGGTTTCACGCAACGATGCGGTCTTCGTTGGGTCTTAAAAAATATTCAATAAAAAACTAAATTTCAAACAACATTTTAATTTACCAAGATCCAAAATAAGAGCGCATTGTTGTCATAAAGCTATTCCACCATTCGCTCATCCTTTTAAACGTGTTAATGAATATTGCTACAAAATCGATTTGTATTTGTTTTGGGGGTCCGTAATTTCCATTTTGAGTAAAACTATATGCTACTTGGTTACTGTGTCCTTGATTATTAGGAAATCCTTGACCACTATATCCCTGGCCATTATAACCTGAGTTATTATTCCCTGGGTTATTTTCTCCTTGATTATTATTTTGATTACCTTCGTTTGGTTTTTGCATGGTTGAATCAGGCTTGGGGGTAGTTGATCCCATTTGACTTTCACGAGTACTTTTATTTGTCTTTGTTTCAGGAGTTACAGTTGTGGCATCCGTAGTAGTATATTCTGAAGTATATTCTGAAGTGTATTCTGAAGTATTTTCTGAAGTGTATTCTGAAGTATTTTCTGAAGTATATTCTGTGGTTGTCGATAAATCTAAGAGTTCTCCTACCGGTTTTACTACGTCTTTTTTAATAGAACTTTCGACAGGCTTTACAGCGTCCTTTTTGACATCATCTTTTATTGGTTTTACAGTATCGCTTAACACACTAGTAATATTTTTGACATCTTTTGTTTGGTTTTGTTGTGAATTTTGTTTGTTTGCAGATGTGTCAAAGTTCTGTACATATGCATTGGCTTTTGCAGTAGCTGACTCTGTTTTCGTTTCACTAATAGCAACACTATTTGCTGTCGGTTGATTGATATTTGTAGGTGCATAATCAACAACTTGCCATTCACCATTTACATTTTGAGGATTTGTTTGTTCTACTTTATCATATTGTTGGTTGATTGTATCTTGTTCAGAAACTGAAAACTCTTTATTGCCATAGTTTGGGTTGTTACTCCACCCATAAGAACCATAATTTTCGAAATGTCCTGGCTGTATTTGCTCTTCATTCGTTTGCCTAATATCACGATTAAAGTAGCCTGGTCTATTGTAAGGCACGTTTGGTCTTTGGTGATGATACCCATTTGGACCTCGATTATCAAATGGTTGTCCAAAGTTTCCAGAATTGCCGTTAGGGTTGTTTACCGGATGTCTGTTATTGAAATACAAATTATCAGTGTGTCTATCAGGAAAAGTGAGAGGCCTATTTTGGGGAAAATACGGCTGTCTGAAATTTTGATAATTATTAAATCCTCTATTGTTTGGGAAACCCGGTTGTCCAAAATTTGGATGATTATTATGATTTAATCTTCTATGAGGGAACCCTTGTTGAGGTCCATTGAAGTTTCTGGCTCTCTGATCAAAGTACAAGTTCTGATTATTTTGTGTTTGGCTCTGACTGCTACTGTGTGCTTCACTTTCTTTGATATTTAGAACATATTCGTCATCCTTCTCATTGAGTTCCTTGAATTGTCTTCCGGTATTGTCGAAACCGTTGTTTGTAGATTCGAAAACAACGGGGACATCGGGCGCAGGTTGTTGGACGTTCCAAACATTATTACCATTGTTGTTTTCATTGGCATCATCTGAAATAATTGTTTTATACATTTATAGATTTTTTTTCTGCAATCGTGTCATATTTCAAAACATGAAAGTAAGTTAACGATGGTTTCGCTAAGTCAGCGGGTTAAATTCAATCTTTTGGGGTATTTTGGTATTTAAACTGCACGTTGTAAGTTAAAAAAAAACTTTTAGCGTCCATGAATAGACAGTGTTAACGAGTTATAGACGAGTTATGTATAGCTAGAAACTAAAATAGTGGCCAGTTTATGCATAAGAGTCTACTAACTAAAAACTAAGGTCAGTTAATGCACTTCACTATTTTGGTTTCTAGCTATGTATACCACGTTAACGCTATCCATTGGCTGCTAAATGATTTTTCGTAAACTTAAATTGAGTAAATAACTAGGTAGTTTATCTGCAAAAGTAAAAAAAAATTAAGTAGGTACGAACGAGTCGATTGAATTTTCAATTTCGAATTCGCTATTTGATTTGGTGGGTCGCCTCAAGTGATCCGAAATACGTAGCTAGTAGTATTAAGTAGCTAGTAAGCTAGAATAAATTAGTATATATAATGAGACTGCCATGTATTATATATAAAACACCCAAAAAATAAACTGGAATAAAAAAAATCGAATTGACCGAGACAATCAAAAGTTAAAATAGACAAAAGATATTTTTTTACAATGAATAAGTGTTTTGTCAAAAACAATACATAATTATTTTGTGACCAGTAAGTGTAACCTTCACCAGTTAACTTCATAAGGCTAATGAGGGGCGGGGCCTTTTTTTCCAAAAAATTGAGGTAGGTAGGTACTTACGCATTTGAAACCTGAACTGGACGTTTTCACACTTGGTAAAGTCTATGTTCTTCATGACCTGCTCCATGATAGCGGCTTGGTCGTGCGCCTGCCTTGGTGTCAGGGCGATGTGTTCATTGTACTTGCGTTGGATCTCCTCCATGCATTCCTGAGGGACGTTGGAAGGTAAGGCGGCTGCCACGGAGAAGAAGGCCACGAGAAGTGCAGCGTACATCTGGAAGAAATCATTTAACATTTTGACTAGGTGTTTGTCAGCGATCACCATAGCTAGGCAACGTTCTGCCAATGTTCAAATTTTCAAATCAAATCGTTCAAACGTTGAACGTCAAAAAGGCGCTGGCTAGGAATATAAACTGGAAATATTCGATAGCTAGAATTTGCCCCTACTTTCTTACTGGCTTTCCTTCTAGCCGTGGCGATCTAGTGTTAGTAACGCCCGCCTTACAATCAGGAGCTCATGGGTTCCAATACCAGTCCCGTACCAATAAGTGCTTTGGATTTTTTCATGTGCGGAATTTCAGACCCTTGGCTTTTCGGTGAAAGAAAACATCGTGAGGCAACCTGCGTACTAATTCTAATTCTAGACGGGGGTGACGTGACTTGTACTGACATCCCGCTTAGGGTGTATTGTGCATTATCCCCTTTGTCACCTTACTCAAACCAGCCGAGCTCCTTAAAACAACGGAGCACGGCCCTGGGTCGTTGGCATATTTAATTTTGATTCACCTCTGTTGCGCCAGATGTTTCGTTGCTTGTAATGCGTCTTTTTCTTTTTCAAGGAGTCCCGATTCTATTCTTATATCTTCTGTAGCCTTGCAGTGCATAAGCACGTGCTCTACAGTTTCGTACTCTTGTAGGCAGCCTCGACATAGAGGGCTATCCGTAGCTCCAATTTTGTGTAAATGATAGTTTAGGTCACAATGACATGCGTACGTCCGTAGAAGAAATCCGATGGCGTATGTATATCCACCAAACCGCACTGGGCCATTTTGCCCAATTTGATTTGGTCCAATCACCTTATGAAGGTAGGCTTATACCCAGTAGTGGACTATTAAAAGGCCAGTACATAATAGTTATTATTTCTCTGTGAAATTCAATCAGCGAAGCTATCAAATAGTTTCAATAAGTTCGCACATTGTACCTACTTACCAGGTATTTTTTTATAGTTAGTAACGTGTAAATCGAACAAAGTTTTATATGTTTCTAAGTTTTACAACTAAACAATCCATTTATTGAATGTATTATTACAGAAAAACAACATTTGGAATTCAAAAAAGTAACTAACCTAACAAATCAGTTATCCCACCCCGCCCTTGATGGCTCCCGGTGCAAAGGTGCCCATAATGCTACGAGTAGCAGCATTACCATGCTGAATAGCGATAGATACCCTATGCACCAAGAACCACCCAGAGCGGGAGTCACCTCCTCTGTCCCTTATTCTCCGCCCAATGTCTCAAATTAATGATTTGGCTTCAGTCCCCCAACTGCCCATGGTCTCCACCGCAATGGGCACAATGTCATAAAGCGGTTCCATTGCCGCATACTTTACCCGCTTTCTACCTGCAGCTTCCTCCGCTGCAGCTGCCGAACTGTGGATAGTACGACCCAGGTGCGTGGCGGCAACAGTGCTAACGCAAGTAGCGTCCCATACTAAGCACTTGCCGTTTTTCCACGGCACCAAAGTCAAACAACAGGATTACACGTAGAACAACATGATTCCACGACACCGATAACTTAAATCCATCCTCCCGGTTGCAATTCTTATGTTTTTTGATTTCCACCGCTTCACGAACTATTCTTGAAAAATAGTGTCGATCCGTGGAGAGGACTTTTGGGTCGTGGAGCTCGATCCAATGTCCAGTACCTCCGTCAAGCAAATGCTCAGCTATAGCAGACTTCTGTATCTGGCGGTTTTTGACTGCCGCGATATGTTTTGGTCATTTCCCGTCGGGTCTGTTAAGACCCGGTGCTTCCAACACGCAAGGGACATTGGCCGATATAAATGCTCTATGGACTATGTCATTGAGGGCATGATGACACGGAAACCTAATAAACTTAAGTAATGTCAAAATTTGACTTGAGAATAGATTTCTTACCTTTGTAGATGTTATACCACTGCTAATATCTTCACTAAACTCGAGTTTACAACGTTTACACTTATGTAGATCTAACCACAGACTAAAAAGATCACTTGCGCAAATTGACTCCAACTTTAATGGTTTACACAAGTTTTACGTCTGATTTAATTAAAATCGATCGAATTTAAGTACAATAATATAAGTAGGTATTTGTTATTATGGAAAAATTGGTTAATTATGTACCTAAGTAAACAAACAGCACGCATGAAGGTTGATAATAAAATAGTTATGTGATGACGTATTTTATAAATGGTTTGTAGTTGAGATTTTGATTAAATTTTGGATTAAAATATTAGCGTATGTCGTCCGCGTCCCATTTTTGGTTAGTGTTATTTCATCTTATCGTATTTTGAAATTTCTATGAATAACATAAAAGAAGGTGTATTGCAAAGTGTAGGGACTACTATAAGGTCAGAAGGTCTACTATATGCTCATCATCATTTCTACTGCACTCCACTGCAGGACATAGGCCTACTCACGAAGGGTGATTGGGTCATATCCACCACACTGGCTGGCCAACCCGCACTGTGCCAGCCACAGAGATACCAGACTTTACCAGAGTGATAACGTGGTCGATCGAGAAAATAAAGAAAGAGATGCAATGATGTAATATGACATGAGTTAATTTGAACATACAATTGCTTTATAATACGAGTATGTCTAGAAACAGATATAATGAGTATCTCTATTCAGTGGCTATTGGCCGTGTTTTACTCTCAGTAGTGTCAAATTCCAATACATATTTGTCAGTTTTGACAGCGCTGAGCCAGATTTTCCATACATTTTTGTGGTTGAGAATTGCCTCAAGAGACAATAGCGCTATCTCTCTAGTTGTAATAGCTCTGTGGTGCCAGCGTATCCCACGCGTACGAATTTGAAAACTAGGGGCTCTTTATTTCAATTCCGAACGCCTGGGAACGTATACGGAACCATGACAGATTGTATGGAGAGTTTCTATTTTGTCTATGGAAGTTGCGAATGCTTCATACAAGTTCCGTAAACAAGCAAGCCGAATGAAGTTCAAAAATCAGGCCCCCCAGGCAAGAGCATTATTTTAGAACTTCGATTAGCTTGGACGTATACGAAACTTGTATGCAGGCGGCTAGGTCGTATACGCAACTTTACGGATTCTCCATACAGTCTGTCAAAGTTTCGTAGGTATACGTTCCCAGGCTTACTGTACCAGCCTTTTTAATAGTCCACTGCAGGACGTAGGCCTACCCACGAAGGGTGATTTGGCCATATCCACCACGCTGGCCCAGTGCGGGTTGGTGGATTGACATACGCCATCGAATTTCTTCTACGGACGTATGCAGGTTGCCTCACGATGTTTTCTTAATTGTTTTTGATTGATTGTTTTCAAAAGCCAGTGGTGTGAAAATTCCGTACATATATTCCAAAGAACTCATTGGTACGGGACCGGGTTTGAACCCACGACCTCACGATTGTAAGGCGGATGTCATTACCTCTAAGCCACCATGGCTTCAACCACGGCTACGTTCCCAGGCTTACGGAGTTCAAAATAGAGTCCCAGATAGTTATTGGATATACTATTCGTTAATTATAGCTGGCAGGCACAATCACAATTCATTACCTATTACTTACTTAGCCATTTAGTCTTCCATCTAAATTATCCCCAGCTTCTAAATGCATTGAATAAGCAATCAATCAGAAGGATAATTAGCCAACTAGCTATGTGTCCATTAGGGAATTACTTGGAGATTGCCTTCTGCCCTAGTTATGACTAATCAAGCAATTAGACTGTACCATAGATATCTTAGAGAGCTATGCTCGGAGTTACTCTGCGAGATCGAATTAGGATTTATGATATGGATAGTCTAGCAAATTGGCAAGGTGAGGGCTGGGCACATCATACGGAGAGATGTTGATTCACCTCTACAGGTCACAGTTTTCAACGAATCTTGACGAAGCTTAGTACATGGGTTCTAAATATTTTTGTTTTTTTTTTGTCGTGGGCGTAATATGATTGGGGGCGACGTATTTCTCTCAAAAAGTGGGTATATTTATCAACCTAATTTCGATAATACTCGTAAGCCCAATTACAGAGGCGCCAGCGTAAATTTAATAGCAGGGTAAAAAGCGTTCTCTCTATCGAATGCCTAAAGTGAAAAAGAAACAGAACTATGCTACCTATTTAGCTAATATAATTACGATGGCGCCTCTGTAATCGGGCTTAATGTTTGGTTGGCAATATTGTTTAGTATCTAAATCCTAACTAGATTTAATGTCAAACATTTTATCGATTTCGAGTTGCAATTTTGTATAAAACAGCTGATTTTTTCCCTCGAGTTTTGGGTTGGCCCCATTGTAAAATTTGTTCGTAATGATGGTCTGAATCACATCATTTCGGCTTACAGGGCTAGCAAATAACCCTGTATAGTCATTACATTAGTCATGGCCAAATCGATGGAAGAGCTCAACACAATGCTCGACAGCCTCAATCGAATGTTATTTTCAAACTTTCGCGATTTGAGCACATTATACTACTATATTAATACGGGACTTATCGCGCAATAAAACATGAGATATATTAATAAATACCTCTTTTTCTTTTTCTCCCGACGTTTCGACCAAGTTGCATTGGTCGTGGTCACGGGCAGACTGAGATAAGTCAGCGATAAGTCCCGTATTAATATTTTTGAGGAAATATTACTACGTAGTAATATAGCTCGATGATTAATAATATAGTATCTAGTATAATAGCCTCAATCGAGTTTTGTTGGTGGGTCTTAGCTTGGACTAGACGAAAGTCATGTGTAATGAGGTCTGCCTCGGTGGCCTAGTGGTTAGTGATCCTGACTCCTGAGCCAAAGAGGCGTGGCCTCGATTCCCTACTTGGGCAAGTATTTATTTGATGAACATAGGTGTTTGCTCTGTGCCCGGATTATCTACTGTACTGTATCAGCCTTTTAATAGTCCACTGCAAGACGTAGGCCTACCCACGAAGGATGATTGGGCCATATCCACCACGCTGGCCCAATGCGGGTTGGTGGATTCACATACGCCATTGAAATTCTTCTCTGGACATATGCAGGTTGCCTCACAATGTTTTTCCTTCACCGAAAAGCCAGTGGTGTGAAATTCCGTACATAAATTCCAAAGAACTCATTGGTACGGGACCGAGGATTTGAACCCACGACCTCACGATTGTAAGGCGGGTGTCACTACCTCTAGACCACCACGGCTACGATTATCTACACAAGTATGTATTTATTGCATACAATAATTACTGTTCTGTCTGACATTGCATGTATTTGAACAAATTGTTCTTGTTTGCGTAACGCACTAATACCTAAATCAATCCAGCTTCTGTATGGAGTATACTCTGCGGCACGGATTGAACATAATATGCTTATATGTATCAATTTCTGTACAACGCAATATATACAACACTAGCGGCCCGTCCTGGCTTCGCACGGATGGAAATAAGTTTATATGTTACTCAAGGTGAATGTAGATTTCCAATGGTGAAAATTTTTTTGAAATCGCCACAGTAGTTTTTGAGACAGGTACACACAAAAATACAAACTTTTCCTCTTTATAATATTAGTCTAGAATTGTAGATGTCAATGTAGATATATAAATAAATAAATATGTCTTTATTGTACACAGAAACACAGTACAGAAACTGTACAATATACAATATGATGTACAATGTATTCTAAACATATGACTATGGTCGGTGGTGTATACAATACAGCACATACATTGAAATAAATAATAGCAATATAGAAAAGAAACCTACAGATACTATAATTAAAAAATATACACAAATAATGATACATCTTATATATATACATACTATACTATACATATACCTAAATACATATGCATATATAAGTATATATACTAATGTTAGCTAAAATAAGGAAAGAATGTTGATAAACAAGATTTTTAAATATGGGATTTAGCTTGTCTAATAGCAACAGGCACTTCGTTCCACAACAGGACAGCTCTATATAGAGTAGATATTAGTGTAGATTGGAAACGAAAATTTATGTTGATGTAGGTATATTGTACTTATTTGAAAATGCCTGGACCAAGCAGAGATACCTATACAATACATAAATAACTAACACACCACTGCCATTTCGGTGAAGGAAAACATCGTGAGGAAACCTACATAATATGTTGTATAAAGTCCGTAGAAGAAATTCGATGGCGTAGGTATGTGAATCCAACAATCCGCACTGGGCCAGTTTGGTGAATATGGCCCAATCACCCGTCGTGGGTAGCTCTACGTCTTGCAGTTGACTATCAATTATTTATTAATTTATTCTACGGATGTATACATAATTTCCAAATAAATCATTGGTACGGGACCGGGATTTGAACCCACGACCTCACCATTTTTAGGCGGGTGTCACTAGTCACTACCAGTGAACCACCACGGCCGCCTTAACTGCAAATCTGGTTGTCTAGATTAAAACAAGTGCGTGTAACAATCAATACACTACAACCCTCCGACCAAATAAAAAAATAAAGATAGAATGTTGTGAACAAACATATAAGGCCGTCCAAAATTATGTCTCGCCGCGCCTTGTAACAGATAATTACACACACATCAACGTACAAGGAAACTACGCCTTGGCTTGTCAGTCGAACTATAGCGGCGCAACGGCGACGCACTTACACATGCATAAAAATCCGGCTTCACTTGACTGTTCAATGATGTTCTCTCTTGATTTTTTTATTTGCTCTGAGACTACAACCACTAAGCCATCCTGGGTTCTAGAATATTATTGGAAAGCGCCATCTTGAGTATCTAGCTGGAAATATTTAGATACCTCCATCCCAGCTTCGTCTGTATGGGCAAAGAAGATATAATAATACTACGTATGGGTAACATTTCTAGATACAGTCCGGCAAGTATAACTTGGCGCGGCTGTGCGCCACTGTGTTCAATGTCAGTGCCCTTTTATAATTGCTTCTCTTGTACCACTTTTTATCACTTTAGGCATGATGATAGCACAGTAGTTAACAAGATATTCGCAACGATGTTTACTATGAACTCGGAAGTATCAAAGTGAATTTTCAAGTTAGCCGTTTTAGTTCCTCAAATCGCCACCGCCAACTTATACTTGTGTAACTGTAATATTAAATTCATTTGTAGTGATGTCAGTAGAGTATTACATTATTCACGAAGAAAGTTTCGCAGACGCGTCGCCACAATCGCATGGCCGATCTGTCAAAATTAGTTATACATCTCGCCGCAGGAATTCTTTCGTGAAACGAACTACTGCCTATATAATCAACGATGTTGTTTTTTTAGGTCGAATCTTGGGCCGAATGAAACTTCTTGGAGGCTGTGATGTTGGCTACAAGTTGCGGGTAAGTAAACCCAATCCTTGCTGAAGCTCACTTAAAAACATCAGCGCGAGAAAGCCATGGGCCTATTACTGGCAGCAAAAGCACTGGAGCCACTAAATGAGCTTCTGATATCTCCTGGAATCGGAGACTCCAAGGAAGCGATTATGTTCACGGTTGACAGTGCTGCCACAATCTATGCGCTCAGGAGACCTATAACAAGTTCCAGGGTAAGAGCTGAGTGCCATGCAGCACTCCAAAGTATTTCAAATAAACACGGAACCATCGTACGTTGGACAAAAAGTAAGTAAGTAAGTAAGTTCGTATAGGCCGGGTGGCTAGCCCTGGTGTCAGAGTTTTTAGGCCGCCTGAAGGCCTCTGACATGGCTAAACGGTTAAAACAACTGGGACCTACAATTTAACGAAAAAAGTCACGGCTTGTGACCGGGTAACAACATAGCAGACACCCTTGCCAAGGAGGGCACGAGAAAACAGGTGGAGGACAAAGCAGCTAGACACTGCAAGCCGACAGCGGTGGAAGTGCGTGATGTACTGCACCGTCATACTGAAAAAGAACAACAAAATTTGTGGGATAAGTGGGAGGATTGCAGGCATGCCAAAGCTGCTTTCCCAGCCCTGAGCAGAAACAATACAAACGATCTGTTGAGGTTGCAGCGACAAGACCTCCGACTTATGGTAGGACTCATCACTGGTCACTGCAACTTGAATAGTCACATGTATAAACTGGGAGCCACCGATAGCCCACTCTGTCGTGGTTGCCTGCAGGAGAATGAAACGGTAGAGCATGTTTTGTGGCACTGCAAGGCCACGGCAGAAACTAGAATCGCTTGCGGGTTGCATGACGCTATTGCTTTGTCGTCAGCATCGACGTCATCATCCTCATCGCCATCTAATATACCATCCAAGACACTGGAGCAGTTATGCCAGCGGCCCAGAGCCACGCTCCGTTATTTTAAGGGCTGGGCTGGCTCGGGTAGACGCTGGAGGGGGAAATGCACAAAACACCCCATGCGGAACGTCAGTGCAGGACTTATCGCCCCCACTTCGAATTAGAATTAGGTGCGCGAGGATGAGTTATCCGCAGAGGGTAATTCTGTAAAATGAATGGAGTTCGCAGCTTGTAGTTAATATCATCGCCGCCAAGATTCATTCGGTCAATACGTATATCATTACATAACACCCTTTAAAATACCTTTCTAGGCATAGGTACATAATATGCTAGGCATACCTACGTTGTACATATGTACAAACCCTTCAAATTCTTATATTTGTAGGTAAGTAATGATTTTATTATAATGATAATTTTGAATTTTTTGGATATGTAAGTACTATAGTTAAGAATAATTATTGTAAAATGTAATCTTGACAAGCAAATTCAAGATAGAATGCTGGAAAGTGACAAATTCGAGGAAACTGCTTATCAGGAAGAAATTGACACGGCAGAAAGCTTTAATTATCGATGGACGTCAATTCGCTGCAAAATGCAAACCGGAGTTTCAACGAGACTATCTGTGGAAAAGGTTGATGACAATAAGAAGACAACCCGTAGCTACAAACTACCACAGATAATCTTCAAGCAATTTGATGACCAACCTCTCAACTGGCTAGGCTTTTGGGGACAGTTCCGAAAAATTCATGAAGACCAATCACTCACGGGCGAGGACAAGTTCCAGTACCTCATCCAAGCGACGAAGGAAGGGAGCAGCAGCCGGAGCTTGGTGGAGAGTTTCCCCCCATCAGCAGAAAACTACCAGAAGGCGGTTGAGCAGCTACAACAACGGTTTGGGCGCGATGAAATATTAATCCAAGTATATGTTCGGCAACTTCTAGGTCTTATCTTAAATCATAACAAGAATCAGGTATCTGTAAAGTCTTTATATGATAAATTGTCCACCTATCTTTTATCTTTAGAAACATTAGGAATTGTAAAGCAAAAATATGAAACAATTTTATATCCTCTCGTTGAATCTGCGATTCCAGAGACAATTCTTGTCGCCTGGAATAGAACAAACCCTAATCAGTCAAACGACCAACTAGCTAAATTGTTGAATTTTTTAAAATGTGAGGTTGAAACGGAGGAGCGTATTAAGTTGGCCAGGTCCGATTTTGGTTGCGTTGGTACTAGTTCTTGTTACAATAACACTCCAGCAGAGAGAAGTTTGCCGACAGCAGCAGTCCTAGCGTCGAACGTGAAGCCCGTCATAGAAGGTAAGGATGTTCAAAATAATAGCTGTTGTTTTTGTGATAAGAATAACCATAATATCTTTGAATGTAGCAAAGCCAATAAGATGTCACTACAAGCTAAAACAGAGGCAATTAGGAGGAAAGGTTGTTGCTACATATGTCTCAAAAAGGGACATTTGGCTAATCGATGTAAAGCTTTTATACAATGTTTGTGCTGCAAAAGGCGACACTTAGTTATCATGTGTCCAGAAGTACACAAGAATGAGAATAATAAAAGTTCAGAGAATGTTACTTGTGCCAGAAATATAACTACGACTCTTTTACAGACGCTGATAGTCAACATTACCAGTAACGGGAAGGTTGAAAAAGTGAGAGCTTTCATTGACAGCGGAGCACAGAGGACGTATGTGAAAGCTGCAGTGGTCAAGAAATTGGGACTGCAGCCGACTGGCACAGAACGCTTGGGTCACACATTATTTGGTGGTGTAGAAGAACCGGATCAGGTATACAAGTGCTTTGAAATACAGGTGAGTGACATAAATAACTCATTTTCTACTAAGATCAAAGCTCTACAGAAAACTGATTCTTTATGTGGACACCTGCCCAAAATCCAAGATGTGGCATTATTAAAGAAATTACGAGACATGAATATTAAGATCAGTGATATAGATATTGCAGACACTGAAATAAGTCTCTTGATTGGGTCCGATTTTATAGGGTCCATATCAACTGGTAATTTGGTACATTTAGATAACAACCTGATGGCTGTTAACACCAAATTAGGATGGACATTACAAGGCCCAATTCAAAGTACAGCTACAGTCAACACTTTGAGTGTTTCATGCTATTCAAAGGCAAATCTTGAAGATTTGTGGAGTGTCGAGTTATTAGGTATTAAAGACCCCTATGAAAAGCAGAATAAAATTGAAACGGAAACAGAAATATTAAGTGTGTTTAATAATAACATTTCAGTAAATGCACAAGGCCGTTACGAAGTCACGCTGCTATGGAAGGAAGGGTGTCCGAAGGTAAACACAAATTATGAGATTGCATGCAAGAGACTGGAGGCGACAACTAAGAAGTTGAAAGCAACAGGTAACCTAGATATTTATAATCAGGTCCTTAAAGATTGGGAGAAGGAGGACATTATTGAGAAGGTTACAGAAGATGATAGAAGTAAAGGTCACTATATACCCCATCACAGCATCATTAAACCCACAAGTTCATCAACCCGAGTACGTCCAGTTTTTGATGCATCGACAAAATCATTTTCAAAAGACAAAAATGGGTGGTCATTGAACGATTGCATGAATAAAGGTATTAATATGATAGAATTGCTACCAAGACTATTAATACAGTTTAGGAAAGGTACTTACGGAGTTGTATCTGATATTAAGCAAGCGTTCTTGCAAATTTGTATTTCAGAACAGGACAGAGACTTTCTTAAGTTTGTGTGGTGGGAGAATCCAGAGATGTGTGATAAGCTGGTGACGTATAGACACAAGAGAGTAGTTTTTGGAATAACTTGTAGTCCATTTATATTGAGTGCAACTATAAAGCATCATTTGGAAAAGTTTGTGAAGAACTGCAAGGGAACTACTGAAAAACTGAAAGAATGTTTTTATGTCGATAACTGTGTAGCCAGTTTTGACACTGTTGAAGAACTGAACACCTTTATTTCAGAAGCAAAAGCCATCATGGCAGAAGGAAAGTTTGATCTGCGAGGATGGGTGACAGCCCCATATAGAATTGATGACACAGTTACAGTTCCGGTGTTGGGATTAACATGGGACACATTGAAAGATGAGCTTCACTGCAATATGAACATGAGTGAAATCATACCAGAGAAGATAACTAAAAGGTATGTGATATCTGTGACTCAACATGTGTTTGACCCACTTGGATTTGTTTGTGGAGCAACTTTGATGCCACGTCTTACCATGCAAAGACTCCATGAACAGAAAATTGACTGGGACCAAGAAGTACCAGCAGAATTGGCACAGGAGTTCAAAGATTGGTTGAAAACAGCACATTTGATTAACCAGTGTTGCTTCCCGAGATGCATGTCAACGAGACCTGTGGAGGAATGTGAAACCAGTCTACATGTATTCTGTGATGCAAGCCAAAGAGCATATGCAAGCTGCATATTTTTGAGGACACAGCAGAATAAAAAGGTTAATGTACAGCTGGTTATGGCTAAGAATAGAGTAGCTCCTGCAAACAAAGAAATGTCTCTCCCACGACTGGAGCTGATGGGGGCACTCATAGCAACTCGATTATACAAAGAAGTCATAGAATCTAGACTATTGGAAAAGTGTAAGAAATATAAAGTTTATTTCTGGACGGACTCAGCAGTTGTACTAGCATGGATCAAGAGACAAACACAATGGAAACCTTTTGTGTCTAATAGAGTCAAAGAGATATGTACAACCACAGACTGCAATGACTGGCACCATATACCTGGAGAAGTCAACCCGGCTGACCTACCATCGAGAGGATGTTCAGCAAAGAAGTTATTAGAGAGCAGATGGCAGGAAGGCCCAGACTGGCTAAAATATAATATTGAAGATTGGCCAAAGTCAACGCTTGACAATTGTAATGAAGAGTTGGTTTCAGCAGAAAGAAGTCAGAAAGTAGTGATCAGTACAGAAGTCACAAGTGAGCTGTTCAGTCATAGATTGATGCATTTTTCAAAATTTAACAAAATAGTGAGAGTAGTAGCATGGATACTACGATGGAGTTGCAATGTGAGAAGAAAATTCAATGTACAACAAACAGACATCACCAATGATGAATATATAAATGCAATGAAAGCTTTGATTGGATTGTTACAGAAAGAGAACTTTACTCAAAGGACAATGCCAAACAATGTAAGCACTACCATTGATGAAGAAGGAATCCTCAGAGTGAAAACGAGACTGGAGCTAAGTCAAGAAGACAAAGATTTCGTGAATCCGGTACTGTTGCCTGGAAGGAATGAAATAGTAGAACGGCTAGTAAGGCAAAGGCACGAAAAACTCAATCACGCTGGGACACAACTCTTGTTGTCAGATCTCAGAAATGATTTCTGGATTTTGAACATAAGACGTCTCGTCAAGAAGATTGTATCAAAGTGTGTCATTTGCAAGAGAGACAAGTGTAAGCACTACAATGTTCCAGAAGCTCCGTTACCTACAGAGAGACTCGAAGCAACAGCTGCATTCCAGGTCACGGGAATTGATCTGGCCGGACCGGTATATCTCAGAGATCAAGGGAAATGCTGGATAGTACTGCTAACTTGCTCTACATACAGAGCAGTTCATTTAGAACTGGTAGAATCTTTATCAACCAGCAGCATGCTCATGGCTCTACGTCGTTTTATAGCTCGAAGAGGTCGAATTAATGTTATTTTTACAGATAATGCTGGAAACTTCCAGGGCTGCTCGAACCTCCTAAAGGAGGTCAACTGGGCTGAGGTAGAAGCAGCGACAGCCACCATCACTCCGGCCATTAGATGGCGTTTCATCCCTCCGCGTGCCCCGTGGTGGGGAGGGTGGTGGGAAAGGCTTATCAAAGTAGTGAAGGAAATGCTAAGAAGAATACTGGGTAAGGAGTCTGTCACCTGGATAGAGATGTCTACACTACTGTGTGACTGCGAAGCAGTTATCAACAGTAGGCCATTGACATATGTAGCAACAACCGATGATTCCTTAAAGCCTTTAACACCAATGATGTTTCTGCAGCCTCTGCCCTCCAATGAAACACCTGATCTAGATCAAATCGATTCTAAAAGTCTTAATGTACGCCTACAATATTTACAGAAGTTACGTGAAGATTTTAGACAACGTTTTAGAAACGAATATTTAGCTTTAATATGCAGTAAAGACAGGTGTAAACCGAACTTGCCAAACGTAAATGATGTTGTTCTTATTGAAACCGAATCTAAGCGATTATATTGGCCATTAGGTATTATAAAACAACTTTATACAGGAGCCGATGGTCACAGCAGAATGGCGAAAGTGCAGACCGCGACTGGTGAGTGGACGAGAGCTGTGCAGAGGTTGTATCCGCTCGAGTTGACTACAGTCACTGAGGAGTGGCGTAGAACTCTGAAAGATGAAGGTAAGTCGGACATTGTTTGCGAGCCAGAGCTCTGTATCGACGCAACATCGGATTCGGACCTGCCTGATAATACCACTCGGTTGTCCTGTGGGATTACGAGACACGGTAGACCGGTTAGGATACCACGGCGTTTTCTAGAATGACATGTTGGATTTAATTCAAATGTAAAATAAATATAGCAATTAAGTATGACTTGACTAAATATACGCTGTGATATTATTTATTGAATGTTGTGTATGTATGTAACAATTATGTTTTAATTTTTTGAATTTGATATGGTACGTACATTGTATCACGATTTACTATTTCGTAAGACTATTCTGTTATCAGAACATGCTTATGTGTTATAATTTAAATTGAATTTATTGTATTATTAGAATTTAAATTATACCCTTTCTCGTGTGGGAAGGATGTGGTGAATACTTAATGTGACGTCTAAGGAGTGCCTTATTTGGATGTAATATGTTTAAGGAGTACTTTATATTGACAGGCCCTTCTGGCAACACATTCTCTTTGGTCCGCATAGACAAGAGAATTAGGATGACTTTTGGATTTTGAAGAGGTTAGAGTAACGCCGAAAACCCAACATGTAATTTAAGAAAAGTGCGAATTTAATTGTGATGTAAGTCCGTCCCCCGCCCAAATAATTGTGTAATATTCTAGAACCTGCAATTACGAGAAAGGTACAACTATTGTGAATTAATATAAACCGACGACAGAAGAAACCGTTTTTGATTTATACCCAATAGTTGTCACAGCCGGAAGGTTATAAGGCCAATAAATTATTATTACTTCAAAGCACATAATTATTATGTACGTTGAATTGTCTTGCCTTCTCAACTATAAAAGGAGGTAAAGGGGTCATCTTGAAGGCACGGTTCCACCGTCGTTGCCAACTCTGGCCCACTGTGTCGCACATTGCTATGGCGCATGCCCTAGTTCAGTTCAAATTAAAATTTTCTTGTTTTTTTTTACCATTTACAAATAAATTGCTATTCAGGCGACTTAAAAACTCTGAAAACAGGGCCATCCATCTGGCCTATATAAACTTACTTACTTTTTTAATAAACTGCTTATCGTAAGTTTATCGTAACTCTTTGCAATCATGAATAGGTCGAATCATACATCATGGCGGTTATGATGTTAGATACATGCTACGGATAAACCAATCCTAAGCTTCAGTCAGGATTGGGCTATTCGTAGCTTGTAGCTTAACATTAGGGGCGTCCATAAATTACGTGAGATGATTTAGGGGGGGAGGGGGTCGAGTCAAATCTCATGTAATCTCACGTTAGGGAGAGGGAGGGTCTCGACAAATATCACGCAATTTTTGTTCTGATTGAAACAAAAAAAATTGACTATTTTGGTCCATTCAATCCAAATTGTATGTAGGTACATGCTCAAAATTTAATCTTGAGCGTCATCGTAATATGATTAAGATTATTCACTAATTCGTTCGAAAGAATATAATTTCATTCATACTTCGACGTTATACATCTACTGAATGTCAAACCACCATATTTATTTTATACCAAATTGCTCAATTTTGTCTGAATTTACGGTACAGTGTAGCCCGTCCCGTGTTTTCGCGCCATTATTCCATATTCTTTTCTTTTTGACACAGTAGTCATGATTTAAGTATTCTATTGTTAAATTTTTATTACATTTATAATGCTCAGCAATATTGATTACTAGTCTTAACTAGTCGTAAATAAAAGCACGAAGCAAATTGTTTTTTTTTTCTTTCTACATTGGGGGATGGGGGTTGAATAAAATCTCACGACATCTTACCAACGGGGGAGGAAGGGTCAGAAAATTTAAAAAAACACCTCACGTAATTTATGGACGCCCCCTTACAGCCGCCAACTTCTGTGATTCAGACTAAACATAGTGTTAAATGTATGCAATAATAATCGCATTTAAACAAATGTGAAGAACAAGTTTTCGGTGGAACATATTAATTAAAAAAATCAAACACAAAAGTTAAATTATAAATCTTGTTTAATTGTCAAAAATTCATCCTACTATTCTAATACATGACATCACATTTTATCATCAGTGTCGACGGTCCACTGGAAAAACGCAGCAACTCCAAAATTGAAGAAATGTCAAAAAATATCTCAAACAAAATTGCCTAGGAACAAGATGGCTACAATTAAAATTTGATAGGATTTATATACAAAATAACATATCACAAACGAGACTGGAGGCTTCGAAACACATTATAAGTATTATTTGTCATAATGTAATTAATTACATGCCCGTAAAATGGTAGTTCATTACTTACATCAAAATAAAGTATTGAAAAACCTATTTTTGTACATTTTTACAAGTCAATTTCAATATAATGAAATAAACAAAGTAATAAAATATAAACTGACAATAAAATTTGTTAATAATTTTCTTAAACTATAAATCGTCAGAGTTTCATGGCATTGCAAAAAAAATGCCTCCAGTACATCGATACATTAAAATTAAACTTACTTAAAAATACAAAACATAATTACCTAAATATAAAACTATGTTAAATATTCTTAACATGTCATGATTTCACACTATGTATGTACATAACTACATGATGAGATTTAATACAAGTCGATGAAAAATATAATTATGACTTTATAGGTTTGCCCGTCGACATCCTTTTCAAAGTTTACAAGTAAATTACTATAATTATGTATAATACTACAAGTTTTAATATTTATTTGATAAATTGGGTGACCAGCACCTAACATTACTAATTATATTTTCACATCTTTACCGTGCCGTCCGCCATATTAAAATTAATATGTAACAAAATGGCCGACAATATTAAATGTTGGTATAAGCGTTTTAAGGCCTGTTTAAAGGTGGGCACACACGGTCAGTTAAACTGATCAGTTCTTCGCGTCACTCCAACTGGGTGCTCATTCAGTTAATGAAAAGGTGGGAATTGGTGGTTCCATATTTGAAGACAGTGGAGCCATGATATTACTTCGATAAATAGTGTTAAGTGTTTCAATTTTTCATGAGAAATTATTGGAACCAAAGTTGTTTGAAATTTGATTTTCCACAACTTTGATTCCTATCAACTTTTTCTAGGATCGATTTTTTTTTAATAAGCCGGTGATGCCATGATGTTTCTTCGATAACTTGTGTTATTTAATTTTTCATGAGAAATCATCGGAACACAAGTTGTTTGAAATTTGATTTCCTATAACTTTGATTCCTATCAACTTTTTCCAGAATCGATATTTTTTTTTGCGTTAATTCAATTTTTCATGAGAAATTATTGGAACCAAAGTTGTTTGAAATTTGATTTTCCACAACTTTGATTCTCATCAACTTTTTCTAGGATCGATATTTTTTTAATAAGCCGGTGGTGCCATGATGTTTCTTCGATAACTTGTGTTATTTCAATTTTTCATGAGAAATTATCGGAACCAAAGTTGTTTGAAATTTGATTTACTACAATTTTGATTCCCATCAACTTTTTCCAGGATCGATATTTTTTTAATAAGTTAGTGGTTCTATTTTGTTTCTTCCATAACATGTTATTTCAATTTTTCATGAGAAATTATCGAAACCGAAGTTGCTTGAAATTTGATTTCCTGCAACTTTGATTCTCATCAACTTTTTCTAGGATCGATTTTTTTTAATAAGCCGGTGATGCCATGATGTTTCTTCGATAACTTGTGTTATTTCAATTTTTCATGAGAAATTATCGAAACCAAAGTTGTTTGAAATTTGATTTCCTACAACTTTGATTCCCATCAACTTTTTCCAGGATCGATATTTTTTTTAATAAGTTAGTGGTTCCATTTTCTTTCTTCCATAACTTGTTATTTCAATTTTTCATGAGAAATTATCGAAGCCGAAGTTACTTGAAATTTGATTTCCTACAACTTTGATTCTCATCAACTTTTTATAGGATCGATATTTTTTTAATAAACCAGTGGTGCCATGATGTTTCTTCGATAACTTGTGTTATTTCAATTTTTCATGAGAAATTATCGGAACCAAAGTTGTTTGAAATTTGATTTTCTACAATTTTGATTCCCATCAACTTTTTCCAGGATCGATATTTTTTTTAATAAGTTAGTGGTTCTATTTTGTTTCTTCCATAACTTGTTATTTCAATTTTTCATGAGAAATTATCGAAGCCGAAGTTGCTTGAAATTTGATTTCCTACAACTTTGATTCTCATCAACTTTTTATAGGATCGATATTTTTTTAATAAACCAGTGGTGCCATGATGTTTCTTCGATAACTTGTGTTATTTCAATTTTTCATGAGAAATTATCGGGACCAAAGTTGTTTGAAATTTGATTTCCTACAACTTTGATTCCCATCAACTTTTTCCAGGATCGATATTTTTTTTAATAAGTTAGTGGTTCTATTTTGTTTCTTCCATAACATGTTATTTAAATTTTTCATGAGAAATTATTGAAGCCGAAGTTACTTGAAATTTGATTTCCTACAACTTTGATTCCCATCAACTTTTTCTAGGATTGATATTGTTTTGAATACGATAGGTGTGCCATTTTGTTTCTTCAATAACTTTTGTTATTTCTTTCTTTCATGAGAAATTATTGGAACCAAAGTTGTTTGTAATTTGATGTCCTACAACTTTGATTCCTATGAACTTTTTATAGGAAAGATATTTTCTTCAATAAGATAGGTGTGCCATATTGTTTCTTTAATAACTTTTGTTATTTTTTTCTTTAATGAGAAATTAACGGATCCATAGTTGTTTGAAATTTGATTTCCTACAACTTTGATTCCCATCAACTTTTTGTAGCATCTATATTTTTCGAATAAGATAGTGGTGTCATTTAGTTTCTTCAATTAAGCTTACCAGCAATAGTTATCAACATTAGGCCCCCGCTGCACTGATCTGATGAACAGATGCGATCATAGCATCGTGTGAGCTCAGCTTCAGGTAGTGGTTCAAATCGTGTACCACAAATTCCTACCTATTAATTTACTGAATGAGCCCCATTTGGAGTGACGCGAAAAACTGATCAGTCTGACCGTGTATGGCCACCTTTATAAGAAATATTCTTAACACGTAAATTGCTAACAGTGTTTTGTGAAATATAATTTTGAATAAATTTATAAATTATGACACATTTCAGGCATGTGTTTTTCCTATTTGTCCTTTTAGTTAATTTTTATTTATAGCACATTTCTATAAAATTCATAATTTCGTAGGAGTGTAATTCATATTTAGTTTAATTAGTAAAGAAGTAATAGGTAATATCAAGGGAAACACCAATAAAGAACATGGCAAATATACAGTATGTACTATTTTAAATATTTTTTATTTCCATCTAAATAAGCAGGAATAATATTAAGAAAACGTCTGGCATTTTTGCAGTAGCAAAAGCATTTTTTTTTTGCAAAAGCAAGTGCCAGAGGTAGACGTTGCACGTGTTAAATATCTCTTACGGTATTTCTGTCAAAAATAGGATTCCTGTCAGCTATGTTTTTTTTAACATTTATTAATCTACAGAAAATATTTTCTAAACAATTTAGTTTTCCGAGTATTAAAGTGAGAAGTAATCTTCAGTAATATTTTTTTATTTCAAAATTCACTAATTAACAGAAAATTTTAAGTTTTCTGAAAATATGTGAAAATTGAAAAGTGAAGTGATATTTTATATTATCTACATAGATTTACGCAATAAAAATATTTCATTGCAATAAAAGAAATTATTAGTACTTTGAAATCACACTGTCTAAGAAATAAATGCAATAAAATACATATCATAATATCCTGTATTAATCTAAGCACTGATTTAAATTTTTAAGGAAATCTGAATCAAAGGACATGTCCACAAAATGTATGGAGGCTGGTATAATAATAATCAAACATTCTAACCACAACACTCGTTACATTTCGAGAAAGTTCATATTTTTCTGAGTCTATTACATCAGTTAAAACCAAAATAGAGCCCTCCATTTTTTTTAAAATTATTTTTCAATCTATTAGGATAAATAAATATATTATATATAATAAACGTCCAAATTGTTAAATAGAAGCATTTTTACCAATTAGATACAGTTTTTAAGTGTTTATTTGTCACATTGTACCAACTAACTGGTCAGGTAATTTTTAATTTTAGCAAATTAAGGGATGAATGTGGAAGACTCAGCTACGAATGCAAGTAAAATAATGATAGAAGCACTTTATTATTGCTGAACTAGAAAAAATACATAGCTGTATTATTGTTTTTCATACAATTTATTTTTTACATTAAAAAAAAATGGAGGGATAAAAAATCTAAATTAAATATTTTTGAGAAGCCCATGAATCAAGCTTTCAAATGATGTATATATCATCTTGGTTAGATTTTTCTCTGAATAATATACCACATGTGGACGTCACCTTTATAAAATACTTGGAGAAATTCACGTACGTACTCGTACGTCAATCTATCAACCGGTATCGGGCCAGAGTAGTAGATATGGCCAATCGCCATTCGCTTAGTATAGGGCAAGCAGATAACCTTGTATAGCTTTAAGATTTTTTTAATAATATGCTTCTAGTTGCAGTGTTTTAATTTCTGTGCATTTGTTTGTCCTTAAAAATCACTCAGTGCACAAAAATATAAAATATTGTCTACTTAAAACTACATAACAACTAAAGAAATAAAACTAGTAATACTCTGATAATACCTAACATACATTATATTATGTGCATTCTTCAGGCATTTGTACTGAGTGTCTCCCGGAACCACGGACATTTTCCGGGATAGCAATATTCAGCAATTCATCATTATGACCCACTTCTACTTATATTGTATATTGGATTACTTATCCACCAACCTGCACTGGGCCAGCGTAGTACTGTACTGTAGCAGCCCTTTTAATAGTCCATCGCAAGACGTAGGCCTACCCACGAAGGGTGATAGGGCCACATCCACCACGCTGACCCAGTGCGAGTTGGTCACATACGCCATCGAATTTCTTCCACGGACATATGCAGGTTGCCTCACGATGTTTTACTTCACCGAAAAGCCAGTGGTGTGAAATTCCGTACATAAATTCCAAAGAACTCATTGGCACAGGACCGGGATTTGAACCCACGACTAGCGTAGTGTCCAATCGCCTTACTTCTGTAGACCTATGTTCAATAGCGGAGGCCTATAGGAGACTATAAAAGGCCGTGCAGTTATACTAGCTTACGATTTTAACCGCTAAGCCATGTCAAAGGCCGTAAGCTGGCTCTGACACCAGGGCTATGGGGTCAACTCCAAGAACGCGAAATACAAATTGTTCCATACAAAAAGTTTATGGTCGCAATTTAGTAAACGTCAGTTATAATGATGAATACAATTCATAAATAATTATAGTACATCCAAGAATATTTCCGTCGTTTAGAAAAACAGCCAGTCTAGATTTATTTAGGTAAAACGAAAACTCAACTGCTGTGAAAAGTTACACATTAAACTGATTCCCTATCAACATAATGCAAAGGTTGAATCAAACTTCTTGGCGGCTGTGAATGTGAAGTTAGCCACAAGCTGCACGAAACCCAATCCTCGCAGCTTTTCAGTGAGATTCAGTCAGGATGACACAAGTTGGCGGAAATGAAATTAGCAACAGTCAGTACAAATTATCTAGTCCGATCTGCCCCCCTACCGCCTAAGCAATAGCAATCGTAATAGCAATCGTTTATGACTTCATTTTAGTCATTTGGCACTGCCTAAATGACGTTAGCCATCAAAGTTGTTCATTCAACGATTGCTTTCGCAATCCGCGCAAAGCAATTGATGGCTGACGTCACATAGGCGGTGCCAAATGACTAAAATGAAGTCATAAACGATTGCTATTGCTTAGGCGGTCGGGGGGGCAGAACACGACGCGTATACTTGCGTAGAAGCAAAAAATGGGTATCAGCGGGGCCCCCCGAGCGGGGAACATGCCACGTGACCGCCCTTGACAAATCACGGCGTAAAGCGTATTTCATTAGTGTGCTTTCTTTCTCTGTGTGTCGTAGTCACGTTCGCCAGCTCCACCCACTGAGTACAGTCGCGCGCGACATTTTTGTTATGAAAACTGTTAAGTTTTTTTTTGTTGAATTATCGTTTCGTGTTATATTTTATTTTGTTGTTGTTTCTTGTTACTTCGACTTTGAACCTTTAAAATAATATTCGTTATTAAATTGTTTTATTTTCATAACATAAGCGTGATTATTTTTAGGCTTAAGTTATAGTCAGGTTACCTATATATTTTAGCACCATTCGATAGGAATTTAGATCTAAAATTTACCTAATCCCAATAACCAAAATAACAATTAAATTAATTTAATTCGTACATAGTATTGTTACACTTGACTGTACCGACGCGGGCCGCCATGGTGCAACTTCAGATCGGACTAGATGTTTTGCGTTTATTATATAAGCTGTGCAATATCCAATCAACGCGCGGCTTTGTGTGAGCTTCAATCAGGATTGGATATTGTACAGCTTGTAGTAACTTCATATACTCCAACTTGTGTGACGCCGCCTATAGCTAACTTCATAACCGTCAGATTCACTCACGTGTTTTAATAGAGAATCAACTTGCTGATCATTTTTATTTTGTGAACGTAAAACATGAGTTTTACGGTTGTCAAAAAATATCACTAAGCAAAATTAAATTTAATATGTACAAAATCTATAAAAAAAAAACAGTGTGATTTCAAAGCACTGAACTTCAGATAAATATTTCCTGTTCATTGTCATCTTATTATTATATATTTTCCTATTTTGCAACTTGATGAAATGGGCCCTACTACGAGTTTTCACCCGAACATTGACTTCGAGTTTAACTCGATCCAAAACTCAAGTCAACTCGAAAACATTTTGCGGTTTTACCGCTACAAATTTCTTTGAGCTAGATATAAAACCATTACAATTTTACTTTAAAATACTTTGTAAACATAACTATTTATACTTAAATACTTTGTTTACGATACAAACTGACGCTGAGGTCGAATCATACAAGTCGTGTGAAGTTAGCTAACTTGAAGTTAGCTAACTTGAAGTTAGCTAACTTGAAGTTAGCTAACTTGAATGAAGCTCACATAAAGCTGCGGTTAATTGGATAATGCGCAGTTTGTAGCTAACTTCACATCCGCCGACTTATATGATTCGGCCTATAGATATATTTCTAGGGAGGAGGGGTAGTTGCTTCCTTTTGCACACCCCAGAAAAATAGAAAATATTGACTATCAATTTTATTCTTGAGTGTGCAGTGAAGTTTCTGGGGTGGGTAACCACCCCTGTGCCCCAAAACCACCCCCCTCAATCCTCTATCTACGCCCATGACGATACACACAATATTAATTCACTAATGCGATTAATACACGGATTTAAACATGATTCTACGACATCGATTACCAAATAATGGCATTTTTGGCATTTTTTTTTATTCCTTTTTCAGCGTTTTTTTTTATTCTGACAGGCTAGCTGAGATTAACTATGTAGCCATAAAATAGCATAGCGTTATATCAAACTATAGCTGTTATCGAGACGGAAACTTGACTTGTGACGTCAGTTTTAATAGCCATGAACAACTTTACTATTAGCTAACTGTCAAATTGTGATAAAACAATCAGATGTTCCATTTCTCTATGGCTGTTCCATGCCCTTCCTAGGCAGTCCGGTAAAAAGTGTTTTTTTTTTTGTCATATTCGGGATTGTTCCCATAGTAAAAGTTGTTCATAAAGCTAGCAAAGCTAGAAAGCAAAAAAGAAAATCCTAGCAAAGCAACACCTTGTATTACTAGGAATTGTCACAAGTCAGTTTCCGATATGAAACTAATACGGTCTGTCAGTAAAATATTCAAATTGTCTAGTTTAAAAATACTTTTTCACTAATCCGTCATTCAGTCAACTCGCCTCGCGTCTCGATCGAGTCAGAATTAAAAAATCACTATTTGTTACTATATTCGTCAATAAATATTTTTGATTAACTGGCTGTTTTTTCACTGTCATCTGCAGAATAAATTCTCGCTAGTCGACTCGATCGAGTGAGGAGCGAGTGAGAACCTGTAGTAGGGTCTTCACCGAAGCCGCTGCGCTCCGTTCATACTCCTCAGTTCCGTGTACGCCTTCCGAGACAGGAGCTTTACGTCTTCTCCATTCGTAAGCTGGATGTAGTCTTTTCTCTTCTTGTAGAACATTATTCTGGAAGGGGAAAATTTAAACTTTAGTTTTATAGTCAAACAAACAACAACACTTTATTAGACGGTTGTCTAATAATTACATAAAAAAACAGATTACAAGGACAAAAACATAACAATAGGTCTCTAATTGGCGGCCTTATCGCTTTAAGCAATTTCTTCCAGACAACCAAGCATCATTTTTTGACCGACGAACCACCGGAGGAGGTATACAATTCGACGCGTATAAATAATATATTTTTTATGTATAACCACGCATAACTTTTTCCATAGTAGTCCGATTTCAATATTTATTTCTTTATTGGAAAGAGTATACTTCGAAATAGGTCCCAGTTAAATTATATCGAATAGCTGAGCCATTTTTGATAAATCAACAATAATGTGAAAAATGTTAAATCGATCCGTGCATAATATTTGCGTTCTAGCGATGCGCCCCGGCTTCGCACAGGTGTATTATACATATAAACATTTCTCTTGAATTACTCTATCTATTACAACAAACTGCATCAATATCCGTTGCGTAGTTTTAAATATATAAGCATACATGGTGACAGACAGCGGAAAGCGACTTTGTTTTATACTATTTAATGATTCTGTAAACGGGTGAAGTCGGTCATGCTATTTTTTGCAAAAAATAATTATTACTAAAGTCATCATTATTTTTCGCTCCAAAATGTCATAACAGACTTCAACTGTGTAGGTATAGGCCGCGCCACACAAGTTGGCGGATGTGAAGTTAGCTACAAGTTGCGCAATATCCAATCAACGTGAGTCTTTATGCGAGCTTCAGTCAAGATTGGATATTGCAAAGCTTGTAGCTCACTTCACAACCGCCGACTTGTGTGGCGCGGCCTATACAAAATTCGAATACTTCGCGCGGATCAATGTATCATTAATATAGTAGTTTTCGCATTATTGTTAATATTTCAATAACGACTAAGCCAATTTCGATAAAATTTAAATGGGACCACGTCTGAAGTATGATCTACCAAACGAAAAAAGAACCATTACAATCGGTTCATCAATAGCGATAACCGCGTAACTCTACAGACAAAAAAAATTAACTTGCAATGTATGTAAGTATGTCTGTTCGGGTGGAATCTTTAAAATTTTGAAGTAGATATCTTCAACCGATTGAGCTGAAATTTTGTATACACGTTTAGTTTGGATGACAATGCACGATATGGTGTGTGACATTATTCTAAATCCAATATGGCGGACCGTCCAATATGGCGGAATAGTTATTTTTACACTCTATAGAATTTAACTTGATCTCTGCGACAGTAGAAGATTGACATTTTTAGAGTTGGGATAGTGGTGGAAAAAATCGATTTTCAAACAATGTTGTAATGAAATCGAATGAGTAGTTGAAGGTGAGAAATTGGATTTCATTTACTTACTATTATTTAAGATCAAGTATGTACACATGTAAATAATGTTATGATATTAATTATATACTCATAATAATGTAACGATAGTATTTATCGATCTAATATAACATATAATTGGGTTTAATTTAATTACACATGTAAAAAATGTTATGATATTAAAATATACAATAAAATTAATGACAAATCAAGTTTTATTTAAAATATCGTCGGTATAAACTATCGATATTTTAATTAAAACACTATCTAAAACTCTGTGGTCACGATCCTTCGTCGCCCATCACTAATCGGCATGTCCATAAAGTATGACATTGACAGGTACTGTCTGTACTATTAAGACATTCAGGACTTCATAGGCGTAATTTTTCTGACAGCTGTCGCAGAGATCAAGTTAAATTTTGTAGAGTATAGTGTACTTATTTTTTTTTGCCTATCGAAAACATACAGCCGAATTGAAAACGTTCTTTTCCGAAGTCGGTTAAAAAAGCGACAAAAATACAACATTTTTTCCAAATGCGAGTCGGTATCGTGCGGAAAACGAAAGAAAAATAACTTTTTTGGAAAATAATGTCTTTGGCGCTTAGAAAATATGATGCGATTATTTTACGCATGACTCCGACTCGCAGTTGGCTGTTTATTTTCAACATTTTTGAATTATTAATAAATATGATAATTTCAATAACATTACAATAACTAATATTATTCATTGAAAATAATATGCACTTGAATAAACACTTAGGTAAAATAAAACGTAAGGATTATAATTTATAATATGTGTGATGTGACTTTGAAGTTACATGTAGATGTATTTTCAAGATGACATCATTAATATGTATGTTCAGGTGCAATACTGTATACATACATATTTAGCTTTAAAGCGAGGCCCATTAATTTAAATTAATACGAAGATAGAAATAAACGTTACCATTACTTATTTACAATACTAAACATGTAACTCAACATGATAACTTATAAATAAAAAATAATATCATTAAAAATAATCTTAAATTTAAAAATGTTCAGGTATGAATTATGTGAGGTATAGGGTATGATTGAGTGCCTCGGTGGCTCAGTGGTTAGTGACCCTAACTTCTGGACCAAAGAGGCGTGGGTTCGATCCCCACCCAGGGCAAATATTTATGAGATGAACATAAGTGTTTGCGCTGTGTCTGGGTGTTATTTAGTACTATCTACATATATAAGAATGTATTTAAAAATATTTATAAGTAGTTTATCAGTCTCTGGCAGCCATATCACAAGCTTTGCTTAGTTTGGGGTCAGAGACCGTGTGTAAGATGTCCCAAAATATTTATTATTATTTATGTATGATTATTTATTTATGGGACAGGGGCTCTATTTTTTACATGCGAACGGATCGAACGTACACGGAATATGGGTAAACAATTAGCATCATTGTAGGGGCTTATTCTCAATATCAAAACTAACAATTTTTGTTCTGCGACTTTAGTCAAAACTAAAAAAAAAAATCAGCTGTTCCATACATTTTGTCGAGGGTGAACGATATTTTTCTATGGAAACAAATTTTTTTTTGAGCTTTGATAATAGTAGTTTGATGTACAGAATAATCCCCTAAAAGGATGCTAATTGATTACAAATTACCCTGTTTACTTCCTGGCGATTCTGAATATAATCTGTCGAAGTTCCGTATACGTTCCTAGCCGTTCGAAAGTCCAAAATAGAGCTCCAGAGCCTCCGTGATAACTTTCAACCGACCTTTCACGTTGCAGGATGTTTTTAATTGTTTTTCTCCCTTGTTTGACAAAATTTTATCAGATAGCGATAAGAGAAATAACCTAAAATCAAATATTTGTTTTATGATTCTATATTGGGTGACTAGTTGTATAGAATCATAAAAAAATATTATAGCTGAACACATGCAATAGGTGCATGGATAATTATGGTCGTCATTGCGGATAACTTTTACTATGGGATTAAACTTGAATTGAGAAAATAAAATCTATCATACAAAAAAATATCGACTCTCGATCATCTGATTCAGATTCAGATTCAGATTCAGATTGTTTATTAACCTTATAACAATGATCGTTATATTAGGCAAGTCAATTACAATAATTATTCATAATGCTTAAAAGAAATTATGCAATCTAACTTACCATACTAAGTCCAATAAAATCTAAATAATAATAGTGTTTAAAAATTAAATCAATGAATGTCAAAAAATAATACATTGGGTAAAATAATAATTACTGAAAAATATAAAATTAAAACATGTCAAAATTAAAAATAAATGGTCCATATGTAAAGAAATACTAAAATTCAAACAAAGATTCTGTCAGTGTCATTTTCATGAAGTCATTTAGATTGTAAAATACATTATTAATAAAAAATGCTTTAATTTTTATTTTAAAGTCAAGATAAGATAAATTTCTGATGGCAACTGGCAACTTATTATACATAAATAATTTATTATATACGCCTTGCTTTTGAACTTTGCTGAGTCTTACTCTGGGCAGAACTATTATCTTTATTTCTTAGATTTCTGTTAAGGGTATCCATTAGTCTGGGATATTTTTTCTCTCTTTCATTATGAATCTCGAGTAAAATTTTATAAATATATAGAGATATGACTGTGATTTCATCGCGCGATTTCAGAGTGAAGATAACTTTGATTATACATCTATCTAGCTAGATGGACAAACATAAACACATGGATTTAGATATATAGTATAGAAAATCCTTGCATAAACATTAATCACAATGAAAACGGCCCAGATCTTTGACAATGATCAGCGCGTACTTAATATGTCAAACCTGTCAAAATTTGTATATGGATAGGCACCATACATGGACCACTAGTTTTTACCCGCAGCTTCGCCCGCATGATATTTTGATTTTTGACGCAATATCATTAAAATTTATAGCCTATGTGTTATTCTGATATATAAGCTATATTATTGCAAAGTTTCATATCAATCCGTTGAGTGGTTTTTGCGTGAAAGAGTAACAAACATCCATCCATCCTCACAAACTTTCGCGTTTATAATATTAGTAGGATATTTTTTAGACCATTTTGCTCAGCTAATTCGGTATTTAAAAGGAAGATAACTTCTGCTATGGGACCAACTCATAGCAGAAGTTGATCATAATGATGAGTACAATGATATTCTAGAATATGATTGATATTCCTTCGGTTTTAATTATTATATCATTTATACCCTTAGCTAGAGTTAAAGGCAACTTTAATACCTCAAGACGAGATTTTTTTACCGCGGGACCAACCCCGAATTGCGAAAGAACACACTTGTTTCATAGAAAAAGTGTATAGACAAAATGTATGCCACAACTGTTTTTTTTTCGCGATGTCAGGAAGAACTTGAAACAGAGAACAGTCGTGGTGTAACTGCTTGGTAGACGCGAGTGCTGATGAAAACCTAATTGGTGTCTACCAAGTATCAAACTCTTAGTTGTACTAGCAATGATAGAGCAGTGTTGTCAACGAAACAAAATTAGTATAATTATTTTTCAGAAACAAAGGAGATGTCCACAAGTGGTATATTATTCAGAGAAAAATCTAACCAAGATGATAATATACATCATTTGAAAGCTTGTTTTATGGGCTTCGGAAAAATATTTAATTTTTTTATCCCTGCATTTTTTTTTAAACTGAAAAATAAATTATCTGAAAAAAAAATAATGCAGCTTTTTATTTTTTCTAGTTTAACAATAATAAAGTGATTCTAGCGTTATTTTACTTGCATTCAAAGCTGATTCTTCCACATTTACGTCTTAATTTGCTAAAATTGAAAATTATAACCTACCAGTGTGACCAGTTAGTAGGTACAATGTGATAAAAAATCACTTAAAGAGTGTGTCTAATTGGTAAAAATGCTTTTATTTAACAATTTGGAGGTTACTTAATCAGAGTTCCTAGAGATAAACTTTCTATTGAGCCAAATATATTTATTTATCCTAATAAAATCATAATTAATTTAAAAAAAATGCAGGGCTCTTTTTTGTTTTCAATTGATGTAATAGACTCAGAAAAATATGAACTTTCTCGAAATGTAACGATTCTCGTGGTTAGATTTTTTGATTATTATTATACCAGCCTCCATACATTTTGTGAACATGTCCTTTATTTATTTATTTGTTTATAGGCGAGCAGTGTATACTGATGTGCCTGTATCAAGCAGTGTCGAATAAAATTAGTATTTATCTGTCAAGGATTTTTTTTCCTTCTTTATCCAAAGGTCCAGTCTATTTTTAAATGTGTTTATAGTTTTTGCCAAGATTATTTTTTGCAAAAATTATTTTTAGCATGAGCGACTTCACCCGTGTACAGAATTCACGAATATTTCGCACGGATCGATGTAGCATTTTTCACATTATTGTTGATTTATCAAAAATGGCTCAGCCGATTTCGATAAAATTTAAATGGGACCAATTTCGAAGAATACTCTTTCCAAGAAAAAAAAGAATTATTGAAATCACTATGAAAAAGTTATGCGTGGTTATACATAAAAAAAATATATATATACGCGTCGAATTGTATACCTCCTCCGGTGGTTCGTCGGTCAAAAATGGTAAAACCGCCTTCCATTATGTACAAAATTTGAATACTTCGCTCGAATTGTTTACACTATTGTTGATTTTTCAAAAACGGCTCATCCGATTTCTGTAATCATTTATTGATTGGGACCACCTCGGGAGTATACCCCTTTGAATTAAAAAAGAAATTTTTCGATTCGGTTCACAATTGGCGAAATTATCCATGAACATACAAGTAACCGTGTAGCCGTGGTGGTCTAGAGGTAGTGACACCCGCCTTACAATCGTGAGGTCGTGGGTTCAAATCCCCGGTCCTGTACCAATGAGTTCTTTGGAATTTATGTACGGAATTTCACACCACTGGCTTTTCGGTGAAGGAAAACATCGTGAGGCAACCTGCGTACGTCCTTAGAAGAAATTCGATGGCGTATGTGAATCCACCAACCCGCACTGGGCCAGCGTGGTGGATATGGCCCAATCACCCTTCGTGGGTAGGCCTACGTCCTGCAGTGGACTATTAAAAAGGCTGATACAGTACAGTATACAACAAAAAAATACATAGGTACAGACAGATGAACATAGAACCTCCTCCTTTTTGGAGGTCTGTTAAAAATGGCACACGGGCGACCTCACCAACCAAGCTTCTCGTTTTGTACAAACCCTAGCACCCCGTCGTTTTTGCGTCGGGGGTTAAAAACTATACAAGCAGAAAGGTAACCGGTTAAGTATATTTTCGAGGTTAGAGTACAAACAGTTATAACCTGCGCGTGCGCAGATGTGCGCCAAATGTCACTTGTTTACTCCGAGGCAAGAACGTGACGATCACGACTGCTAATGGCTTCCGATGTTTACATACACTTCCAGCTAGCCTAGCATACGCAACACGACATAATTTTTGTCGACGATTGAAAAAGTTACAGATATTTCACATACGCTATCGAATTTCTTCTACGGACGTATGCAGGTTGCCTCACAATGTTTTCCTTCACCGAAAAGCCAGTAGTGGTGTGAAATTCCGTACATAAATTCCAAAGAACTCATAAGAAGCGGACCGGAATTTGAAACCACGACTTCACGATTGATCACGGTAAGGCGGGTGCCGCTCTGACATGGCTAAACGGTTAATATGACTGGGGCCTACATTTTGACGTGTCATTGGAACCACGGTAGCGTTCAGTTGTAAATGCCACCCGCGGTCTCCCATCCGAAGACTGACCATGCCGGACGTTAACTTTGGTGATGGCTCACGAATACCTAGTCAAACTACGCAATGAGCGCTACTTATACGGGATAAAAAAATGGCTAGCTCAGATATAGGTAGCTATTTAAATAGGAGTGAAGTATGTATAAGGTCCTATCAAACGACGGGGTTACGTAAACTGGCGGGAAAACTGTGATGCGCTATACAGGGGGTTCGATTACAAGACGTATGATTGACGTATGATTCGTAGTCGGACTTTATGGTAAACGTATATAGGCAATTCCCATTGTATTTATATTTTTCATCCATTGGTATTAGTATTTATAAGATATGAGTATTTTCAATATGACTAAATTAATATTGTTTCAAAAAATTTTGTATTATTAAATGTTAACTTAACACCAGCCCCTCTACCGCCTAAAGCAATAGCAATCGTAATAGCAATCGCTTATGACTTCATTTTAGTCATTTGGCACCGCCTGTGACGTTAGCCATCAAAGTTGTTCATTCAACGATTTCTTTCGCAATCCGCGCAAAGCAATTGATGGCTAACGTCACATAGGCGGTGCCAAATGACTAAAATGAAGTCATAAACGATTGCTATTACGATTGCTATTGCTTAGGCGGTAGGGGGGCAGGGCTACTGTACGAACTTACTTTATTGTTCTGTTATTAATTGTAACTGTGGCTTAACAACTAAGTATTTTTAATCAAAATGTGTATTGTCTGGTTTCGAAAGTGTTTTTTTCGTCGTTACAAAATAATCAAGGATTTATCATTGAAGAGAATCACAAAAAAGGCGCTGCGTAGTGCCCTTAGTTCATTTAGATAACAAACCGGATTTAATTTAACATGAGAAAAATAAAAATATCCCGAACAAACAATACCACAATACACAATTAATTTAACAGTATGTAGTTAAGAAATACGGGGTGTTCACAAAGTATTAAAAAATATTTCTTCATGACTTTAGTTTTTTTTTTTTATCGACGTTAATTATTTTCACTATGTTAAAGTCCCGATTGAATGATAAAACTTGAGATTATTTTTTGTTATTTAGTTCCCAATCAACAGAAAATAAATTTCGTGAAAGTTGTATAAAACTATTTTTAAGATGATATAATGACATGACAAAAAATGAGTTTGGTTTTCAGCAAATGTTTTTATAATAGTTTATATTACCGTAATAACCGAAACAATTTGAGTTTAAAATACGTATTTGACCTTTCTTATACTTTTAAATGTACAGGATGACAGGAGGTTGGGTACCAACAATAGGCACGATGACTAAAACTATATAAATATAAAATCTATTAATCTAGTTAGTCTACTATAGGAAAAAAAAAACAAATATCAACTAAAACAACCATAAAATAATAACAACAATAATTAGTCCGCCAGATAGACTATAAAAAATATTAGGCACGTATTCCGCGTAAGTTCCGCGGGACGTCACAAGTGCCGTACCCCCCCCCCCCCCCACCCCTCCCAAACTTTGGCAAGGTTTATCTTAGTCATTTGTTGTTTGATTGACAAAAAAAATACGTGTCCAACATTTTTTGATAATCTAACTCACAGACTGATTAAAAAAAATGTTTTTTTTTTACCAGTCATCATGCCTATTCTCTAGAATGTAGTTGTTATCGTCATCATGTTAACTAACTTTTACTATGGAACCACACCTTGAATAGCAAAAATCAAGTGTTCCGTACAAACAGTTCACCGAATATCCACAAAATGTATGGGACAGTTTACTTTTTAATTCGTTTTTTCATGGTTGGGTCCGTAGTGCGAGTAAGTGATGATGACGAGTATAACTACATACTATACTAAGTATTGTGAGTAACTAACCAGTCATCCTGTATATGAAGTAGCCCAGAAGCACATACATTAAATTAATAACAATGTATTTTGATAGATAAAAAAATCTACAAACAAAATACGATGTCCTAAAACTGAAACATCCTATAGCAGAGGTGAAACGATTGAATTAAATTAAATGCGCGTACGCAACCAGATCTCGGTGAATGTTCGCCGCTGCCATTCTGTCCTGGACCAGCGACCGAGATAGACGTTTCAAAATAATCAAAGAAAATAACGTTAAAAATATTAGTTTTTAATTTCAATTTACATCGTTGCAGCTTCACTTTTGCATTAATCAATTTAATTTGATCGAAACATTCTTAGCTTATGTAATCTTGATGAGCTTTACGATTATTTTTTGTCTGGGAGAAGGCTGCATAATTTAAAAAAAAACATTTAAAATTAAATAACTGACAACTAAAAATATTCACGCATATAAATGTTTTGAGTAAACGATATAATTTTGAAATGAAACATTTTTTTCATAATATAACTTAGGCTCATTTTTTGTAACAAAAAAGTGTTAAAAATATGTTTTTCGATAATTTTCTAGTTTTTAAAATCTATTACAAGAATTTTCGCGTGCGCAATTGTATGGTGAAAGGAAAAGCAAAGGAAGTCACGTAAGGTAAGCTTTAAGTGTCATTAGTATTTACGATGCTGTTAAGGCTATAATTTAAGCACTTCATAATTATTTTACAGAACTTATAAACTATCAGTTTGAGTGAAACGGTTTTTTTCAAATTTCCTTAATTACAATTCTCTTTAAATATGTGGTATACCGTGAAATAATAAAGTTAATGGTTTTTAGGGTTTCGTACCTCAAACGGAAAAAACGGAGGAGGATAGGATCACTTTGTTGTCCGTCTGTCCGTCTGTGTGTATGTCAAGACTCTTTATCTCGGGAACGCGTAAAGATATCGAGTTGAAATTTAAACTGTATACATATATCTATCATATCTTGCAGTTGTGTAAAAGAAAAACTTCTCAGTTATCGATTTAAAAAAGTTAGAGCCGTTTACATCGTAAAAAACCGCATATTTCGGCACTCTCAAATCAAAACCTACAGGGTTCTTCCCGTTGACATAGAACTATGAAATTTGGCGCGAAAGCATTTTCTTAGAGTACACATATAGGAATAAATCTGAAAAATGTATATTTTTATTTAAATCACAAAAAATAGGGCCTCAAAATTCACAAAATATGGGCTCAAAATTCAAAGTGAGTAAATCGTATCATGTACTCGTAAGTTATTAAGTATATATCAATTTTGTAAAATTTTCTGGACTTGCACGGAACCCTCGATGTGCGAGCCTGACTCGCACTTGTCCGGTTTTTTATATTCAAAATCCGAAGGTTTACTCGTTTATGAACGAAAAGTAAAGCTATCGAAGGTTTATTTAAATTTAAATATTTTTACTGCTACAAAATGTTTTTGTATTAAACTGCCCATTTTTATTAAGACAAAAAAACTGAATGCACAACTTTGACTAAAAAATGATCAAAAATAATTTTCGATGTGAAAACTATGTGATAATTTGTACTATAAACTATTTTTGCTGTTGTTTGTTTGATAGAACATATGGAGATAACTTATTATTCGATCAAATGGCAAATAATATAATAAAAAAGGTATTTTTTTTTATACATCAGTGTCATCGTTGGATAAAGCTAAAAAATCACATTATAAATAATAATAATAAATATTGGGGGACATCTCACACACGGTCTCTGACCCCAAACTAAGCAAAGCTTGTGATATGGCTGCCAGAGACTGATATACTACATATACATATTTTAAATACATACATATAGATAGTACCTAAATAACACCCAGACACAGAGCAAACACCTATGTTCATCACAAAAATGCTTGCCCTGGTGGAAATCGAACCCACGCCTCTTTGATCCAGAAGTCAGGGTCACTAACCACTGAGCCACCGAGGCAGTCCAAATTGTACAAAGACTTATAATTATACAGGGATATTCCTAATCAATTAGTTTCATTTCAGCTTATTCTGTACATAGAAACTAACAACTTTTGTTCTGCGACTTTTGTCAACTCAAAAAAATGGTTGATCCATAGAAAAATATCGTTCACCCGAGACGCGACAAAATGAATGGAACAGCTGATTTTTTTGAGTTGTGACAAAAGTCAGAGATTTGTTCTGTGACTCTTGTCGGTTTCAGTGAGTTGTTAGTTTTGATGTACAGAATAATCCCCTAAATAGGATGCTAATAGATTACCAATAACCTGTACAAGGGGTTGCTTTGAAAAGGGCATAGGCTTTCAAACATATACCTAGTCATAATTATGAACTTTTAATATAGAATAATGGCAAAGACAATCAATTATTCATACATTAAAAGAAGAATTATGAACTTTTATATAGAACAGCTGATCTAATTTAGTGATTTCTGATTTTGTTTCATATTAAAAGTGATGGATGAATGTATGCATCCCTCTAAAAGTATTTGCACTTGCAAAGCATCAACCTGAATTTACTTGCAAAATTGTCCTAAAAATAGTTTTTTTTTTACATTACAGATCAGACAGATCTACGTTGGAATATACTGATTAATCGTGGTAAGAAATTAAATATAAAAGATGAGTACAATGATAACCTCAAGGATATATATACATAATTTTGTATAGGCTTCAACAAAGATATCTGATTATGTATTTAGGTATTTCTTTTGTAAAAACCCGTTTAAATTATACTGAAATTGTTTTTTCCTCGTTTACTTAATTAATAAATTTTCCATGTTTCTGTGTTTCATTTCATAAAATAAAAAGTTAGGTATGAAGAATGATGTTAAAATAATCAGTTGAAAGAACCCATTACTCCAAAAGTATTTACCTATGCAAAAACATTTTTGCATTTTTTTACGTAACTGTTCTTAATATCATAAATATAATAATTGTGTACTTAATATTTTAACCGACTTATAAAATGGAGGAGGACTATGTTCGTCTGGGTGTATTTTTATTTTGTGTATGTTCATCGATATTTTCGCCAATTCTGAACCGATTTAAAAAACTATTTTTTGTTTCTAAAGAGTATACTCCCGAGGTGGTCCTATTTAAATTTCATCGAAATTGGCTGAGCCGTATTTGATAAATCAACAATGATTGTACAGGTGGAAGTCGGTGGTGCCATCTTTTGCGAACAATAATTAGGTATGTACCTATGTAGTTTTTAATAAATCAAAAATAACTGTTGTTTTTAAACTTTCGCGATTTGAACACATTATTATTTACTACGGGACTAATCGCGCACTAAAATTACCAGATAAATAAATACCTCCTCATCCCGACGGTTCGGCCGAGTTGCATCGACTTTGGTCACGGGTAGACTCCACGGCCGATGCAACTCGGCCGAAACGTCGGGATGAGGAGGTATTTATTTATCTCGTAATTTTAGTGCGCGATTAGTCCCGTAGTATATAATAATCAACAATAATTGTAACGGTGGAAGTTGTTTATTTGACGAAAAATAATCGCTTTTCGCTTATGACTTGACTACTCACACGATAGATGATATAATATAGAAATCACTACGACAACCATTTTGCAACTAGGCCTTGAAACCTACCATGCACGGTTGTGAGTACCGCTCGGTACTAATTGTGGTACTAACACATAATTGACCACCTGACAGCCATTACAGTAGCTACTTTGTCAGTAAGCACGCTTTATTTATAGTTTGTTAGGATTATTAGGTACTTAGATATTACTTTGTACAGTTTTTAATACTACTCTTTAATTGTTTTGGACTTCATTCCTTACTAATATTTTAAATTCGAAAGTGAGTTTGTTACTCTTTCACGCAGCAAGAGAGAGAGGGATAGACTTGATTTTTTGCATGGATATATGTAGCTACTTTTGGCGGAAAAATAAAAGGTTATTAAACAAAAACAAACAGCACAAAAACAAATTTAGTAATATTTTTTCCAAATAATGGCATAATTGACGTCAACCGTGTACAGAACAACGTGTTTCACATTAACGTTGATTAATCAAAAATGGCTCAGCCGGTATCGATAAAATTTAAATGGGACCTCTTTCCAATAAAAAAAGAATGATTAAATTCGGACTACTATGAAAAAAGGGTGGTTATACAAAACATATATATATATATCTAAATACGCGTCGAATTGAGTACCTCCTCCGGTTCGTCGGTCAAAAAGACGGTGGATGGTTCACAATTTGACTGTATGTTCTTTGTTCTTCAAAAATGTTCCAAGGGAGTTCCAGGGATGCTATCAGGGCCCCATAAATTTGAAGCGGTATTTTATTAAGATTCCCCAATAAAAAGCGTTCTCTCCAGCGCATATGTATTGTATACTGGGTCATCCAGAACTGTGTACTAAGCCAAAGGAAGGTGAATCAGACCATCATTATTGTCTAATAACCTCATAGTTAGTCTTTTAACTATGGGGACAACCCGGAGTTCGAGAAAAAAATAACCCGTTTTATATATTTTGTCGATTCCGAGTTGCAATTTCGAATGGAACATATGATCTTTTTAATCGAATTCCTCGTTGGCCCCATAGTAAAAGTTATTCATAATGAAGGTCTGGATCACCCCCTTTTCGGCTCAGAACAAGGCAAGTAGATAGACCTGTATAAGTTTATCATGTATTATATTTTTACCAACACCACACAAGGTACAGGTACATGTTAATTGCTTATCTTTATACGACCACTCAGTAAGTACAGTAAAATCCCAGAGATAATTAGCGGCTGATAACATCGGTATGACAATAGTTTCACATGCCCCGGGGCCGTGGTTACATCAGGGCTCTTTGTTACATATGTACCTGATTATCTACCTACTGCTCTGAGACCGTGGCTTTTAAATATACGTCGAATCCAATTTAATGGAGTCCGCAAGTCGCCTAAATACCATCTCTACATAGTCGACGTACCACCTGCTCGTACTAAGCGATTCGCTTCTTCCTTCATAATGCGGACCGCCAGGGATTGGAATGCCCTGCCTCCGTCATTGTTTCCTGACAATTACAATTTGGATATCTTCAAGTCAAGAGTGAATAGGTATCTCCTAGGTCTACATACTCCATCTTCGGCTACAACTTCGCTTTCCATCAGGTGAGTTAGTGGCCAAATGTAGACCTATTCTACTAAAATTTAGACTTTGAACACGAGGCGAGTCGTTGGGCAAATTCATATGTCAGCAAGGGTGAGGAGTGGGGATTTGTACACTTTGAGGCTAACTTCACAGACGCCCATTAAGTTTAATTCGGCCTTGACTTGTCAGTCGAACTATGGCACAACACTAACGCACTCATCACATGTATAATAATAGGGTCCGGATTTTACCCTTTGGGTACAGAACCCTAAAAACTGGCCTCACTCGACTATTCAACGACGGTCTCTCTTGATTTTTTTATTTGCTCTGAGGGTTTCAAATGATGACTTTACTGAATGTATAGGACAGGCACTAAGGGCCTTATTAGTAAGCTCCAAGTAGCCCTACGAGCTAAGGGAAGGCTTTGGCGCCTATGGCTATGTTCGGAGTCTCTCTACCAGACCGAGCCAGAAATGAAGAGGTTTATGTGATATAGGTCCATGGATTGGTAAGTTGAAAAGGCAGTACGCAGGGCACATAGCGCGGAAGACTGACGACTGACGAGGTTGAAAAGTTCTCTGCTGGAGACTACGTATCAGTAAGCTCAGTGTAGGGCATCTATTAAGAGAGAAGAAGAGAAGAGCCGTTTCTAGTCCGGTCTTTTTGACGACCTAGGTATAGGGGAGGCCTATTTCCAGTAGTAGACGTCCTATAGAAGATGCATGGATGTGTTGCGGAAACTATACATGAAATATTTTCGTGTTGATTGTTAGGTTATTACGTAGTAGAACCCATTAAAGTTTTCTCACTTGCCTTTTGAAATCCAATTAACATCCTCCAAACAAACATTGCCATAGAATTTTCCGTCTCCATATTTACCCGACTACGTAGAATATAAATATTATTCTTGCGATAAAGACTACAATACCTATAGAACTAAATATTTTCTATACGGATGGCTGCGACTTTAGAAGATGCGGTAGTGGCGCTGCGGCAATTACTTTTTCGAATGGGTTGGTATTATTTGAACTTTTGTGATAAAGAATGTAACAATTATCTATCACCAGGACTGTATGTGGTGAAATGGCCAAACTAAATATTTTATACGGATAGCTGTGACTATGTTTGGGAGTTACGACGGCAGCGCCGCAGTTTCAGATAAGTTGGTATTATTAAAACTGTGTTGAAAAAGACAATACCTATGAACCAACTCACTTTTTGCGTGGTCAAATTATGGAACTAAAGTTTTGCTATGGAAGGCCTGAACCTTGTTAGGAGGATGTGATGGTAGCGCCGCGGTACGAGTATATGCTTCAGATAGGTTGGTATATAAATGTTTGCAATGAGGCAAGGTCAGGTGAATGCAGTTTGTTTGTTCTTGGATTTGAATATCGTTTATTGTTTAATTTTAAATTAAGTTGATTTCATTACTACACAATTATACTTATACTATACAGTGTCACAAGTATTAAACGCAAAACCTTTTAAGGGCGGGTCTAGTACATCTAGACACACAACTTTTGTACTACGACTTTGAAAATTCGATTTTCCATACATTTTGCTGCGCGTTGACGAACTTTTTGTATGAGCTGATTTTTTCTTCGTGATTTTCCAAAAGTCCTAGTACAAAAGTTGTTTGTATAGGTTTTCTAGACTCGACCTTGGGTCGATGACATCAGACCCATCGCTGGTCAGGCGTGGATGAGATTGGCCCAGGATAGGGAAGAATGGCACATAAGAGAGGAGGCATATACCCAGCAGTGGGTCGACACAGGCTGATGATGATGATGATGATGAATATTTTTTGAAAGTCTATCTGACGGACTAATTATATTTTTCAGTCATCATGTCTATTACTAATTGCCAGTGTCATTGAAACAGACACACAATGCAGCGTTTATCTTATGATTTACAACAGGATGCTTGCATTAGAGAAGCAAGATTGCATGACGTTCCGCGGTACTTGTGCCTTCCCCCTTCTATTTCTGTCGGTTAATTGCCGTGGAACGATACGAATATCCAAGCCGAGTAAAAAGGGATTCTATTTTTAAACGACTTCCTAAAAGGAGGAGGTCATATATGTATTTTTTGTTTTTTTGTGTATGTTCGTCGATATTTTCGCCAATTATGAACCGATCTTGATGATTCTTTTTTGTTTGGTATCATACTTTAGAGGTTAGAGGTAGAGGACATTTTAATTTTATCGATACCAACGATAAAATTAAAATGTGACAATACTTTTTGACCAACGAACCACCGGAGGAGTATACAATTCGACGCGTATATTTTTCTTTTTTTTTTTAATGTATAACCACGCATAACTTTTTTCATAGTAGTCCGGTTTTTATAAAAAAAATTATAGGAAAAATTGGTCCCATTTAAATTTTATCAAAATCGGCTGAGCCATTTTTAAAAAATCAACAAAAATGTGAAAAATGCTACATCGATCCGTGCGAAATATTCGCGAATTCTGTACACGGGTGAAGTCGGTCATGCTAATTTTTGTGATTTTAGCAACTCCTACATTTACTGGGCGCTTATGGAGTATGATTTTATTTGAAATTGGTTGAAAATTATTATTTATTTGATACTGCAAAGGGTCGGATACGGATGAACCAGAACGTTCACACAATCCAGCTGATTAGCCCACAAGGTTAAGAGCTGAGGTGGTCTGTAATTTTCCATACAAACGTATTACGGTGTTTTCTTTCTGGAAAATGGTTTTAGAGTTACAATTTTTTGCCATAAAATTAAATTTAGCTTTTTAAACTACCCTGTCTTTTCATTTTTTTGAAAAATTAATTATCAGTCAAAATATAATCCTTCAAAGTCTCAAAAAAATTCACCATTTTTACCGACATCTTTAAGGACACACCAGAATAGACTTATTAATTTCTAACAAAATATGAAATGACATAATCATGAACACATATTTTTTGTAAATTTTGATATAAAAAAATACTTGATTAATTTAGTTATTGATGAAGAAAACAGCGTAATACGAAACGTTGTCTTGCCAAGATTTTTGTAGGTATATATTGCTCTGAGCTGCAATTGTCCCTATCGCACGATGCGGAGGTAAGGTTGAGGTGAGGGAGGTTCAAACCTATACGTACACATGCACTAGGGATGTAGCAATAGACGATATTTTTGTCGATGCTCTAGTGATGTCCATCGATATCGATGTTTATTAAAAATATTTAAATCTTGTAATTTTACCGATGTATCTTTGTTACTTTTGAATAAAAAGATCTTATGTATGGAATATATGCGTTTAGTTACTGCAACTTATTGCAGCGACTACACAATTCTGTGTAGTAATTTTTTAGTATATATATATCGTGTTGTATCGGACGACATCTAAATAGTTTAGGTGCAGAATGACCAATTCTCATAATGCCTAACTAATCCGGGAATGCTCAATTCTGCGAATGCCTAATTCTATGAATGCCCAATTCTCACAATGGTTAGTTTTGGGAATGCTCAATTATCAAAATGGCAACATAATTTCAATTAAGAATTTCCTAAAAAAAAACTTACTTTAAGAGATGAAGATTGTGTATTTGTTAAAAATAACCAAAACTACTTTTTTGGTAATAAATCAGCTAGATCGCAAATTTTACGTCCTCAACATAAATTTAATATTCGTGTAGTACAAGTAAATAATACTTTGTATCATCGAAGTTCATTTAATACAGCCATAAAAGTGTACAATAGTCTACCTCTTCACATAAAATTTTTAGATCCATCAAATTTAAACATAGCTTAAAAAATGGCTCGCTGAAAATACCTTATATAGCATGAAATAATATTATGAATGTACAAATTCTGACTGATAAATATGATCTCATGTGTATATATAGGTCTTTATGTCATAGATAGATAGATAGATAAAACTCTTTATTGTGTGCACTAAGTACAGAGTAGATACTTAACTTATCTTAAATTAAATTAGTGCCACAAATGGCGGCCTTATCGCTGATAGCGACCTCTTCCAGGCAACCACTGAACGGAAAGAGATCACAAACAAGAGTATAAATGGGAGGTATCAATCTAATAATAATATATATGTAAATAATAAATAAATAAATACTACAAAAATATAAATAAACAAACATACATAATAATATAATACATAATAATAATATTGAGAAGGAAAAGAGAGACAAAGGCTAAAATGGAAGTAGCAAACACAGGATATAAAACAGACAAGTAAAAAGAGAAGAGAGAAAAGACGCAATTTCATCATTTTGAACACTGATCAAGATAAAAATCTTTCACTCTTTCCTTAAAAATGTGCAGTGACTGTGAAGTTCTAATAGAGACAGGTAAGGCATTCCATAAGCGGACAGCGGTGACAGAAAAGGCATTTTCATAAAATGTGGTATGATGGGTAGGAGTGGAGAGAAAAAGCAAGGATGATGGTCTTATAGGACGACAAGAGCCCTCACGAAAGAATTTGAAACGCTCTTTGAGATAGCCTGGAGAGGAAGGATTAAAAAGGATATTGTAGAGAAGTGATAGGATGTGAGCATTTCTGCGGAGTCTGATAGGAAGCCACTTGAGTCTAGTGTGAAACTGAGAGATCTGGTCGTACTTTCGTATTTTATTTCGTAATTTTGAAGGCGCTCAAGTTTATCTAATTGGTCTTCTGTAAGATCAAGGTAGGTAACATCAGCGTAGTCGAGAATTGGAAGAAGTAGGGATTGAGCTAGCGCAATTAGTTTATAATATGTTAATTGCTTCAATAGTAAAACTTGCCTAAAGATTGTGCTTTAACTACCGGTGATTTTTTATATGAAAATGTGATTTTCCCATTTTAAATTATTTTGCCATTTTGAGAAATGAGCATTTTTAGAATTGTCCATTCATAGAATTGGGCATTCGTAAAATTGAGCATTCTCGGAACTATGTGCCATTATACTTACTACTTCATTCATTACATTATATTAGTCTAAGCCGAAATAATAGTTCTAAATTTCTAATTAGGAATATCACGTGCTCTCTAAAAATGTATTATAACTGTAACATATAAATCTATCCTTAGTCCACCAAGCAAAAAACATTCTATGCCTGCCATGCAGTACGTGAGATCCATTTGAGAAAACAGCCCCATCGGCTATCCGTTCATTGAACTATGTGCCTTGCCACCTGTCATTTTAACTTGCCAATCCACTGAGTTTTGATAAAAAGTTCAATTAGAAGTGCTTTAAATGCTTTAATCTAATAATAATTGTGGATGTTCTATCCTGTTTTACTATTATATGTGCCCTACCCACTGCTGCTTTAATTAGCTAATTGTTTCATTTTTTATTAGTTTTTAAAGTAGAACCAAAGTATGACAAGCTGTTCTCTAAACAGTAAACCTTGCATCTGTTTAATTGAATCCTCAATTATTTTTATACCATGAGACTAATTTCTTATTCTAATTTCTTTCTATAGGTACCTACAATATAAAAGGCAAGAAGTTTTAGATTAACGAGACCCTATTACTAAGACTCCTCTGTCCGTCTGTCCGTTGGTCACTAGGCTGTATCTCACGAACCGTAAAAGCTAAACAGTTAAAATTTGCACAGATGATGTATTTGTTCCCACTATAACAACAAAACTAAAAATAGAATAAAATAAATATCTACTTCAACCGTACAGAATTCGCGAATAGTTCGGACGGATCGATTATTATTGATTTATCAAAAATGGCTCAGCCCATTTCAATAAAATTTCAATGGGATCAATTCCGAAATATATTGTTTCCAATGAAAAAAATTCTAACAAAGAATTATCAAAATCGGACTACTGTGTAAAAAGTTACGCTTGGTTATACATAAAAAATATACGCGTCAAATTGAGTATCTTCTCCGTTACGTCGGTCAAAAAATAGAATGTAATAAATATTTTTTCATGCCATACAACAGACGTGATTTTTTGCACAATTTTTATTAATATACACAAAAGGTAGACGCTTGAAATATTCTCAGAATATTTAGTAATATAATATATCAATATATAATTTATATAAATGTATCAATTTAAAAAATATATAATTGCATCGAAATAATTATATGCTCATACGGTATGAAACCTTTCGAGCGCGAGTCCCACTTGCATTTGGCATATTTATTATAGACCGCAGAAGAACGACGTTATGTAAGATATTTCCATAAAAAAATAATTAATTTATACTTAGAAAGAAGTAATTTCAGTAAAAATTTATTATGTAAACTGCAGCGCCTACGGATATCAAATAGCCAATTGTATATGATGTTAGTTAGGTACATACCTATTACGTTTTTGTCAAACAATAATTATTTGAAAGAAAATAAATTAGCTTATAAAGAAAAATTAACCCATGTCACAAATACTGTAGCTTCCTAATGGCAGAAAAATAAATAATCTTTAAAATAATTAATCTTTTATCTTTTATATTTTTGTTTGCTATCGCCTATCCGCCATACCTACTAGGTAACCAGAGCATACGTAGAATACGCGCAAGATAGCTCTACGTACGGCCAAAATGGATACAGGAACCAATTCAATTCTGCCAGGGAATACAGAATACTAATGAAATAACGTAAGTGGCGCCACGACTCGCGCGCAGAGTTATCTTGCGCGCACTCTACGTAATATCATATTTTGCTACAATTCAAAATAAAATATCGGTCGGCCAGCGAGCTCGTTGGGGCGCAGGTAGGGTGCGGGGAGAGTTCGAGCGCAGTACGCACACAAATACAATTGCATCACCACACACATTGAAGCTCCCTGGTTTGGGCGCATCGCGACGGCAATAGTTTAGTCCAAATACCTATTTCTCAATTTCCTCGTCACTAGTATTTCGCCTTAAGGTTACGATGGTTTAAAAATATCCCAGATACGCTTCCGGGCCCTATTTAGATCATGAGAGTAAGTGTATGACGGATTTAAATGTCTCAAAGGTATTTTTTATTAAATATTGATTTTTCAGGTCATTTTCTACAGAATTTAAACTGCCTTTAAAGTGGATTAGATAAATGGAATTTATCTCCGAATAAAGTCAAAAAAATCGGACAAGTGCGAGTCAGGCTCGCACACCGAGGGTTCCGTACAAACACATTGTTAAAATAATTAAAAACCTTTTTTAGCAAGTGCTAATGAAGTTCTTTTATATGATACCTTACATGATACGATTTACTCACTTTGAATTTTGAACCCTCTGAAATAGGGCCTCAAATATCACAAAATATTTGTGATATTTGAGGCCCTATTTTTTGTGATTTAAATAAAAATGTACAGTTTTCAGATTTATTCCTATATGTGTACTCTGAGACAATGCTTCCCGCCAAATTTCATAGTTTTATGTCAACGGGAACGGGATGTCAACTTTTTTTATACGATAACTGAGAAGTTTTTCTTTTACACAACTGCAAGAGATCATAGATATACCTATACAGTTTAAATTTTAACTCGATATCTTTACGCGTTCCCGAGATAAAGAGTCTTGACATACACAAAGACGGACAGACGGACAACAAAGTGATCCTATAAGGGTTCTGTTTTTTCGTTTGTGGTACGGAACCCTACAAATAAAATAATAGACGTACCAAAGGTCCTGTCACAGCTTAATAGATTTAAAAGTTGAAGTGGGCAGGGTACAAAGCATTTGTTTTCGGCTGGAACGATCACCAGGCAAGATGGAAAGACGGCCTGGTAGACTGCAGAAGTCAGGACGCAAGAGACTTTCCACTGGTCCCAAATCTTTGGGGAGACCTTTGTAGTATTGGACGATAGATCACGATGATTATGCAATAGGCAAGATGACTAAAATAAAATAAAAAGTCCATCAGATATTTAAAAATATTAGACACGTATTTTTTCTTTAGTCAATGAAACAAAAATTGACGTAGATATAGCCCGTTAAAGTTCCGCGTGACGTCACGAGTGCGCTACAAATGTATTCACTACGTCGCACTAGTGACGTCACGAGCCCCCCTCCCAAACTTTGACAAGGATTATCTTAGTCATTTATTTTAGGGGTAGTTGATGTCGGCCGAAAAGCCACCAAACTAAAGAGGGACTGGGCGGGACATGTGTCGCGGATGCACCCCGATCGATGGGCCAGGATCGTCACGGAGTGCGTGCCTGACGGACGACGCAGCCAGGGAAGACCCAAGAAGCGCTGGCGTGACGATCTTGACTCATTCGAAAGGGGTTGGCAAGAAGTTGCGATGGATCGAGACTCATGGAAGGAAATGGCGGAGACCTTTGCCCAGGAGTGGGACAGTATAGGTTAAAAAAAAAAATGTTGGATTGACAATAGAAAAATTACGTGTTCAACATTTAGTGATCATCTAACTTACTAAACTAATTATAATCCTGATTTTACTACCCAGTCATCAACCTATTATGGAAGTGTAATAAAACCTCTTCCGTATGGTTTAGCAACAACTCATGGTGGAAACTTCCACACAAGTAGAGTTAATAGGGAAGTATAACTCTAGAGCTGTCTCTAGTTCTCTACTGTCCAGTTGGTTTATAACTAAAACTAGCTTTTACTGGACAAAGGAGCACAGATGGGATAATGGTACTAAACACTGGCTATTAAGCTGTTAAGGTGTAATCGTTGTGGAGATTGACTGCTCTATAGAGGATGGTCAATGGACTACAGGACATGCTAGATTGTACTTTGTGTGTGATCAAATACCTTTTCAACATACTTGCTCATAAAGTGGCTCTAATCTCACCGCAATTAGGCACATAATTGACACCTGTATTCATACTGTGACTTTTTCATTGCTATTATTCACAAGTGAGTTATAGAGTTTTATTTTTTATTTTATTGCATGAGTTGCTCTGTTTTTAAAAAAGTTTCGATAAAAAAAAGATACACTGTACTGTATCAGCCTTTTAATAGTCCACTGCAGGACGTAGGCCTACCCACGAAGGGTGATTGGGCCATATCCACCACGCTGGCCCAGTGCGGGTTGGTGGATTCGCATTCGAATTTCTTCTACGGAAGTATGCAGGTTGCCTCACGATGTTTTCCTTCACCGAAAAACGAGTGGTGTGAAATTCCGTACATAAATTCCAAAGAACTCATTGGTACGGGTCCGGGATTTGAACCCACGACCTCACAATTGCAAGGCGGGTGTCACTACCTCTCGGCCACCACGGCTTAAAAAAACGATACGATAAAAGAAAGATACACGCTATTCGCGAAAAGCCAAAGAAAGAAACCTTATTTTTTAGTCTATGGCCGATTGCCATTGCGCGCGCATAGGAAAACTGATTAATTTTTCCCGCCATTTCAAAATATTTTTCTCAACTCATTTTCACTATTAAAAATATTTTTTAGTATTATTTTATTCACAAGCGTGTTGAAAAACGTATGCTACACGTGTGCATTGATGATTACTGTCCTCGGCAATTTTGAAATGCAATTTTATCTTTACACTCATTCATATCATTAAATAACAAAAACATAGGCAGATATATTGTGACAGGTATCACAGACAATAGGATGCTTCATGTGTGAAACGTTAACGAGACCCTTTTGTTATTTGAAGGTCACAGCACTTCCATTGAAAACGATGAAGTAATGTTGCCACATTTCTGCAGAACACTCGATACAAAGGATAAATAGTATGTTATCACTTAATAGTTAGTACCTATGTGTATTTCTCGTGTGGTTTTAACTATAAGAATAAGTAAATAAAGGCTCCTTTACACACAGGCGGTACGAGCGGTATAGCAGACGGGCGGGCATCTGTATTGTACTGGTTATATAAGAAGGGCTCACACAGGTCCGGTCGCGGTACTGCCGTACCGCCGTACCGCCCTTTACCGCTCGTACCGCTCTACCGCTCGTACCGCCTGTGTTTGATGGAGCCTTAATGAAGTCTTAATGAAGTCCCTACGCGCGGAAGAAGTGAAGCTTCGATGCAACATTGCTTCCATACCCCCTCCATGGTAGCGTTAAACGTTTAACGCAACCTTGGAAGTCGCATTATAGTTTCACAAAATTGTTTATTGTTAAGCCGTGTAGAAAGATGTTACATGTAATTATTTTTTGCAAAAAATGCCATGACCGTATTCAACCGTATACAGAATTCGCGAATATTTCGCAGGAATCCATGTAGCATTTTTCACATTATGGTTGGTTTATCAAAAATGGCTAAGCCGATATCGTAAAAATTTAAATGGGACCAACTTCGAAGTATACTCCTTTCAATAAAAAAATTATTATCAAAATCGGACTACTGTGTAAAAAGTTATGCGTGGTTATACATAAAAAAGTATATTACGCGTCGAATTGAGTACCTCCTCCATTTCGTCGGTGAAAAATGGAATGTTACATAATGATAAAGTAATGTTGCCACATCTTGCAGAACCACTCGATACAAAGATAAAAAAGTTATATACCTATGTTAGTATCCAAAAATGGTAAATAGTTTAGTACCTATGTGTATTTCCCGTGTGGTTTATAACTGTAGTAATTGTATAGTTGAAGTAGGTACCTAATGAAGATTTTGAAGTAACGTTGCCACATTTTTGCAGAACCACTCGATACTAAGGATAAATAGTTATTTATTCATGTTAGTACCTAATAATGGTAATTAGTTTAGTACCTATGTGTATTTCCCATGGATTTCAACTGTAGTTATTGTGTTTAGTTGACGTAATCAGGATTTCCAGATTTAAACATTCCTAATCGTTAAATTTTAATGTTTTGGTTTATGAGATAACTAGCTGCTTGTCCCGGCTTCGTCCGGGTGCCAATGTTAGTAAAAAAATGGTTGTCTGTAAAGTAGGTTTACCGACGATAATATTACGTAATAACGTCATATTTAATTATGTGTCACAAACCGAACGCTAAGCTCGAGTCACACAGAGGGGAGAGCCGCGAGAAAGCGATACGGTAGCGGTCCAGTGCAAAGCGCGTGCGCCCGCTTGTTATGTGTCAGGTTGCTTACAAATTCGAATATTACAAAAAAATCCCGTCCCGGATCGCGATCGCTTTCCCTCACTTCCCGCTTCTGTGTGACGAGAGCTTTAGGCTGATGATGCCTATCACTTGTTCCGTACTCTCGCTAAGGGAGGTGCTACACGGGCGTTGACGCCGCGACGCGTGACCGCGGTTGCACCGCCGCTGTACCGCGGCGGCACCGCGGCGGCGCGGTGTCTAAGTTGCTGACAGCAACACTGGTCGCCGCGGTGACATCCTTAAAGGTTTATTGTATAAATCTCCATGGATATGACTCTGCTCCTAAGCCAGATAAATTTAAGGTCTTAGGCGATAAGACCGCCTTTGTACAATATTCATAAATTGATTAAGTACCTAATTCTTTTTTGTGAATTGGTGTAGAATAAAGTGATATATTATTTACTATTGTAATTTTCATTTTAAGCTTTTGTTTCTCAGGTCAATAATATTACTATCTAATGGGACTATTATTTCAAAATTTTATAAAAATGAGTATTTTTTCTAAAATAGATCATAAAAAACGTTCAAATAGAATTTATTAAATACAATATTTTATGCTAATAGGTACTTATAGTAGTTAAGTAGGCAAGCATAGTTTCTACTGTAATAAAAATCTAGTAAATAATTACTAACACATTAAATATCTCGTAAAAACATAAAAAAATACAAAGTATTAGCAAAATCGTTATTATCGCGGCCCCTTTCAAAACCATATTCTGTAATAAACTGTACGTAAACTACATCGGTAGTTTACGTCCAGATATCCAGGGAGCATTTAAGCAATAATAACAATTTCACATAAAACTACATACAAAACACAACAAAATAAATCTCTACAATGTAAAAATACTGATTTTTCCATCATATCACAATTCAAAAATCTATTTTTCTATTCGGAATGAAAGAAACTATTAATTCTATTACTGGTAAACATTAGTAAATGTAAATATGTATATTTACAAATTATTCTAAATAAATAAATAAACTATACCACAGGTAACAAGAAAGGGTATAATCTTTCAGAGAAAGGCTTGAAAAATCGGAAAAGAAAAAGTACAAGTATTTAAAGTAAAAAAATATTTTTATTTACTTTTATAATAAACTTTTAAGATGTCTGCCAACTGTAACGTACCATATAGACCGAATCAAACTTGTTGGCGGTTGTGATGTTAGCTACAAATTGGGCAAACCCCAATCCTGATTGAAGCTCACAGATGCGCAAAAATTGTTTTTTTTTTTTTTTTTTTTTTTCAAATAGGTTAGCGTTGGATTACACACTGCCTGATGTTAAGCAGATATGCGGTCTAGGATGTAGCGCGCTTACCTAGAAGATACCTATTTACTCGAGATTTGAAGACACCTACATTGTACTTTAGCGGAAAAACAGACTCAGGCAAAGCGTTCCACATTCTGGCAGTTCGTATGGGGAATGTGGACTCAAAACGCTTGGTTCTAACGCGTGGGATGTCCACCATAAAAGGGTGGCGCTTTGGTCGTGTCTGTCTAGCCGTACGATAGAAGAAAGGGGCGGGTGGGACCAGATCGTGCAACTCCTGGGCGCACTCACCGGAGTGTATCCGATAGTAGGCAGACAGACACGCCACCCTACGTCGATGCTCGAGACTTTGCAGCTTCGACTCAGTCAAGGTTTCGTGCAGCTTGTAGCTAACTTCAAGATTGTATTTTGTTGCAGCTCGTTGGAATGTGTTAGATATAGCACGACGTAACTAGACGTGAGTTAGATGTTTTACGTGATATATAGCGAGCGCATACCTCATAGATATGGTTTAGTATATAAGCTGTTGTTATTCTTTAATAAATGACTCATTACACATTGATAGAGAGAGACTCTAGTATCTTATTGTCTTCCATCCGCCACCTGGCAAATATTTCGTGCAGCTTGTAGCTAACTTCAAATCTTTGTTTTGAATAAATATTTAGTGTTATTCCGCTATCTTGTTGTAGGCAAATAAGTTTAAGGGCATTTATAAATAAAAAACAATGTAATTGTAGCTAACTTCACAGCCGCCATGAAGTTTGATTCAGCCTATATGTTGTACCTTTACTGTGAAATCATTACGTTTATACACATTTGCATACAGTATATACCCTTTCTGTGCTATAGGCCGTATTATACAAGTCGGCGAATGTGAAGTCAGCCACAAGCTGTGCGGAACCCAATCAACTCGAAGCTTTGTGCGAGTTTCAGACAGGATTGGATATTGCGCAGCTTGTAGCCAACTTCACATCCGCCAACTTGTATGATTCGTCTTATTATTACTGTAAACTATTACTGGAATGTAACTATATCCTGACTTAATAAATTATATTATTTAGCACCGAGTTGAAAACACTGGTTTTAAATACTAAAAGTAAATTATAATAGATCCAACCGTTTATTTTCTTTTTGACAGCACCAATAGAACGTAACTGCGTCATGTTACGCAAAAGTTCACTTTTAAATGCGAGGTTTAAAAATATGACAACTGCCTAAGTTTGCTCCTTGATCCCGTATAATAATCATCTTTGACAAATTGAGTCCATAAGTGCAGTAGTTTTTTTATAAATTACAAAAAATAACAAACGTTTTTAAAAATTTACTCAATTTGTCAAAGATGATTATTATACGGGATCAAGGAGCAAACTTAGGCAGTTGTCATATTTTTAAAACCTCGCATTTAAAAGTGAACTTTTGCGTAACATGACGCAGTTACGTTCTATTGGTGCTGTCATAAAGAAAATAAACGGTTGGATCTATTATAATAGAACCAAAGATGATAATTTAAATGTATTTTGTACTTATAATGTAATGCCGCGTTCACACATAGGACGTGTTTGTAACGTACCGAAACGTAACGCTGGAAAAATTCCAAATGAAAATCAGACAAATTAGCACTAGTTTTTAAAATTCAATTTAAAAAAAAAATTCAACATTTTGATATTGAAACATTCAATTTAATGTTCCAATAACAAATTATAATACATAAAAAATATGTTAAATTAGGAAAACAAAGTTTTTTACACATACAGGGTTAGAGGGTAAGTCGACCTATTCCCGTTAAGGGTGTGTAGTTTACTTTGTTCCTGATTAATTTGACTATGAAATACACTATCCTAAGTTAAAAAAAAAAACAGATATTTGAAATTGGTATTTATAAAATTCCCAATTTTCAGCTATCAGCTCAGATATTTTGAAACGTGTAAGTCGTATTATTATTTTTATTTAATTTTTACATGTAAAATAATGTTTTATGACCTCACTACCCAATATTGTCCGTAAAATTAACCTTTAAAAAAAGTATTTGAATTCAAATATTTCGAAAACTGTGAGATTTAGCATATGGTGTTTCATAGTCAAATCAGTCAGAAACGCAGTAAATTACACACGCTTAGCGGGAATAGGTCGACTTATCCTGTAACCCTGTATACGAGCGTCAAACAACAGTAGCGTCAGAAATATTTGTCTCATATTCTCATTTTATATGTCTAGTATTGATAGCATTTGAACTCTTTCTTCATGAATAGGAATGATGACTAAAAATATAGTAAGTCCGTCACATAGATAATTAAAAAAAAATAGACACGTGTTTTTTCCCGTTAAAGTTCCGCGTGACATCATGAGTGTCATACAAATGTATAGACTTTCGTGAGAGACGTGACGTCACGACCCCCACTCCCAACCTTTGACAAGGTTTATCTTTGCCATTTGTTGTTTTATTGACAAAAGGAAAAATACGTGTGCAGTATTTTTTGATTACCCTAACTCACTCTAATTTTAATTATGATCTTTTTTTACCCAGTCATAATTCCCATTTAATGTTCATTAAAGAATGAATTTCAAATTAAATAGATACGTCTTATGTGTGAATCTGGCTTTATATGCACTTATAATATAAAAATATGGAAAGATCTTACTTTATGGGCCTCGCGACGCTTTGCAAAATGGAGAAATCCAAAGTAAAACAATATCTGCAACAATAGAAAATAATTCTAAATTAGTATTAAAGGCTCACATTTTATCTATACAGGGTTATTTCGAATCAATTAGCATCCTTTTAGGGACTTATTCTACACATCAAAACTAACAACTTTTGTACTATGACTTTTGTCAAAACTCAAAAAAAAAACTGTTCCATACATTTTGTCGCGGGTGAACGATATTTTTCTATGGAACAACAAACATTTTTTTTGAGTTCTAACAAAAGTCGTAGAACAAAAGTTGTTAGTTTTGATGCACAGAATAAGCCCCTAGAAGGATGCTAATTGATTAGAAATAACCCTGTATAATTAATATGAAAAAAAAAAAGAAATTAGATTCAGCAAGAAAAATCATGGATTAAAATAAAATCAGCCCATTCGTTTGGGGACTGATAGGTATCACGTGGATGCAACTTTTTACTTGTACTTGTTTTCTTATTAAGTTTATTCATTTTTTCATAATTCATTTATTTTGCTCATGAGCACATGAGACAGATATCAAGCACATGATGGTAAAAAACATAAATGGTACAAAGTGGCATATGGACCCCGTCGGGCGCAGCAGCAACAACAGGAGAGAGGAAGGCACCATTTTTAAGTCATAATAATTTATCTTTAATGAAAATAAAAAAACACGAAATTGTTAGTAAATGCTTAAATGTCCACTAAAAGTTACAAATTAAAAATGTCAGTGAAATCATTGTAATGTCAAAAAATTAACACATTTCGAGCTAAGCGTGCAACACCCTAGATCGCAAATCTGCTTAACATCAGGCAGTAAAAGGAGAATATTTAAAATAAAAATAAAATCAGTCTTTAGTAATAAAACCTAGATATATTAAAGTGGTAGATACGTACCTCACCCAAGCGTGCCGGCGGCCAGCGAGGCGAGCACGACGAGCAGCGCGGTCGCGACGCCGCCCGCGCCGACCTGCGCGCCGACCACGGCGCTCGACTCGGCCGTGCCGAAACTGTCCGCTGCTGACAACGTATCTGTCAAATAATCATCGGTCAGCGCACGCTGCCGATGCCCTACCGACTAATTTCAGGGTTTGCAATTTCGTGTAGTATAATATTTTTGTTTTGGGAATATTTTTGAGTTTAAAGTGCAATTTTTCTGAGCTTGATCCTAGTCTTTTTTTTTTCGCTTTGTAGCTAATGTACAATTTTGGAGTTAACAACTAATTTTTTTAAAACTTTTTTGTGTTTGGTTAATCGCGTTTCAGGAATATTACTTCATTTAATTGTATTTATTGCCGAGTACCGCGCTCGACTCGGCCAAGCCGAAACTGTCTGCTGCCGACAACGTATCTATCAAATAAATAATCATCGGTCAGCGCACGCCCTACCGACTAACTTTATAAGTTCTGTTCTAATATGGACTGTATCAGCCTTTTTAATAGGCCACTGCATGACGTAGGCCTACCCACGAAGGGCGATTGGGCCATATCCACCACGCTGGCCCAGTGCGGGTTGGTGGATTCACATACGCCATCGAATTTCTTCTAAGGACGTATGCAGGCTGCCTCACGATGTTTTCCTTCACCGAAAAGCCAGTGGTGTGAAATTCCGTACATAAATTCCAAGGAATTCATTGGTACGAAACCGGGATGGACTAGTAGCAACTTGGTATAATTCCGTTCTTCCGTGTAATTCCCGTATACTCTCCTGTTTTATTTTATTCTAAATATATTAATAAAACCTCTTGTCATCATCGTCAATATTATTTCAGCTATAGGACGTCCACTGCTGGACATAGGCCTCCCCTAAAGATATCAATAAGACCGGTTGGTAGCGGCTTGCATCCAGCGCGATCCTGTGGTCTTAATGAGGTCATCCGTCCACCTTGTGGCAAACTTCTTGTAATTTTCCTCTCCAGAAAAAAAAGGTTTCCTGGAAGAGATTGCTATAAGCAATAAGGCCGCCCTTTATTGCACTAGTTTATGTCGCTTGTTTTTTTCCTTTCTGTGTATTTTTTCTGTATTGTATTTTAGTGTTAACAATAAAGTATTCATTCATTCATTCATAATTTGATTTGTTACTACTTTAGTAGCTTAGAATTTTTGTTACAAACAATGTTTACGCCTTTTTTTTTAGATTTTTTAAGGAAAATATTTAATTCTAATTCATAGATCCGTTTCATAGATCCTAATATTAGATGATATTAACAGACTTTTTGCTCTCACGAACTGAAACTCACTGTCGATTTGTCTTCTTCATAAAATCTACTGCTTGTGTCATGGTTTATCGAATTTTATTTCGGCAACGTATCTATTTACTTATTAAGGTCAACGACAAATTTATGAAATTTAGCAATTTTCTTCTAATCACGAAAATTTTAGGAACATTTCACGACGATTCGTTTTTTAGATTAGTAGTAACAGGGCTTGACTTTTACGTTATCTACTCTGTTCTATAAACACAAACGTAGATAAATAATTTTGCTATATCAAATCAGTTTTTATCGTCATGAGAATACAGAAAAACTGATTAGAAATCTCTATCCTGATTTAAATATTTTATCTGTGTACTTTTACACAGCGATACTTAGCCTTTGAATTTTAAACTCAATACCTACGAAATAAGCGTCATCTTTTGCTCAATCCTATGAACTAAAACCAAATATCAATATCAGTCTTTCTGTATTCCTTCTTACATTAAAAAACTATTAAATATATTAAACATACACCATAAAGAAGAATAGAAAACTACCATAAACACCCAAAATTAGTCAGTTCGGCACATTATTAGCATGCAAGAAAAATAATTATTATTAAGAAGAACCTGTAATAATAATAAATATAGTGCAATTTATAATACAATAGGTCCAATTATGAAGGCGCCACCGTAAATTTAATAGCAACGTAAAAAGATTTATCTCTATCATAAGCCTAAAGTGAAAAAGAAACATAAATATTCTAATTAGATATTATGATTACGATGGCGCCTTCATAATTGGGCCTACATAAAATGACCAACCAAAAATGGAGTAAGAAAAAAGTTCACCAGAGTACACCAATAATTTATAACATGCAAAATATAATTAAGCAAGGAAAATAATTTGTATTTAAAAGGTAATATATGATACATATAATAAAGCAGACATAAATATTATAAGTACAAAATTTGATAAAATATAATGAAAAAGCAATTTAAGATAAAAATTAAACTAACTTTCGGAGTCAAATATGCTCCTCATTATAACCAACGTTTACTATGGGACAAACCCCAAAATTGCCAAAAAGCTGTTCTTTTCGAGCACTTAAATACTTTTTTTGGTGGAACAGCAGATTTTTCGCAACTTTGAGATTACATTGATAGCTCGTTTTATTACACCAAAACAGCTAGGTCATTCTCAAAATTATTATAAAGCGACATCTAGTGGAGTATTTTAAAAATAACAGATAAGTCTAAACAACATTCAATCAATTATAATATACTGCCATCTATTGACAAACAACATTAATATTTGAAATAAAATGGCAACATACCGGTTTCAGTCACACCGACTGCCGCGCGTGAAAAATGAATGAAAAATCATGTTTAGTCGTATGGCAACACAAAATGATGTATTGTGCAACTTTGAACCTAAAATACACGGTTATTCAGAACTGGCGTACTAAGCCAAGGTAATTCAGACCATAATTATGGGGTCAACCCGGAATTCGAGAACAATAAATAATAAGCCGTCTTGTAGGTACATAGAAGTGACGTCACGAAACCCCATTCCCGGACTTGACGAGCGTTATCTTTATTTCAAATAATTATCTTTGGTTTAAATAATATTTTTTGTGTTTTTTGAATTCTTTAATATATACTTAAGAAAACATCGGTTTTTACTCACGTATAATATCGCGGCCGGGCCCCTGGGAACCTGACCGGTTTCGGAGTAATTAGTACTCCTTCATCAGGGAACACGCGCGCTCCCGTCGACTGGCGCACGCGCACTCAAGGTGAGTAAAAACCGGTGTTTTCTTTAGTATAATGAATTATCACGCGAGTTTTAATGAAGTGATTCCTTTAATATACCCAATCAATTAGGTACAAAGTTGCTTATGCAAATGTAGAATTAATTGTAGCGTATTTTTTTAAATTAATCACAAAGAGACAGGTGCGAATAGGCATGACTAAAAAAATATAATTAGTAAAATATAGGACACGTGTTTTTTTGTGAGTCAAGTCGAAGTTAGCGATACCATTGTCATCGATAGTATCGATACTATCGATGGTATCAATAAGGTCGATAGTATCGATACTATTAATACTATCATCGCATGTCGATAGTATTGATACTATCGAAACGTATGCTATCGATAGTATCGATACTATTGTCAAATGTCAATAGTTTCGATAGCACTATCGATAGTATAACTGATCTTGAAGGCCACGATAGTATTACGATACTATCGATAGACTATCACTATCGCAACAACACTATTTCATTTTAACTAAGTAAAGTACAGGTTTTACGCTATATTTAAGTAGAAATTTTTGAAATAGAATTTTGGGGTACTCCAACCTTGAGAAAGATTGCCAAATGCAATTGAAACTATAGTAGCAGTTTTCTACTAAAATTAAGTGTCCACCTGTGCTTTACTTAATTTAAATGTGCGAAAACTACGCTAGTTTCCGTAGTGCAACACTATTTCAGATTTTCGTCGACACATTATCCCTCTGGTATCTCGGTGGGTGCAGGTGATATGTTATAATATTGTGTACCATGTATTGCAGCACTCACCTCCATATTTGTTAAGGAGCGCCATGATGACGCCGTTGGTCCAGCCGAATCCCTTTTGAAGTACGTACTCTCCCCCGCTGCCCGACCCACCGAATATCGTCGCGTCGTACTGAGGACAAAAAACAAAGTATTGTTAATCCTTTCCTAATTATAATAGGCATGGTGACTAAAATAATGTAATTAGTCCGTCAGATAGACTATCAAAAACATTATACTCTGTAAAATTTAACTTGATCTCTGCGACAGTAGAAGATTGACATTTTTAGAGTTGGGATAGTGGCGGAAAAAATCAATTTTCAAACAATGTTGTAATGAAATCGAATAAGTAGTCGAAGGTGTGAAATTGGATTTTATTTACTTACTATTATTTAAGATCAAGTATGTACACATGTAAATAATGTTATGCTATTAATTATATACTCATAATAATGTAACGATAGTATTTATCGACGTTTTTCAATATTATCGATGCTAATTTAACATATAATTGGGTTTAATTGAATTACACATGTAAAAAATGTTATGATATTAAAACATACAATAAAATTAATGATAAATTAAGTTTTATTTAAAATATCGTCAGTATAAACTATCGATATTTTAATTAAAACTCTATCTAAAACTCTGTGGTCACGATCATTCGTCGCCCATCACTAATCGGCATGCCCATAAAGTATGACATTGACAGGTACTGTCTGTACTATTAAGAAATTCAGGACTTCATAGGCGTGATTTTTCTGACAGCTGTCGCAGAGATCAAGTTAAATTTTATAGAGTATAGACATTTATTTTTTCGTTTGTCAATTAAACAAAAATGAATGAAGATACAGCCCGTCAAAGTTCCGCGTGACGTCACAAGTGCCATAAACAAATTGCCCCTTTACAGCAATTTAATCCTATTATTGAAGTAGGTAGTTATTTATATTTTTATTATTCATTTTTTTAATCATTTTTTAAATTCAATTATGTATTGACGAAAATCCGTGACATTTTAATTGACCTACTTCTATAATCCTACCAATATTATAAACGCGAAAGTTTGTGAGGATGGATGGATGGATGTTTGTTACTCTTTCACACAAAAACTACTGAACGGATTGAAAACTTTGCAATAATATAGCTTATATATCAGAATAACACATAGGCTATAAATTATAATGATATTGCGTCAAAAATCAAAATATCATGCGGGCGAAGCCGCGGGTAAAAACTAGTCTATGATATTTACATTGTACTTCTGATATTTTGTATTGTTCCGACATTATTTAATTTTGTATTCGGTTGCCTCTCTCTACAGCATTTAATCTTGTTGCTGAAGTAGATAGTTATTTATTTTTTATTTAATCAATTTTTAAATTTAATTTTTGCGATTGTGTATTTGTGAAATGACGAGATATATTTTGCGGTACTAATTATTATTATACAAACTGTTGTATATTTAATTTTAATATTAAGCTCAATACATCAATAAATGATTCTAATTGTAATTCATACAAATGCATAGACTTCTGTGAGTGAAGTGACGTCATCACCCCCACTCCCAAACTTTAGCAAAGTTTATCTTTGTCATTTGTTGTCTGATTGCCAAAAGAAAAAACACGTGTCCAATAATTTTTGATTATTTAACACACAGACTAATTTTAATTACTATTTAAGAGATGCCTACTTTAAATTATATCAGTTCACTAGCTGACCCGGCCACGCGTTGCTGTGGCTAAATAAATTAAAATTGCGACTATATCCTATCTCTCAAGTTGGATCGAACTGCACATGGTGTGCGAATTTTATTATAATCGGTTAAGTGGTTTAGGAGTCCATTGAGGACAAACATTGTGACACGAGATTTATATATATTAAGATTTATAAGAGATAATATTATCTATGTCGTACTACAGTGAGCGCCCTGTATTTGCAATGCCCGACAAGGGCAACTAAGTCTTAAGAGCTTTAAAATAATTATAGGACCTAATTGTAAAACACTTAGTAGCAAATAAAGCATATAAGCCTCCTCAGGCTTATGCCTTGCAGTGGGCTGAAATAAGCTGATGATGATGATGATGATGAAAGTATATGAATAAAAAAAAATTAATAATGATTTTATTACTCAGTCCTTATGCCTATTCTGTACCTCCTGTGATAACAAGTCAAAAATCAACATTTTACAGTTGCTCTAATATCAAGTTGCAGTTTCAAATCTAGTTCGGAACTAAGAGGCCTAGGTTATAGTTAAGTACCATTTTTGTAGATAAAACATTTACTTTCACTGTGCATTTCAATTTTAAATATTATTGTTCTATAGTAATTTAGGAAAACTCAATGTTTTTTAATTTTAATATGTGTTTAATTTTTTTTTAATATAATCATTGTCGACCAATACTGTGCTAGAGTAGTGAATAGTCTTATAACCCTTTCTGGGTAAGCTTATGTTCAACAGTAGACTATCTAACAGCAGGTAAAGTTCTATAGCCTACCTGAATGCTCGTAAGCAGCCAGCGTTCAATTGGATCTGTTGAAGATGATCTTTTTTTGCTAAAACATTTCTTACCTTTTCAAAGTAGCTTTTTTGCTTCGACGCAACTAAAATGTACTACTAAAAAGATTTTTTCATTAATATCAGAAAAAAATTTTGACGAAAAAGAATTTTGAAGAAAAAAAAATTTTTATGAAAAAAATTGAATTACCTAAAATCTTTTTCGCGAAAAAAAATGAACTCACTTTTTCCAACATGGCGTTCATTTGCTTCCAAACTTCGAAGTTGCTCCGCACCCACTTGGTGGCCACCTCGCTGGCGTACCGCATGGCTTCCGGCACGCCGGTGTCGGCCAGCCCCATCACCACCATGTACTGCAGCGGCGGCCAGGCGTTGGGGTAGTCCCACTGCTCGCCCGTGTGCTCGAACGTGGACGGGATGCCGCCCTCGAATATGTCCACCTGTGCTCAAGCGAATTTCATATATTTATTGGGGAAAAACGACAATATTACAAAAATAAATGTAGGAATATCGTCAATGTATTAATTACGTTCCTTTTATTTTTAAGATAACTCAAAAACTACTTGATCAAATTTAAATGGGTCATAATAAATGAGATACACCAATTTTTTTTCCATTCTAAAGGGGGTTTCAGTTCTCATCGTGTTTAAAATGGGGTAATATATAGCGCGAGCATAGCGAGCTCGAAACTTTTTATGTATGGAATTTTTTTTTTTTTTTTTGCGACTTCTGAGCTATATATTATTTCCATTCTAAAGGGGGTTTCAGTTCTCATCGTGTTCAAAATGGGGTAATATATAGCGCGAGCATAGCGAGCTCGAAACTTTTTATGTATGGAAATTTTTTTTTTTTTTGCGATTTCTGGGTTATATACTATTTCCATTCTAAAGGGGGTTTCAGTTTTCATCGTGTTTAAAATGGGGTAATATATAGCGCGAGCAAAGCGAGCTCGAAACTTTTTATGTATGGAAAAAATATTTTTTTTTTTTTGCGACTTCTGAGCTATATATATTGTTGGAAGGTAGACGAGAACCAGCCGGCGAATGATTTAAAAGGCGGTGCGCAAACGCCGCGCCGTCACTTTGCCTCGAGCCACCGTCGTGGAAACATCGTCCGATATTTCATTTCTCTTTCGTTAAATTGTGTCGAATCGCTGTCCGATTGTTTAACTTTTGATTATTTTTGTTGAATTATAATTCTCAGAAGTGATTCGGTGTTTTATTTTTGAAATAAAATCGGTTCAAGTATCCAAAATCAGAAGTGGGATAGAATCTACGTTTCACGCGTTGTTCTATCTCACTACTCTGCCCACATTATGTTGCAAGGAAATGTCGGACAATGTAATGGCCATCGAAATAGTAGTTTGCGCAAAATCTACATGAAGGTAGTTGCCTAAGAGCGAAACTAGGCGCGAGTTAATAGTGAAGTGAAGTGTTGGAGCAGTGCTTGATAGCTCATAGGGTGCGTCGAATTCCCGCAACCCGCAGGCCTCGCCGCCTGACCGGTGGGCATGCCTTCCTCAGCAGGCTTTGCACCTGTTCGGTGGGCATTGCCGCCTGTCACCTTTGCGATGCCGGCTACTCGGCGGGAATCACCGTCGTCAGCAAGCCTCGTCGCGCTCAGCAGCACTTAGCACCAAGAGAGGCTGGTAAACTGTTTGTGGCATATAACGTCACGGTAACAGACTGCATTGCTGATGCAGTACTTTTCTTCAGAATGTTGGTGAGAGCTATCCATTACTTTTACATTTTGCGTTTGTGCCCATGTTTACCAATGGCAAAATAGACCGTGCTAAGTACTAGACTACCGACTTTTACGAATCGGGTTTTGTTTAAATTAGGATTCAGGCCCATGCGTAAATAAATGGCGGGTGAGTGATCATTTATTGTAAAGCGAGCCACCACCGGAACTGATGACCAAGACCGCTCTGACAAGAGTGTATACGACTAAGAAGAAGAGTGATCATACATGGGGTTCTTTATTGCAAACACGAGCTATTTTGTCTGCAATAGCTAATCATCTCGATTACCTATTTTGTTCGGGGTCAGGAACACAGCTCGAACAAAACTACCCTACATGTAACATTTTTGCTGTGTAGGTTACGCATTAAACATTTTGTGAAAAATAATAATGCCAAGTATGTGCCTTTAAATAGATGTTGTGAAGTTCAACTCATAAGACGGGCATTGTTTTTTCGTGGTGAATTTGTCCGCCTTTCTGCGAAAGTCAACTGACATTATTTGACACTCATTTAAATCTTAAACGTGCTTATAGCCGGGATTCTAATGTAAGAATTGTTTTAGTAAAGAAAGAGCTGGTTTCGATAGATTGTTTTTAGATTTTGAATATGACTTGAGATAGGTACGGGGTTAGTCCCGTCAGATGTTTGTTGGGGAACTGTAAATTCTACTTTGTGTGATTTCGGAATGATTATTTTCTAGTGAAAGAAACTGATCCTTTTAAAATAAAAGTCAAGGTCAGGTGTGACCGAGCTCTGATAAGATCTAACTTCTACTTATGTAATTTTTCACATGTAGTCGAAGACAAAAGTAGCAGGCAAGTAAGGCAATCATTAAAGCCGGCAGCTTTGCAGCTGCAGTTTGTGCGTTCTGATGGGTTTTATTTGAAAGTATGTACTTAGGGTTGCTTTTATCAAAAGTGTTATCTATGTAGTTGCCGTGACAAAGAAGAAAGAGAGAGTAAGCTCAACTCTTTTTAAACGCTTTTTCTCTGTTTGTAGTTGTGACGCTGCAGCGTTTCCGATAAAACGCGGGAGTGCGTCTCATCGAGGTCACTGAATGTGATGGAATGTGGTGGCCCAGTTGTGAGTGCTTAAATGTTTGATTTTGCACTGGAAAAGGTAAAATGTTTGGTGACCTGTCGACTATAATAAGTCGTAGCCTTAACGTTTTACACCATCGCCCGGCAGTCGTGAAAGTTTTGGTGACAAGTGGTGTTGTTGATAACTTGTCAGGACTACACCCGATAGACATGGGTAGTAGCTAGATTTCTGAGTTTTGAAAACCCGATCGCAACACTAGTTTTTCAAAATAACCGGTTACATTCTTCTTACCAGGCAAAAATAAATCTTAACTGTGTCGAAATAACGGTGAAATTTAATTATCATGGCGCCATAACCAGAGAAAAAACTGATTTTCTTAGAGCAAGCTAAATTTAACTTTCTCTAAAGAAAACTAAAGTTGATTCTTCACTAACTGTGTATGTAGCCGTGATTAGTTCTGGACCGTCGCCGCGTAGCTGTCGGTGTCGCGTGGGTTGCAACGAAACAGTTTGGTTTTTAGTAACCAGAAAAGCCACGACACGAGCGCGACACGGCGTAGCTAGGTTATTATGTGTAGCAGTTTTTCGACATTGCAAAGAGCAGTTTTTCGGCTATGTAGCTAGAGACAGTTTTATAAAGCTGCTACGATACGTAACGCCCAGTCGCCCACTGCTAACACCCGATAAGCGATAACTTACAGATGCAAATAAAGATTTCTAATTTTAATATGATCTACTGTTCGTGCAATATTCATTTACTGGTACAATTTGTAGGGAGTACTGTACACTGATAAACTTGTAATGATCAAGTTTGTGCCCGATCAATTGAAGAGTATGAACGTAACCTGCCAAGTGTTTTGTTACGTCTCTGTCTGTCTATAGAAGTACCTACGTTTAACAATGTGTTGCTATGTGAAAAGTTTACTTTCTGTAAAAAGATTCATCTGACCCTTATCATTTTTATCTGTACTGTGCTAGCCTTTTGATGATCCACTGCAGGATGACGGGCATACATACGAAGGTTGATTTAAGGGTGATGTTCATCTATTTGAAGGGAAATGTGCCCCTGAAAGATTAACGTAAAAGCTTTGCAATTGTTTCCGAGTTATATGATTATTGAGACGTCATTGACACGTTTTGTGACCCTAGCAGTGGCTCAGTGGTGATGTTTTACGTTTCATAGTTCTAATTGTGTTTTCTCTGGTTTGTCTCAGATCGATCGAGATACGGCTTCACGCAGTGCCTCTGTCCCTGGGAAACGAGTAATGCCTCACGTCGTGCCTCTTACTCAGCGCGGGATACTGCTTCACGTTGTGCCTCTGTCCCTGGGAAACGAGTAATGCCTCACGTCGTGCCTCTTACTCAGCGCGGGATACTGCTTCACGTTGTGCCTCTGTCCCTGGGAAACGAGTAATGCCTCACGTCGTGCCTCTTACTCAGCGCGGGATACTGCTTCACGTAGTGCCTCTGTCCCTGGGAAACGAGTAATGCCTCACGTCGTGCCTCTTACTCAGCGCGGGATACTGCTTCACGTTGTGCCTCTGTCCCTGGGAAACGAGTATTGTCTCACGTCGTGCTTCTTACTCAGATACTGCTTCACTCCGTGTTTCTGCCCCTGAGAGCGAGTAAAGCAACAAGTCGTGCTTCTTGCTTGGTCGAGACAGGCTTCACACCGTGCTTCTGTCCTTGGGAGCAAGTAAAGCATCCAATCGTGCTGCTTACTTGCTCGGGATAGATAGATTTCACGCCGCCGCGCCGTAGCTCACTAGTTAAGTATACGCCTCTTGACATTTTTGCTGTTTTTTTGGCTAAGTAACGATTGTTTGTTTCTTTTTTAGTCATAACACAGGATACACTTCAAACGTATTTCTTTCTTGGTTATTTAGTCGTAATCATAGTCATGGTTACAAAGTGCCTTTGATGAAATTTTGCTTTGCTGCCCTGATCACCCGGATACTCTAAGAGTGAATTTTAATAAGATTTGACGAATCTGAACTGAGATTTATCCGTGACCATTACAAGAAATGTTTCTTGACAGACTTTGCAAGGCGATACTTGTAGACTTCAATTTTTTTTTCGGTTCAGTTTCATGTTTAATGATTGAATCTTTTTGAGCAAGAAAAACTCCATGTCTGGATAGTTTTTGGCTTGCCTTCAAGCCTTTTCTATGATTTCGTACATATGCAAATCGTTTCACGTTCTGTACAGATGCTGACCTAGAAAAGGAAGAAACTACTTCGGCTGCGGCTGAGCTACAGCCACAAATTGAAGTCTAGCTGTTTCCGGTACCAGGGCTGTGAAAAGAAAATGAACAGGTTCCGTCTGGGTCTGCACGTCTGGGTTGCATAGAACTACCAAGAGACTTCTACTCAAGCGTGGCATATGAACCCTCCGAGCCTGAGCACCATCTAAGCTTCGATGCCAATGCTTGAGACTGGCCTGCAGAGCTAAGGGAGACCGAGGACGGTCTCATTTATCAAGAAAGGCCGTGTTGGAAGGTAGACGAGAACCAGCCGGCGAATGATTTAAAAGGCGGTGCGCAAACGCCGCGCCGTCACTTTGCCTCGAGCCACCGTCGTGGAAACATCGTCCGATATTTCATTTCTCTTTCGTTAAATTGTGTCGAATCGCTGTCCGATTGTTTAACTTTTGATTATTTTTGTTGAATTATAATTCTCAGAAGTGATTCGGTGTTTTATTTTTGAAATAAAATCGGTTCAAGTATCCAAAAATATATTATTTCCATTCTAAAGGGGGTTTCAGTTCTCATCGTGTTCAAAATGGGGTAATATATAGCGCGAGCAAAGCGAGCTCGAAACTTTTTATGTATGGAAATTTTTTTTTTTTTTTGCGACTTCTGAGCTATATATTATTTCCATTCTAAAGGGGGTTTCAGTTCTCATCGTGTTCAAAATGGGGTAATATATAGCGCGAGCATAGCGAGCTCGAAACTTTTTATGTATGGAATTTTTTTTTTTTTTGCGATTTCTGGGTTATATACTATTTCCATTCTAAAGGGGGTTTCAGTTCTCATCGTGTTTAAAATGGGGTAATATATAGCGCGAGCAAAGCGAGCTCGAAACTTTTTATGTATGGAAAAATTTTTTTTTTTTTTTGCGACTGCTGAGCTATATATTATTTCCATTCTAAAGGGGGTTTCAGTTCTCATCGTGTTCAAAATGGGGTAATATATAGCGCGAGCATAGCGAGCTCGAAACTTTTTATGTATGGAAAAATTATTTTTTTTTGCGATTTCTGGGTTATATATTAGCCCCTTACAAAAAGTTGTTTTTATTGTTATATATCCCTACTATGGATATATCCATCGTCTAGGCAACCATTTTGTACAATATTATGTAATTTCTACAGCGATTTACCTTAATTTTATCCAAATAGTTGATAACCCTGCTGACATAATACTCTTTCCTCGCGACATCGTAGCATTTGGTCCAGAGAGGCGCCACGTTAGTTGGGTAGAAGTAATCGCGCCGCCTCCCCGACTCTAAACTATAGTCCAACCACACTCCCACGTCTTCGTGCCACAGCACCTGAAATTAACAAATTCAAAATTAAATACCTTGAAGAGAAAAATTAATAATTATTTTTCGAAAAATAACATAACCTACTTCAACCATTGCAATCTACGAACATAATGTTTTTCGCAAAAAAGTCGCAACGCCGACTTCTACCGTATATAGAGTGTCAAGTGGGAGATTTGCAAATCATATCGAATTACTTTTACGTCGCGTTGACCGAGCGCCAGCACATTGACACACACTCTTGAATTAGCCAATCACAGACGTTGCCGCGCTCGTGTTCGATCGGTTTGGCGCTCGTTACATTACCGTAAAAAATACTCACACTTAGCTATTCAGTTTTCTGTACGTGACACAAGATGGTGCTGTGCCATTTCCATACAAATCACATCAAACGTTAACGCGATCGACCTCGAGCAAAAATCTCGCACTTAGCCCTCTGAATTCGAATAATTTGCACGAATCGATGTGACATCCATAATATACATTATAGTTGATTTTTCAAAAACCATTTGATATCGATCAAATTTAAAAGGGACTACCTCGAAAATTTATAAGAAAATATCATTAAAATCTAAACAAAGGGAAAAGTGATTTAATTTGAAGTGCACATCTTCGGCAAATAATTTTCTGGAATCTCGACGTTATGTCACCCAATTAGTGTTGTAACCGAGCACTTTGGCACCGCGCGGCGTTGTAGTCAGCTTGCAATCGCCTTACGACTAACTAAAAGCCTGCCCACTACGTAGCTTGGGCAAGGTTTTGGCTCGGACACTTTTTTAGATGATTGTGATTCTATATTTATAGTTGCTCGAATGTGCACATGCTATACTGTGGCACCTTTCTAAAACTAATTTTGTGTACAAAAATCTACAGACCTTTGAAGGTTTAGAGGGCCGTTAAAGAGGGGATCTTACTTGTTTAAATCAGGGATGAAACATAATAGTAGATTGAATCATAAGGGAGCAAAATAATATTTTTATGGCGAGGGCGTTTTTTTGAATCCAGAGCGAAGTGAGGGATTCTTTAGTAGAATCCTGAACGTAGAGAGGGGTTCAAAGTACGTCGCCCGAGCCAACAATATATTTTACGCCCGAGTGGTACACTCTACTTTTCATTACCTCTATGAGAAAACAAAAGCGCCTCATATTGTAATATTACTATTTAATAAAACGTAGAGTAACAAATACATTTAAATTAAACTGTATCTAAAAATAAAAAAATGAAAACTTATATTTACATTTATTTCATTCATTTTCTTGGCGCTGAACACTAACATTACAAATACTTCCAAATTCTAAAAGTGCGCGGCAAAGATCATTCCGTCGCACTTATTTGTTCCAAATTCAAAAAGTGCGCGGCAAAGATCATTCCGTCGCACTTATTTGTTCCAAATTCAAAAAGTGCGCGGCAAAGATCATTCCGTCGCACTTATTTGTTCCAAATTCAAAAGTGCGCGGCAAAGATCATTCCGTCGCACTTATTTGTTCCAAATTCAAAAAGTGCGCGGCAAAGATTATTCCGTCGCACTTATTTGTTCCAAATTCAAAAAGTGCGCGGCAAAGATCATTCCGTCGCATTTATTTGTTCCAAATTCAAAAAGTGCGCGGCAAAGATCATTCCGTCGCACTTATTTGTTCCAAATTCAAAAAGTGCGCGGCAAAGATCATTCCGTCGCACTTATTTGTTCCAAATTCAAAAGTGCGCGGCAAAGATCATTCCGTCGCACTTATTTGTTCCAAATTCATAAAGTGTGCGGCAAAGATCATTCCGGCGCACTTACTTGTTCCAAATTCATAAAGTGTGCGGCAAAGATCATTCCGGCGCACTTATTTGTTCCAAACTCAAAAAGTGCGCGGCAAAGATCATTCCGGCGCACTTATTTGTTCCAAATTCAAAAAGTGCGCGGCAAAGATCATTCTGGCGCACTTATTTGTTCCAAATTCAAAAAGTCCGCGGCAAAGATAATTCCGTCCGGCGCACTTATAAAGTTCCTTATAGAAAACACCAGCTTTGGTCGCATTTAAAGGCGAACCAAGTAGTCCTTTTCGAATAGATGTGATGAAAATATGTTTTTTTTTTTTAATAGGTTAATGTTAATGTTACCATACCTGGTCAATAGCCTCGGAGAGCCTGGCGTGCACGTCCCGGTAGTACTGCGCCTTGTCATGGTTATCTAAGCTGGAGTGGAACTCCGCCATCGACTGCGCGTTCCAACACATGAGGGCGTTCAGGTCTACTGGCAGGATGGAGCGGGTCTTCAGGTTGGTCAGGTTGCCTGCAATGTAAAATAATAATACGTTATAATACAGGGTTATTTCTAATCAATTAGCATCCTTCTACGGGTGAACTATATTATTCTATGGAACAACAAATTTTTTTTTTGAGTTTTGACAAAAGTCGTAGAACAAAAGTTGTTAGTTTTATGATTTTATTTTGAGTGCTTTCCACACTAGATTTTTATCTCAAAGAATTATCTTTGTGATAAGCATTTCAAAAATCTGAAGCGAACGCAGGATTTGAACCTGCCCCTTCGGATCTTCGGATCCTTCGGATTTGAAGCTTGCGTAGGAGGCGCGCTGGCTCAGTTGGTTAGAGCGTCGGGCTAGTGATCCGAAGGGGCAGGTTCAAATCCTGCGTTTGCTTCAAATTTTTGAAAAGTTGTTAGCTTTGATGCACAGAATAAGCCCCTAAAAGATGCTAATTGATGAGAAATAACCTTGTATACACATGGAATTAAGTGTCCGATGGGGTCGTAAAGTTCTCGAGTGGAGACCACGCACCGGCAAGCGCAGCGTAGGATGTCCTATAAGGTGGACGGATGACCTCATTAAAACCGGCAGGCCGCTACCAACCAGTCTTATTGAAGATCTATATGGGAGGCCTATGTCCAGCAGTGGACGTCCTATGGCTGATGCATGGATGGATGGAATTGAGTGAGTTCGTATAGGCCGGGTGGCTAGCCCTGGTGTCAGTTTTATAAGCAGCCTGAAGCGTAGTATACAGGGTTATTGATAATCAATTAGCATCCTTTTAGGGGCTTATTCTATACAATATATCAAAACTAACAACTTTTGTTCAACAACTTAGTTATCAAATTAAAAAAAATGCTGTTCCATAGAAAAATGTCAAATGTCGTTCACCCGCGACAAAATGTATGGAACAGCTAATTTTTTTTAAAAGTTTTGTTAAGTCGCAGAACATAAGTTGTTAGTTTTGATGTACAGAATAAGCCCCTAAGAGGATGCTAAATGATTAACAATAGCCCTGTATACTGATCACCTAGACCTATGTCCAGCAGTGGACCAGTACCTTTATTAGTTCCGTTGAGCATGAACCAGCGGGACGAGAAATCCCAGCCGGATTCCGCAGCGGCCTTCAACTCAGAATACAGGTCCTCTTTCTCATCGTGCTTGTCTAAATGCCTGAAATTTAAGGAAAATTAAATTAAACTCAAACTCAGACCGAAGTTTTTTTTTTGTCATCTTACTCACGGCCGCTGACCCCAAACTAAGCAAAGTTTGTGATATGGCTTCCAGAGACTGATATACTACAATGCTGCCAGCATGCTGGGCACGCTGCCAACTGGCAGTGGGCTTGAGCACTTGGATTATCTTTAGACCTTCAAGGGTCTGTGGATGATCCAATTGCTTTCTATGTATTAGTAGTGTAGTATTTAAAAAAAAACATATACTTATTTTTAAATACATACTTATATAGATAGTGACTAAATAACACCCAGACACAAAGCAAACACTTATGTTCATCACATAAATGTTTGCCCTGGGTGGGGATCGAACCCACGCCTCTTTGACCCAGAAGTTAAGGTCACTAACCACTGAGCCCCCGAGGCTGTCAAGATTAGTAGAACTAAATCTAACATTGAGAACTAGTTGTTACTGCTAGTTGTAACTACAGACCGACACAACGTAAGCAGATAAACCTTACAGTGTTATCTACTTAGCCTGCACTAAGCCCTGTATTAAGACCGTCATTATGAACAACTTTTACTATGGGGCAAACCCAAAATAGGCTAATTGACTAAATTTTAAAAATGGGTTTTTATATACACATACTTTTACTTATATCTATTTTATCCCAAAAAAACCTTTATTTTAATAAAATATTAACATTTACATAACGTATTTTGTATTTTTTTAAAATTATTTAATTTTCTGTCGAAAACGGGAATAGTGTCATAGCGTCTTGAATAACGTTACAACCCGTCACAGTCGCAGTGAAAACGTCAACTACTACGATGATCAATAAAGTAGATTATACAAGAAGTATTTATGTAAATTTAAACTTCTTGACGATGATGTTTCGCGGGTCGTGACGTACACTTTCTGATTTGTGTTCTCTGTCACGTGATTGTTATTTTGTTAGAAATTATTCTAGATCTTTAATTATTATAAAATATAGATTTGTTTTACCTTATCTGCTAATAAATAGAAACTATAATACAAACAATTTGTTATTAGTGGACACAAGCCTATTGCAACTCGGAATCGACAAAATGAATGAAACATTTACATAGACAGACAGACAGACAAAACTCTATATTTAAAACCACAATATGAAAAATAAACTTTTTTTACACATCTTTTCTTTTCGGTCTTATCACCCATGGCGATTTCTTCCAGGCAACCTTGCACGAATATGAACTACATAGTACTACATAGTAGTCTCAGAACATATAAAAAAAAAACAAAGACAGAATGTTGTGAACACACAAATGAGGCCGACGAAAACTACGCCTCGCCGTGTACAGACAAGAACACACACATCAAACGTACAAGGAAACTACGCCTTGGCTTGTCAGTCGAACTATGGCGGCGCAACAGCTCATCAACATCTCACACATGTATAAAAACTGGCCTCACTCGACTGTTCAACGACGTTCTCTCTTGGTTTTTTTATTTACTCTGAGATAGAGTGCCGTGGTGGTCAAGAGGTAGTGACACCCGCCTTACAATCGTGAGGTCGTGGGTTCGAATCCCCGGTCCCGTACCAATGAGTTCTTTGGAATTTATGTACGGAATTTCACACCACTGGCTTTTCAGTGAAGGAAAACATCGTGAAGCAACCTGCGTACGTCCGTAGAAGAAATTCAATGGCGTATGTGAATCCACCAACCCGCACTGGGCCAGCGTGGTGGATATGGCCCAATCACCCTTCGTGGGTAGGCCTACGTCCTGCAGTGGACTATTAAAAAGGCTGGTACAGTACAGTACAGTAGTCCGATTTCGATAATTATTTTTTTATAGGAAAGAGAATACTTTGAAGTTGGTCCCATTTAAATTTCATCGAAATTGACTGAGCCATTTTTGATAAATCAACCATAATGTGAAGTGCTACATCGATCCGTGCGAAATATACTCGAATTCTGTACACAGTTGCAAGTCGGTCACGCTATTTTTTGCAAAAAAATAATTATAGAAAGCCCAGAGAGACAGACAGACAAAACTCTTTATTTACAACCACAATAAGAAAAATAAACACTATTTACACATATACGACAAAAATATGATTATAAAGTGGCGGCCTTATCACCCATGGCGATTTCTTCCAGGCAACCTTGCAGGTAAAATAAAACACTGACCTGGCACAGTCCACATCTTCTTTGTAACTCTCCGGGCGAGGTCCTTGGGACTGGGAATTATACCGCATCATTGTGTACCTGAGGAAAACATCAAATTGTATTCCAAAAACAGTAAGATTCTTTGACACCCGAAATGTGGATACAATAATCGAGGAAAAAAGAAATTAATTTTAATTTAAGTAATTTAAATAACCCTTATTGGTGAAGCAGGCTGCGTCACGATCAAGGCTTGAAAACCGGGTTAATTTTCGAACCGGTTAAGACCTAAGGCACATGATAACTTTATTTTTCTGTTTCGTACTAATTGAGGTTTTTTTAAAGGTTTTTGTTCAACAATACACACGCACGCACACACACATACACGCACGCATGCACACACATATGATGTGAAACTGCAAAAAAAATATTATTACTACGGGACTAATCGCGCACTAAAATTACGAGATAAATAAATACCTCCTCATCCCGACGTTTTATCCTACTAATATTATAAACGCGAAAGTTTGTGAGGATGGATGGATGGATGGATAGATGGATGTATGGATGTTTGTTACTCTTTCACTCAAAAACTACTGAACGGATTGAGATGAAACTTTGCAATAATATAGCTTATATATCAGAATAACACATAGGCTATAAATTATAATGATATATTGCGTATGCGGGCGAAGCCGCGGGTAAAAACTAGTTTTATTATAAACGTGAAAGTTTGTGAGGATGGATGTATGGATGTTTGTTACTCTTTCACGCAAAAACTACTGAACGGATTGAGATGAAACTTTGCAATAATATAGCTTATATATCAGAATAACACATAGGCTATAAATTATAATGATATATTGGGTATGCGGGCGAAGCCGCGGGTAAAAACTAATATATAATAATAACGTGCTCAAATCGCGAAAGTTTAAAAACAACATCCAAAAAAAATTTTTGGTAACATAGTATAAATCAGGTCTAGTTTTTAAGTTGTATGTATTGTGTTTATTTTTTTAAAGGGTTGTTGATTTGATTGATTAAATAAAATAAAAATAAGGTTCGCATATCGGTTGAACGGAATAAACCGGTTTAGAACAATTGTTTGTTGCGCGCCCCTTCTTCACGCCTCCAATGTGCCAGTGCCACGTGACGCGAGGGCAAGGAGCGAGTTAGCGCGTGTCTGTTACCCGCCCCCGCACCCTGCCTTACGTACCGCGACGCGGGCTTCTCGCGGAATAAACCGGTTAATAAAGATTTTAAAACACTCTTTGTACAATTAAAAAAATCAGATCGGTTTTTACGGTTTTAATTCTGGTGAATTTTAAACCGGTTTCAAGCCTTGGTTGCTGTTTTCGAAGTTAACATCGTGAGGAAACCTCTATAAGTCTGTAAAAGAAATTCGATGGTCTATGCGAATCGTCCACATACCCACAGTGGGCCAGCGTGGTTGATAATATTATTGCCTCTCGTGAGTAGAGCTATGTGCTACAGTAATCTGTTAAAAAGCCAGTAAAGTACATTATACTGGTTATGAAATAGTAAAATATCTCACTTATGACCGTTGTGCTCGACGTCGACCGTGTGGTTGGTCATCCAGTAGTCGAATTCCTTGTCCAGGGTGTGGATGTGGCTGCGGAGGAAGTTCTCATCGTAGGTGTCTTCCATCAGGAGGCTCACCATGGGGATCAGGAATGGGGGCTGCGATCTGAAAAAACATAAAAAATTAGTGAAAAAAATAGTAGCTGAAGCCTCACCGAGCAATTCACTTTGTGCAATAAATAAAATAAAAAATAAATCTTCATAAATTTAAAGAAATTCAAGTTCTCGAATGGAGACCGCATACCAGCAAGCGCAGCGTAGAACGTTCACCTAATAGGTGGATCGACAATATAAGTATAACCGCAAGAACGGGCTGGATGCAAACCGACCGGCCTTATTTATAGATCCATATAAGCCTATGTCGGTTAGGTTACTTTGGCTCTTCTTCGAATTTTCTCATTTCTGATTCGATCTCGCTGAAATCTTTGTCGTCGTTTCAGCCATAGGACGTCCACTGCTGAACATAGGCCTCCCCTATAGATCTGCAATAAATCCTCATCAGAACTTGTGGGTGGACATCTTAAACTGTGTATAAATTCAAATCTATGTTTTGAATTAATATTTAGTGTATTTCCGCTATCTTGTTGTAGGCAAATAAGTTTAAGGGCATTAAGTGCATTAAGGACATTTATGGAAAAAAAAATACAAACAATTACTAATATTACAATAATTATACATTTAAAAACTTAATTTTACAAAATAGATAAAATAATAATAAATATCACTTATTTTCACTACACTCTATATTATATATATTTTTAAAAATAGTACAATAATAATCCGTTAACAACATTGAGGAAGGAATCAGAAGGAGATGGTGTAATGACATTTAGATACTTTGACATGTAATAGTTTAAAAACCGAAATAATAATCATATAGGCGTCTCGTTCAAATGTACGTAATAAGAATAGACCAACATTATACAGCACAGTTTCGCTACAGTGTCTATATTTTTCGTGACTTGTCGCGCGTGCCTGGTCCGCCATATTGAGTCGAAAAACAATAGCGATGTTCTTATTATATCAAAAAAACTATCGATATTTTGGTTAGTTTTTATTCGTGTTATTGATTTGCTAAAATTTTGAATTTTTATTTCATTTCACTTTTCATGTCAAATTTGACAACTGTCATTCCAGAATTAATACAAGTAAAATGGTATGACAGGTGTGAAAGTAACAGCTGTCAAACTTAGAAGTATTATTATCTCCGTAACTATCGAAGCTAGACCATTACTGTCTTAATAGCAGTAATAACACTCAATGAGATCTATTAGATTGTTCTAATGACTGCTGTCAAAGCTTAAAAGTGAATTATCTCCGTAACTATCGAAGTTAGACTATTGTTGACTTCACAAAAGTGACAGAGCGCAATTAGATCTATATTTTAAATGACAGCTGTCAAACTTAAAAGTGGATTATCTCCGTAACCATCGAAGTTCGACTATTGCTGTCTTCACAAAAGTGATAGAACTCAACGAGATCTACATTTCGGATGACAGCTGTCAAACTAAAAAGTGGAATACCTTCGTAATTATTAAAGCTAGACTATTGCTGTCTTCACAAAAGTGATAGAGCTCAACGAGACCTACATTTCGGATGACAGCTGTCAAACTTAAAAGTGGAATATCTCCGTAACTATTAAAGCTAGACTATTGCTCTCTTGATACAAGTGATAGAGCTCAACGAGACCTACATTTCGGATGACAGCTGTCAAATTTAAAAGTGGAATATCTCCGTAACTATTAAAGCTAGACTATTGCTGACTTGACACAAGTGATAGAACTCAACGAGACCTACATTTCAGATGACAGCTGTCAAACTTTAAAGTGCAAAATCTGTGTAACTATTGACCCTAGACCATTGCTGTGTTTACAAAAGTGATAGAGCTTAAAAAGATCTACATTTGATGTGACAGCTCAAACTTAAAAGTTGATTGTTTCCGTAATATTGATAGCTGTCATCTGAGAGATATCATATCTCTCTTTGAGCTTTATCACTTTTGTGAAGACAGCAATGGTCTACTCTTTTATATTTTGAACTGATGTAATAGACTCAAAAAAATATGAAGTTTCTCGAAATGTAACAAGTGCTATGGTTAGAATTTTTGATTATTATTATACCAGCCTTCATACATTTTGTGGACATGTCCATTAATTTGTGTCGATAGTTTTATCGATAGGTACGGGAAAATCGATAAGTGTAGTGTGGTAGTAACAACACTAATCCGCCGTATTATGTGCGGTGGGTATCCAGGTTTTTTTCGTCGTTAGGGCAACTCCATTCTTGATTCCTTCCTCAAAGGTTAACAACTAATAAATATTATAAAAATAATATGACAAAATATTGAAAACACTTGACTAATAAATAACACCCTTATTCTCACTGCACTACACTCTGTTCGACACGTGTTTCGCCTCTCAACGAGGCATCTTCAGGACGTGTTGAGTCTTCGAGGTCGCTCGCAAGAATATTATAATATTAATTCAAAACATAGATTTGAAGATGAATTTCCGCAAAGTAACGCCTGATTCAATCAACTGTGTATAAATTGGCAAAAAGGTTAACATTTTAAAAATCAGTAGTGAAGGTTTGCACAAAAAAAAAACAAGGGAAAAATTTGGTTTAATAAAAGAGGGTAAAACGGGGTGAAGAAGTTTACTTTTCAATATAAATTGCTATTTTCCCTATTATATTGGAATGATGTTATATTATATTGGAATTATCCCTTTTATATTGGAAACAAAAATAAATTAGGTAGTTAAAAATTATAACTCTGTAACTATACCTCATGACGTAATAAATCCTGCCGCCGTTAGGGATGAGCCCGATGCGCTCGACGATATCGATGAAATTGAGGATCATGCCGCGCGCCGTGGACCTCATCTCTGAGAGCAGCAGCCCTTTGATGATCCAGTACGAGTCCCAGTAGTAGAACTCACGGAAACGACCACCTGGAATGAAAGGAAATACAAGCTATATAAATATATTTCAAGGATATTTTGTGAAATAGCAGATCCATATAATTGCCACAGATGTTTACAATCACCTCCCAGAATTAATAAAAGATGCAGATTTCAAAAATAAAACAAAAAGTTGGCTTGTTGAGCAGCCATTTTACAAGGTACGAGACTTTTTTCCTAAGGTAGAGTTGATGTATTGGGGTCAGTCCGCGGTGACGGGTGTGACATTTCAACTTTTGTTTTGAAGTATAACTTATAATGAAAATAATTTTTACTGTTAGTTATAGCATAATCCTGCAGATTCTAATGTTATGTATATTTATAACAAAAAATTAAATTTATAGGGCTATTAAAAATGAAAATATCCATTTTTAAAGGCCTGTGTCGGGTGTGACCTCAACTATTGCATGACTTGTTACCTCTGTCAGAAATATCGACGGTTTAGCAAAAGTATTGAATTGGGTAAAAAATAATTAATATTTTTTAAATATTCAATAAATTATCTTTCGTGTCAAAGAACAATCTAGTAAATAGTTAGTTAATTTCTTTAGTTATTAATTGGCAAACATTGTGACGGGCGTGACAAATCAATGTGACGGGCGTGACAAGTTGAATAAAAAGTTAAAAGTTATGTTTAATCAACTTCTTTTATTAATTACTGACCAAATCAACTTTTACATATTATAACTACTGTTCAAAAACATCCACACACTCATTAAATTTATAAAAATGCTTACTGGGATGACTTATTACTGCTTTACTCAAAGTTTGTTTACATTTGTACGAAGAGGGGGACATTGCTAAATGTTCTCCTATTAAACAAAGTTTCTTTTTTTCTCTGCATTTGCGTTGTCTAATTCTGGCCGCTAATCTGCTACTTTCCAATTTATTCTTGCTTTTTACAATGATGTTCTGTTGTTTTGCTCTTCTAACTCTATTCCTTTATCTTTCCTTCTTCAAGAACTCTTCAAGCTTTTCTGGATTACTCTTTAATGTCTTCCGACTTTTTCTCATTCCTCATTTCTTCAATAGACATTTTTTTCATGTATGAAAAAGTCAGCCAGAGTTTGTGACAGGTGTGACATGTGACGGGCGTGACTGATAAGTACAAGCTTATATATCAAAGCGAAGCCTTTATTTAAATACCAAAACTATTTCCATCCTTTGCCCCCTTGGATAGCCTTACTTTCACAAAACGTCACATCATTTCTGCTGGTATAACACATGCAATCTTAACTTGTCTATGTATTTCGTGACGGGTGTGACACTAATACTTGCTTAACAATAATATTAAGTAAAATCGTTAGTAATTACCTGAAACAATCCGTTTTTTCACAGCAAACAAACAAGTTATCTTGCAATCACTGACAATAGAAAAAGGCGGGCTGTCAATTTGATTAACGTAAAAAAACAGGTGCCATTTTCGTATTATTTTTTACTACCCGTGGGAGGTTGACGTTGTCTATGTTTGAATGAAAATATTATAAAAACTAAGTAAAAAAATCGCATTTTTCATTCGGTTTAGAAAAATTTACGTATAATAGCCTGGATATTTTGTATATTAGTGATAGTTTGCGCAAATAATTTATTTGGTTATCTGGTATCGATTACCGCGGACTGACCCATTGGTAATTTTAAGGACCTATAGAATATAGAGATTCATTTGACTTCAATTATGTGATAAATTTTTTGACATTGATATTTCGATTATTAATTTTTGTTTATTACTTATCATTATTATTTTTTACTTAATGAATACAATTTATTCCTTATTTAATTATTTCCATGTAACAATTAATGACGTGTAACTTACTGTTATAAATAAATGAGTATGAGTATGAAAGGAGCGATGACGGGTCATGTGTAGCTATATTTTACTGTAAATAATAAATAAATAAATAAATAATAAATAAATGTGAAAGTACTATGTGAAAGTATTATTTAACTACTCAACACTTTTAAGTGTGGAGTGGTGCAGCAGCGGATCTTTGATGTTCTTCAGGAACGCTGCCCGTTCTGAATTTGTTCCCGTCCACTATCAGAGGTCTCTTACTCAGTTGATGTTTGTAAAAACGCTAACATTCTTCCTAACTATTAACCCACATTCTCTAGGGCATCTTACCAATCGCGATTTGAGTCACGGTTGCTTTAACCGTTAAGCCATATCAGACCTTCAGGCGGCTTAGAAACTCGAGCCAATCACCCGGACTATATGAACTCACCAGTCACGATCACATAGTTGTCAACACTAGTCTAATTTAGAGATCCATAGGGGAGGCTTATTCTTTTTCGATGTCGAGGCGATAAATCCTGCACTGACGACCCGACGACGGGTGTTTTATGGATTTCCCCCTCCAGCGCCTACCCGAGCCAGCACAGCTCCTTAAAGTAACGGAGCGTGGTTCTGGGCCGCTGGCATAACTGCTCCAGTGGCTTGGATGGTATACTAGACAGCGATGAGGATGATGATGTCGATGTTGATGACAAAGCAATAAGCAATAGAAGCGTCATGCAACCCTCAAGCGATTTTAGTTTCTGCCGTGGCCTTACAATGCCACAAAACGTGCTCTACCGTTTCATTCTCCTGCAGGCAACCACGACAGAATGGGCTGTCGGTGGCTTGGGAGGCTTATGTCCAGCGGTGGAGGTCCTATAGCTGATAGATGGATGGATGCTCTCGGTCGGGGTGTTTTATCCCGATACAGGGAATCATAGTCTGCTATAAAAGTGCAGCGTAGTTAGGTGACATACAAACCACGGCTTGACGCTGGGAGCCCTAGTGAACCTGTAAGTGTGGAGTGGTTAAGTGACTAACCAGGCACGATGACGGGGTTGTCGACGTAGATGATGGAGTACTGGTCCTGGTTGGCCTTCACTTCGGCCTTCATCTTCCTGCCTAGCGAAAGCCACAGCCGATTTAGCTCGGATGCCCACTGGTGCAGCAGCGGGTCTTTGATGTTCTTCAGGAACGCTGCAATTTCAAAGATGAAGTTTACAATTTTGATCTGGATTTTTTCTAACCTAGTTTGGCTACAAACTAGCCTGATGGTAAACAATGTTATGATAGAAGATACCTACCTATTTACTCAGATCATTCTTAACAATAAATCTTTAGTGTGTTTCCACTCTGCTGTGAATTAAACACATTTCTGACCGACGAACCACCGGAGGAGGTATACAATTCGACGCGTATATATTTTTTTATGTATAACCACGCCTAACTTTTTTCATAGTGGTTCGATTTCAATAATTCTTTTTTTATTGGAAAGAGTATACTTCGAAATTGGTCCCATTTAAATTTTATCGAAATTGGCTGAGCCATTTTTGATAAATCAACAATAATGTGAAAAATGCTACATCGATCCGTGCGAAATATTCGCGAATTCTGTATACGGGTGAAGTCGGTCATGCTAATTTTTGCAAAAAATAATCTTGTAATGGGTAGGGTTTTATCACTGTTTCGCCTCTAAATGAAGCTTCTTCAGGACGTGTTGACTCTCCGAGCTTGCAGAGATTAAGAAGAATTAAGAAGAAGATTATTCATCTAAGGAGCTTGAAGAGTCATGCACAGATATGGAAAACTGCTAGGCGAGCTAACTAGCTTAAATTTCCTGTTGCTTTGCAACTCGCACGTGGATGTAGCTTTCAAGTAGCGCCGAAAAATAAGCCTCTTAGATAAGAATTATGGAGAAAGGAGCGTTTTATAGAAATTAGGATACGAAGTTAGATTTTCGAACACTTAACTCCAGGCGCTGATGAGGCGCTAAAAATGTGATGGTTGTCCAGATACTTACAGGGATACTCCTTCCAGTCAGTGGGGCGCCAGTCCTCGAACTCGGATCCTTCAGGGTCGAAATTCTGGTTCACGAACTCTTGGATGTCAGCCTTCGTCGGCCGCGACCCTGTCCTGGGGACACACAGGATTTATTATAAACTACCAGCGCTTTGCAGACTTGTAACCAAGCCAGATACGCCGCCAGTTGACTGGTGGGAGTGGTGGCGTATGTTTTTTAAAGATATTGTAGGAAAAAAAATGTTTTTCAGGGTTGCTCTCATAGTACAAATTACTTATAATCATGAATACTGTAACGTATTTCGTTTGAAAAAACAACCTGTACATAGGCTGTGTCTGTATCGCTATAAATTTAGACAAGTAGCTTTACTTCAACTTGGCACTATTGTCGTCTTGATCTCGCTTCTATGCAAGAGTAAAATTAGGAAAACCCCGGACACAAGTATTATTGTAATATAACTCATACCTATTCCCAGCTAAGAAAAGAACCATTGGTTGTCAAACAAAAAATCTACTTCAGGATCAGTTTATAAGCTACGATGCCACAGACAGACATACAAACACACAGATATTATAGATACACAGACATACTGTCCGCGTATCTGTGACCTCAAACTTTTTCGTTAAATCCTGAGAAAAAGGACTAATTACTTTAGTCCTTATCCTAAGGTTAAATCAGACTTCTTCAGAATCTTACAATTTATCAAAAAGTACCTCGAATTAACACTTACCTGTTCATCATTTCATAGAAGTGCTCCAAGGTGATGTTGGCGGAGCTCTTGAGCTTCATGTCGACGAAGGTCTTGGAGTCGTTGTAGAGGCCGGCCATCTGCACCGTGTCCAGCAGTGGCCCGTGGCAGTATATCATACTGGAATCGAAGAAAAAGACAACGTCATAAATAATTATTTTTTGCAAAAACTAGCATGACCGACTTCACCCGTATACAGAATCATTACATAGTATAAAACAAAGTCGCTTTCCGCTGTCTGTCCCCATGTATGCTTATATCTTTAAAACTACGCAACGGATTTTGATGCAGTTTGTTTTAATAGATAGAGTAATTCAAGAGAAATGCTTATATGTATAATACACCTGTGTGAAGCTGGGGCGCATCGCTAGAACGCAAATATTATGCACAGATCAAAACGGATAAAATTTATTTTTCACATTATTGTTGATTTATCAAAAATGGCTCAACTAATTTCGATAAAATTTAAATGAGACCAATTTCGAAGTATACTCTTTCCAATAAAAAAAGAATTATTGAAATCGGACTACTATGAAAAAAGTTATGCGTGGTTATACATAAAAAAAATATACGCGTCGAATTGTATACCTCCTCCGGTGATTCGTCGGTCAAAAAACGTAAAACATCTTTAAAGGTGCAACAGTATGTGCCAATTGAAGTAGTTGAGCAAGAAGTGTCTTGCGAATGCGGCTGCGCAGAATCCATATTTTTCAGGTATCGGAAGGACGCGATTACTTCTCGTCTGTGCATCTAACCAGCCGCCACTGTACTGTACTGTACCAACCTTTTTAATAGTCAGGATGTAGTCCTATCCACGGAAGGTGATTGGGCCATACCCACCACGCTGGCCCTGTGCGGGTTGGTGGATTCACATACGCCATCGAATTTATTCTACGGACGCATACAGGTTGCCTCTCGATGTTTTCGTTCACCGAAAAGCCAGTGGTGTTAAATTCCGTACATAAATTTGAAAGGACTCATTGGTACGGGACCGGGATTTGAATCCACGACCTCACGATTGCAAGGCAGGCGTCGCTACCTCTAGGCCACCACGGCTTTCTGCAACTGTGCAAAACACACGTGCGTTGCGAATTTACTTAAGTAGGTCTGTACGCGGCTCGTGATTCGTGCTCAGTTAACCTCAGTTTCTGATAGCATCAGATTTTGCGCGTACCTACTGTAGGTACTTTATTGTATCGACCTTTTAATAGCCTACTACTGAAAATAAGCGTACCTACGAAAGGCTATTAGGTCATACCTTAGTTCGAATTGGCGGAGACACTACAGTCCGTTCACAGTTATTTTACACAGTATGACTGCCTCGGTGGCTCAGTGGTTAGTGACCCTGACTCCTGAATCAAAGAGGCGTGGGTTCGATCCCCACCCAAGGCAAGCATTTATGTGATGAACATAAATGTTTTCTCTGTGTTGTTTTTTAGGTACTAGGTATCTATATAAGAATGTATTTAAAATATGTATAATACCCGCGGCTTCGCCCGCATGATATTTTGATTTTTGACGCAATATCATTATAATGTATAGCCTATGTATTATTCTGATATATAAGCTAAATTATTGCAAAGTTTCATCTCAATCCGTTCAGTAGTTTTTGCGTGAAAGAGTAACAAACATCCATACATCCATCCATCCATCCATCCATCCATCCATCCATCCATCCATCCATCCATCCTCACAAACTTTCGCGTTTATAATATTAGTAGGAAGTAGGATATCAGTCTCTGGCAGCCATATCACAAGCTTTGCTTAGTTTGGGGTCAGAGAACTTGTGTAAGATGTCCCCTAATATTTATTTATTTTACCTCTGACATTTGTCGTTGTGTCTCTACCTAACCTGTGATGGTCTGTAATGACTAGACAAGAGACAGCGACAAATATTCAGAGGTAAAATAACTGTAAACTGGGCCGTGTCTCGGAAGTTGTTCAAAATTTTCAGGTGATGAAGCTCGTAACAAATGCTTCTAAAAAAATGCACTAAATATTTTTCTTGACAAGCGATTTCCTTTACGATTTATAGACATTTTAGGCTCTGTCACAACTACACCGCATAAAATATCGTCACTGAAACTTTAATAAAAAATCTACAAGTACTTATTAACGGCATGTTATCACATACGTAATTCGTATCGACTTTAATTCCTAATTCTCACATAGCTGACGTAAGACGCCGTCATTTTGCGTAGAATTACGCAATCGATTTGTTTTGTACGCATAAAAGCTATTAAAACTATGACGGTGAAACTGTTTGTTCCTAGCTACAAGACCGTATAAAATTACTTAGACATCACTGTCGCTCTCTAAAATAAAATTCTGTTTTTGAACACATCCTGCTTCGAGCTCAAATTTTGAAACGTTAGTAACGACTTTTGTAAACCTATCCAGTTCTCATTAATATAATATATGCAATGCTCTTTTTCAGTCTCGTGACTATTAAAGAAATTGAAGTACATAAATAAAATACCATAGGAGCATGAAAGCCTATTCCAGCCGTATAAAAAACCTATAGGAAAGGCCCATGTCAGCAGTCAACGTCCTGCGATTGATAAAATTGGTCAATTTTTTGAGAATTTCTATTCCGAGATATATCTATACCGAGAAAGGTTATAGGTATGCGTTTCATGCGTGAGCAACGATACGTTTACGACTACGTTTCAATCATGGAAAAAAGAAACTACGACATTTACTTAGCCGTTTTTATGGGAACTTTCTCAAAAAGCACGTGGTAGAGTATAGAAAGAAATAAAAAGGTTAGTAAAGATAAAGCAAAGGTGAGACTCATGGCTCATCACGGTCAAGCTCGAGATTCATGGCAAGCTTCGGACAGTCAAGTTCATGGTCAAACTACTCTAGACGATGTCTTAATGTAGAGTTCAAAGGACCGTTAGTCTAAAATTGGATGCTTATTTGTGTCTCGAACTTCATATATCATCATTTTAGCTAAAGGACGTCCACTGCCGAAAAAAAAACTAACTGTAAAACATGCGAACTACATTAAAACTTCCCTTTTAGGATTAATAATTTACCTTAGATGACCAATAGAAAATTGCACACTGCCATAAAGGCTCCTATGAGACCTAGTGTAGGTTTAATTAGACCCTACACTAGACCACATTATGTACCGCATGTTTGATAGATGTTGAACCAAATAAAGAAACCGTTTATTTATCCATCCATCAACCATAAGACGTCCACTGTCCAGACATAGGCCTCCCCAATGGATCTCCAATAGGACCGGTTGGAAGTGGCTTGCATCAATCGTTTAGTTCTTCTCCATATGTACTCATTTCCGTTTCGATCTCGCAGAGACTCCGAGCCTTATTAGCAGATATAGTGAGAGACCCCGTTTCTGTGCCATAAGTCATCACTGGCAAGCTGGCAACACACATTGGTCATCGAACTCGATTTATTTATATCTTCCACAAATCCAGTTAATTTAATGATACTGTATAAAATATCTTCATCAAGCAGATTAACAAAAAGTATGCCCACATTATATACAATCGCCACACAATGTAGTCCAACAGAATAATTAAGAGTGTACTGCGATTCAGGTTTGCAATTGTGAAGCCCAAGGTCGCTACGGGACCGTGTTTCCGGATTATGCAGATCCTAGTATAGTTAGTGTACCTAGATTTTATTCATCTGTCCTTTTAATACATTAGTCAGAGTTATTTTTATGATAAGCATTTCAAAAATTCGTCGCGAATGCAGGACTCGCACTTCGGACTTCGGATCACTAGCCCGACGCTCTGCCAACTCAGGGCTAAGTGGGAGATTTTCGCTCGAGCTTGATTGCGTTAATGTTTGATGTGATTTATAATGAGATGCCGCCTGCATTAGCATCGTGCAGGTCGTGAGGACTCCGAATCCAAGAAACATTTGAAGCCTAGAATCACTTAACAATTTAACACTTAACATTTTAGGTGACATTTTATTTATTTATTTATTTAAAATTTAAGCATATATTAAAAAAAACTAATCGATAACTCTACCAGAACATTAGTCTGCCTACGTAATTTGTCAAAAATAATGTGGTGTTGTCGCTGTCGATATTTTCGAGCATTTGAAATAATGTATTTTTTTTATGATGCGAAGTTTTAATTATTTTTTCTAAGGTAACCATATTATTTTCCAAAATTCTAAACGATTACTCTGCTACTATAGGTTCTTTCCTTTCCTATAGTATTTTTTTAATATGGATATTTATGTTCGTTATCTTTACACCACGTCTTTAACCCAGTTGTTACGGATATCCCTTTTTTCGGAGGATCGTTCTGATTTTTTTGTATTCGGTCTAATTATAGGCTTATTATATGAGGAAAAATAAATAAAAAATTGTAGGTATTGCGGAAGAGCTGGAAAATGGTGTTTGATATACGGAACGCTAGTAATATGTACTGCTATAAAGCAGATGTACCGTAAACATTAAAAAATATATATTTTAGCTGTTTAAGTAGGTAATAAAATACAAATTACTCTATAAATAAAAAATGATTGTTTATTTTTTTTAGGAACACCAATTACGTAGGTAGGTAAGTATAAGTACCTGAAAATAATTTACTCAGCATGTCTGTGATAGGTTTCCAAGCAAACTTTTGGGTGTAACGAGGCATTACATTTTACAAAAAAAAATATATCATTTTATTGTACATAGCACATTGCAACTGTTCCGTTCTACACTTGATTAGCAATGGGAAATCCGAGAAAAGTACCATTTCTTGCCACGAATGGAAGTATTATATAAGCCAATGTTTTGGTCAGATCTATTTACGCCTCTCATGTAGGTAAGACTAGTAAAAACTAGAAAACTTTCCCAACAGCAAAAGAGATACATCCAAATTGATCAACCTCGGAGTATGACAACCTCGGATTCCGAAGAAGCATCACTACATCTTCACTAGAATCTTACGGTACAGCTACAGCTTAAAAGCCAGGCAGGCCAGGAGGACATAGAACGGAACAGTTGCGGTGTGTTGTGTGCCATAAAAATGCTGTTTTTTTTTTTGTGTAAAATGTTAAGTTTCTATACACCCCAAAGTTTGTTTCGAAACCTATCACACACATGCTGAGTAAATTATTTTGAGGTACTTACCTACTACATACCTACTTACGTAAAGTGGTGTTAAAATAATAAAAAAAATATTTTATTTATTTATAGAGTAATTTGTATTTTGTTACCTATTTAAACTTCTAAAATATATTGTTTTAAATATTTACGGTACAACTGCTATATAGCAGTACATATTACTATCGTTTGATATACGGAACATCAACTTTATAGACAAATAAGTGACATAAATTCTTACATAAATTCTTAGAGAATCAATAAACATATAAACTTATATTAAAGATAATACTATAAATATTAATATTTTTACAACAATTACCCAATATAAATACAATTAATATTATCTAATTACCTCGAAACACTCATGACAAATAAACACGATTTATCAACACTTATTAATTTTACACGTGCAACTCAAACTAGAACAAACCACGTCTATTCGACAAAGGGATCATCCAGCTATCACAAACAATAAACAAAGAAATTTGAAACTATCCACGTTTTGTTTAATATTTTTTATTGTTCATTGATCCGTATATCAAACGCTAGTAACAAGTGGGTTAAAAAGTCGATTTTGGCATTAAGCGCCCTCTTAACTCGGCTAGGTCTGTTTTTTGGTAACCCAAGTGAAGTTAAAAATTGCCGAAGTATACAGTGTGCGCGCTCTTGTTTACAGTAGGTAGATAGGTATATAGTATAATTATAGTGAAACTTTTTGGATACAATAATAATATAAATTAGATAAAATAACATTATAATAATATGATATGCGGTTAGACAACTATAAAAGGTTTCCTTCATCAATTGAAAACCTTATACTTACTACGTTATAATTCTTCAAGCCTTACCATAGTTAAAATACAGTTATCAGTATCATCAGACATGAGAATCAACTACATATGATACGCGGTTAGACAACTATAAAAGGTTTCCACCATCAATTGAAAACCTTATATTTACTGAGTTATAATTCTTCAAGCCATACAACAGTTAGAATACAGTTATCAATATCATCAGACATGAGATTCAACTACATATGATACGCGGTTAGACAACTATAAAAGGTTTCCTTCATCAATTGAAAATCTTATAATTAACTACGTTATAATTCTTCAAGCCATACAATAGTTAGAATACAGTTATCAATATCATCAGACATGAGAATCAACTACTATGATAGCACTATTTACTAAGTCAAAACTAATCTACATTAGCTCTATGTATGTTTCGAAATGCCTATACCCCCGGTTGAATAGATTTATTACGTCAGTTTCCTGCAATTCATCGTTGACTTGCTTATCAGTCGTAAACTAGATCGTTAATTCTATTACCGCGTCAAGCCCGATTACAATATCAATTATCAACGTATATTAGAGAATATCGATAGATTTTGACGTAGGTCATGCTAAATAATTCAACTAGCAACCCGCCCTGGCTTCACACAGATACATATAAACCTTCCTCTTGAATCGCTCTATCTAGTAAAAAAACCGCATCAAAATCCGTCGCGTAATTTTAAAGATATAAGCATACATAGGGACAGACAGACAGGGAAGCGACTTTGTTTTATACTATGTAGTGATAAAGTAAACTTAGTTTTCTATTGCCACAGAATAAACAATAATAAGTACAGAAGAATCACTCCGAACTTACAAGCTCATACTTTCGCTCTATCCTACTAATATTATAAACGCGAAAGTTTGTGAGGATGGATGGATGTAAAAATGGATGGTTGTTTGTTACTCTTTCACGCATAAACTACTGAACGGACTGAGATGAAACTTTGCAATAATATAGCTTATATATCAGAATAACACATAGGCTATAAATTATAATGATATTGCGTCAAAAATCAAAATATCATGCGGGCGAAACCGCGGGTAAAAACTAGTCCTACTAATATTATAAACGCGAAAGTTTGTTAAGATGGATGGATGGATGGATGGATGGATAGATGGATGGATTGATGTATGGATGATTGTTACTCTTTCACGCAAAAACTACTGAACGGATTGAGATAAAACTTTGCAATAATATAGCTTATATATGAGAATAACACATAGGCTACAAATTATAATGATATTGCGTCAAAAATCAAAATATCATGCGGGCGAAACCGCGGGTAAAAACTAGTAACTCATAATTCTGTGATTATCTAGCACTGGCTATTAGGTATCGGCACAACTCGCCTAGTAGTCGTAGTAGGCCTATTTTCAGCAGTGGACTATAAAATAGGCCGGTATGGTATAGCACATATAACATATCTTAAACAAAGGAGATATATTTCGTCTTAATTAAAACAACACAGATAGGTATTACTCAGGCTTTACTTACTAAATATAGTAATTTGGTAATCTTTGAAAATGTGCAAAAACCTCGCTAATTTCCTTAATCAAATAGGACCTATACAGGGTTACAGGGTAAGTCGACCTATTCCCGTTAAGGGTGTGTAGTTAACTTTGTTTCTGACTAATTTGACTATGAAATACACTATCCTAAATTTAAAAAAAAACAGATATTTGAAATTGGTATTTATAAAATTCGCAATTTTAGGCTATCAGCTCAGATAATTTGAAACGTGTAAGCCGTATTATTATTTTTATTCGATTTTTACATGTAAAATAATGTTTTATGACCTCACTGGTAATGGTCTTCGATCACTTATAAGTGATCGAAGACCTCACTACTCAATATTGTCCGTAAAATTAACCTTTTATAAAATTGGATTCAAATATCTCAAAAACTGTGAGATTTAGGATATGGTGTTTCATAGCCAAATCAGTCAGAAACACGCTTAACGGGAATAGGTCGACTTAGCCTGTAACCCTGTATATCCATGACGGACAATCTAGGTAGGTACCATCAAGAAACTGTTAGGGTTCCGTTGTAAAACGAGGAACCCTTATAATTACGTTGTGTCCATCCGTCTGAATATTACAAAATCATGAACTTCCACATTTATGAACCAAATTGCAAAACATTTAATATCAAAACTGTGTATTCTAACTAAAAACTGTGAGTTCTGTGTGTGTGTGTGTATAAGGGCTAGCTTCCGTACTTGTAAAGAGGAAATGAAAATGTTTTTTCAACCCCACCCCTTCATGTCGGATATCGTGTAAAATTAATATTAATGAAACATTTTTTTGTCTGATGTGTCATGTACCATTTGTGAGATATAGGTCGCCAAAGTTGAAAAGAGAATGTCTCATCGGAAATTCACATCACTAGCTTTTCGGTGAAGGAAAACATCGTGAGGCAACCTGCATACGTCCGTAGAACAAATTCGATGGCGTATGTGAATCCACCAGCCCGCACTGGGCCAGCGTGGTGGATATGGCCCAATCACCCTGCAAGGGTAGGCCTACGTCTTGCAGTGGACTATTAAAAAGACTGGTACAGTACAGTACAACCATCTATTGACATCACAAAAATTGGTTTTTATCATCATAATCATCGTCACCATCTACGGAAGCCTATCATACGCGTGTCTCGACACGCACTTAACAACTTATTTTATCACTTTTCAAATAAAACGGTAATAATAAAGAGGTAGGAACTCACCTGTCACATATAGGAGGTAGTTTGGTCCAATCAGCAGCAACAGCCGCGAAAAACAATACACTTAATAAACACCACATCTTAGAAATCCTCTTCTACTTAAATATCAACAAAATTATAACTATCAGAAATGGCACAGCACTAAACACTTAACACTAATATCACTCAATAAATTAAAAGGAACTAAAAATCACTTAAGTTTTATTTGGTCTTGGTTTTTAGTCTTATTTAATTTACGTGTTCAAGTATGTGCTTAGGATTTTAATTGGCTTCCTTCTGAAGTTGCTGGTCATCTTGTGTGGTATGGTCGAGGTTGTGGAAACTCAAGGAATGGCACGCGGCATGCCAGGGTTGAGCCTGTAACAAAATAATAAAATCTGTTAAAATCCTTGTTTTATCCAAAGCTTTTGATTGGGGTCACATGGAGTCCCTTGCGCAAATAAGTAATCCAGACCATTATAATATAATTTAATACATACATAAATGCAGTTTCATTGATGAAATTAGCTTTAAAAATGATTTAAACAATATTTTCGTAAAAACACGAATGTAAGACGGGAGGTGTGCCTCAAGGTTGTTTCCTAGGTCAATGCTTATTGACTATTTTTACACCAACTCGGAATCCAGCGACAAATGACTAACGAGAGATATTCAACAAAACAAGCCGACTGAAATAACTGACGAGCGACAAACCAACTGACAGACGGAGTTATTGTTGTCGAGTACAATAGTAACGTGACGTAAGTTTTATAGTTGGTTATATAGCAGCGGATGTGATTTCTCTGGTCCTATTGTGCGTGGATTCGCACGGACTATTTTAAATAATTAATTGTGATTCTTCAAACTCTTATGTAGTACCATGGTGATAAAGAGATTTAATTGTAGGTCAAGTAGCGAATTCTCGCAGAATTAGGATTGTCGGAACAAAGTCTGTGTATTGTACGAGTAACTACTTTGTAAGAATGTATTCTATCATAAGTGTTTTATAACTCAAGAATATTGCAGAGTTAGTGTTAGAGTCAGGCAGTGTCGCAATATTTCGCAAACTGACTGAACACTGTATCTGTACAGTGTGATGAATTTTTAGGTGCTAGACTATAATTTCTAAGCAAATTACACAATGTGTTTGCAGAATATACTTAAACATTATTTAGGAGATGTTATGAATTCAATAGGTACCACTTCAAAATTTATTCTTCCACGTAAGTATTGTAGATACGAAACAATTACTTAGTACAGAACGTACTTAGACATAGAAGGAAAAGAACATTCAGCTTGTAATGTTTGAATATGTAATAAATCAGAAGTGGAAGATCTTATTTACAAGTTAATATACTTACATATTTAACAACACATAAATCAGGAGCATGTTTAAATTTACCACTTAGCACAATCATAGGTGTTAAATATTTGTAGATAAAGATGATTTTCAAAAATTCCATTCGAGTTTCGAGCGGAATATTTGTGAACAAATAAGGAAACAAAATACACCTGTTACCTATGTTACAAACAAAAATAAAATTGTGTAATTTATTGTGTAATTTATAAAAACAATCTTACGGTTATAAAAACCGTTGCCAAAATACGCAAAATAGCTCAACGATAACTTTGTAAAATGTAAACAAATCCATAGCGTAGTGCTCGTATTATTATATCTTCTTTGTCCATAGTGGCTTATTTGTGGTCAGGGCATTATCTTTAAATTTTGTTTTAGGTTTTTGATTACGAGTATATGGATACTGGATGGATGGATAGGCTGGTAAACAACAATCTGCCCTTCTCGTCGGGCTCTTCATCTTTTCCTACTGTTTCGCACTTCCCATCCACACTTATCCCAGTTCTAAAATGGTGACTTCTCATTTACACTTATCCCAGTTCCGAAATGGCGTTGAGCAATAGGTATATTACCAGCCTAAAACTATAATTATAACAATTGGATATTTATCAATAATAATGTTTAAAACGTTGCTCTGGAAAACGTATCTTAATTTGAAATTGCAGGTTTACGTTTATTATGTTATTTATATTTAGTTTCAAAGATCGATTATAAAATCAGGCTTGATCCAAAACATCCAACTCTTACATTCTCAACCTCAGACCACCGTAATCTGACCTTGCAAAGGCACAGGTCACAGACAATTGGCTAATAAGTATAATTACGCGAACACGAGACCGGAGAGGTAACTGGCAGCATCCTACTGAATAGGACACAGGATAGTTCTCAACTCTAGGCACTAGATGTTAAAGTTCTGATTGAAATACGTGTACAGCTTGAGAGTTAGCAGTCGATCCAAAATTATTACTCATACGAGCAATGAGCATATGAAAGTAAGTAATGCAATGTAAACAAACTGTAGACAAGGTATCAGTTTTTGGTTGAATTTGACGGCTATTAGCATAAAATTTAACATAAAATATATATATAATAATAAATGAGAACTTATAGAATAAGAGGAACGTAAAAACGTCCGGTGGTAATGGTAAAAGGTAATGAGGAAAAAGTAGAATACGCAGATCTAAGAAGTTACTAAAGAGTCTAAATATTACTTTTAAATCTATGTCGAAAAAAGATTGGCTTTAGTTTCTAATCTAGATATTAACCATGAATCAGCTATAACTAGTAGTTCTCGGAACAGTAGATCCCGCGACACATCTCTTTAACTGAATCTTCAAAAGCCTATACCTTGACTTTCTCTTGATCGATTTGGTACATACTCGGAAATCGTTTTAGATTGTTATTATGTACTACGGGTAGACTACACCCGTAACCACGATCGATGTAACTCGGTCGAAACGTCGGGATGATGAGGTATTTATTTATCACGTAATTTTAGTGCGCGATTAGTCCCGTAGTACATAATAATAATGTTCAAATCGCGTTTAAAAAAATCATATTAGCATTTAGAAACTAAACTGATGCCTAATATTTTCGAAACCGGCTGATAAATAGAGCGAAAGCAAAGTCCCCCCTTTTAGATCAAAATACCACAATCAAATATCGCCGACGACAAAAAAACATTTAAATATAGAGCCTGTGTACCTACCAAGTTTATTCGAAATTCGTTAAAAAAATTGAGACCTGTCTTCTACAGGACAAAACTAAAATCTAGACAGATAAAAGCAAAATCACCGTATTCAAACAAAAATCTTCGCTGTCGATCAATCAACTATCATACATAAACGACTGAGATCAAATACTATCTGCAGCCTACACACACATGGAGACTATTTACAAACAAGCTTAGCAGAAATCATGTGCGGAACACTCCACACGCAAACTGTAGTCTTCCTGTGACGATCCAGCCAATTGACTCCGGTATCAATTGAAAGATTAGCTTACCTTTGGCCAACCTTGGACATATGTGAAGACTACATTCGGATTCTGGAAATTCTAGATGGTTCTATCTCTTTGCTAAACGATGACTGTTGTCCAATTTGAAGATTCAAGATTCCAATTTCAATTCTTTGCCCAAAATTCCAAAGATGTAGAGGTTTTGCAAGAGATTTAGATTAAGAAAGCAGGATAAAATAATGCTAAAATAACATTATTGAGGCATACATTGTCCACCTAAATGAAGCAGAAAACAAATTTTAAACTTAAACATACGTGTTATTTTGGGTGAGTAACGTGAACAACTCCTTCGAAACGGTCTTATTTCATGCGTTTCTAACTATTTACATACATGTTGTTTAATATAACTCAGACGTCGTGAATTACAGCAAGACGAAATTAAAATCAATATTAGAGGCAATGAACTTGACACGCTCGTGGCGAAGCTTTGTAAACTATAGAGACTGCAGGCTTCAAGAATAAATAAACACGTGGCTTTATTACCGGCACGTTGCACAAAACAATAATTTCTCTAGTCGTGTTATTAGGCACGTTTGCAGAAACCAATAAATGAAAGCAATTATTTCAGAAATAATTCAAAGACGTAACTAAAATTAATGAAACAGAAACAAACCTTGATAAAAACAAAACATGACTAGAAATTGGAATCTATCAATTCTACTTACAGGATAATACGCTGCAATAAAATAAAACTGAACAGAAAACAGCAACACACCACTCAGTGCTAAATCAAAACCACAACTGAAATGTGAAATCCTACAACGAAAAGACAGCATCCCACTATTTTGAATCTTCCACGTCACAAACAACACATACAACATACATTGCTGGTAATGACAGTGTCACGTGACGGCCCCGCCCACGATGCCATACAAAGCCAGCCATATGATGCAAACACGAAGGCATGCGATATCGCACGTGCGCTCGCGACTCTGCCAACACGGTCACACCCCCCAAAATCTATGACGTAGACAGGTATAATTAGTCACGGCTAGCAGAAGCCTAAACAGGCAAAACAGCATGATGTAAGTACAAAAGATTTGTATTCAATCCAAAGAAAGTGCGTCAATGAAATCACGCGAGCTGGATTTGAAAACCAAATAAGAGTTTACGAAGTACATTCGAATCTATATTAAAAAGGGGCGCGTCTCACGCTCGAATAGACAGAAAATTCAGAAAAACAGTGGATCATCTTTCAAGATATGTACTGGAAATCTCAATACAGGTACCTACTCTCCGGGTTATAGTAACAAAATAACAATGACAACTTAAGAGGAAAATATTACTTCTATTAATAGAAAGAATATAATAAACAAGGAAAAACCAAATGACCCTATGTGCAATTTTATGGTGATATTTTTTCAAATACATATTGTTCTAAAATAAGACAACTACAAAATTACGGCAAAACATTTCATGTTACAGTAAAATGGTAGCCTACAATAGACGATAACATTGAAACGAACAAAGTTAAACTTTTTAATGACATTATAATCAATTTAAATATTGGATCTGAATGCGCTATGCATATATTTAATGAAGACCATGATAATGAAGCAGCACGTGGGAAACCGTGACTATCACGTAATCAAACTACTAGTAGTAGTATAAAGCTATACAGAAACGTGACTAGCAATATAAGAGACTTCATTTATAAATGAATTAATGTGTAGCGTGAAAATAGTTTGGTTAGCTCAAAATATTCAGTACCTGAAGGGAATTAAATTAAAACGTACATAAATATTGATTTGATACACAAAGGGTGTATCTGACTGTCCTTATGAGGAACTTTTACATTGAACCAACAACCAGTGAAAAAAATCAGTTGTTTCATACATTTTTTTCACGAGTTCCAGATTTATGCCATAGAAAAATTGTTCATAATAATGTCCTGAATCATAAATATATAATAAATAAATATTTTGGGACATCTTACACACGGCCTCTGACCCCAAACTAAGCAAAGCTTGTGATATGGCTGCCAGAGTTTGATATACTACATATACTTATTTTTAAATACATACTTATATAGATAGTAACTAAATAACACCCAGACACAGAGCAAACATTTATGTTTATCACATAAATATTTGCCCTGGTGGGGATCGAACCCACGCCTCTTTGATCCAGAAGTTAGGGTCACTAACCACTGAGCCACCGAGGCAGTCATGTCACCAGGCTGTATCTTATGAACCGTGATAGTTATTCTGAACAGCGTTGTATACATAGTAGCAAAGACACGGAACAAGAACTTATGAATAAGTTTATGCACCAGACGCAAGAAATCAATACTCACATAAAAACTTTTCGCTCTGAAGATATCAAGGGCAGACACAAACAAATCTGTATTTTACAACAACAGCAAATAGCAGCATTTCCGTTACAGTGAACACAACTCAGGTACCAACTCGTTCACTAAATATTTGTTACAAAATACTGATTTCAAGATGTACTTCTGGAAACGCTAGATTTAATCAACTCAAGATATTGTATGAAATCAGCGTTGTCTCAAATCATCGACTACAGACAACGCTTTCAATTTGCATTTCAATTTATGCTTGTATATTAATATTGCTGTGTGATAATTCTGATTTTGCTATGATTATTTGACTTAATTTATGTTAAGACGATGTTGACTTATGTTATTGTATTTCTGCTAATATATTAAGGGCCATACGTGCATGAAATAAAAAATATAAAATATTTTATTAAGGACATCTTACCCTGGCCCCACACTAAGCTAAGCTTGTGCTACGAGTGCCAAAGATACTGATATACATCCAAACACAGCAAACACCTATTTTCAGGCTTGCCTTTGATTGGAATCGAGCCCTCCAAGAGGCCTGGGTTCGTTTCCGATCGTACAGGAGTCAGAGCTACTAACCACTGGGCCACGGAGGTACTTGAATTGTATAGAGCAGACCTCTAAAAGTGAATTATATGTATAGAGCAGACCTCTACAAGCGAATTATATGTATAGAGCAGACCTCTAAAAACGAATTATATGTATAGCGCAGACCTCTAAAAACGAATTATATGTATAGAGCAGACCTCTAAAAGTTTCCCTTTAGAGATTCCAAAGGTAATTTCCACGCAGATCAGGGACTGCAAGTTCTATATTTAGCTGATCGCTCGCGTCCGGTGTCAATCTGGTGCGGTTGGGCAATTTATTCGCGACTTCAGTCACGTGACGGATATAAACTCTACAACAACATTCACAGGGAAGAGGGCCTGAGATCATTTATCAAATGTAAAGAGATGGGAAATTGAAAGATCTTGCAAGTGGGACCAGACTGTGTACAGTAGCTCAAAAAATTAATTAAAATATGGTAAATAAATACGCAGAGTAAAACCCCTTGCTTAATTGGAATGGAATTTCATATTACCTAATTTGATCTTTGTTCAAGGCCGCATGGACATAGGTCCCGTAGTGGACGTCGTATGTCTACGAAAAAGAGGATAAAAGTCCCAATTTAAATGAAAAGAGATAATGCAAATATATATCGAGCTTAACCTTGTACAGTATTCAATAAATTATTTGTTTTATTTGTTTTGGAAAAGGAAATTCCTATCATTTCCTTTCATGCTTATAATTTCAATAATAATTTTCTTTTCCAAAACCAATAAAGCAAATAATTAATTGAATACTGTTACAAGGTTAAGCTCGATATATTTTTGCATTTCTCTTTTTATTTAAATGGAGACTTTTATCCTCTTTTACGTAGCCATACGACGTCCACTACTGGACCTATGTCCATGTCAACCTTCCAGAGATCTCCAATAAGATTGGTTGGAAGCGGCTTGCATCCAGCGTGATCCTGCGATCTTAATGAGGTCGTAAGTGCATCTCATGGATGGACTTCCACGCTGCACTTGCCGGTACGTGGTCTCAACTCGATAACTTTTAGACTCAAAGTATACCCAAATTTTAAAAAATGGACATCCATAAGGTGGACGGATGACCTCATTAAGGATCGCGCTGGATGCAAGCTGCTACCAACCTGTCTTATTGGAGATCTTTAGCGGTGGCTTATGCATAGTAATGGACGTCCTGCGGCTGAATGCCGAATGAAAAATAAAAAATGACGGCAATAAATACTTAAAACATGGGCATTGATAAAATCGCGGGTCGAACATGGGCACGATTATCACAGGACCGAGGCAAATGGCACCGTACGAGAGAGGCTGCGGGTGATGATGGTATTTGAGTGCATTTTTTATAGATATCAATGAAATCATCATTGTTGAGGTCACAATACAAAAACTGGCATGAATGGGCGATCGAAGGACAGTCGTAAATAATGTCAGGTCGCACACCACTCCGTTTTGGCAATGTTCCCTGGCTACGGTTAGGAATCTTCCATTGCTAATACACCAATTGTAAGTACTGAACACCTGACAAAAACAAATGTGGATGGAACAGATGTTGAATGCAAATGTTGGACAAATGCACGTTTGTAGGTATACGGCACCAGAATAGTATACTTCTGCCGTCATAGGCTTTGTAGAGCTATATCGGTCTCGTAGTATTCTTAATCAGCTTTACTGTGGTATGAACGGTCAACTGAGACAGGTATTTTCATTCTTATTGCTTGAATATAGTAACTCTTTACACATTCTCTCTCAAATGTCTTCGAAAATAGAAGAACTGGCATCGAACAGGAAAGAATGGAGACGCCTCATCAATCAAAAGGTATATATTGTTTTGAAGACCAGAGAAGGTGCGATCTTAATACCAAAAGAGACCAAATCAAAAACAGACCACCTTCTTTACCTCTAAAGAAGCTTTATTCAGAGTTCTTTAAACATATCTACTCGTAGGTTGTGGCAGATCACAGACAGATCAAATTAGTTTTCTTAGTCGTGACTTGTGAGTGTGACATGATAAGGTCATGTTTTCAGAAACTAATAAGTTCTAATAATATTCAACCGCGAGCAAGTTATTTCCTTAATTCTATTTATGAAACTAACCATGACTGTCAAAATCAAACATCTATACATATAATACTCGATAAGTACCAAAGACAAGATACCTACTGATTTCAGAATGCAAAATTAGTGAATCAACATGTGATTTACATGTCAGGAATTCTAAGAAACCTGTGAATAAACTTTATATTAACACGAATCATCTACTTAACGCAAGACAAATACAATAGAAAGTAATATAACCATCTAGTTTTACGACCTAAAGACAAAATGACAATGCAGATGAATTATAAACCATATGATGCAATAGCACACGAACATTGCAGGTCATCTATAAACTATGAAAAGGAGTAAATTGAATATCAGCCAAAACTGGTATAGGTTTCTGCGAAGAGAGCAGTTTTGGCATTCAGTCCGGTCAACGACATTGTGAAGGTTGATGGATATATTCTACAGAACGAGAAAATGAACCCAGAGCTACGTGAATTAAACATGTAGCAAGTAAATAACCTGTAAAATCAAGAAATAAAATTTATAATTGAGAATCGTATCGAACGTAGTGAAGTAACATATGGTCGAACCGCACCAATGTGCTAAACTGCTACCATCACGCGTCGATACCTTGGCAGTCCCGTGTCATACACTCGTAAATCGATATCTTTAATACAATGCAGTTAGAAATGGAATCCATCCATCCATCAGCTGTAGGACGTCTACAGCTGGACATAGGCATCCCTTGTGGAAATCCAATAAGCCCTATTGGAAGCGGCACGCAACAAACGTTTTCCTGCTGTCTCCATCATTTCGTCGATCTAACTTTATAAAACTTGATTCACTTCGCTATCCATCCACTATCGCTCGTGTTGAGAGAGGAATATAATAGAGAAAGACATCTAGGGACGACAATATGGAGTAGTTCCAACTGTGTTGAGATTGATGATAATTGTAATAAAGAAACAAAACTACCGGTTAACAAAAATCAAGTACTTGATGATTAAAAGAGTGTTTAAATGAATGCTAGGGGAAGGCCCTAGCTTTCATTTAAACCACAGCTAAAAAAATGTAATCTAAATGGAAAGTGTACACTTTGATTGCGATACTTGTGATAAGAATGTGCAAAACACGATCGCACTTATCCCCATTATCTTTATATCAGCAGATCAAGGCCTAGCGGCGAGCGTGCATATTAACTTCCGCGATATTGTGTTAAGTTTGAATAGCAGCGAACGTGATGTCGCATTTAGTTTATCTACAATTCTAGACTCTACCTATTGCTAGAGAGTCATCATAATCATTAGCAGCCGTAGGACGACCACTGCTGAACATAGGCCTCCACTATGGATTTTCAACAAGCCCGGCTGGAAGTGGCCTGCATTCAGCGAGTTCTTAATTGCGCTTGCCTGTGCGTCTCCATTCGAGAACTTCACTGCCCCATCGGCAATCAGTTCTCCAAGCTATATGCCCTGCCCACTGCCATTTCAACTTACTAATCCGCTGGGCTATGTCGGTAACTTTGGTTTTGTTACTCTACGGTTCTCCTCATTCCTGATTCGATCTCGCAGTGAGACTCCGAGCATAACCCTCTCCGGAGCGCGTTGGGCTACCTTGAGCTTATTCATAAGGCCCACAACTAGAGCTAGAGAGTGAAATACTAAAGAAAACACCGTTTTTTACTCACGTATAATATCGCGGCCGGGCCGCTGGGAACCTATGTGTATGGGCGCGTGCGCCAGTGGACGGGAGCGCGCGTATTCCCTGACGAAGGAGTATTAATTACTCCGAAACCGGTCGGATTCCCAGCGGCCCGACCACGATATTATACGTGAGTAAAACCGGTGTTTTCTTTAGTATAATGAATTCTCACGCGAGTTTTAATGAAGAGAGTGAAATGTTGCTATTTATCTATTCATACCACTACCTAGTTCATCAGTTACTTAGATCAAAAAATTTTATTATTCCTTAATTGCAAACACAAACAAACATACTTTTTACAAAGAAGTGCCGTCGGCATCGGCAGCCCCTACTCGCAAATTGATGCGCTTTCTCTTTGCCATTTTGTCTCATTGACTAAATAAAATATATTATAGGAGTTCGCTGTTTTTGATAATCAAACTGTTGCTCGTGTGCTGTAACTTATCCTGCAACGTTAATATTTTTTTGCTCCACCAAACAGTCATTCTCTTTCTCTATCTGCTCTGCTCTATTATCTTTTATTGTATCACCTTCATTTATAATTATAATTCAGATTTTATTTTTATTGCACATTTTTATTGATTCTAATGTTAACTGTTTGTGTTGTTTGATTTTTCTTTTGCCTAGTTTCATAGGTACTATTTAATTTTGTTCATTCACTTTTCTGTATTCTTTTTACCTACTCTCTATAAAGGAGTTCATCTGAAAATCAGCTCCGTTTTTTAGGACAGGTATGGTTTTCTACATATATTCAGCATTTATGCTGTGATGAACCCTTTTCGATGTTTCTCTGGCGAATTAAGTTAGTTTCAATTAAATAGGTCTCTAATCTTCTTCGTTGCATGTTATATTTATAGTTTTGCTCTACTAATGACATACAGGAAACTAAATTTTTGCGCCTACTAGAGTACGCTCAAGGCTAGTATGTAATTATAACATTTTAACCTTCCACTTTCGCCAATCGAGGTCGAGCGATATTTGCAATGTCGTTTTTGTTAGTCTGTCTATCTCATGCCTTATCTTACGTTTAAACTCTTTGCCTAATTTGGCATTGCATGGTTTTGTTAATTGGAATATTGATTAAAAGTAGACATTTAGTTTACCGTTGGTACATTTCTTCATAATCATCAGTTCTAATTTTTACCGACTTGCAAAAAGGAGGACTACCTCCTCCTTTTATATATGTTCGACTGTATGTATTTTTTTTGTGATTGTTCATCGATAGCTTCCCTGAATGTGAACTGATTGAGAAAAAAAAATTTTTCAAAAGGGTATAATTCCGAGGAAAATGGAACCACCTATTTAATTTGTATTGAAATCGGCTAAACCGTTTTTGATAAATCAAAAATAATGTACATGGATGTCACATGGATTGTGCAAACTATTGGAATTCTGTACACGGTGGAAGTAGTTGGTGTGACTTTTTGCGAAAAATAACTTTATTATTAAGTGACTATTAGATTTTTTAAATTATTTGGATAATATACATTTTATATTTCCTAAAACACTGTACGTGTTATTAAAATTACAGATTTATTTAAAATTTTGGTTAAGACGTGATTTGTACCACACTACCGTACGCTATACATCTAGGTAAGTTGGCATATCCAAAAGTTGATAGAGCTTTAGTATTGCATATATTTAAAAAAATGCGTTTATACTTTTGGAAGATGTATACTCTGGCAGCCTTGCGTTTTTGGTGATTAGTAAGAGGCTAAATCTTCGTGAGCAGGTTCGGTTAGACGAGAGGCCCAAGTTTGTTATCTAAAAATTATCGATAGAGGTAGCTAATGTACTGCGCAGGTATAAAACATGTCGATTTAGTGGGGTGTCGATATTATCTCAATAACTAAGTTTTTTTTTTTTTTATTTCGAGGTAATTGGACGATAAACTCGGAAAACAATTGTCCTACAGAATGCATGATAAGACTGGAGCGTCCCCCACTCCAAATGTGTCCGAATATCATCAAAATTATTAATATCAAGAATTTTTTTTCGTATGCAAATGTTTGTACAATCAAATGACTATTACGAATTTGATGGTACGTTTGTCCAGTCTTACGCTTAGAAGTTGTCCAATTCTTGGTAACACTTTTTTCATTAATAACTGTAAGACAAATGAATATGCAAGTTCTTGTAACAAAACAACATAAAGTATTTCTTTCAATGTATAATTATGTAATCTTTTGTAGTATTTCTCTTCTCCAAGTTTCCTTGTGTATGTGTGAAAATTCATTCAGACTATTCATAAATGCCTTTTTCTCAATGTCAATGCTCAATTCATTTCTGAACCAACAAACGTTGGCATATATACGGCCTTTTACAAATTCTCATCCACTCACACATCTGTACTTAAAGGGCGAATCAAAGTTCTTAGCGGTTGTGAAGTTAGCTACAAGATGCGCGGAAACCATTCCTCTCGCAGGTGTTAACTGAGCTTCCGTGAGGAATAGGTTTTGCGTAGCTTGTACCTAACACCACACACGCCAACAAATTTGATTTCGTTAATAAAAACGAACGCGCGCATACTAACGGCATTTTACAAATCATTTAAGCGTATTCCCTGAGGATGGAGTACTAAATACTCCGAAACTGGTCGGATTCCTTGCGGATCGACCGTATAATTATAACGTGAGTTTTAGCCGTATTCTGTTATAGTTATGATGAATACTCACGGTAGTTTTAATGAAGTGATCTTACAAATCCTTATCCACCCACAAATCTGTATCTGTATAGACCAAATCAAATTTCTTAGCGGCTTTGGAAGTTAGCGAGTTAGCACAGGCTGTGCGAAATCCAATCTTCGCGCAGCGGTAAGTCTCCGTCAGGATTAGGTTTTGCATAGCTTATGCCTAACACCCCAGCCACCAAGACTTTGATTTCGCCTATACAATACAATACAAACGTTCGCATACAGCCAGCATCTTACAAATCCTCACCCACACATCCGCACGCATCATGAATGGACATTGTGATTTTCCACACACGCACACGTGATATCCTCGTTGCGACTATGACTTAATCTGCACCTTAACTGGTTATATCCGGTTCGTGAGATGTGAAGATCAAGGTGTAGTTGGAGATTTACTGTGGGAAAAAATATGATTTGCATAACGTCTGACAGTTTATCAGATGCTTTATTGGATCAACAGCTTGTAGCCTTAATATTTTTAGTATCTAGAATTCTAGACGCACGGAGTGCGCAGCGTAGGACGTCCACCAACTAGGTGGACTGACGATATAATAAAGATCGCAGGAACTCGCTAGATGTAGGCCGCTTGCAATCGGCCTTATTGGAAATCCATGGGGGAGGCCTATGTCCAACAGTGGACATCCTATGGCTGATGAATGGACGGAGTGTGTCCAGCCAAAGTTCAAGGGACAAGGCGACGACGCAAACCCTCAGGGTGACAACGACAACTTCCTAAAATGACAACTTCCGAAAACGATAATTTCAGAGAACGTCTATTCTAAACTCGTCAATTTCCTAAAATGACAAAATCCGAAAATGACAACTTTCTAAAATGACAACTTCCAAAAATGATACCTTCCGAAAATACTAAGGGGCTGTATAATTTCGGTTGTGAAATGTCAAAAATTTCTAATTTATACGTTATAAACTTTGCTCTTTGTGATTTGTAAAGATGGATTTAGGTTCTGAAGTTCTGAAATGTAGATTTCGATTTAAGATGTTGTCGTTTTTGAAAGTTGACATTCTAAAAAAGTTGTCGTTATCGGAAGTTGTCGTTTTTGAAAGTTGACATTCTAAAAAGTTGTCGTCTTCGGTAGTTGTCGTTTTCGAAAGTTGTCATTTTAGGAAGTTGTCGTTCTCACCCTGAGGGGACGCAAACTTGTGTACTTGACAGCCTCGGTGGCTCAGTGGTTAGTAACCCTGACTTCTGGACCAAAGAGGCGTGGGTTCGATCCCCACGCAGGGCAAACATTTATGTGATGAATATAGGTGTCTGCTCTGTGTCTGGGTGTTATTTAGGTACTATCTATATAAGTATATATTTAAAAATATGTATATGTAGTAAATCAGTCTCTGGCAGCCATATCACAAGCTTTGCTTAGTTTGGGGTCAGAGACCGTGTGTAAGATGTCCCCTAATATTTATTTATAGTAATATTTAATATTACACAAACCGCTACTTTTGACCCCTTCACTACTCAAAAACTATTTAAAATAATAATTTAACAGTCCTTATCTAGAATCCAAATCAGTAGCCAAGTCAAATTTGAAATAATTGCATGATTCTCTACATAGAACTTTGCACCCATAGAGATCTCAATTCTTTTTGTCGGTGAAGTCGCATATTTTTAGTAATAAGTATTGAACTTTGGCTCTTATTCACATTTATGTTTTTGATGGGATTATCTTTAATTGATCTCATTTTATCTATACTTCTAAATCGCTTGTCTCTACAAACTCGTAGGATTTTAAAATTATTGTTGATCTTACATTGTCATGGATATTATTTTTTGTTCTATTGATGGAAATGATTCCACGCAATTTTTGAAGTTATAACTCTTTTAGCGGCGTTGTACACTTTTTGGGATGGGTAAAAAATGTTAAACTCGCGTCGGGACACGTGACTTGATTGAAAATTCGTAAGACGGAGAGTGCAAGATCTCACTTCCGCCGGCACTCCCGGGGTGCAACCCGTTGTTTTTAGGGTTCCGTACCTCAAACGGAAAAAAACGGAACCCTTATAGGATCACTTTGTTATCCGTCTGTCCGTCTGTGTGTATGTCAAGATTCTTCATCTCGGGAACGCGTAAAGATATCGAGTTGAAATTTAAACTGTATACGTATAGCTATGATCTCTTGCTGTTGTGTAAAAGATAAACTTCTCAGTTATCGTTTAAAAAAGTGAGAGCCGTTCATGTCGTGAAAAACCGCATATTACGTTCACAAAAATCAAAACCTAACTTCCCGTTGACATAGAACTATGAAATTTGGCGAGAAGCATTGTCACAGAGTACACATATAGGAATAAATCTGAAAACTGTCCATTTTTATTTAAATCACAGAAAAATAGGGCCTCAAAATTCACAAAATATGGGTTTATGATTCAAAGTGAGTAAATCTTATCATATAAGGTATGATATAAAAGAACTTCATTAGCACATGCTAAAACAGGTTTTTAATTATTTTAACAACGTGTTTGTACGGAACCCTCGATGTGCGAGCCTGACTCGCACTTGTCCGGTTTTTTTATGATAACGTTTAAATGCTCGTACATTTATTAGCACCACCTAAACTCAAAGACAGTTATTTTCGTTAAAGTATCAGCGTCTTTGTTAAAATTTTATTATCAAAGACGATGTGCTACATTTTGCAATATCGTGTAAATTCTCCTTTTGTGTTAAATAAATGATGTCTATTATCGGTTTATAAAATGTTCTGTATTTCCTACAATGTTAATTTCTTAATTTGTTCTCTTTATTTGTTTTTAATTTGCATTTTTTTTTGTGTGTTCATCGATGTTTTCCGCAATTGTGAACCGAATCAAAATTATTTTTTAATTCGAAACGGTATACTCCCGAGGTGGTCCCATTTAAGTTTCGAAAACGGTTGAGCTATTTTAAAAAAATCAACAATAATGTAAAAATTGTGTACATGAATTCGAGTGAACTATTCGAATTTTGTAGACGATGGAAATCGGTTTTGTCATTTTTTGCGTAAAATAATCATGTGTTAAGCAAATAAATGATGTCTATTATCGGGTTTTTAATTATTCTGTATTCCGACAACGTTTATTTCTTAATTTGTTCTCTTTATTTTAATTCGCTAATTTCAGTTCCAAACGCCATAACCTCGATATGTCTTCGGTACAGCAACGCCATGTCAACGACCCTCGCCCGACTCAATGCTGTTGAACTTGCGTTACCTATCGTCTCTACCAGTTAATAAGTAGTTTGATAATGTACGGTATCATTTTAACTATTGCTAGAATCTCGATCGTGATGGATGGGACTTTTCTAGACTGTGGTCCGTCGACCTTAAGATCGCGTGATTGGGTTCAAGCCATTCCCTACTGATTTTAATAGAGATCCATGGGGAAAGCCTATGTCCAGCAGTGGGCGTTCTAAGGCTTTTTTTTTTTACGAAGGGGAAATCTTCCAAAGATGCCCGACCGCTTTGGAGTGCAGTCGGGTTATGTGGGATTGTACCCACTAAAACCCCCTCGGTGGCCAGCCTATGTGCCTTCTTGGGAGCCCCGGGATCTCCCAAAGGAACGCACCGGTGCTCCCGGCACTGTACGACAGCGTTGCCACAACGCTGCCGTCCTTCTCGGACCCGCTTGAGTGGATGGCCAGAGCCCCAACTCTAACCACCCACGAGCCCAGGGGTCCCCTTTTAGTAGGCTCTTACTACAGGCAGGGGATACCGATGCCGTATTCTAGTGCCCCGGCATCAGGGCAAGGGCGTTCTAAGGCTGATGGATATATGGATCTGTTTATAGCTTTGCCAGTATTATCAGTGAATTTGATGAACTTGTATTACAAAGTACATTTTACTATGGAAAGATAACTAAATCTTGAACAAGAATCATTTCAATACTGCTAGTAGAAGATAGGATTATTCTAGGCTATGTATCTCTTTGAAGCTTCGCCAGTGTCACTTGCTTTGATCAACTAATGACGAGTGGATCCGTTACTGTAGAAAAGGATACGAGTTTATAGCAGTTTCGGAACGTGTTGGCTTGATATCTTTTACTATCCCCGTTTCGTCAACGGACACACCGATGCAATGTTCTATCTCATTAGTTCCACTGTGGAAAATCCTTACTATTACAAGAAGGTTGATGCTGCAGAATAATATCAAACTGAGCTCTATTTTAGTTTGATTTTAATCTTTACATTTTCTGTAGTTGCTTCACGTGTACACTTCATTGAGTTTTATGATGTTCTGCCTTGTTCTGCACAGTTTGTTTTAAATTATTATTTTCTATAGAGAACTTTACTTTTAACTACTTTTGTCACCTTTCTTAGTATAGCTTAGCTAAGGTTTCGTTTCTTTCCGTCTTATCTCATCGTCTCTTTTTACCGACTTCTAAAAAGGAGGAGGCTTATGTTCGTCTGTATGTATTTTTTGTCTATGTTCATAGATATTTTACGCCAACTCAGAACACCGATTAAAAAAAATCTTTTTTTAGATTAAAGGAGTATACTTCAGAGTTCCCATTTATATTTTATCGAAATCGGCTGAGCCGTATTTGATAAATCATCAATAACGTACATGGATCTCTATCGATTCGTGCTAACTATTCGAATTCTGTACACGGTGGAAGTCGGTGTTGCGTTTTTTTGCGAAAAATCATTATTGACTCACAGAGCAAATAAAAAAATTAAGAGAGAACGTCGTTGAACAGTCAAGTGAGGCCGGTTTTTTATACATGAGTGAGTGCGTCGCTGTTGCCCCGCCATAGTTCGACTGACAAGCCAAGCCGTAGTTTCCTTGCACGTGGACGTGTGTGTAATTGTCTGTACACGGCGAGGCGTAGTTTTGGTCGGCCTCACTTGTTTGTTCACAACATTCTGTCTTTATTTTATTTTTATTTGGTCTGAGTATTCACTATTACTTTTTGTCCGACGAACCACCAGAGGAGGTATAGGTACAATTCGACGCGTATACATATTTTTTTGTATAACCACGCATATCTTTTTTCATAGTAGTCCGATTTCAATAATTCTTTTTTTATTGGAACGAGTATACTTCGAAATTGGTCCCATTTAAATTTTATGGAAATCGGCTGAGTCATTTTTGATAAATCAACAATAATGTGAATAATGCTACATCGTTCCGTGCGTAATAATTTGCGATCTAGCGATGCGCCCCGGCTTCGCACAGGTGTATTATACATATAAACATTTCTCTTTAATTACTCTATCTATTAAAACAATCTGCATCAAAACCCGTTGCGTAGTTTTAAAGATATAAGGATACATGGGGACAGATAGCGGGAAGCGACTTTGTTTTGTACTATGTAATGATTCTGTACACGGGCGAAGTCGGTCATGATCTTTTTTGCAAAAAATAATTATTTCTTTTATCCTTCCTAATAACGGAAACATTTGGCTTCATATTTACGCCATGCTAATAAATTGGCTTTTAAAATGGGCAGTTGAAATTAGCACTACTGAAAATGGCAGAGCCAGTCATGCTCTCGTGGGAAAATATACCTTGTTTGGCATATTATGACTTGTATTTATGTTATTACCTTTTTTGGTGTGTAATCTTCCGGCGTTAAAATTTATAGGTATTTATGGTTAGTTAGTTTAGTTATGGTAATTAGGTTTCTGAGAGTAGGAGTTTGAAGTCGGTAAAAACTAAGTTTGATATTGCTATACTTTCCTTATATATTGCACAGTATTGCAAAATACTGCCTTGGCCAAAAGTATTAGGCAACCTGTATTTTCACTCTATCTTCTAAACTAATTTCACTCTTTTTTGGCATTTTTAACAAAATTAGGTGTCATTTTAATGACATCAACAGAAATGAAAGCTTGTTTACTTGTTAGAGTCCAGAACACAAGAGACCAAACATTGACTGATAAGACCGGAAGAAAACCGAATCCTGTTTACGGTCACCAGGTCTTTTATGACCTTAACAAAGAGCCGCTTGATATTCTAAGAAGTTATTTATGACCCCGGTAAGTCATTTAAGATAAGCACTCAGTTATTGGTTAAGTAGTAAATATGCATTTTGATTTTTTTAAGGTGCCTAATACTTTTGGCCAAGGCTGTATAACGGATTTATATTTTGCAATACAGCAGACCTGAATTTGAGCATAAAACTTTATTACAGTGTGAAACAAATTCTACGAAATCATTTAGTTCTATATTTTACGCAAAATCGACGTCTAGATCTATCAAGTTTAGATATAGGCTGAACCCACAGTTACCAGACGGATAATGTTGATCGAGAAAATCTAAAAGAGATGCAACGATTTCATAAGGCACGAATTAGAAAGAAACATGACAAACATCTCGATTCGGTGGATTACGGTGAACTTGAACGCAGGGAACTTCAACTGCAAACATATTTGACGGATTCGACAACGGCTAGGCAACATTTTCCATGCATTAAATTGCCTCAAGAGACAACAGCGTTATCTCTCTGGAATCAATCAATGGATTTTTTTTTATTGTATGCCGTTTTAGAGTGTATCTTGGAGTTTTGGCGGGAACGCGGAAAAGTCATGTCGCCTCATTGTATTACTTTGTTAAACTTGTGTTTTTATCAGTTATAATTAGTGAAAAATGGTGGTATTTCGTTGATTATGAGCTAAGATTTACGTGCATGAGTGTGGGCAAGTGATATACTCGTAATGTGACGTATCATGTTCTTCCGTGTTGTTACTAAAACTCCATAGACGCCTCTAGTAAAGTCTCCACTGCTTTACTGAGGTATGACTTGGACTATGATTGGACTTGACCGCGACTTTATTGGACTATGACGAGACTACGACAGTGACTATTTTGACAAAATATTATTAAAACTTAATACTTGACACTGGCAAATGCACAATAATGCGACGCCAAAACTAAGAAGAAGAAGAGTGTATGGGGGGGGGTAGGTGCTTATGGGATACTTCTTCCCCCCGTTACACATATAGTTTATTGTTGCGTAGTTATTTTAGAGCGTATGTTGAAGGGGAAGGTGCTTATGGGATACTCCTTCCCCCCCCCCGTTACACATATAGTTTATTATTGATATAATTGTTTTCTTAATCAAGATTGGGTTCGCACAGCTTGTAGCTCGGCCTATACGATATAGTGTCACATATACACATAGGTAGAGCGATGACAGTGCCGTTGCGAATTGCCTCTAATTTGATCTAATTTTCCATTTAGCGTCGCCTACGCAGCTCCTGCTGGTTCTCTCGATATAGTCCTGAGAACGGTGGTTATGTGGATGTCTGTTAGTATTTATAGATATAAATGTTGGTTTCGTTACATCGATGGTGCAGTAAACAAATAAATGTAAATACGAGTAGTTTATATGTCCTCCCAATAGACAAAAAGTGTTTCATTTACTTACCACTTCTACCTACAAATGATTTAAAAGAAATTACGGAAAATGCTATTGGGGGCACTGATTTAGAATGTATATATGATTGGGGTGCTCAATTCAGACTACAATATTTGGTTTCAAATAACATTAAAGACACATTTAAAAAAAGGACAAGGTACAAGTGCAAAGAAAAGAATGGCAGGCTAGATTTCTTACAGCACTTTTTTTCAAACTCGTCCTACTACCCTCGTCTGTACCGTTATAACTTTAAGGCAAAAAAAATCTTTAATACCCTTGTATTAAAGATTTTGGATACCATAAATGTGATTGATATAATTTAGAAACCTCTTGAGCACACCACACCAGACAACTTACAATTATTGTTAAAGTTGGTGAGTTCAAAAAATAGGGGACATTTTACACACGGTCCTTGCAACTAAACTAAGCAAAGCTTGTGATATGGTTGCCAGAGACTGATATACGACATTAAATACATCCGTCTTAACAGTACAAATTGCACGGTTAAACAGTGTTTAAAGCGTGTTCAAATCTTATAATTATACTCATATACTTTTTATTCATAACAGATAAGTGTTAGGTACATGTCAACTTAATTAATCTTACAGTACAGTTATAATTATATACCAATTAAGTAATAAGTAATACTTATGAGGTAAGGCGGGATATTTTTAATTAAATACTTATATAGATAACTAGTGACCCGCCCCGGCTTCGCACAGGTATATTATACATTTAAACCTTCCTCTTGAATTATTCTATCTATTAAAAAAACTGCATCAAAATCCATTGCGTAGTTTTAAAGATATAAGCATATATGGGGACAGACAGCGGGAAGCGACTTTGTTTTATACGATGTAGTGATAACTAATAACATCCAGCCACAAAGCAAATGTGCGTTACATAAATGCTTGCCCTGGATGGGAATCGAATCCTTGTTTCTTTGACCCCAGGAGTCAGGATCACTAACCACTGAGTCACCGAGGCTGTCTCTCTACATATCTCTGCATTTACTCCTCAGCAAGTCTCTACATTCGTTTCTACAAGTTGTCAAACTTCGTCCGTTCTAGTTCTATTTTATTCCACAGGTTGAAGACCGCTTTATATAACACAATGACTGACACAGGCGACCTTCAAATGAACTTGTCTAGCCAGCTACTACCGGTTGCGTAGACGTTTCGTTTATATTTGAAAAACCGGACAAGTGCAAGTCAGGCTCACACACCGAGGGTTCCGTACAAATCCAGAAAATTTCACACAATTGGGAAGTACGTTGTTAAAATCTCTATACTCATCATCATCATCATCGACGAAAGTTTTTTTTTTACTTTTCTCGTCATTCATCGAAAATTGTTAAAATAATTAAAAACCTGTTTTAGCATGTGTTAATGAAGCTCTTTTATATGATACCTCACATGATACGATTTACGCACTTTGAATTTTAAACCCATATTTTGAGAATTTCGAAGCCCTATTTTTTTGTGATTTAGTAAAAATGTTCAGTTTTCAGATTTATTTCTATATGGGTCAGGCCGTAGATTTTGCCACTTTTTAGGTCCCTTAACTCTCCGCCTTTTTTTTCTTATAGTAAATTACTTTTAATTTATTTCTAAATGTCATCATCGTGTGTCGTAAGGATCGGTTAATAGGAGCCAGTAAAAATAATGGAATAAATTTATAAATTATGAAAGTTATAAGATGTTTATCTGTGAAAAATGACTAAATTTTCATAAAAATCGCAAATCCGCTTCGGTGGGAGTGAACTTTGCACATCGATAAAATAAAAACTATAACACTTTTTAATATTCTGTTTGATTTGACGTTATAAAATTATAGTCAATTATCCACGGTTTTAATATCTTTACGTGTTGTTTAAGAAAAAATCATAATAAAACGCAGATTTATTAAAAACTTTCGAAAACTGATTATTTACGATATTTTTATTTCGCAACCATTATCTTCTCGTTTTATTATTCTAGAAGCACAGTGAGATTTAAATTAAGTCGCGACAACACCTAAGTAATGTACTCTTTAACCATTAAGCTCGTAATGGCCACAGTTTTGTCAGTTCGCTGTCATAACCCGTGCGAAGTAGAAAGTGTCACGTGTTTTACGAAGTGAATTTTTTGAGATTAAATGAAAAGTTTTTATTTGGAAACTATCATTGTTTATGTGCACGATTAAGTAAGTTGTACGTGATCTTCCAACGTTAAGGTGGCATGATAATATGTCTTATTTATGGAGTTATGATCAATTTTCGCTATCACCTTCGCTATGAAAACAGGTCGTTCGCTATTTCTTCGCTATCAACTATTCTTCACCACAAATAATACTGAGTACACACTAGGTGCAGTTATTTTTTACTGTTGACATGTTTTGCAAAACTTGAATGAGATCAAAAGTCTGTACTGAAAAAAAAAACAAAATAGGTAGGTATAATGTTCGTTTTTGTAACTTTCAATAAATAGTATACACGTAGTAGTAGTCACGTAGGGCGTAACATTAATTTAAATTACTATATATCTTCGCGAGACTAATAATTATAATATTAACTCACTAGTAGTCGTCCAAACAGTAGATTTCGAAAGAATAAAGGACATCATTCATTATGAGGTAAACCTGAAAGTGCCGGTCAAAGAAATTAATTATGAAATATTATTAGAAGATAATATTCTGAGCATTTCAAACTATGCAACTAACCCTCTAGGATCACTTAGTGAGTAGTCACGGGACACGAACCTCAGAGGTAATCATTTGCAAATAATATCATATGTGTATCACCATCCTAACAATTGTTCGTCATTATCGTTCGCCATTGTTCGCGACAGGATAGCGAAGAATTATGCGCAATCTTTTCGCTATTTGTGGCAAAATCTACGGCCCGACCCATATGTGTTCTCTGAGACAATGCTTCTCGCTAAATTTCATAGTTCTATGTCAACGGAAAGTACCCTGTAGGTTTTGATTTTTATGAGTGTCGAAATATGCGGCTTTTTACGACTTAAACTTCTTTATATGATAACTGAGAAGTTTTTCCTTTACCCAACTGTAAGAGATCATAGATATACGTATACAATTTAAATTTCAACTCGATATCTTTACGCGTTCCCGAGATAAAGAGTCTTGACATACACACAGACGGACAGACGGACAACAAAGTGGTCCTATAAGGGTTCCGTTTTTTTTCTTTTGAGGTACGGAACCCTAAAAATTATGGAGAAGCAAATAAATGAGCAAATCATGCTCGTTGTATCTCAGCGAGATCGAATCAATGACGAAATCCGTAGAAGAACCAAAATTACCGATATAGCCCAGCGCATTGGCAAGTTGAAATGACAGTGGGCATGGCACATAGCACGGAAAACCTAACTAAATATTAACACTAAGACTTCTAAGGTTCAGCAGTCTAAAACAACAATACAGATAAACTGTACTTTACAGGGTTACTGTGGACGATTTTATGACAAAAAAAGGTAAAATCAGAAGGTGCCAAACCGTCCACGTGGACAAAATCCCCTCGGACGTTTTGACGAATAAGTAAAAACAATGTGAAGTTTTCCAACTTCGCTTTGATTCGATTGCCTAGTCATGTACCTTTACCAGCCTTTTCAATAGTCCACTGCTGGACATAGGCCTACCCACTAAGGGTGATTGGGATCCACCACGTTGGCCCAGAGCGGGTTGGTAGATTCACATACGCCATCGAATTTCTTCTATGGACGCATGCAGGTTGCCTCACGATGTTTAAAAAAAAACCAATCCTGAGTGAAGCTCACACATCTGCGGGATCATTGGCTTTCGCGAAGTTTGTTGACTTCAAAGCCGCCAATTAGTTTGATTCGGATGTATTACGATACGTATTAAATTTTAATGCGAATAATTGCGTCACTGTTGTTAACCGGCGTCAAATAAGGCTATCCTAGGGAACACATAAGCTGTTACGGAAAGAACCAGAGCCATAAAAATGTAATAAGGATTACAATTTGTGGTAATACTTATTTCAAGGTCATAATAATCATACGTGGTATGGTACTTATTGGATAGCCAGATTATGAAGAAGAAGGTTTTTAGGGTTAGGGGTACCTAAAGGGTAAAAACGGGACTTAATTACTAAGACTCCGTTGTCTAGCGGCCTGTCTCCAGACTGGCATTTACAACCGAGCGCTACCGTGACTCGGTTGACACGTTAAATTGTAGGCCCCGGTTGTTTTAACAGTTTAGCCATGTCAGACTACAGGGCATTATACCTTTTTGTGAAAGTCTATCTGCACCTGTGTAAAACAATACCAACGATATAGATAAAACATAAACAAGTTACGGCAATTAACATAGCTACAATATAGGTATAATTATGTATGTACCAACTAAGTAAATAAACAGCATAGAAAATAAATGATAATAATGCGTAGGTATATAAATATTTATGAGAAATAGATACCTCATTTATATAAGCCGTGGTGGCCTAGAGGTAGTGACACCCGCCTTGCAATCGTGAGGTCGTGGGTCCAAATCCCGTACCAATGAGTTCTTTGGAATTTATGTACGGAATTTCACACCACTGGCTTTTCGGTGAAGGAAAACATCGTGAGGCAACCTGCATACTTCCGTAGAAGAAATTCGATGGCGTATGCGAATCCACCAACCCGCACTGGGCCAGCGTGGTGGATATGGCCCAATTACCCTTCGTGGGTAGGCCTACGTCCTGCAGTGGATTATTAAAAGGCTGATACAGTACTATGAGAGGGTGTGAAGATGTTAAATGTCTTACATTTTATCGGTAAAATAACTAACTCTACTGAAGGTAGAGATCAAAAGGATATGGAAAAGATGCGGGTTTTGAAATCTTGCAGAAACAAAAGTTATACCAATAGAGAGCTTACATAATTATCTTTTAAAACACATATTTTTTAGAATATTTTTTCATCGCCATTTAATTTTCAAATGGGTTCTTTAAACATTAGAAAAATGAACTATGTGCTACACCAAATAACTGCATTAAGCCTAAATTGAAAAAAAAACCTGACAGTGACATTAAGAAATAGCAAAAGGAAATGACGTGTCAATATTGAACAACCAATAGAGGGCTGGTCGCCATGTTTTACAAAATAAATAAACGTCAAACTCTAAAATACCAGCCCGCTATTGGTTGTTTGAAGATTCCTGTCTGATACGTAGACTACGTAGACCTCCTCTTAGTATTACCAGTTCAGTCTAAATATTTTCTACTTAGTGAAATAAAAAAGAGATATTATAATAAAACGGCGATACACAAAAATATGTTTTTGCGTGAAATAATATTCTTAAATATGGCACTAAACATTAATATAGCTCGCATCGCTGCCGGTTTTCAAGGACCGCCTCCCATATAAAAAGTTTACCAACTCTTTTTATAGTATAGGCTCAGAGCAAATAGTTTTTTGATTTGCTCTGAGAGTATAGGCCGAAGCAAACTTCTTGGCGGCTGTGAAGTTAGCTACAAGCTGCGCTAAATCAAATCCTGACCGAAGCTTGGCGGGTGTCATTACCTCTAGGCCACCACGGCCTCTCGTAGTAAGAAAATTAAATATGTAAGGTTTCAGAACTAAGCAATAGGATATGGTTTCAGTTAATGGAGTACAAATAGTTCATTGACTGCCTCGGTGGCTCAGTGGTTAGTGACCCTAACTTCTGGATCAAAGAGGCGTGGGTTCGATCCCCACCCAGGGCAAATATTTATGTGATGAACATAAGTGTTTGCTCTGTGTCTGGGTGTTATTTAGTTACTATCTATATAAGTATGTATTTAAAAATAAGTATATGTAGTATATCAGTCTCTGGCAGCCATATCACAAGCTTTGCTTAGTTTGGGGTCAGAGGCCGTGTGTAAAATGTCCCAAAATATTTATTTTATTTATTTATTGACTTTTGACAAAATGTACACAACAGTTGATTTTTTTTGCTATTTTAGGTCGGTCCCATGGTAATACCTTGAGTAGTTAGTTTATGGTAATACCTAGTTGTTTAAAACAATGAGTAGATCAGTATCACCTATCTCTGTAAATATAACTATTAACGACGATGCAAAACAACATATAGATAAATTGGCATAGGTAATAAGGGAATAAAGGAGTAGTTAAGTTTCATGAAAATTTCGATATTAAAAGTTTTTCCCAATTACCTACATTGAGATTTTTGAATATTCAAGAACATAATAAATCTACACAAAATCAGTTCCCTGAAAAAAGACGAAGAATCCTTTTTGGGAAAATAAATCGACATCTAATATATCATCACATCGCTTTTCTGACCTTTCTGAACCAGTGAACTTTAACCAAGTAACCGGCATGGCCAGTTTTGGTCATCTATTGGCATTTAATCTAACTTATAAATTAAATATTTTACAGCGTCAATCTTAATAATCAATTTATGAATAACAATTTTTATAGGTCAAAACTTATATTCCTAACTCTTAAGCCCCAGACCGACGTAAAAGTTTTCTCGTGATTATACTGTGACGGTATGACGAATAACGGTATAACCACAGAGAAAACTTTAAAACCGCGGTTTTATTGTGTATGTCGATCAGGGGTTTCAAGCTTATATCAAAATAAATTGAAAGAAGTTTAAAAGTAGAGTTTTTTTTCTTGAAAGGACTGGTCGCGTAATGTTAAGCTAATTTATAGAGGGAAGGGAAATAGTTATTTTTTATAGTTTTCATAAACAGGATTTTATATTTATTATAATAGGTGACTTTAGTTAAATTATTGTTAAAAAAAATATTTAGATACTTAAATAACATGTAGGTATGTTTGTTCATCTTTTACCTCATGTTGATGTATACGATCTTCATCTATCTAAGACAATGTACCTATAACTAAGTAATAGTCTTCGATAGGTGTGTATTTATTTATGTATGTATGTATGTATTTATATCATAGTATGTAACATCTATAATATCATTGGCATTGGAATTCATATATGCATATTATGTACATATGTAAGTAGTAGGTAAGTGTACGAATCACTATACATTTATAACATAACCAGTATGCATTTAAAGAACTAGAATTTAATGCAAAAAGCAGTTCAGACATTTACCCTCTCAAATTAGAAAGAGACGCCGACCTTGATCAAAATAAACTTGACAAAAATACAAATGATCAAGAGGCAAATGAACGAGATCGCAAATAACTAGATTGATGAGTACAATGACAACGGAATAATGCCAAAATTTCAAGAATATTTTCCGAGCAAACAAAGATTTTCAGGTGTGATAAATGGGACATATATTTTCGAAGAACACGTCAAATCCAAAGATATATAAAACATGATAAAGCCCACAACAAAACGAAAATAAATGCAGATTTTCCTTGTACGTCACGCCGAAAGCATAGTAAAATACGTAAACGCCAACTCGCCAACTAAAAGGAGATAGACGCAAGACAGACTATTGCAAATATTGAAGTAGGCATTAAAAACGCGGAATCCTAAACACGTGAAGACAAGGAAGGCATGTGACATAACCAAAGCATAATTACTGCCAAGATCCGAGTTACTAATCGTTAAAATAACATGAAGTAAAACGTACACAGCAATACATCAAGGGTAAGAACTAAGAATGCTTGCCAAATCGTTTATTTCTGGATGGAAATTAATAAAACTAACAAATTAAAAGATTTAAAACCAAATAAACGCTTACCAAATGAAACTGATAGAGAAATCACAGCACGACACAAAACTCACTGTTGCAAGTTGCAACTCCCTTGACGATAACTTCGCGACTCGCGGCAGCAAACACGTCCGATCCGATCGACGGTCAGGTATCAACTGAATTGTTATTTCGTATTGTGTAGCTATAAAATACACACACGCGCAGCCGTAAGGTGTTTCATGAAAGTGACGCGTTCGTATACGGTTTGAATGTGTGCGAGATCAGTCAACAGTCAACAAGAAATGGTTTGAATGACGCACTGCATCGTTGGTTTCATTTACTTTTTCGCTGATTTATGGTATTCATAGACTTTGGACGTTGCAAAAAATCTATGCGCGGCGTTTTTGGTTACCGTTACATAATTCACTTGGCAACAAGATCATAAAATTGGCAATTGGACAGTCATAAAGAAAAAAAGCTAATATTAGGTCGGACTGAATTCCGCACTGTCTGCTATAACAAATTAACAATACAAAATATGTATATAAGATTTGCTAAAATCAGACTGTCTTTTTAGGGTTCCGTACCCAAAGGGTAAAAACGGGACCTAATTACTAAGACTCCATTGTCTAGCGGCCTGTCCCTCCAGACTGTATCTCAAGAACTGATAGCTAGAGAGTTGAAAGGACATGTCCACGAAATGTATGGAGGCTGGTAAAATAATAATCAAAAATTCTAACCACAACACTCGTTACATTTCGAGAAAGTTTATATTTTTCTGAGACATCATTAAAACCAAAAAAGATCCCTCCGTTCTTTTTTAATTAATTTTGAATCTATTAGGATAAATAAAAATATTTGGCTCAATAGGTAGTTTATCTCTAGCAACCCTGGTTAAGTAACCTCCATTATTGTTAAATGGAAGCATTTTTACCAATTAGACACAGTTTCTAAGTGTTTTTTTATCACATTGTACCTACTAACTGGTCACACTGGTAGGTTATAATTTTTAATTTTAGCAAATTAAAATATGAATGTCGAACAATCAGCTACGAATGCAAGTAAAATAACGATAGAAGCTCTTTATTATTGCTAAACTAGAAAAAATACAAAGCTGTATTATTATGTTTCATACAATTTATTTTTCACCTTTAAAATAATGGAGGTATAAAAAATCAAAATTTAATTTTGTTTTTATTTTTGAGAAGCCTATATATCAAGCTTTCAAATGAGGTATTATCACCTTGGTTCGATTTTTCTCACTTCACTTGTGGACGTCACCTTTTCACATATGATGTATTTCGGTTGCCGTTATAACAACAAATAATAAAAATAGAATAAAATAAATATTTAAGGGGGTCTCCCATACAACAAACGTGATTTTTTATCGGTTTTTGCGCGATATTAATAATGGTAACAGCTAGACGCTTGGAATGAGGCTAAGGGGGCTCCCATACAATACGGAACCCGTCGTGCGCGAGTCCGACACGCACTTGACCGATTTTTTCAAAAGTAGCTGACAAATACGCTGGTTTGCATTAAAATCATGTTACACACGAGTCATGAGCTATAAATAAATCTCCAACGTGGCAGTTGATGATAAGGCATGATAAAGCAGTTTAATGATAGCTTGGATAAGAGTGCAAACTTTGCTAGGTATTTGATGGATTTGTGAAGGAAATTCAACTCGAAGTGTGGCAAAAAGCCCCTTTCAAGAAGCGATAGAGTTCGAGTGTTTTGGATAGAGTCTAATGCATTTTACATTACAGTAAGTACAGATTTTCTGAGTCATTAAATGCTTTTCAACCGACTTAAAAATAGAAGGACTCTATTCTACTTTTTTGTATGTATGCTAAGCGATTATTCTGCAATTTTTTTGAGGTGAAACATCCAACGCGACTTCCAACAAGATTGCGTTAAACGTTTAACGCTACCATGGAGGGAGTATGAAAGCACTGTTGCGTCGAAGTTTCACTTCTTCCGCGCGGAGGGACTCCACGCACGATTTTTTTTATTTGGTAGATCATACTCCAGAGGTGGATCAATTTAAATTTTATCGAAATCGGTTGAGCAGTTTTGGAAAAATCAACAGTAATCTAAAAATAGTTACAGCCTTTCAACCTAACTATTCGAATCTAGGTAAAATGCAATGATCAATCATTGCAATCGATTGTGTCATTTTGTCCAAAAACAATTACTTAAGAAATCAAATATTTCAAACTGAACTGTCTTCTTGGAAATATATTAGAGAGGCCTATGTCCAGCAGAAAATGTGCTACAGATGATGACGGATGCCTATAATGACAAGTGTGTCACGCACGACAGTATTGTTGATTGGTCCAAAAATAGCCCATAGAAGTAGACGAGAAACATACAATGTGAAATTGTCAACTCAATTGCAGCATTCAATGTAAGTAAACAATACAACGGTACATGCGCACGAGCACATGATAGACGTAATAAATAAATGAGACTTGAAAGAGCTACAAGTTAGCATCTGCATGTAGTACAGGACAAATGTCTCACAATATGGCTGCCATTACTTTGAGCAAATGAGCATAAAAAACGTCAAAAGGCATCGACATGTACCTTGTACTATGTGTACGAGTACTGTACTGTACCAGCCTTTTTAATAGTTCACTGCAGGACGTAGGCCTACCCACGAAGGGTGATTGGGCCATATCCACCACGCTGGCCCAGTGCGGGTTCGAATTTCTTCTACGGACGTATGCAGGTTGCCTCACGATGTTTTCCTTCACCGAAAAGCCAATGGTGTGAAATTCCGTACATAAGTTCCAAAGAAACTCATTGGTACGGTATCGGGATTTGAACCCACGACCTCACAATTGCAGGTCGAGTGTTACTACCACTAGACCACCACGGCTATGCGTACGAGTATTTCTGCATAAATAAAGGCTTCTAAACGAATTATATTAAGATTTTCAGTTTAGAAATTCTGAATTTAACAGAGAATTAGTCTCTGCTCGGGAAAGAATTTAAAGAAAGCGGTAGGCGACTAAGTATCAAGTCTCTAACAGAAGGCCTCACCTGAAAACCAGTGCTGGGTGCTTTTTTTTTTTCTTACACACGGTCTCTGACCCCAAACTAAGCATAGCTTGTGATATGGCTGCCAGAGACTGATATACTACATATACTTATTTTTAAATACATTTTTTTTCCTTGTAGGTTTGCGTTTGACTACATACTTATATAGATAGTTACTAAATAACACCCAGACACAGAGCAAACACTTATGTTCAAAGAAATGAAATAGACCTTTAGACCTTCAAGGGTCTGTGGATGATCCAATTGCTTTCTATGTAGTAGTAATGTAGTATTGTCATTATATTAAAAAAAAAAATAAAAAAAAAAAACTTATGTTCATCACTTAAATATTTGACCTGGGTGGGGATCAAACCCACGCCTCTTCGACCCTGAAGTTAGGGTCACTAACCACTGAGCCACCGAGGCAGTCAAAGCTCTAGCTTGGTATCTACCTGCACCTTATCGACATTTCTGTTTTTACTAAGCATCTTACTATTTTGTTTTTGTGTAACGTTGAATAAACGTATTTCAATTCAAGCCTTTAGTCAACAAAAACGGTAGGCTGCTCCTATTTTTTCTATCCTCATGGGCACGCGCAGCGCCAGTTGCATACCGTATAAATTAGAGTCGCGCCCCTGCGCAGGAGAGCTCTGTGATTGGTCCACTCGGGTCTTACGATGTGACGTAGTAGATTGCTTGGTTTGAAGCGTGAATTCTTCTAAACCTGGTACATTTTAAGACAGGTTTTGCCTGCTTCTATATTTGGAAAATGGATCGTTTTCGCTCTGCAAGTTTTTTCTCTAAACACGATGGTGGGATCATCATCATATTCAACATCAATTTAGAATAACCCTAGGACGTGATTGATTATGCCATCGGCTGAGTTTGTAGCCAATTGCATCTGTTTTTTTTTTATCAAAATTATAGCGAAGTTCGCATTTGTTTAGTGTCTCGCCTGATTGTATAGGCCAGCTGTTAATTATGTGAGCTTCAGTCAGGATTGGGTTTTGCGCGGTTTGTAACTAACTTCACAGCCGCCAAGAAGTTTGATTCCGCCTACAAGCGATGTTGATCTAATATAGAAGGATCTTCAATCAGACGGATCTACGATATTAGATTAAATAGAATATACCTATAGGCTTAGTGCAAGCATTGTTTACTTTTATCGTTTGCTGTACCATATTTAATTTTCTTAGCTTGAATGACGTAATAGGTCGATTCATACAAGTCGGCGGATGTGAAGTTAGTTACAAGCTGCGCAAAACCCAATTCTAACTCAAGCTCACATAAAGCTGCGCGTTGATTAGTTTTCGCGCAGCTTACAGCTAACTTCACATCGTCTGCATATTTTGGCGCTTGGAAGAACTCATTGCAATATCAAAATTAATTACTTACTTAGTAGTCGTTAGTGCGGGCTTATTATTTTTACTTATGTTTAACGGGAATATACTCGTAACTAAGCATTTGGCTGGAAAAAAAACGTGTAAGATATAATGTTTGAAATCAACAGTTCTGCCGGGCTAGGCTACGATGCTCCCCACGAAATATTTCTTTCGACGTGTCAGAACGAGACAGAGTTATGGCGAATTATATATCTGTCACTTTTCACACGTCGAAAAGAGTTCTTTTCGTGGCTTTTCGTGATCGTATATATGCTTTGCCTACTGATCCATACAATCTAGAAAGAAACAGAATCAGGTCTGTGAAATAAAACCTGAGATTTCAAGGCATAAATAGTGATTAAATGAAAGCGTGGAAAAAATCTGCCCTTCACACTGAAAACGCGTTATACAAGGTTATTTACATGAAAATAGATGAGAGGCCATCCATAACAGGCGATGGATGCCAAAATAGACAACACGGCATTTGTTTGTTTAGCTCGTTTAGATTGGGGACATATTCAGCGATAGATAAAGATAATGAATGATATGAACTCTACATAGAGGTTTCTCATTAAACCATTATCCATCCATCAGCCATAGGGCGTCTACTGCTGGACATAGGCATCCCCTAAATATCTCCAATAAGACCGGTTGGTAATGGCTTGCATCCAGCTCACAGCCGGTCTTATTGGAGATCATAGAGGAGGCCTAAGTCCAGCAAATGACTACGTCCTATGACTAATAGATGGATGAATGAACTTTTATACAGGGCTATCTGCTTACCCATTATTCTGCTTAGCCGAAAGGGGTCACCCCCTTTCCTTAGTACATCAGTTCTGGATAACTTTGACTGCCTCGGTGGCTCAGTGGTTAGTGACCCTGACTTCTGGATCAAAGAGGCGTGGGTTCGATCCCTACCCAGGGCTAGCATTTATGTGATGAAAATAGCAGTTTGCTCTGTGTCTGGGTGTTATTTAGGTACTATCTATATAAGTATGTATTTAAAAATATGTATAATAGTTTATCAGTGTATGGCCGCCATATCACAAGCTTTACTTAGTTTGGGGTCAGAGACCGTGTGTAAGATGTCCCCCAATATTTATTATTATTATAACTAGTGTACTAAGCCGAAAGGGGGTGATTAACAAATGGACAAAATGTACTGAGAGTTTAAGTTTAAAATAACTAAAACAATTTTCAAACAGAAAATGGTCCACTCTAATTGGATCGTATTACTTAACATTGGCCGTGGGGTGCCGGCAGAGTAGAATAGCACCCCCCTCTTGTACCAGGTGTCGTAAGAGCCGACTGAGGTACTACGGAACCGACTGTTGGCGGTATACCCATCCAGAACAGCGTAGCTCAAGTGCAACAGGGCGGGGATGGGCAGCAGCATCCCCGTCGCGAGAGCTACGCCCTGCGATTGCCAACACGCTTGCCCAGCGCGGCAATTATGGGCAAACCCCCCCCTTATGATTGTACAAAATAGAACCAGGCCCCCAGTCCCCGGCAGCTCCGCTAGTCCTGGTTCCGGCAGCGACCACGGTAACGGCGGAGCAAGGGGTGCTAAGAATCCCCGGCAGAGATCTGGCTGCCACCCCAACCGACGACGACTGGCCCTGGCAACATATAACGTGCGCACCATGAGGACTGATGAGAAGATTGCGGAACTGGAAGAAGAGTTGGGTAGGTTGCGATGGGATATTATGGGGTTATCTGAAGTCCGTAGAGAGGGCGAGGACACGATAACCCTGAAATCCGGCAACCTACTGTACTACCGGGAAGGTGACCAACGGTCCCAAGGTGGTGTCGGCTTTCTCGTACACAGGTCTCTCGTTAACAACATCATTACCATCGAAAGTGTGTCGAGCAGGGTTGTATACCTGATACTCAGAATATCCAAACGATATTCGTTGAAGGTCATCCAGGTATACGCACCGACCTCGTCACACCCCGATGATGAAGTGGAAGCTATGTATGAGGACGTAAGTCGGGCCATACATACGTCTAAGACCCGCTTCACGGTTGTTATGGGAGACTTCAACGCGAAGTTGGGCAAGAAAAGCGATGATGAGTTGAGAGTGGGGCAATTTGGATATGGGCAACGGAACCCCAGGGGCCACATGCTGGCAGACTTTCTGGAGAAAGAGGAACTCTTCATGATGAACTCTTTCTTCCAGAAGCCACCTCGCAGGAAATGGACCTGGATGAGTCCCGACGGTACCACGAGAAATGAGATAGACTTCATCATGACTAGCGAGAAACGGATATTTAACGACGTCTCCGTGATCCACAGGGTAAAAACCGGCAGTGATCACAGAATCGTGCGAGGCAAACTGAATATCAACGTTAAACTCGAAAGGTCCCGCCTGATGAAGTCTACGCTCCGACCTACTCGTGCCCACATACAAAACCCCGAAAACTTTCAGCTCGAGCTCTCGAATCGCTTTGCTTGCCTGGAGAACTTTGCGTCGGTGGACGAGATCAATAACGGGCTCGTAGAAACTGTCCAAACGGTGGGTTCTAAGTTCTTTAGACCCCGCCGTTCAGATAGACCTCAGAAATTCTCCGATCATACTCTAAATCTCATGGCCGAACGACGCTCGCTAAGACTGCAGTCTTCCGATGATGCAAAGTCATACAGGCGGCTCAATAGACAGATTTCAAAATCGGTGCGGTGCGACATTCGTCTCTTTAATACTAAACATGTTAAAGAGACAATAGAGCGGAACAAAGGCTCCAAAGTGTTCGCAAGGCATTTGTCTATTGGGCAAAGCCAGTTGACAAAGCTGAAGAGAGAAGATGGCAGTATAGCGTCAACCAAGGCAGAGGTATTGCAGGAGATCGAAAGGTTTTACGGACAGTTATACGCCTCGGTAGCAAAGCCTGTAAACAGCGCGGCCAAAGACCCAAGAGCCAAGCTAACCCGACACTTCACCGAAGATATCCCGGACATTAGCCTGTACGAGATTAGGATGGCCCTGAACCAACTTAAGAACAATAAGGCGCCGGGTGACGACGGAATTACTTCAGAGCTTCTGAAAGCGGGTGGAACGCCGGTACTAAAAGTCCTTCAGAAGCTATTTAACACCGTCGTCCTCGAGGGCATAACGCCAGAAGCGTGGAACAGAAGCGTGGTGGTGTTGTTCTTCAAAAAAGGTGACAACACCTTATTGAAAAACTACAGACCCATCTCGCTTCTGAGCCATGTTTATAAGTTGTTTTCAAGGGTCATTACGAATCGTCTCGAACGCAGGCTTGATGACTTGCAGCCTCCCGAACAAGCCGGTTTCCGGAAGGGCTTTGGCACCATGGACCACATACATACGCTGCGGCAGGTTATACAGAAGACCGAGGAGTATAACCTGCCACTTTGCTTGGCGTTTGTGGACTATGAGAAAGCCTTTGATTCGGTTGAGACATGGGCTGTGCTTGAGTCTCTTCAACGATGCCGTATTGACTATCGGTACATTGAAGTGCTGAAGTGTTTGTATAATAACGCCACTATGTCGGTTCGAGTACAGGAAGATAGCTCCGAGGCGATCCCTTTGAAGAGAGGCGTAAGACAGGGAGACGTAATATCTCCGAAACTGTTTACTACTACTCTGGAGAACGCCTTTAAGCTCCTGGAATGGAAAGGACTCGGCATCAACATCAATGGCGAATACATCACTCACCTTCGATTTGCCGACGATATCGTGGTCATGGCAAAGTCGATGGAAGAACTCAGCACGATGCTCGAAGGCCTTAATCAAGTCTCTCAACAGGTGGGTCTTAAAATGAACATGGATAAGACAAAGGTCATGTGTAATTCTCATGTTGTACCCACCCCTATTTCAGTTGGGAACTCGGTTCTTGAAGTCGTTGACTCGTACGTCTACCTGGGACAAGTAGTCCAGTTAGGTAGGTCCGACTTCAAGAAAGAGGCCAATCGCCGAATCCAACTCGGTTGGGCAGCGTTTGGAAAATTGCGTAACATCTTCTCGTCCGACATACCTCAGTGCCTCAAGTCGAAAGTTTTCGACCAGTGTGTGTTGCCAGTGATGACTTATGGCACAGAAACGTGGTCTCTCACTATGGGCCTTATTAGTAAGCTCCAAGTAACCCAAAGAGCCATGGAGAGGGCTATGCTCGGAGTTTCTCTGCGAGATCGAATCAGGAATGAGGAGATCCGTAGAAGAACCAAGGTTACCGACATAGCCCAGCGGATTGGCAAGTTGAAGTGGCAATGGGCAGGGCACATAGCGCGGAGAACTGATGACCGATGGGGTCGAAAAGTTCTTGAGTGGAGACCACGTACCGACAAGCGCAGCGTAGGACGTCCACCCACAAGGTGGACGGATGACCTTATTAGGACCGCAGGATCGCGCTGGATGCAAACCGCTATCAACCGGTCTTATTGGAAATCATTAGGGGAGGCCTATGTCCAGCAGTGGACGTTCTATGGCTGATATGATGATGATGATGATATGATGACTTAACATTGCACCAAGGAGCAGTCTCCTCCATGCATTGCACATATATAAATTATGGTCTTTCAATGGGTTGTCGGCTAAAAATAATAAAAATATGCCGTATGTCAACAGCAACACTCCCGGCTGTACTTTTTTATTAAAAAATGCAAATTAAAGTAGGTATGACATTTAAGTTTAAGTGGCAAAAAATATTTTGGATTAATAAAATGAGACAACGTGTTTGGGAGTTAATATTTGTGTATGTAAAATATATGTTCATACGTAGTATACCTACATTTACCAAAATAACTGGACAACATTCAATGCCACTTTTTTGGACCTTTTCAAACAGGATTGTTTTAGATTAATTGACGTGTGTAGCAAGAGCAACGTTGTCGTAGAGGACCGTACAAGCCTAGTACAAGTACTATACTCTATAAAATTTAAGTTGATCTCTGCGACATCTGTCAGAAAAATCACGCCTATGAAATCCTGAATTTCTTAATAATGACAGTACCTGTCAATGTCAATACTTTATGGGCATGCCGATTAGTGATGGGCGACGAATGATCGTGACCACAGAGTTTTAGTTAGAGTTTTATTTAAAATATCGATAGTTTATACTAACAATATTTTAAATAAAACTTAATTTATCATTAATTTTATTGTATATTTTAATATAATAACATTTTTTACATGTGTAATTAAATTAAACCCAATCATATGTTACATTAGCATCGATAATAGTGAAAAACGTCGATAAATACTATCTTTACATTATTATGAGTATTTAATTAATATTATAACATTATTTACATGTGTACATACTTTTTTTTTTAATGTAATGACAATACTACACTACTACTACATAGAAAGCAATTGGATCATCCACAGACCCTTGAAGGTCTAAAGATAATCCAAGTGCTCAAGCCCACTGCCAGTTGGCAGCGTGCCCAGCATGCTGGTAGCATTGCCACGCTGAATGGCAATGCTTATACGTTGAGCCAAATAAACACCAGCATTTTGGTCACGCGTCGCGTCCACCAGACGCTCAGAAAGACTTTTGAAAACGAGATGAGCTCCCGGCCCCCACGGACCCAAAGTCTCAACTCCAAATGGCTCAAATATGTAACCACTCCCGAGGTTAGCATATTTGCGCCGCTTGTGCTGCTCAGCCGAATTGGCCGCCGCTCCAGCCCCACTCTGAGTCTCAGGAAGATGTGACGGTGCCAAAGTATCGACGCAAGTTGCGTCCCATACTAAGGGCCGTCCACACTTCCATGGGACCAGCGTCATGCCGTCAGGCCTTTTGCCATCACCACGCGCCAACCCACTCGGTTCGAGTACGGCTGCGATATTGGCGGTGACAAAAGCCCTGCGTATGACATCGTTAAGGCTGGCGTGGCGTCCAATCCGACCAGCGCTTCTTGAGCAAGAGAGACCGTGGTGACCGAGCTGGTCAACTGCAGTACCACACTGACAGCGATGGGCTTCACAACACCTTGCACCCAAGCGTAAGCTGACAGCTAGACGAAATGCAGTTGGGTCTAAAAGGTTACCAGTATTGAAAGAGGGCAATGCTTGCAACCAAAGACCGGACTCCCATACAGAGACTGCAAGGATACGAGCGCGATCCGCGACGCTAGGACACGTGTCTAGAAGAGATTTCCGTGCTAGTTCGCAGATCGGCCGATCCCACAGTCTCTGCGACGATAAAGTCTTTGGAAGCTCGGTATTTGGGCAAGCGACCCTCCAAGCATTCGTTGCCTCATTCAAATGAGCTACATCTACGCCAGAATGGCCTAAAGAAGGTGCGAGGATTTTTTCAATCAAGTTCTGAGTACTATGAATGGAGGACAAGAAAGCTGGTAAAGCAACACTTGAAATTTGGCGGACCCCTAACCCTCCAAGCCTAACAGGCAAGGAGGCTTGTAGCCACGCCCTTTCACTCATGTCAATATTCAAAACCGATACTAGGGACTGCTTTACAACATCGTCTAAGCTCAAAAGGAGCTCATTGTGTTTCCACAATGGACTACATCGTAAAGCGTACATAAATTTTGGAACATCCCATGGAAGTCCCGTCATCCAGATACCAAACGTTGAGTTTAGATTGGAGACGTTGAACAATTGGATGAATGGCCAGGCTGAAAATGGCTGGTCCGAGAGGGTCACCTTGTTGACAGCCAACGGAAGATAGCAAAACATCATTTTTGTAAATTAATTTAGTGGGTTTGCCGTAGCATTGCCAAAGAAAATTGAAAAGATCGGGAATTTTGTCTTTGACCTGTGCCAACAAGGCGTCTCGATTAACCGAATTGAAAGCATTTTTGACATCCACCTTAAGCAACACCTCTCCACAATTTTGACCGAGAAAAGTACGAAGCGAATGAACAGCAGCCTCACATCCACCCCGCGAACCAAAGCCAAGCTGTATTGGTTGAAAAAGGCTACTCAAAAGAGCAACCTTTTTTCCACAACCGGCTTTGGCTGCGAGACGACGATATGTGGTGCCAACAGCAATAGGTCTGATGCCACCATCTTTTTTGACAAGTGCGCATAGGTTAGCGCCATACAAGACTTCGATAACGTCATCATTGACCTGCCCAGATAACATGAGATTTGCCAAACCCGTTAATTCTCTCAAGAGAGACTCAGCCACCTCACCAGAGCTAAAAGATAGAAGATCTTTTAGATGTTGAGGCGAGAGACCATCTAGGCCTCCGGCTGAGCCGCTCCGAAAAGAAGAAACGGCCGCTGCAATCTCCTGAGCTGACACTTCAATGACAACGTCATCAGGGTGTGGTGGCTCAGGCAGGTGGAGACATGCTGCCGGCGGATGCTTGTCACGGAGTGACTGGACCGTATCGGGTGTGTGGGGGGCAATAGTGTCGCTGGAGAACAGGACTCGTGCGGCGCCTTTGATATCGCCATCACTAATTTTGCTCTCTACTATTTTAATGGTAACCGAATCGTCTGTTTTTTTAGAATTTGGTTTATTCTGCCTTGTTGGCGGAATAATGCTTTCAAAATCTAAAGAGTTCTCTTCCAATGCGCTGTACTTTACGCAATTTTCCTTTACCCTAGTGGTAAGGGATTTTTTGTTTGTTGGGTCCGAATGTACGTAAAGCACAACGTAGGGAAAAGTCAAGAGGTGTTCCCAGGCGACTAAAGAATTTTTAGAAATAACATTCCGAATAGCAGCAGATAAACACTGCGCAACCGAAAAACGTGCACCACGCGGGATGCGTTTTAAAACAGGAAGAGAAGTTTTGAGTGAGCTAAGAACCTCCCAAAGCGGTTTGGAAGTAGCAGCAGCGCTCACGGGACTGCTGCTGGCTCCATCAGAGCCTGCAATAGGGGCCGAAAGTGTAATTTGGCTATTTTTATGGCACCGCGTACGGTGAATTTTGAGGCCTTTCTGTCCTTTAAAAAATCGCACTTGGGAACACTCTAGGCACTGAATCATGTCCCCCTGCGACACATTAACGTATTGGGAAACTGCATTTGGCCCGGCCGGGGCGCAAAATGCCATGAATAACAAGAATTATACTACAAATATAAATAAAAATAAACTTAGGTTCTATAAGTGGAGACGTCAGGACGTCAGACCGTGACGTGGGCGGTCTGCGCAGACTCGGATGGCGTTGACCTCGAAAGAAAATAAGAAAAAAAGGAAAGATTGGAGTAGAATTTGGCCCGCTAGAGCAGAAAAATCTGGAAAAAAAAAAAAAAAAAAAAAAAAAAAAAAAAAATACATAGTGTACATACTTGATCTTAAATAATAGTAAGAAAATAAAATCCAATTTCTCACCTTCAACTACTCATTCGATTTCATTACAACATTGTTTGAAAATCTATTTTTTCCACCACTATCTCAACTCTAAATATGTCAATATGTCACTGTCGCAGAGATCAAGTTAAATTTTATAGAGTATAGTCGAATAGTCGTACAAAGTGCTGGGAGCACCGGTGCGTTCCCATGGAGATCCCGGAGCTCCCAAGAAGGCACAAAGGCTAGCCACCGAGGGGGTTTTAGTGGGTACGATTCCAAACAACCCGACTGCGCCCCAAAGCAGTCGAGCACCTTTCGAAGATTTCCCCCTCGTATAAAAAAGGTGGTTCGCATAAAATATCTAATTGTTGCAAAAAGTTTGTACTCGCGAGGACTTCGAACGCTGAACTACTAGATAGTTATGTATGTATAATGTATATGTAGATTGTAGGTATTCCACATTTTGCGGCGTAGTATGACCGGTTTGCTATCGCTAATAAAATATCATTTTTATTAAAAGAAAACGTGATTAGATTAGCTAGAGTGGTGGGTGTGGCTTGACATTTATTTACAAGAAATACCAAACATAATCATATTAAGACGTTTAAGTAAATTACTTAAGAATATGTGGGCTTGGTCTTATACAATATTATACATACCTATTAGGCCTTATCAAACTTCTTATGCACATTAAATAGAGCTTGATGGGTTTCTCGCAATTTGTAGGTTTGTAGGTCGCAACTTACTTTTTTTTTAACTAACTTACTTCTCAGCCGCCAATAAGTTTAATTTTACCTACACCTGAGGCCAAAATTATGAGGTGTGAAATAGGGCGCAGAATCCGGTAAAGAGGAGACGACTCCCGTTCTACCTCTTTTGTGGTGTAAAGAATATCCATCGCCATTCAGCGCTATGAGCAATCAACTTTGCGGGGTGTTTGATAAAGAAGGATGCGCGAGCCCATACATACCAGGACCTGTTATATACGAACAGACTAATTTTTCCTCACTTATTTTCTAAGAATGATATGTTCACCAATGTGATTTATGACGCTTCTAAAACTGTTCAAATATGTACAATTTGGCTAAAATTGAATATAAAATAAGAAAAGACGAAAACAATTTTCAAGCTATAAGTACCTATTTATAGACATGTATACACACTAAAGATTATGGATTGCCAGGTTTGTTATTTTCAGAGTGCTAAAATGGTGCTCGATTTTAAAAACTTGATGTCATGTATTTTTAGTCAATATTGTCTCAATGATATTTATATTGATTTTTAAAACAGTGCATGTCATCTTGTCTGTAATATCAGATTACTTTTTAGAGTTCATCGATTTATAGGACGTTGTCACGTCAAAAAAATCAATGTCTAGGACTGATATAAAAGAAAATGAAAAATGGAATGATAAAGAAAATTCGGTATTCATCCATTTCATTAGCAAAAGTACAAGAACCGCAACTATAAGTTAAGAATATAAGTAAAGCAGCTATTCGAACCTCGGCTGCAGCCTGCGGATGCAGGTTGCGAATGGAGGTAGCAAACACATGAGCCGCTGCTTGTATCCGCAGTCGGGAATGATTCCGATGCTGGTTGCCTACGTCGTACATCGCAGGTACGTTGGACTTGTTTAAACATGCTAACAACACTTGCAGCCGAGGCTCGGTAGCACATGCTGCCGCAGCCGTGTTCGGAATCTTTTTGTAGAAATTCATACAACTACGTAGATAACCAGAGCCCTTAGTCCAGGTTTTGTGTTGTTTACTTAAACTTTTGCGTTCGGGTGTGGCTCCATACATTTTGGTTAGTTCTTCATCGTTTCGGCCAAAACAAAAATGTATAGGGCAATATCGAACAGATGTAATTTCAATTTATGTGTAAACCTGGACTAACGCCTCAGTTGTGTAGCCACAGCCGGCCTAGTGCAGCTGCTGCAAGTGTAGTAAAGCTAGTGATAGATTCGAATAGCACCCTTAAGGATTATTACGAGTAATATTAAAATTGCCACGAATTTCTCGGATAACTTCAACTACTGCTTTTTGTTTTTAGTAGTAAAGTATATGATAAAAAGTACATATAAAAATAATAAGAATATTCTTTCTTTTTGATAATCTTTTAGTATACAAAAATGTATGTTTCTATAAAAATGTATAATAACACCTCAGTTTGTAAACATTACGGGCTAAAACGAGTTAACGCAGGATTATGTGCCAATAGTTAAAAAAGAAAATAATTATTACATCAACTCGTCAACATTTCCAAAATTGCTACGTCTGGATACGAGAACGAATTCTGGCAACACTAAATACGTCATCTGATTGACTGAATTTGACATTTCCTTTTTTTTTGACAGCAACAGTAATAAAAGATTGTTTTTTTTTTCAAATAATTCGCCCATTTTTGGATACTAAAGCCTTTAAGACCATACCGCCACTTCTTATGTATGTAATCCGTAATGTAAAAACAATAAAAAAATCATTGTAATTTTTCCGGTCGGTTAATTTTAATTTTAACTAGTGATATGAAAACAGCAAAAAATCCCTATATTTTTGAAGCACATATCATTTTTAGAAAATATGTTTGGTTTTTTTCTAACAAAAAAAAATAAAAAATATTGACAGGTTAATTCCGTGCATCCTTCTTTCACCTACATTTAACTTAACATACGCTTCAGATCTAGGTAATACCAGTGCCACCTAATACAATAGTATTTCTCATTCCTTATCACTCTACTCAACGGATTCAAGGAAACACACATACATGCGCAAGCGGCCATGACAGTTCGACGCCAAGCCTCTGAAATGGTGCTCTGTGATTGGCGGAGGCAAACCGCAGCACTGGTTCTGACGTCATCTACTCCAGCACACGCGATTTAGAGGAAACGCGAATACTTGAGTTGATAAGCGAGCGACATAGATTAGTGATCGATTGGGAAAACATTAGAATTAAATGTTGTTATACCTGTATTTCATAGACACACTAACCTGGTTACTGTGGAATTCAGAGATTTAAGGAGGAATTCCTCGTGGACCAACTGCTTTTGCACAACTAGTTGTGCTATCAGGAATATTATTTTAAAATCTTTCCCGATGGCACAACTAAATATATGTCATCAATGTATACCTACTATTTTTTTCAGTTAGTCAAGATGAGGCGGAATGTGCAGGATTTGATACTGAAGAGGATTGGATAGAATTCTTCACAAATGACTATACTTACAACATAAGTTTCCTACTAAGTACATAATGAACTAAGAATTAAGGCCACACACGCAAGCGTGGCATAGGACGTCCACTAATAATACTTATGGTGTGGAAAAAAGATCGGATTTATAACTAGGGACATGCTTAATGCAAGTCGCTTTCATGGGACTGTGTAAGTCTTACGGCTGATTCAATGAATTATCTTGTAATCGCCTACTGCTGAGCATAGGCCTCTCTTGTTCGCCACTCATCTCAAGGTCGACCTGGAAGAAATCGCCATGGGTGATAAGGCCGCCACTTTATAATCATATTTTTTGTCGTATTTATGTAAATAAGTAGTGTTTATTTTTCAAAATGTGGTTGTAAATAAAGAGTTTTGTCTGTCTGTCTGTCTGTCATCTCAATCCTGCGGCAATCTTGCCCAGCCCCCCTACCGCCTAAGCAATAGCAATCGTTTATGACTTCATTTTAGTCATTTGGCACCGCCTATGTGACGTTAGCCATCAATTGTTTTGCGCGGATTGCGAAAGCAATCGTTGAATGAACAACTTTGATGGCTAACGTCTATTGCTTTAGCTATTGCTTTAGGCGGTAGGGGGGCAGGTTGGATCTGCTAATCTAACAATATAGTTGACCCAAGGAACTACTACATTAACTCATTATAATAATACCTACTAGCGACCCGCCCCAGCACAGGTGTATTATACACATAAACGTTCCTCTTGAATCACTCTATCAAAAAAAAAAACGCGTCAAAATCCGTTGCGTTGTTTTAAAGATATAACATACGTAGGGACAGACAGCGACTGTTTTATACTATGTAGTGATGACAAAGACATTCCTGATAAACAAACATTATAATAAAGCGATAAAATAAACAATAGGTACATAAGTGTTAACGAAAGGAAAAACCAAACCTAGTCTAGATGAGGATAATGTCAAAGCAAACACAGATTTTGATGACGGTCCAACAAATTCAACCGATTATATAAATAAATTCAAAGTAAACAGGATGCGGGCACGTTTAATGGTTTAATTCAATAAACACATTCTAGAGTCTACGTGCACTATTAGATATCTTGCAATCGAGCAAATCTCAATGAGTAAACAAGAAAAGGCTGGCAACGCAGAAAAAAATAATGAAATGACGCAATCAAGCCAAAACATAACTACAAAAGTGCTTACTCACTTAATCGCGTTCAAAGAACTGATGCAATTTTGTATCTAAATTGTGATAAAAATATCATGATTAGCAAATTGGCATGACTTTGACTAGTAAAACGAGTTTAATATGAAAAATTTTGGCCAAGAATCTCAGAATCTCTCAATTTGAGTGGGAGCTAACAAATGTGCTGCAGCACCAACAACAAACAATAGGTATAACAGTCTCTATAATCTACAATATTTACATTGTACTTTTGATACTTTGCGTTGTTCCGACATTATTTAATTTTGTATTCAGTTGCCTCTATCTCTACAGTATCAAATCTTGTTGCTGAAGTAGATATTTATTGTTTTATTTAATCAAATTTAAATTTAATTTTTGCGATTGTGTATGTATTGTGATATGACGAGATGTATTTTGCGGTACTAACTATTATTATACAAACTGTAGTATATTTAATTTTAGTATTAAGCTCAATACATCAATAAATGATTCTAATTCTATGGATCCCCCTATTTTTTATTAGGTATACAAACAGGGTTATCTGCTTTAGTACTAAACCGGAAGGGGGTGATGAAAACCATAATTATGAACAACTTTTAATATGTATCAAATGTGTATTGAATATAAACAATTACATGAAAATTAGTATTGTACAAGGAACAATTTGTCTTTTGCCGTAACTGGTTATGAACCTTCCGTTTTGTATGCGGTCGGAGCTTTTTGAATCACAACACTTAAACCATTTATCAATTTAGCGTATTCACAGCTCGCTATCTCAAGCTACAAGCCCTGTACCCTTTAGAAAGTAGTCGACCTTAGACTCCTTAGAGCAAAGCTCTACCCTACCAGTCTAACTATAGACTGCACTGTGCCGATGCAGTCTTACGAACATAGCACGCTGCTGCATTTAGAAAGGCAAACACACCCACGAGCATACACTCAAATACTCTGAAAGGAAACGGTAAAAGCATTAGGAACTACAGTATTTTGTAATGCACAGAATTAAAGACGTGTAGATTACAATACACTCACTAGTGGTCTCTCACTATGGGCCTTATTAATAAGCTCCAAGTAGACCAACGAGCTATGGAGAGGGCTATGCTCGGAGTCTCTCTGCGAGATCGAATCACAAATGAGAAGATCCGTAGAAGAACCAAAGTTACCGATATAGCACAACGGATTGGCAAGTTGATATGGCAATGGGCAGGGCACAGCGCGGAGGAATGATGACCGATGGGGTCGAAAAGTTCTCGAGTGGAGACCACGTCCCGGCAAGCGCAGCGTAGGACGTCTACCCACAAGGTGGACGGATGAACTCATTAAGACCGCAGGATCGCGCTGGATGCAAGCCGCTTCCAACCGGTCTTGTTGGAGATCCGTAGGGGAGGCCTATGTCCAGCAGTGGACTGCTTATAGCTGATGGATGGATGGATGGAGGTAATAATACAAACAACTTTTAACCATAGTACCGACCGCAAAAAAACCATGTTTGTGGACAGTTAAGGAATTTTTTGGACATCCTACGCCTAATACACCACACCCCAGACCAATGTCTTGAACTTCTGCGCACATCCTCTTGCGCTGCTGACATATGAATATATTGCTACTACGCAACCACTTACCTCGTATTCACATACGCTACTAAATTTTATTCGGCCTATACCTTAAAGTTACAGAACCAGAGATAATCTGGTCGATAGAGAAAATCTGAGAGATATATTGATTTAATATGGCACTTCAGGCGGCCTTAAAACTTTGAAACCAGGGCTAGCCACCCACCCGGCCTATACAAACGTACTTATTTCCCTAATGGAAGACAACGACGAAGACTAGATAGGATCAAAAATTTCACGACTATGACTGACATTGTATCGTCTTCAAATCCTCAAGATTATGACAAGTGATTTTGCGCAGGGGAGGGGTGTTTTCCGGCAAGCAAGATACATTAATAATAATCATAATTCGATGGATTATGCCGAACTTTTAGGAAGAGAACGTCAAATTCCAATACGTATTTGACTGCAGCTTTGCTAGATTTTCGATGCATTTTTGTAGTTGTAATTGGCCTCAAGTGACAACAGCATTATGGAATGAAATGAAATATCTTTATTCGACACATGCATACTCGTAACACGTACAAAAAACTTTTAAAACTAATGAAAAAACAAAAGTGTCGAAAGGAACTCACCTCAGCTATAAAATGTTGAGTGCTGGAAGGGCCCAATACTCAACGCTGGTATTCTGATGAGCCCCTTTATTGAAGGGTAGGAGTAACTATAAAACATATAAATACTAAACATACAAAAACAACTAACCCGTGACCTCAGAGCAAATAAAAAAATCAAGAGAGAATATTGTGAACAAACAAGTAAAGCCAACCAAAACTACGCCTCGCTGTATACAGACAATTACACACACATACATGTACAACGAAACTACGCCTTGGCTTGACAGTCGGACTATGGCGGCGCAACACCGACGCACTCACACATGTATAAAAAACCGGCCTCACTTGACTGTTCAACGACGTTCCCTCTTGATTTTTTTATTTGCTCCGAGCCCGTGACAAAGCGCTTAGATATCAAATAACATCAATAGAAAATTATATTATCAACCTATTACATGGATGTATTACATAAAGTTGGATAAAACATCCTTGATCTGTTCATAGATATGTCTGAAGTAAAAGTTTTTCTCTGGCAATGACAGGAGTGCTACCTATTTCTGCTACGAATTTCTACATACATAATTACCTAAGTTGCTGCCGAGTCTACCAGCCTACCCACACATACATAGCGGCCTTGGCGAGCTGGAGACAGCTACAAATAGTCACCCGACCACTGACCACTCATCTGTCTGTTGTCATTCAACTGACATTCAGAAAGAGGTGTGTCTGTCACGTAATATAATGGAACCTTTGACCTGACTATACTAAACTATACTTATAATTATTTTTCGCCAATAAATGGCACAACCTTACATTGCAGTTTACGCACAGAATACAAATATGTATTTTGCTCGAATCGAAGTATACCATTTTTGGAATATAGTTGATATTTAACCGACGAAAAAACGGAGACTCAAGTTGAGTTCTTTGTCTGGCTGATAATACTTCAGAGGTCCCATTAAATTTTTTCTCATCAGCAGCGATTATTGAAAAATTCACAATAATCCAAAAATGGTATGCGCACCGATTCAAGCGAAATATTCGAAATCGGTTGAAAAAAAAATAAACATATGCGTATATGTATATTTTTTTTTGTTTTTTTTTTTTTATGTATGGTTAAAAAAATATGCTTACACATAAAAAAACGCATAAATTTGAACAGTACGATTTCGATAATTCTTCTTTTTAGGAAGGATATACTTCAAAGTTGGCCCCATTTAAATTTTATCAAAATCGGCTTAACCATTTTTGATATAAGTATCAACTATAATGTGAAAATTGGTACATCGATCCTTGCCATTTATTCGCGAATTTAGTAAACGGTTCAAGTCGGTCATGCCATTTTTTGGAAAAAATAATTATTCAAAAACCTCTCAACCGATTTTGAATAGTTCCCTTAAATCGGTGTAATTTTTTTTGGATTATTGTGAAATTTCAATAACCGCTCCCGATGATAAAATTTAAATGGGTATAAGTATTATTAGCCAAACAAAGAATCGATTCAAACGAAATCAAAATTGATACACAATTGACGGAATCGAGTCAAACGAAATTCAAAATCTATTCATAAATTAACTGAAGGAATGGTCAATGGAATGATCACATAGCATACAAAAAATATACAATCGGATAATAATCTTCTTTTTTTGTAGTAAGTTAAAAATAAAGCTTTACAGCGTTCAACGTTACTCATCATCATAAGACGATATCAGTAGATATTCCAATAAGACCATTAGTAAGCGGTATGCATCCAGCTCGACCCATACTTATTTATCTATCCACCACAATATAGAATTTTATGACACTCTACAAAATCAATCCCACATAGTGAAAGTTTAACATTTTTTCCGATCAAATCCAAAATTTGGGACGTGAACGTGACGAGACGTGCGCAGGAGTGCAAGACGTGCGTGACTCCAACCGCGTACGCGTTCCGTGCCTCACCGGGCTAAATATAGACAATGTGCATCATGCTCTTATTGGGGATAATTGAGACTTTCTGGATCTCTTGATGCTTTAGACCTAAGGTTAATTAACACACTCATAACCCCCCCATTAGGACTCGTAAGTAGAGCTGGGTTGGCCATACCCGCTGAACACTAGGGAACTGGATCACATTTCAAGATAAGTACACCTCCAATAAGCATTATGACTAAAAAAATATAATTAGCCCGTCAGATAGATTATTAAGAAATACTAGACACGTATTTTTTCTTTTGTAAATTAAACAAAAATTGACGAAGATATAGCCCGTTAAAGTTCCGCGTGACGTCACGAGTGTCATACAAATGAAACCTTAAACTAGACACAAACACACGCGGGCATTAAAATTTACCAACCGTCAAATTGAATCGATTTTTGTGGTAGTGGTTACTACGTGATTACTACTCGTTGGAGGCGGTGGGGTCAGATAGATTATTAAAAAATACTAGACACGTATTTTTTCTTTTATAAATTAAACAAAAATTGACGAAGATATAGCCCGTTAAAGTTCCGCGTGACGTCACGAGTGTCACACAAATAAAACCTTAAACTAGACACAAACACACGCGGACATTTACCAACCGTCAAATAGGATCGATTTTTGTGGTGGTGGTTACTACGTGATTACTACTCGTTGGAAGCGGTGGGGTCAGATAGATTATTAAAAAATACTAGACACGTATTTTTTCTTTTGTAAATTAAACAAAAATTGACGAAGATATAGCCCGTTACAGTTCCGCGTGACGTCACGAGTGTCATACAAATAAAACCTTAAACTAGACACAAACGCACACGGTTATTTACCAACCGTCATATCGGATCGATTTGTGTGGTGGTTACTACGTGATTACTACTCGTTGGAGGAGGTCGGGTCCACCCAGCCAGTCAACATCTGTGCCTTGTTGGATGTCGATCCCGACCAAATCGAGGTTGACATTCAACATAGCGGTGGTCTATCATTACTGAGGCCAAGAGCAGCAAACTCACGTGGAGCGAAGTGAGACGCAAGGCACAGGAAAGAAAAGTTTTGTCAATTCTATGCCCGACGGGACTTAACAAATTCCTTGTGTCAATGACAAGGTCAACACTCAGATCCAGGACAGATATTTAATTTCATCACCCAAGCATCTGCCCAGACAGGAATCGAACCTGAGACCCCCTACATCAAAGTTAAAGGTTCTCTCAACTGCGCCAGAGTCGACAATACTAAGTATAATAACAGTAATTGACAGAAAAAGCGAAGTCCCTGCAACGACTGGCTATTTTAGGCATTGCATTTTTCGTCATTGCAAAGTTCTTTGACATTTTCCTTATAGCGTCTTTTCGAGGAATGTTGAGGAAAATAATTATGTACTCATAAAATGAGTAATCCTGTAAATACATTTTTTTACCTTACTTTACTTTACCCTACCTTAGTGCATATGACTAACATAGCGTATTTAAGTTCTAATGTAATGTTTGCAATTTTAAAGCAATTGATCGAAGTTTCCTTGATGCTCAACTAAAAGCATGAATAGAAAACATCGAGATACTCAATTTGCAGATGAAGCTTTTAACGGCCAAGAGATCAAGATCTCGCTGAATTTTGAAGAAAACGAACTCGAAAGAAAAGTAGTGCTTTCCAGAATTTCACATCATTTTTTACTTTCAAAATTAGAGCTTAATCTCGATTTTTTATTTTTTTTATTCATTAATTTTTTCAAAACGAAATTCGCTTAAGTAAAAAAGTTATTTCACATTATGTTGATAGGGAATTAGGACCCTGACATGTTATGTCCACAACCTCCCGGAAGAAAATATGGATTATGTTTAGTTAATCATCGAACGTACTTATTAGCTGGTTCTCTTGTATTCCTCTCGTTTCTCCACCGCTCAAAAGCTATAGCAAACGGCTCAGCTAAAATTGATCTCGATAATCGTGTTACAATACCGTATAAGAGCGAGACCCTTAAAGATTTGCCTGAGTAAAATTCCACGCTTTCTGAACACTGCAGTCTTCAACAAAGTAAACATAAGATAAGAGCAGATGTGTCCGTCGATCTGTATACATCGGCACTTTCCACAGAACGTGACGAGGGGACAAACACCTTGATTAATCACTTGGTTGATTGCAGTTTCTCAACACTATAGTATAGGTAGAGATATAAAACTCTACAGTTAGTAATGAGAACTTTCCTTTAAGGAACCTGTTCGTTCGGATATACAGCTCACGTCATATAAGTTAAACCTCAAGTTAAACTTGTCGTTTAATCTATAGGATGGCCACTGCTGGACATGGGCCTCATAGATCCGTAGCGGTTAGCTATTCATCCGAAAACAGTCAGTACCGAAATTTGCTTAAAATCGAGTAAAATTGTCGAATCCCTTCACCATGCTAGGTGTGTTGAACTCCTTTTTCTTGCCATTCTGTCCTCGACGATCAACCGGGGAATTTCAAACTGGGATACTCCTATTCATATTTCTAAAGAAAGTGACTTTTCTTCTCCTGAAAGCGACTGTGGACAAGGCTCTAGTTTTAAGTTAGCCTTTGTTGTCGTTGTTTTTTAGGGTTCCGTACCGCAAAAGGAAAAAACAAAACCCTTATATGATCACTTTGTTGTCCGTCTGTGTGTATGTCAAGATTCTTCATCTTGGGAACGCGTAAAGATATCGAATTGAAATTTAAACTATATACGTAAACCTATGAACTCTTGCAGTTGTGTAAAAGAAAAGCTTCTCAGTTACTGTATAAAAATGCTATTTTTATGTGATTTAAATAAAAATTACATTTTTATTTAAATCACATAAAAATAGGGCCTCTAAATTCACAAAATATGGGTTCAAAATTCAAAGTGAGTAAATCGTATCATATAAAATAACTTCATTAGCACATGATAAAACAGGTTTTTAATTATTTTAACAATATGTTTGTGCGGAACCCTCGATGTGCGAACCTGACTCGCACTTGTCCGGTTTTTTAAAATATGCCTATGTTCCCCTATATACTTTTCAGGGTTTTATATAATTTTGATTATTTTTCCATCAAACTTATAAATTAATAACTTTGTTGGTGGGTTGGACACATTGGACACACATGGAGACTTGGAACATTTTTCGAAGAGTCCATATTTCAAACGCAATTCGCGTAGCCTTGCCAAAAATGAGACGCAGCCTACAGCCTCAATTAAACCTCATAGATTTCGTATTGACGTAAGAAATTTGACGTCAATTATTGTATCAAACACGAGGAAGAATGTTCGCAAACAGCCCGTACATCTCCAAGGCCAATATCATGATTGAAATTGAAACAGGCAGGTCTATAATACTCATTTATCTTGATTTTACAACAAAACAAATTAGTATAACGAAGAGTTATAGTACTGATATTCCTGTCTTTGACTGACGCGTCATTTGAAAGCAATCTTCAAACTTACGTAGCAATACTTAGAGTTGAAAATGTGACTATAGATGGAAATATCTATAAATATAATGGTCTAACCTTGATTTCATCATTGCATTAATTTCCAAAGGATTCTCAAGCTTATAAACCAAATTTTAAAGACGAAAATAGAAGTACTAGGAACACTAAACATATACATAGATCAGCATCTAGTCTTAATTCTTCGAAAATGATCGTCAACATGTTTTGCAGGCAATTTTTTCACGTAAACACTATCAGTGCAAACAGAACAATCGAGGAAGATAATGTAGGTAAAATATTGCGCAATTACCACACCTAAGGAAACTGTGGTTATAAATAGTTTTTCTATAGACCTATATCTACTAGTGTCTCGATTAATGAAGATTGGCCGTCAGCTTTTTGATCCTTGTCTTAACCTGAATACAAATTACGCAGGTCTGAATTACACTCCTGTCTCATTTGCAAAATTGATCACTTTGACACTGAAATCCCTAAATTTCATGGCATTTCGCCCCGCAAGCGGTTCGCACCGCGCAGCGAATTGGACAAGTTTCTTTTTGAAGGCCCCATTCGCCCCGAGGGACAAAACGCCGAGGACGATATAGGAAGAGGCTGAAGAGGTCGTTTCGGATCACGTTAATAAAGAACAATTCTCTGCATCAGTATTACGTATTTGCATTTTCATGTTTCTACAAATCATACTCGACGTATTTTAACATCTCGTTCTTTTGGACGACATTTTTTAACAGTATTACCCCGGCACGTGCAAACCGATTGATGATGCATATTTTTCCTTCTAATATTAGTGCTTATGCTTATAACTAGGTCACATGACAGGTGTCATTCCGTTTGACAGGCGTTTTTCCTTCTAATATTAGTGCTTATGCTTATAACTAGGTCACATGACAGGTGTCATGTGACCTAGTTATAAGCATAAGCACTAATATTAGAAGGAAAAATATGCATCATCAATCGGTTTGCACGTGCCGGGGTAATACTGTTAAAAAATGTCGTCCAAAAGAACGAGATGTTAAAATACGTCGAGTATGATTTGTAGAAACATGAAAATGCAAATACGTAATACTGATGCAGAGAATTGTTCTTTATTAACGTGATCCGAAACGACCTCTTCAGCCTCTTCCTATATCGTCCTCGGCGTTTTGTCCCTCGGGGCGAATGGGGCCTTCAAAAAGAAACTTGTCCAATTCGCTGCGCGGTGCGAACCGCTTGCGGGGCGAAATGCCATGAAATTTAGGGATTTCAGTGTCAAAGTGATCAATTTTGCAAATGAGACAGGAGTGTAATTCAGACCTGCGTAATTTGTATTCAGGTTAAGACAAGGATCAAAAAGCTGACGGCCAATCTTCATTAATCGAGACACTAGTAGATATAGGTCTATAGAAAAACTATTTATAACCACAGTTTCCTTAGACCTAATTAATTTACACAACACGACTTAATTAGGGCTATAAATTGCATCCTTATCGCCAATGGCAATTTCTTCCAGGTAACCATGAAAGAAGAAAGACAAGAGAAATACAGACGTAGTCGTCAACGTCAAAGTCAAAACTTCTATAATCCGTAGACACTACAAGTGTACTTGGAATCGTCAATTATTAATTAATGTTTATTATCTATTAGTTTAAATCATTTTTATTTAAATAGAAATACTTTTCAATTTTTCACAAAATAAAGTACAAGAAATAATCAATAAAACATCCCAAAATAATTCGTCTGCAACTGAATTCTCGGGATTCCCCGACTGATACTACGATGCGATGAGCCAAGTCATTGGGGCCTTATTACACAGTTCACTTAATTTTTCCACTTCATTTTAGTCATTAAATGGAAAACTCGTTTGAGAGACGCATTACAAAATTTTCTTAGTTTTTCCAGAGCTATATAAGGGAAAACTCGGTTGAGGCGTCGCCGCGTCGTCGTGCTGACATCATCCATCGTGCTGATCGGTAAACCGAAGGACATTTAATTTACGCATAATCCATGGTATTACAGGACTCAAGTCTGAAGGAGTCTTTCTATGTGCCAGTAAATATTACCTAGATATTGTATGTATAATGTCTATGACTCTATAATCATTTTGACTAATGTTCCTGAGTGTCCAATTATGCTATAATTTTTTTTTCATTTTTATGAGCTAACAACGATTCTAAGCACATGTCATAAGTCAACGAAATAAATTGATTTCAAAGGATTTGTTCCGTTACCGGTATTAAAATAAATAAAAATTCTAACCAGATCAGTGATTGCTGTTTTATAAAGAGCATTCAAAATGTAATTATTATCTGATAAAAACATATTTTTAAAGCCCTGCAATATTTAGAAAATCGATAATATATACTTGGGGTATGTAACGTGAAACGGAACGGATATCTCGTAAAGAAACACGCTAATCTGAAATAACTCAAAGCCAATTTAAAAAAAGTATAATAGAAATGTCAATGTCAAAGGAAATTGAATATTAATTTGATTTTAGATCAGTTTTGCCACCTTAGCCCTTTTGAAGCTAGATCTAGCATTGTTTACTGTAGGTGAACCCCTTGTATTTGTATTTGTTTATTCATTAGTGTAATGATTTAGCCCGGAAAGGGCTACCTAGCGCTTATTTGCCCTATTTATTTTCGTAGAAAATATTATTTTGAATTTCCAATATACTTTTATAAAATAACAATTTAAAAAAAATGCAGGTCTATATATTATTTTTTATTACTCCATGGAGCTTTCAAATTTAAGTACATTCCTAGAAAAATTAAATGATCGTGGTTAGAATTTTAATACCGAGTTCCTTGTAAATCAGGTACAACTCCTTTGAATTTAACGCCTCTATTGGCCCAATTTTAGAGGCGCCATCGTAATCATATTATTAGCAATTTGAGTAGCCCTGTTTCTTTTTCGCTATATACATTTGTTAGACACTATTTTACGTTGCGATTAAAACGATGACGCCGTTAAAATTGGGTCTTATAGGTACATAAACTTATCGTATTAGATGTAAGTCTGTCAAGCTATATTTATTGTAAACTAGCTGCCCGCCCCGGCTTCGCCCGGATATGATTTGCAAAAGGCAGACATTATAAGTATTGTGAATTTATATATCTACCACGTAATGTAGCTAAAGGTCACACACATGAACACCAACCATCTTCGATTCACGTGAAGACCTTCTCTATACTTGCAAAGTTGCCAATACATTGTTTACATTCGAGAGCTTTAAAGCCCCATCGATCATTCGTTTTACGAACTATGTGTGTAACTATATATACCTATTCACTATCACTACAACAGAAATTATAAATCGTCTGTATGTCGGTTCGCCTAACTAAGGTTTTCCAAATCTGTAGGTCCTACTACATAAATCGGCGCTTAAATAGAGGTGGTATATCCGTATATAGCCGTGGTAATCTAGTGATAGTAACATCTATCTTATAATCCTGAGGTGGTAGGTTCAAATCCTGATCCCATATCAATGAGTTTCTTTGGAACTTATTCTACGCAATTTCACACCACTGGCTTTCCCGTGGAGGAAAATATCGTGTGGCAACCTGCATCCTTACGTCTGTAGAAGAAACTGGATGACATATAGGAATCCACCAACCCGCACTGGGTCAGCGTGGTGGATATTATTTTGAAAAGGATTAATACCAAGATATATTAATCCTTTTCAAAATGAGCCCTTTATTGCAGTGGCATTTCTATGTAATTTTTCAAATAAAAGAATACTTATTGTGGCTTAACTATAACAGTTAGACATATGTCGCTAAATTTGTTGTACTTAAATGATTATTTGTTCTACAAAGTCGCAGTACATTATTTTATTCTATCGTCAATAGTTTTCGCAGCGTACGCGATGTAAAGAATATTTTAGGTAATTTTTTACACCTTGGGATACATTATGGGAGTTTTAGTAAGGATCCCTATTTTTTTAGGGTTCCGTACCTCAAACGCTAAAAAAGAAACCCTTATATGATCACTTTGTTGTCCGTCTGTCCGTCTGTACGTCTGTCCGTCTGTCTGTCTGTCCGTCTGTGTGTATGTCAAGACTCTTTATCTTGGGAACGCGTAAAGAGATCGAGTTGAAATTTAAACTGTATACGTATATCTATGGTCTCTTGCAGTTGTGTAAAAGAAAAACTTCTCAGTTATCTTTTAAAAAAGTTAGAGCCGTTTATGTCGTAAAAAACCGCATACTTAGCACTCACAAAAATCAAAACCTACAGGGTAATTCCCGTTGACATAGAACTATGAAATTTGGCGAGAAGCATTGTCTCAGAGTACACATATAGGAATAAATCTGAAAACAGTACATTTTTTTTAAATCACAAAAAATAGGGCCTCTAAATTCATAAAATATGGGTTTAAAAATTCAAAGTGAGTAAATCGTTTCATGTAAGATATCATGTAAAAGAACTTTATTAGCACATGCTAAAATAGGTAATTATTTTAATAACGTGTTTGTACGGAACCCTCGATGTGCAAGCCTGACTCGCACTTGTCCAGTTTTTTTAATATTATATGTATAGCCTATGTTACACAGGGATAGTGTAGCTTTTTAACAGTAAAAGAATTTTTCAAATCGGTTCAGAATTTTTGAGCCTATTCCATGCAAACAAACAATCAAATATTTCTTCTTTATAATATTGGTATATATTATTTTCCTCGCTAGAGAGCTTCGATAAACGCGTCCGATCGCTGCTAAAATCATAAAGTGCTGAGGGGAAGCGCGGCCTCCGACGCGCTATTTGTAGGCACGCGCCGCCGGCCGGGCCGGTAGGTACCTCCGCACCGCTATGTCTCTACATTTTAAATCTGTAATATCTTCGGAAATATTAATTTAAATTACATGCTGTAAAGGGCCATATTGATCTATATTTAATGGACAATGTATTGAAGGTACTTAATTAGATAAGGATTAATGTTGTGTTGCTTAAAATAACTTCCTAAATAATCCATTTTTTTTGCGTAAAATTTAAAGGATAAAAATGGTTATTGTGGGTTATCCTTAAGAGATAGACATATACCATCGCGGACTTTTTTGTTGACCTTTTTAAGGTGTACAATACTGTAGTACATTATTTTGATTTATCTCGTTGGGTTCAGGCAGCGTTTGCAATGTAAGCGCAAAAAAATGTGTTTATTTACGACATCACATTAGAAACCTGTAAATTCATCAGTGTTTCTCTACAATATTATGCATGTATCATACATATAAACCTACCTCTTGAATCACTCTATCTACTAAAAAAAAGCGCTTCAAAATCCGTTGCGTAGTTTTGAAGATTTAAGCATACATAGGGACGGACAGACAGCGACAGCGACTTTGTTTTATACTATGTAGTGATAAATAAATAAACTTGGCGCTATCCTAAAAGCCGTGTGGCCAAGAGGTAGTGACACCCGCCTTACAATCATGAGGTCGTGGGTTCGAATCCCCGGTCCCGTACCAATGAGTTCTTTGGAATTTATGTACGGAATTTCACACCACTGGCTTTTTGGTGAAGGAAAACATCGTGAGACAACCTGCATGCATCCGTAGAAGAAATTCGATGGCGTATGTGAATCCACCAACCCGCACTGGGCTAGTGGATATGGCCCAATCAAGTTTCGTGGGTAGGTCTACGTCCTGCAGTGGACTACTAAAAAGGCTGGTACTATCCTAGAAGCAAGTCAGTCGCTCGATCAACCTAATCGATAACTTACTGGATGAAGAACATATGGAATTTATCACAAGTGCTGCATAATTTGCTAAACCGCAATCTACCTATACATATACAAGGCACATAATGGCAGCCTAATCAATATGAATAATACATCAACAACTGTGAAAAACCTAATCAATATTATAATTATTATTCTGTATGGTAACTTGGCATTTGAAGTATCCTGGTTCTGATACTGGCAAATAAGTTTAGTTCTTGTTAGTAGTTAGTATTTTAGACTTGTATTTTCGAAAGATTAGACATTTTTCATTCTAAATGCCATTGGTAACAAAACATGTTTTCTTGTTTCCACTGCACAGCCAAGGTCGATCAGCTAATTTTAGAAATAACGAGCTGGGAACTACGTTCTAATTTATGATAACATTTCTGTTGTTTTCCTCCGATAAGATGGATGATTTGGAAAATTGGTAAGATTTTTTTACAGGAAAATTTATGAAAGGAAATGTTTTTGATTTATGAAGATTTATGATGTTATTTGAACTGACCGTGGACAATTGAATTATGGAGATTCTTTATATCACTGTGACATATCTGATGCGATAAATGATGATTTAATCCAACCACTGCGGATTAAATCATAATTTTTTTTTATATACTTATATTTTGGGACGTCTTACACACGGCCTCTGACCCCAAACTAAGCAAAGAGACTGATATACTACATGTAGTAGACTAGATAGACTTATTTTTAAATACATACTTATATAGATAGTAACTAAATAACACCCAGACAGAGAGCAAACACTTATGTTCATCACATAAATATTTGCCCTGGGTGGGGATCGAATCCGCGCCTCTTTGATCCAGAAGTTAGGGTCACTAACCACTGAGTCACCGAGGCAGTCAAAAAAGTCATTATCACCCATAGCCTTCTTTATGGGTACTACTGCTGGGTAGATAATAAGTAGATTTATTTCTTACAGTGACAAATACCTCGGAATTATGCAATTCGTGTCCAAGTTCTTGGAACAAAATGATGTTACTAAATCTTTTTTGACCGACGAAACGACGTACTCAATTCGACGCGTATATTATTATTATTTTTTTATGTGTAACCACGATTTGGAATTTATGTACGGAAATTTCACACCACTGCACTGGCTTTTCGGTGAAGGAAAACATCGTGAGTATTCGTGAGGCAATCTGCAAACGTCTTTAGATGAAATTCGATGGCTTGTGTGAATCCACCAACCCGCTCTGGGCCAGTGTGGTCGTTATAGCCCAATCGCCCTACGTTCTGCAGTGGACTATTAAAAAAGGCTGGTAACAACTATGGATTATTAAATGCTAAAACCGTATGTATCGCAAAGTACGAAGTCTTAAACATCGCCAAGCCTTTCATACTATTTTGACATTGCATTATCATACACTAGAAAGGTGACCGGCCCCGCTGCACTACCTTGCGGTACACCCGTACGCCGAGGTCGCGCTCGACCAATCAGAAGCCTGCGCGAAAGAGGCACGGCGATGACGCGTTCTGACGCAACCGAGCCTTGTATTTACGACATCAAACGTGGCTTAGTGACCAGCTTATCTGTTTTGTATATTATATAGTAGGGAAGATTATGGTTATCTTGGCATTTTAGTATCTTATGCGGCCCTGTAAATTGTACCTCTCTGCTGAACGGACCTCTCTCATCAGGAAAAATAATTGTCTTATTTTATTTCACAACGTTGTGCGTTAGCCAAATATTGAACAGATTTCACAAAGCAAATACCAACGCGAATGTAGTGTATGACCCATTAGATGGACAGACACGATCTAATAAGAACCAGCGACTGCTCCATGGCTGATAATTATGACTATGATTATCAGTGTAAGTATAATGTGCGCCACACAATTCGGCGGATGGAAAGTAAGGCGCAGAATGCTGCGCAAAAGGTAAAATATATGTATGCGCCAGAGAGCACGAGACGCCGGGGCACACCCGCCCGCCTACCTCATGCATGCACGGGAGGCATGAGGTATGAGGCACGGGCGTAGGCCCGTGCTCACCACTACGCCACGCGGCGTCGGAATAGTGTTGTCATCCATACGATTCGGAACCCGTCGTGCGTGAGTTATTTTTATTTTTTCAATTTTTGTCTAGTTTGGGGACGGCAAAATGATGATGAAAAAAATGTCGCATATTAATACTTGCAAGCACTTCCTGCTAGCTTAGCATACAAGACCACGACAAGAGTTTACCGATGTGTGCAAAGGTGACAGATATATGCTTTCTCATAACTCTGTCACGTTCTGACACGTCGATAGTATTATTTTATGGTCCATATGCTAAGCGCGCTGGTTCCGTTACAAGCTACCATTCGAAGATAGCGGCAATTAACAACACTTACAAACACAAATTCGGAGGACCAACCGCATAACTTAGAATTCGGACTCAGAATCGCAGAGGGAAGAAATAGATACCTAATTATTTTTCACAAATAATGACAAAACCAACTTCCATCGTGTACAAATTTCGAATAGTTCGCTCAAATTGATGTATTACTGTTGATTTAGAGGGTTCCGTACCTCAAACGGAAAAAACGGAACCCTTATAGGATCACTTTGTTGTCCGTCTGTCCGTCTGTGTGTATGTCAAGACTCTTTATGTCGGGAACGCGTAAAGATATCGAGTTGAAATTTAAACTCTAAACGCATATCTATGGTCTCTTGCAATTATGTAAAAGAAAAACTTCTCAGTTATCGTTTAAAAAAGTTAGAGCCGTTTAAGTCGTCACAAACTGAATATTTCGCACTCACAAGAATCAAAACCTACCGGGTACTTCCCGTTGACATAGAACTATGAAATTTGACGAGAAGCATTGTCTCAGAGTACACATATAGGAATAAATCTGAAAACTGTACATTTTTATTTAAGTCACAAAAAATAGGGCCTCAAAATTCACAAAATATGGGTTCAAAATTCAAAGTGAGTAAATGGTATATGTAAGGTACCTATCATATGAAAAAATTTAGCACATGCTAAAACAGGTTTTTAATTATTTTAACAACGTGTTTGTACGGAACCCTCATTGTGCGACCCTGACTCGCACTTGTCCGGTTTTTCAAAAAGGCTCAGCCGATTACGATGCTATTTAAATGGCTGCCTCGAAATAAAGATTTTTATATGGTCTGAGCTCGGCAGTAGGTATATTCTTTCAAAATATTTTTTTTTTTTGAATCGGTTCTCAATTGGCGAAAAATACCGATGAACATACACAAAAAAATACATACAGACAAACATAGAAACTCCTCTTTTTAAAAAGGAGATTCTCACTCGTCTCTCGTTCACAGCCGCCAAAAAGTTTGATTCGGTCTATAGACATAATATATTATGTATGTATATTGTACATCTAGTAAAAGATCTAAAGTAGACATAGTGGGTACTGGGTAGAGTCCCCCTCGGCGTGATCATTCCATTTTGAGACCGTCTCTACGCCTGATCAATAAACTACAGACAATAAATAGCACTGCAAAGACATTGCTATAATAATATTGACAGGAACTTTGCTAGAATATACTACGAACAAAAGAGTAATAAATTATGATAAATATATAACTTTAAAAAAAAATGCTTTTGAGAATTTATGCGCGATAAGTCGTATTACAAAGATAAACTTTTAAGATCCTGGATATCATGTAGCAGCAGAGTGCTAGCCTAAGTTACTCTATGGTGCTAGCCAAGACAAGTAAAACGAGCCCAAACACGACGACGGGTCTATCTTGTATAGTACAGGAGTTCCTATGGCCACCTTCCGACTCCATCATCAGATCAGCTCCATGGTACCATATTATTGCAGTGTCACGCGATATACATATGCGTGCAAAATTTCAGCTCAATCGGAAAGCGGGAAGTTAGTCAAATTTAACTTGCAAGATTCCACCCGAACTTACATAGGTACGTTTTTTTCCATAAGTGTTTTTGTATTGTAATTGTGGTTAAGTTAATAAAGAATTTTCTATCTATCTACATCCATTGCAAGTTAAGCCGCCATCCAATCTCAAAATACCTTTATAGAGCCCTAGTTAAACTGACTTATCTCCATTAAACCTTAGAGTTGTCGAATAAAAATAATTTACACAATATTCTCAAAATTATACGGTAGGGGATTCAATAACTCGAAACACAATTCAAAAACCTTCGCCCGATAGGAATTAAATGCAAAGATACCGCTTTTTAGAACAAATTCATGATTTCTAAAAAAGTTTATTGCATTTTTGGGAACTTCTCTACGCGTTTACAATTTTTTTTTAATCTGTTATTTATGCACATGAATTGAACTGAAGCTTTCATCCATAAAATTTCTGAAAAAGTGGTGATATCAATTGTATAGCAAAAATCGGGCGAAACCGGGGGCGTATTGGTCTTCACCCGCTCATATGAAAAATTACGCTGATAAAGCTTGTAAAAGGGGGTATCTATCCATCCACCAGGCATAAAAAGTGCACTGCTAGACATAACTTTTACTATGGAGCCAACCCTGAATTGAAGAAAAAAACAGCTGTTTCAAATATTTTGTTGATTGCAAGTAGCAATTTTATATGAAATTGCTGTTTTTTTTCTTGAATTCTGGGTTGGTACCAAAGTAAAAGTTGTTCAAAATGATAGTCTTTAATCACCCCTTTTTAGCTTAGTACAGAGCAAGCAGATAATCCTGTACCTGTATCAGACTTTTTTTTTTTAATAGTCCACTGCAGGACGTAGGCCTACCCACGAAGGGTGTTTGGGCCATATCCACCAAGTTGGCCCAGTGCGGGTTGGTGGATTCACATATGCAATTGAATTTCTTCTGCTGACATATGCTGGTTATCTCACTATTTTTTTACTTCATCGAAAGCCAGCGGTGTTAAATTCCATACATAAATTCCAAAGATCCCATTGGTACGGGACCTGGATTTGAACCCACGACCTCACGATTGTAAGGCGGGTGTCACTACCACTAGACCACCATGGCTTAACCCTGTATCTATGGTGAAATACATACCAGCAAGTATAGTGTAGAACCCATAAAATGGACAGATGACCTCAATAAGACCACTGGACCACGCTTGATGCATGTCGCTACCAATAGGCTTTATTGAAGATCTATGTCCACTGTCCAGTAATGGATGTCTTAATGGCTGATGGAAGATGGACAGTTTCAGTTTTAGTTTATTTTATTACAACTAACGGGTGTCACAGACATTCTTTTGAATAGTCTAAAAGAAATGTTTACAAATTATTTACATAGTTCATTTCATTTTTCTACATTCTTAAAACCAAGTTGATTTCAGTCAAATACATATAAATTAAAACAATTAACATCTACATTACACTAAATATTATAAATAAGTAAATACAAAATACAAGACTAAACACAAGAAGGTGCCACTTTATGAGTGATGAAAACCTACTAAACCAAATGCTCAATTGCCCATCCACTTTGGTAAATTTTCGTCAGTCAATAATAAAAGAAAGAGAATGTCAAATTGTAACAAATAAAAAATAAAAGATGTTAAAATTGAATTGACTTAAATGCAATGTCAATAATAAAATACCAAGCGCAAAATTCACTGTACAACGAAACACGTGTTTTTTTCCAGTTAAAAAATATAATGTGTTAATAATGTTGACATGTCTGGGTTCCAGACTCTAAAATCCGGAGTTTTCACATGACTTGTCCTGGTTGAAAAATTTTAGAGATGGCAACCCTATGTGGAGGGGATGGCTGCGTATTGTGACCGCCATGCTAAACCCATGCATAGCCATCCCCGCCATACTACGCTCAGCGCTACACTTATATGCTGAGTATATACAAATATTGAGCTCCTGAACTAGAAATAAAAGACTTATAAAATACCTACCAAGTAATAGGTTTTAGGATAATATCTAATGTGGGGATTTTAGCAATGCCTACACCTACGAACTTCAAGGGAAATACAAAAACAGAGATAGCAAATTACATTCCGAGTCCTACAATTAGATAGATCTAGAACAATCCAGAGTATTTAAAATAAAAAAGTAGTTATTCACAAATAAGTGCATAGCATTAGAAGGAACAAAGGTTACTTGTAAGGTTTTGTTGAACAATTATTGTAGTTACATTGGGAATATTCAATTAAAATAAAGCACTACTCATACTATTTCACAATGCATATAATGCTGTGTAGATGTGGACAAATAAATGACTGGAATAAGACAGTTGAAACATGCCACTTCTAGAATCTCACTGGGTTAATTCTATGTCTATCAGTGGATGCATAGAAAGACGATGGCGAAGTACCTAAGTATTAATAACATCACCTAGAACTTAACTTTTAAAACTTAAATCATGTTATTAGTGTAGTTGAACTTAAAGAGGATTTTATAATTATTCTTTCACTAATCAATATGAACCTGGCTGAAAAGAGATTCTAGAATTAAAATTAAACACTGGCCACTTACTTGAAATCTAGAATGAACTAACCAGTCCGCATGTAAAACTTTTCCTCACAAAATACAATAGTCAAACACTTTTTTGTATGAATAACAGTTTATCCACGTAATTTTGTATCACTTTTTTACAGCGTAAAGCCTAAACGCATTTATTTCCGAAATAATCACTGATTTCACGGCATCAACACAACTCGGCAGCGGCACGACGACCAGTATTGCCAATCCCAAGAAACTAAAAAATAGCGGTTCATCGGGCTCACCAATAAAGAAACAGTAGAAAACAGTAGGCAAAATTAAACTTTTATTATTCTAGTCCCTAGTACTCCCTAGGACTTACATAGATAGAAAAAAGTTTCTAGCTCTAATTTTATTAAGGTAAAGGTACCTACATACTACAGTTCTGAAGTCAAGTTTCTGAAGACCTATCTTGCACATTAAGTATCTAACTAACACGAGTCGTCACTGCAAAGCGCCCTCTGCCAAAAGTACGCGACCAGCGCGGTGGTAATGCTCGTTATATAAAACTAGTTGACGTGCGCTCGGCGGTTTATTACCAGTGTTACTACCAATCTTACTACCAGTAGTAAGAACGGTAAATAAGTTACCGTTATTGCATTGTGAGCTGCATGACAGCTGTCACTTTGACATCTGTCATGCAGCTCTCTAGCATGACAGGTCATATTTTGTTTCTTTTTGTTATTTTAGTTTTACGGTAGTAACACGGGTAATATATTAATGCAGTTCTAACAACTTTCACCTGCAGTAGTAACAACGGTAACTCATTTGATTTACCGTTCTTACTACATATTACTGGTAGCATGGATTCAGATAGTATACAAAATCCTTGACTGGTGCTGTAAGACTGGTAATAAACGATAATAAACCAATCGAGGTAATTAATACATACATTATAACAATTATTTACCTTCTTGCAACTTCACGACGTTCAGCTGAAGTTTTTGGGAAAGTGACATACTTCCTCCAGATCTGAGGATGATTCAATGCCTCTGTTACTTCCGCAAGACAATCAGACATAGATGTCTGTGACAGTCCTAAGCTGAAGTCATTGCCTACACATTTTTGGTAGCTGCCACTAGCATAAAATTACCTGTAAAACAGTACAGTGGGTAAATGTTTGTTATTATCACTATTTAACACATCATGTAAGTTGCACTGAATTCATAAACACCTTGATCTCTGGCCTAATAGCCGTTGTTCTCTGTGAAGAATGCAAAAGAGGAATTACATCATCACTAAGTTGCAAAAAATTGTTCTTCGTAAGGCGAAAATTCTCGATAAACGTCCTCTCCGGCAGCAGCATGGGCTCGCTTTCTTCTCGCAGCTGTCTCCTCCGTAGAGTCAGCATCTTTCTCAGCCTTTCTTCTTCAGCTTCAACCAGCAACAACATTCGCGCCATTTCTCACATAAAACAGAAAAATTAAACACAAGCAGTATGTATCTATTACATGTGCTGTTGAATTAATGAATACTGAATTACATAAATAACGTCACAAAATCGATAATAGCCAAGTTAAAATCCAAAAAATACCAAAGCCTTTATGAAAAAAGTTGGTTCGTGGTGACTGCTTTCATTGAATAGCGATAGCTGTCAATGAAAGCAATTCCGCCATCTTGAATATTTAGGCGGTACCAAATCAGAGCTGTCAATAGTACATTTTTGTAAAGTTGTTCATTCAACGATTGCTTTCGCAATCCGCGCAAAGCTATTGATAGCTAACATCACATAGGCGGTGCCAAATGATTAAAATGACGTCATAAACTATTGCTATTACGATTGCTATTGCTTAGGCGGTAGATCAGCCGCTCGGCGCCCCGCCCGACCGTTCATCCGATACAGCGGTGCACGGTACAAGCATCTACAAAAAAAACGACTTGCAGGTTGCAGTATATTCTGATGCGAAAAAGTTCGCAAACATGTAGTTTGCTGAAGAATAATATTTCTTTCCACCTGTAATACAAATATCGTCAATTTGTTGGGCTAAATAAGAAAAATAATAGTTTTTTTTTTTTTTTTATTAAACCTACTCATGACCATGGATACAGAGTCCTTCAGTCGAAGTCTTAAATAATGCTTTTTTCAACTTCTTCTGTTTTTGCTTTTTTTTCAACTGCCTACACTCATGCACGTAAATCAGCTCATAATCAACGAAATACCACCATTTCACACTAATTATCACTGATAAATACACAAGTTTAACAAAATAATACAATGAGGCGGCATGATTTTTCCGCGTTCCCGCCAAAACTCGAAAAATATTCGAATATTTAAGTGCTGCCATTACATCGTCAAGCGCCGACTTTGTGACCTATAATTTTATTACAGTTATATAGGTATCTAGTTTTAGCAATTAATTTTATTATTGTACCTAGATCTTTTCTAGTAATACATGCCACATATCTTTTATAACTGCATAAAAATAGAATACTGTAAATATTTCATCCAATTATAAACTCGGTCTCGGTAACGAGATCCATACCCCGCTATCCTGCGAGTTTTCAAAAAACCTTTATTTTAAAACTATTATGAGTACTGTGGCATTTTAACTTTTAGTGTTATAAAGAAAAATTTAAATTCACTAAATTGCACATAGCTTAGAGGTCATTGACCTCACGAACTATTATACTCAATTACGATTTTCTATTATCGTCACCGTCTACGGAAGCCATTAAGTACCTAACCAAATCTTTGGAATTAAAGATGGCGGACGTCAGTTTTTGCAAAGAGCCGTCATGGGTGTCGTTTTCTAGGTTTTTGAGGGTGTAGATTTCATTCAAAAATGACATTCATTTTAAAATCAAAGATGGCGGATGTCACTTTTTTGTTGATTGGTGTCGTTTTCTAGGTTTTTAGGGCCGTAGTTTTCGAAATTGGCATCAATTTTGGAATTAGAGATGGCGGACGTCAGTTTTTTGATAAAAAGTCGTCATCGGTGTCGTTTTCTAGGTTTATGGGGGTGTGGATTTCAAAATTAGTAAGTATGCCTTTTGAAATCAAAGACGGCGGATGTCATTTTTTGCAAAATGTCGTCATCGATGTCGTTTTCTAGGTTTTAGGGAGGCAGATTTCAAAATTGGCATCCATTTTGGAATCAAAGATGCTAGACGTCACTTTTTTGCAAAAAGTCGTCATGGGTGTCGTTTTCGAGATGAATGGGGGTGTGGATTTCATAAATCGTCGCCTCAGTCTTTGAATGGGCTATCGACCACTTTTATCAAAAATGACTTTTTGATATCATAATAGAGATAAAAAATTTACACGTCTAATGGTGTAATCAATTTTTTCAATTTTTTGATAGAAATTACAGAATTTGTAAAATTAAAATATTCTATCACCAAATCGAAATCAATTTTGAGTCTTTGTTTAGCCAATATACGTAGCTGGCGCCAACATCCGTATTGAAAACTCAAAATTAGTCTTTGTTTGCCACAACTCCTCCGATCTACCAATCATAGCGAAGGTCGCACTCCATGACGCCACCCCAACCTTTTTTTATGAAGTTCATTTTGTGTAAAAACTTACCACGCGTGTGTATTTCTGAAGTAAATTTCATTGTATTGGTGTATTTATATTTAAAACAAATCTAATTACAATGTCTGTGATGATAATACAGCACAGTTGTGATCAAGTTAAACTGAATTTAGAATGTCTATAATCTGATCAAAATATCACGACATACAGGTGATGTAATATCAGGTATAATATTTTTTTTTATTTAAATCAAAACGATTTTTTTGCGTATAGAAATATAATAACATAAAATTAGCAAATATTTAAATTGATTAGTAACACTACTTTACTCGATTAATATTAGTGACAAAACTTTTGTTTTTATTTTGTAACCTATCTTACTAATTTTTTTGTGGGCAGGCTTGTATAATAGGTAATGATTTTATTATCATAATTATACAGGTTTAAATCAGTACTTCAAATGATTTTATTTACAGTTTAGTATCAATGAGCGCAAAGTAAACTACTAAAAACAATTTATGATTATCATCATCATCATCATCATCTTCGCCGTTGAAATAATAATAAGAGTACCTACTTTACGAATCACAAAGAAGACAGTAGAATATTTTGCAGTCAGTTAATAATATATTAAATAAAATAAAAATAAAAATTGGCTTTTTCCCAATAAAAATTAAAAAAAAAAATGTGCACTAATTATTTCACGAAATTAATTGTAAAATTACTTTAATACCTACCTAACTAATTTTCTACAGATCAAGTTATTTAAATTCACTGATAAAATATTGAACACGCTGTATGCGAGTCAAGATGGTCACTTGAACACTCAAGAACTAAAATCTCTCTACACGTTCGAGCCATGGTTATTGGTACAAACACATGGTCTATCACCATGTGTTTGTACCAATAACCATGTCTCAATTTTTTTTCGGAACAGATTTGGCCTATCTCCACAAACAACCTACAAATAACACATTTAAACTTGTTTTTATTTATTTATTTATTAAAATGCGACTTTGACATTTCATTTATTTTGTTCCTATATCGCCAAATTGTTATATGGTTTCTAGATTATCTGATTTTTAAACTAAAAATAACGTCTCCTGAAAAATTTGGTGCTTGGTCGTTAGGACAAACAAAGACTGAGGCGACGAAATGGCATCAAAATGGACGCTATTTTTGAAATCTACACCACCAAAAAACTCGATAACTACAGCCATGACGACTTATTCAAAAAAGTGACGTCCGCCATTTTTAATTTTAAAATTGTTGTTTACTTGTTTACCTACTACGGAAGCTTATAAATGATTGTGACTTTTCGTGACTAAGATTTTTCGTGACAAAGGCTGTTCGTGGAAAAGTTTTCGTGACAAACTCTATTCGTGATAAAGTCGTTTCGTGATAGAATTTTCGTAACAAAATTTTTAGTGAGAACGTTTTCGTGATATTTTCTTTTCGTGATAAAGTCTTTTCGTGACAAAGATTTTCGTGAAAAAGTTTTACCTGGTAAAATTAAGTAAGTTCGTATAGGTCGGGTTACGGAATTACGAGGTAATTATTTTATGCAGGTACTCGTAGGTATCCCTAAACACGTCACTTTGACAGTTTAAAAACAAAATGTAAAGCTTTGTGGCGACCAAGGAAGTTTCATACAAGAACTGGAATGATTACGAGCATCCCAAAAACGTTCCGTAGAGTAAAGCAGCAACATTGGAATATATTATCTCTTTCTACTAGTGTATCCATACAGTAATTTCATTTAATAGGACAATCTACAAAACACTAAGTATATACCGTCGAAAGGTCAATAAAAGAATGAAGGTAATCATTTGTATTTCAGATGGGATAAATCTGAAATTCAAATATTACTATAAACAGAGTTATCTGCTTACCCTGTATTAAGTAAAAATGATTGGTTGATTAAGACCATTATTACGAACGTTTACTATGAGACCAACCCGAAATTCGAGAAAAAAAGCAGCTGTTTCATGCAAAACTAAAACTCGGAATCGACAAAATGTATGTAACAGCAGATTTTTTTCCTCAAATTATAGTCTAGTCTTAAACTATAACCTCCTTTCAGCTGAGTACATCAGTTTATTATAATATTATCTCTACACCATCATCTTAATGCCCTCAGCGCCTCCCACCCGCTAGTAGACATCTTTGCCGACGAATGGACAACAATGATATTTTTTCATATTGTGAAGAAGTCAAATTGTGATCTCAAATATTCCTAAAATTAAACGGTAGCATATAGTTAGCGTAAAAAAATAATAACACGTTGTTGTTCTTATAACTTTCAATTAATGTCTGTATTTATTTTGTCCTATTTTATGTATTTTTTTAATTCGTAGTCTTTAAGGATAAAAAATATAAAGCCTAGTATTAAGTGATGTAAGTATTTTTTTCTATAAATAAACAAATTGAAAATCTCGATTCGCTTTTGACCAGTTTTGCTCATACTTACAAATCTTGTTAGAATATACTAAACCATCTTGCCAAATATTATAAAAATTAGCTGATAAATAGCGCGACAGCAAATTATATCTACCCGTAGTTACCGAGCTGTACTAGTTACTAAGTACAACACAGTTTATTATTTTGCTATTACCTATACAAGAAAAGTGCATAGTTCATAGAATGAGGTTCTTAATTGATTACAATGACTTACTAACGTACGTAGTATTAGATTATATATAAGTAGTAATTACTTCTCTCTACAACCTAACATCACATTCCCGAAATGTTTTGTTGTTATTGTCGCCCTACACAAGAAATTTGTAAATAAACCAAGAAACTTACCTAAAAAATGATATTCCACAACCAGCATAAACTCCACTATTACAGCCCTTAACGCAACAATTTTTCACCATTTTTCAACTTAAAAAAGTATTAAGCAGCAAGCAGAATAACGATTTTTGCATAAATTATCAGCCATATTATTTTATGAAGTGCAATATGTGCGGCCGTGCGTAGTTGGTAAATTACTACTAATTCTACTAATATGAAAAAACTGTTTTTGTATTGCAAAAATAATTACGTACCTATATTAAAATCAGAACATTTTCTAACTTATTACGTTAATTAGAATACATTTTATGCTAATCTACGATTAAATGCGATTTAATGATTACCAGATATATGAGATAATCTACCATCCAATAGTTTTATTAATACTGGTAAGTTTCGAGAAAGGGACAGCGCCCAACAGTTGTTGCTGTCCTGCTCGGAATGTTTTTCCCATTTGATAAACGGAACCGTCGATGTGCGAGTCTGACTCGCACTTGTCCGGTTTTTTAAATAAAAGTTTGCCATTATGTTTGATTCGGCTAAAATTAATTTGTGTCGATAGTTTTATCGATAGGTACGGGGAAATCGATAAGTGTAGTGTGGTAGTAACAACACTAATCCGCCGTATTATGTGCGGTGGGTATGCAGGTTTTTCTCGTCGTTAGGGCAACTCCATTCTGATTCCTTCCTCAATGCTATGACGTGACTACGTTATATATTAAAGCTTAATATTTGACACTGGCAAATGCACATCAATGCAACGCCAAAACAAAAAAAAAAGATTTTATTATTATCCATCAGTACTTAGTACTCAGTAAGGGTGCGTTCCAAAACGGGCAATATTCACTCGGTGAAGGGTGAAATTCGCTCGACGCTGGTTCCGAAACGCAACGGTAAATTTTACTCTAGTGTTTTGGAACGCCTCCGACAGAGTGAAATTCCACCTGTCAGTTGAAATAATTCACCCTGCTAAAATCAGAGTTGAATTTCACTCGGCTGTCAAAATTGACATAACGAGAGAAGTTATAATGAAAACAAGCGGTTGAGGAAAAATATATTGAATATTTTATCATTCCAATTCACACTAAACTAGATGTTCTGCGACGGCAAAATATTATAAGCATTTTCTCGCCTCAACATCTAAAAGATCTTCTATCTTTTAGCTCTGGTGAGGTGGCTGAGTCTCTCTTGAGAGAATTAACGGGTTTGGCAAATCTCATGTTATCTGGGCAGGTCAATGATGACGTTATCGAAGTCTTGTATGGCGCTAACCTATGCACACTTGTCAAAAAAGATGGTGGCATCAGACCTATTGCTGTTGGCACCACATATCGTCGTCTCGCAGCCAAAGCCGGTTGTGGAAAAAAGGTTGCTCTTTTGAGTAGCCTTTTTCAACCAATACAGCTTGGCTTTGGTTCGCGGGGTGGATGTGAGGCTGCTGTTCATTCGCTTCGTACTTTTCTCGGTCAAAATTGTGGAGAGGTGTTGCTTAAGGTGGATGTCAAAAATGCTTTCAATTCGGTTAATCGAGACGCCTTGTTGGCACAGGTCAAAGACAAAATTCCCGATCTTTTCAATTTTCTTTGGCAATGCTACGGCAAACCCACTAAATTAATTTACAAAAATGATGTTTTGCTATCTTCCGTTGGCTGTCAACAAGGTGACCCTCTCGGACCAGCCATTTTCAGCCTGGCCATTCATCCAATTGTTCAACGTCTCCAATCTAAACTCAACGTTTGGTATCTGGATGACGGGACTTTGGGTGGCGATGCGAGCACAGTCCTACGTGATTTGGAAATTCTTATTGACGAGTTTCGTCAAATTGGTTTGGAGCTAAATTTTTCGAAATGCGAACTTTTCGTTTGCGACTCATGTCCGGATAAAGATTTGATACTTAACAAATTTAATGATTTGGCACCTAACATCAAATCGGTAGACAAGTGTTCTCTTCGCCTTCTAGGTTCGCCGATATTAGATGAGTCTTTTCCGCCTTTCGTTCAAGAAAAAATTCAAAATTTTTTGAGTGCCTCTGATAGGCTACTCAAAATTAACGCCCACATGGCTTTTACCATTATAAGATGTTGTCTGTTTGTTCCAAAATTTATGTACGCTTTACGATGTAGTCCATTGTGGAAACACAATGAGCTCCTTTTGAGCTTAGACGATGTTGTAAAGCAGTCCCTAGTATCGGTTTTGAATATTGACATGAGTGAAAGGGCGTGGCTACAAGCCTCCTTGCCTGTTAGGCTTGGAGGGTTAGGGGTCCGCCAAATTTCAAGTGTTGCTTTACCAGCTTTCTTGTCCTCCATTCATAGTACTCAGAACTTGATTGAAAAAATCCTCGCACCTTCTTTAGGCCATTCTGGCGTAGATGTAGCTCATTTGAATGAGGCAACGAATGCTTGGAGGGTCGCTTGCCCAAATACCGAGCTCCCAAAGACTTTATCGTCGCAGAGACTGTGGGATCGGCCGATCTGCGAACTAGCACGGAAATCTCTTCTAGACACGTGTCCTAGCGTCGCGGATCGCGCTCGTATCCTTGCAGTCTCTGTATGGGAGTCCGGTCTTTGGTTGCAAGCATTGCCCTCTTTCAATACTGGTAACCTTTTAGACCCAACTGCATTTCGTCTAGCTGTCAGCTTACGCTTGGGTGCAAGGTGTTGTGAAGCCCATCGCTGTCAGTGTGGTACTGCAGTTGACCAGCTCGGTCACCACGGTCTCTCTTGCTCAAGAAGCGCTGGTCGGATTGGACGCCACGCCAGCCTTAACGATGTCATACGCAGGGCTTTTGTCACCGCCAATATCGCAGCCGTACTCGAACCGAGTGGGTTGGCGCGTGGTGATGGCAAAAGGCCTGACGGCATGACGCTGGTCCCATGGAAGTGTGGACGGCCCTTAGTATGGGACGCAACTTGCGTCGATACTTTGGCACCGTCACATCTTCCTGAGACTCAGAGTAGGGCTGGAGCGGCGGCCAATTCGGCTGAGCAGCACAAGCGGCGCAAATATGCTAACCTCGGCAGTGGTTACATATTTGAGCCATTTGGAGTTGAGACTTTGGGTCCGTGGGGGCCGGGAGCTCATCTCGTTTTCAAAAGTCTTTCTGAGCGTCTGGTGGACGCGACGCGTGACCAAAATGCTGGTGTTTATTTGGCTCAACGTATAAGCATTGCCATTCAGCGTGGCAATGCTGCCAGCATGCTGGGCACGCTGCCAACTGGCAGTGGGCTTGAGCACTTGGATTATCTTTAGACCTTCAAGGGTCTGTGGATGATCCAATTGCTTTCTATGTAGTAGTAATGTAGTATTAAAAAAAAAAAAAAAAAAATAAAAAAAAAAAAAAATTTAGATAAAGATGAAATTAGTTATTATATAAAAGTAAATGCTGTTGTTAATTAAAGATCTTTTTTGGGCATATATCCTCGATCGGCGCGCGAAATTCAAATTCTCTTCATCTAGAAATAATCAGGTTGATTCAGTTTTGTATAAAGACTGTTCACTATTTCGGATTTTATGTATGTACTAAGTCAAAACTACTTATTTTCGCAAAATGACTATACATGAGTACAGTCCGTTCACAGCTACGTGAAGTAGCTTTCTCTGATACCCATGACTGTGTCTCTCTCTAACCTGTGATTGTGTGTAATGACTAGGCAGAGACAGTGACAAATATCAGAGGCAAAACAACCATGAACAGACTGTAATGTATCTCCACATACACATCTTGACATGAAACCTAAGAAAAATTGAATTTCGCGCGCCAATCGATACTATTGCCGGTGCTACCAGAGCTTTAGTGCGATCTAAACGTACGACAGATCGAAGAGTAACATTTTCTTAGAAAAAGGATGATTTTCATGATAAGTACCTATTTTCAGAAGAATTTTTACTGAGAATTTATATACCATTTTAGGAAATGATGACCTACATAAATAAAAACAAAAAATCAACCATGTAGAAAAAGTATCGGTAAAGAAACAAAAGGAACATTTATTGCATAAATGGTAACACTTAGGTAACTCTTTTTTCCAAGATCGTTCCAAAACATAATTCGCTCAGCGTGATTTTCACCCTTTAGGCCCTCCGCACATGGAGCTACTCAAATATGACGGAATTAATCAGTAATTAGAATTACAAACTAGTTATAAACTGTATTTCGCACACGACGCTACTCACATTGCAAGGTTTCAGTCACTCCTGTTATTTCTACTACCAAATAAACACGTGCGAAAAACCTAGCAAGGGGAAATATTGGAAGCAATAAAAATGTCGAGTGGATAGAGCGAAGATGACGATGTCATTATACTATATTATCATCATAACAGACGCCGAAGGAATCGACGCAGATTTTGGATTCACCCATATATCCAAAATAAATATCTTTCTGCACAAATTTAATATTTAAGGCTTGATCATTCATTTTTCACATCAAAACACAGTAAACTCGGGTAACCTAGTAGCTCGGCGACCGGCACGACGCGTCGCGCGCGATCAGTTGCCAACGCGTTACTAACTGGTTAGTGACTAGTCGCGTCGTGTGCGAACCTGTATGGCAATGTATGGGCGGTGACGCTCAAAAAACTCGTTAGTAATTTGAGTTTGTGATTAGTTCCTTTTGAGTAGCTCCATGTGCGGAGGGCCTTACAGCCTACGCCTAGTTCCGAAACCAAAATTCATCCGGTAAAATTCACCCGACAAACAGCTAAATGTTTTGGAACGCACCCTAAAAGGCTAAAAGGATACAAAACCAAAGAAGATATAAAACCGCAGGTACAATGAAGTAGGAATCAAGGTAGTACCTACCTAACAAAGAGGATACAAAACTAGGTACGTAACTTAGAATTATTCTAAGGTACGTACGTAAGATTCAAAAGATTCTACCTACCTAACCTAAATTAAATTCAATATAAATTAATTTAAATTCTTTGAAGAATTAGTAATGTTAGTATTGGTAAATTATATAGATAAACAAAATACGTAAGTATTATAAATCCTTACAGTAAATCCTACATTTTACAAATAAAATATTTCCAGGTTACCTACTTTGAAAAAAGACCACAATGTTGGAATTACCTAAGCATGAAGATAATTCATCATTTCTCTTTAAAATAGAGCCTGCTGACTATCACGTTGAAGATAATAACATGTGTGACAAATTACTACAGTCAGTTACTGTTAAAATTGAACTATTGGATCCAACCCTTTTACAAAAGATTGAATCTCAAACACACGACTTCGGAAAACAGCCACCAGTCAGTGAACAATCTGACATCGAATCAGAACGAAAACTTATTAATCGGCAGCAAAAAAGTGCCCAAAATCAGGAATAATAAAAAGCGATTCGAGCAGTGCTGCAGTGAAGTATTATGAATGTGGTATGTGTGATTACAGATCAACTAGTTCGACACATCTTAATGTACATAAGAGAAAGCACACAGGTGTAAAGCCATATAAGTGTGATGTTTGTGGTTTTAGAACAGCTTATTCAAGTGCTATAAGTAAACATAAACAAAAACACACTGGTGAGCGACCATACGCATGTGATATATGTGAATTTAAATCGCAATATTCAAAGGACTTGCAACGACACAAACGCACACACACAGGTGAAAAGCCTTATGGATGTTCTTTGTGTGATTACAAAGCAGCAAGAACACATCACTTAGCTGGTCACATGCGAAGACACTTAGGGCAAAAGCCATATGAATGTCTTTATTGTGACTACCGTGGAACAGGAAAAGAACATTTAGCAAGCCATATGAAAAGGCACACGGGCGCAAAGCCTCACAAATGTCCTTTCTGTGAATATAAAGCGGCACAGTCTGGTCAAATAAAAGTTCACATACGCACTCATACAGGAGAAAAGCCTTTTGAGTGTGATAAATGTCCATTCAAATCAGCTCAAAAATGTCATTTAAGAGAGCATAAGAGGATTCACACTGGAGAATTTCCATATAGATGTGACGTGTGTGATTATAAAACAAACTATTGCAGTGCTCTAAATTTACATATAAAAACACATACAGGAGAGAAGCCATACAGTTGTCATCTTTGCAATTATAAAAGTGCCAGAATAGGTAGACTGAAATCACATATGGCAACACACACGGGTCTGAAACCTTTCAAATGTGATGTGTGTGGTGCGGCATACACAGATTCAACTGCTTTGAAAAGCCACAAAAATATGCACACCAGTGAAATGTTATATGAATGTGACATATGTGGGTACAAATGTAAAATACGAAATTATTTCACAAATCATATACGAAAACATAATAAACAAGCTCCTAAAAAAATTCACAAATGTCCAATATGCAATTACCAAACGGCAAATGGACATTATTTGAAAGAGCACCAAAATATACACACTGGTGTGAAGCCGTATCAATGTGATTTGTGTGATTTTAAATCGACATTTAAGATCCAACTGAAATTTCACAAAGAGGATCACAGTGGCAAACGTACAAAGCCCCATGCTTGTCACTTGTGCAAGTTTAAGTCAAGTACAGCGAGAGACCTGAAACGTCACTTAGCAATACACGCTAGAAATAAGGAATTTAAGGGTTGTTTACATTAAAGTTGTTCTGGTGTAGAATATTATTCTATTGTTTTTTTTAGGGTTCTGTACCCCAAAAGGAAAAAACGGAACCCTTATAGGATCACTTTGTTGTCCGTCTGTCCATATGTCAATACTCTTTATCTCGGGAACGCGTACAGATATCAAGCTTAAATTCAAACTATATATGTAAACTATGGTCTCTTGAAGTTGTGTAAAAGAAAAACTTCTCAGTTATCGTATAAAAAAGTTAGAGCCGTTTATGTCGTAAAATACAGCATATTTCGACACTCACAAAAATCTAAATCTACAGGGTACTTCCCGTTGACATAGAACTATTAAATTTGTTAAGAAGCATTGTCAGAGTACACATATAGGAATAAATCTGAAAACTGTACATTTTTATTTAAATCACAAAAAAAATAAAGCCTAGTTCACTAAATATGGGTTTAAAATTCAAAGTGAGTAAATCATATCATGTAAGGAATCATATAATAGAGCTTCATTAGCACTTGCTAAATAGGTTTTTAATTATTTTTAAAATGTGTTATTTTCGACGGTTTGCGAGAAAAATAAAAAAAAAATTATTGTTGTAGTACAGAGATTTTAACAATTTACTTCCCAATTACCTACATGAAATTTTGGTGTTACATATATACATTATTACATTACATTATATTACCTTTGGTGTGCTAGCCTGACTCGCACTTGTCCGGTTTTTTTAATTGACCATAGTAGAACAAGACTGATCTAAAAAAAATCAGCATCTTTTGCACAATTGCTAAGAAAACCTTTTATGCTTCTATTTCAAAACATGCTATAACAGTCTGGTGCTACTATCGTCATTTATTGGTTCGAATCTATAGATAACTAGGTATTTTAATTTAAAAAACGCTACTTATACATACATAATAGATTGTTGAATAACAAAAACATAACACCACATAAAATTTGTGAAAAAATGGCGTTGAATACATATAGAATAATTATGTATTATTATGTGTTTCAAAAAGATGTAGTAATACAGTAACCACACATGAGTTACTAATGATGATGAGGTAATGGATAAATTTTACTATGGGACCAACCGAGAGTTCATAATTCATTATTATTATGTACTACGGGACTAATCGTGCACTAAAATTACTTTTATTATTAATTTAAATAAATAAATACCTCGTCATAAATCGTACTTACCTACCTCCATAATAATAATGTGTTCAAATCGCGAAAGTTTAAAAAACAATAACAGTTCATAATTCATTTAAAACCGCGGTGATCTAGTGATAGCAATACCCGACCTGCAATCGTGAGGTCGTGGGTTCAAATCCCGATCCCGGTTCAATGAGTTTCTTTGGAACTTATGTACGGAATTTCACATCATTGGCTTTTCGGTGAAGGAAAACATCGTGAGGCAACCTGCATACGTCCGTAGAAGAAATTCGATGGCGTATGTGAATCCACCAACCCGCACTGGGCCAGCATGGTGGATATGGCCTGATCACCCTTCGTGGGTACTTGGGTAGGCCTACGTCTTTCAGTGGACTATTAAAAAAGGCTGGTACAGTACAGTACAGTACTTAGTACAAGTGGTACATAGTAATGTTTTGAATCACGCTCTTTGAACCAAAACACCTTATTTAATATTAACTACAGTTATTGTTAAATAACCTTGTATATTGAAATTATTTATGGTCCAAGATCCTAGAACCACCAGACTTTACCTACTTATATAGGTACCTACAAACTAGTATGCATATTGCGTAAATATGCTTACAAACATAATTAAAAGTGCCTTAATAATTCGATAATGTATTTTAGTGATCAGAAAATATAATTATACCTAGTAAGTTGAGGCTCTGGGATCTCGGATTTACCTAATAGTGGTGCTGTTGTATACAATAAACAAAGAAGTAATTATATTGGATAATAGTTTATTTTTTTTATATTTTTCATATTTGCTCATTATCTATTCTAAAATATACATATAATACTAATATTATAAATCACAAAATATACATAAAACGTATATAGATACAATAATAAATATACATAATAATTTCTCATAAATATGTACTATACAACCAATTCTTCATCTATAAAATACAATACAATATAAAAATAAATTAATCATTTTCTAGTAGCCATTTTGTTTTGTACTATAAAAAATAACTAGGGATTGCCTAATTAAGATTTACATTACGCTGCGCACGTGGTCGGTACTCTGTACTGCTGGAGCTGGGGCACTCCCGACACCTGAGGGTTTTGTCCCTGCTGGATCTGGTTTCTGTAAGTCTGGTACTGCTGGTCGAATTTAGGCTTGCAGGTGACCTGCACGGGCTGGACCTGGTAGCCTTGTCCGCGGCAGTGCGACTGGCATGTGGGCACAGGCAGGGTAGAGATGCAGATCTCACCATGATTCTCATAGTACTGCACTTGCTGCACCAGCTCGCAAGGTCCCTTCGATTTCAGGTAGCCCCTAGACTTGTACACGATCTGGCTGCCCCAGGACTCTTCGGACGACTGCATGTCGTTTTGCCATTCGACATCCGAGCGCAGGATGTTGGTGAACTTGTTCTTGGATTCGTAAGCCAGTTCCTTGGCCTGTTGCTGCAGATCTTGGGTTTGGGAGTCAGGTATTTCGCTGTTCAAAGCAAAAGAGGCTCCGTAATGCTCAGGTTTGTCTACTAGGCCGTTGGGGGTCTGGTAGTCGTCGCGAGGCTCGGAGCTCATGCGGCCGCAGATGCCGTAGGTGGATCCCCTGTAGCTGCTCTCCCGCGACATGAGTACCACTCTCTGTCCGTCGTACAGCACTCGGAGTCTGCTCTGCCCAATCGTCAGGACGAGAACACCATCAGGCTGGGTGAAGTAGTTGAACAGGTTGCCATCAGATTCGTTGTCCCAGTACATGGTGAGGTCACCTTCGGACACTTTCTGGCCGTTAGTCTTGACTTGGACGTTGTTTTGCTGGGAGCTTTGAGCGGGCTTGATCTCGATCTCGACATCTTTGCCAGTTTCAGATCTAGAAAATGTTATTAAGTATGTTAGAAACGTAGATATAGATAGGTATACCTATTCAAAAACTAGAGACTAGAAGACACTAGAAGTATTTGTTTCCATTGTGCTAGGGTCAATTTCATAAGTTCATTGTTTTCACTTCATCATCATTCATCATCAGCCTGCATCGACCCACTGCTGTCTTGGGCTAATCTCATCAACGCATTTCCCTGGATCTGATGTCGTCAAATTGTCTAATGATGTGTTGTTGTTGATCTAATGGTTCTAAGGAGTCACCACTCCTTAGAACATTTGAACAACACATTATCAGACAATTTGTATTTAATATGTACTTACTTGTAAGAAATGTAGATTTCCTGCTGATTCGGGCTTGGTCTCCTGGCAAGAACGACCATGTCATGTCCAGTGGGGCGCTGGCGTACTTGGTCTTGCAGCACCACGTGCCATGAGGGGCTCAGAGTGTAGTCGTAGGAGCGGCCGCTGAAGGTGCGGATCTTGGAGCCATCGACGGAGCAGAAGGCTGTACAAATAAAAATGTAGGGGTAGATTATATCGATTGTTTAATAAGAGGTACCATTGCAGGCTTGTAAAATAAGTAATGCTAATGTGATATTGCGTTTAGGGTGGCTTTATCCCGTGGATAAAACCCTCTAAATATAAAAATACTTAAAAAATACTACTTGTAGGATCATAGATTACTACGTTTGTGAGCTGAAAATACTTACGACGGTATTGTTGACGACTGTAGTAGTTCTGGATACGCTCATAAGGCTTCCATGGGTTGTAGAAAGACACGGCTCCAACAGTCCACTTCGGGATCTGCACGTTGTTCATCTCAATATGACCGTACTTCGAAGTCATGGCCCAGCTCATGTAGTTTCCTCGCAGGTAGTCCGCATTCATTTCAATCTCGATCTTTCCTTCAGGGTTGACTCTCAGCGGGTTCTCATCAGCGTTCCAGAAACCAAGATTCTTGATGATCTGGTAGGCGCGGTAAGTAACGTTCTTGAGTTGCTGGTCGACGCCCTTGTAATTCAAAGTAGCTTGGAAGTTGTCAGGAGTGTGCGCCAAAAGGAGGCTCTTGTGGCACTCGTACTGGTAGTAGTTGTTCTCAGAGATTTGCTGAGAGCATTTCTTGCCGCTGCGCATGTTCTGGAGCTCTTCGGTGTATTTCTGGCTGCGTTGGGCATGACCCTGGATTTGGATTTGGCTGTTTCCGCCCTTGCCGTATCGGATTTCAAAACCGTACGTTGCTTTCAGGTCTTTCTGGAGAGCTTGCAGGAAGTTGAAGGTTGAGACCTCGGGTTTGTTGACTGTGCCGACACCGTTGTACTGGTTCTTGCCTTGAGGGGTGTTGATGCCAGCGTAGAAGAGATATTGGATCTTAGGATCGACGTTGCTGTGTCCGATAGCGGCAGTGATGATGTATTCAACTTTCTGGGGTCCGTCAAGGACAGCGCTCAGGTCGGTGACAAAGACTCGAGCGTTGTTGATACCAGCGGCAGCGCGTTTCGCGAGCTCTTCACGGCGGGCTTGGCTGTTGGGGGTTACGTCAATCATTTCAGTTGGTTCTCCTACTTGGCCTCCATATTTCTGGTTGTGATGTTGGTCTAGAAAATAATATAAAGTAAGTTAGTCCTTGCAATGTTCTAATCTTGACTATAACTGTTTATTATAGCCATCAAACTCGACATTCCAAACAAAAATATTGGCATGCGTAATGACTTATAATGACTTATATTGCCTAAATTACAATATTGTAACAATGAAATTTATTGATTTACCGTAAATAGCGTTGAGGGTGATGACTTTGTTCGGAGAAGCCTTGACAAGGTGTTTCAGGTTGTAGTGAGTCTGCGCGACGTCACGTTGCTTCAGCAAGTCAACAACGTTCGACAACAGATCGCTAGCGGGCAACATGGTCCGGACGTTCTTGAAGTCATTGGAGTAAGAATAGCCTTGGAGTTGGAATATCACTCCCATCTTCTGGCCAAATCGGGCATCAGTTGACGAAACCTTCCTTGGGCCTCCCTGAATAACCTTGGTGTTCGGGTCCTGAGCAACGGGCACGATAGATTCTTTCTTTTGGCTCGCGCTGTAAGGCCATACACTGTAGTGTACCAGATTAGTATCTTGTTCAGGGTTCAGAGGCTGCATTTTGAGTTGAACATGTTTGGGCTGTACTTGGATGTTCACCTTAAGAGGGACGTAAACTTGGAATTTGTTGATAACGCCAACGCTAGAGAACTGGTCCGAAAAAGTATCAATAAAACCAACGCTGCCGTCCAAATTTCTGGCATAAGTTACCTGGAATAACTTTTCCAAAGCAGCTTGGAAGCTTAATTTCTTGGGAAGGAATTTGATATCACCCTGAGCCTTGGACTGGATGTGGAAGACGGTCGGTTCTTTGTACCTGTAGATGAAAGGCATACCAGTTGCAATAGGGAACATAACGGTAACGTGAGCCTGGTTAATGACCTTGGTGTAGTGCTTTTCAACTCCTTTGGGCATTCCAGAAATGTATTTTCTGATTTCTTCGAGCAACTCTTTAAGGTCTTTTTCGCTGAAAGTCATAAGTCTCTGCTGATTCATGAGATCGAAGTACATCGAGCCCTCAAGCGGTTCCCGGGAATCACGGTTGACTTCGAGCATCTCAGCAACTTTATCAGCTGGGTATTTGTGCTCAGCGTTCGACTTCTCAAAAGCTGCGAAGGCCGTGGATTTCAGATAATCTACCAATCCCTGAACGCTGGAGACGCTGCCCTGGACCTATAAAAAATATAGTGATCGTTAATTGAAAATGTCTATGCTATATTTAAGGATACCTTCGTGTAAATAGGCTACAGCAGTATATTTACCATGTTCTGGTTGTTCCATCCGTCGTTTTTGTTCCTTAAGTAGTACTGGAATAGCTTAGGGAAGATGCTGTCGTCGCTGCCGATGAGAGAAAGGGACCCGAAGATATCTTGTTCGTATTCATTGTCAAAGTTATCCTTCAAGTTCTTCAGAGAGTATTGATTACCGAACTTCTCCTTTGTTAGCATCCATTTGACAGCTTGTGCAGCTCTGGCGCTGAAATTTTCAATTAATGTTCAAGTTTAATTATCTAATATTTAAAAAAAATATTTTACTACTATTTTTTATTATACTAGTTTTAATGAGCATGTATAATACTTACAGTTCCCAGTTGCGTGGGCTCTTGAGTCCGGCAGCAGATTCGATGGCTGATTTCGCGAAAGCGCGAACTTGCACGCTGGGGTCACTGTGAGTCATCTGGGCCATAGCTTGCATCATTGAGCTGCTTGGGCGAGCATAGAAGATGGTATTGATGGCAATAACTCTCACTTCATAAGGCTCAGCAGTGTTCCTCAAGATGCTGTAAAGTACAGCGCGTGCCTGCTTGTCTCCCTGTTGGGCCAAAACTCTGAGGTTACCAACCATTTGGCCGCGAAGGTACGTGGTCGTAGGGATCTGGCCTTCCAAGTAAGGTGCAAAGACCTTCAAGATCCCACGGTGACCCACGTTACCGATAGCCTTGATGTAAACCTGAGCTTTGCCACTGTCGCCTTGTTGAATCGCGTTCTTCAGATACTCAGAAAGCTCCGGCAGAATTTCGTCAACAACAAAGTTGTCGTGTTTGCGTGCAAGGCGTCCATACATGTGAGAGGGGTAGAACGAGTGAGCAGTGTAGTTGTTGACTTGTCCTTGGTTGATCAACCTAGTCGCAGCAATGAGAGCAGCTGTGTTCAGGAACTTTTGTTGTTTAACTTCTTCGCTCACAGCCAGCTTGTAGAACTGCGTCATAACATCCTTAGTCGGGTAGCGGAGAGTGTTGGCCAAAGTTGTGACTACTTGAGCAGCTTCTTCACCTTGGAGCTTTTGGGTCTGAATCCAGGTCTTGATTTGTTGGAAGGCGGGAAGTGTACCGGCTTGGACAACGGCGTCACGGTAGATCATCCACATGTCGGATTTGACAATGTTGTTCGAACCCTTGCCGACTTCGATGCTGCGGCTGGTCTGAGCGAGCTGCTCTGAACTCATGGCGGAAATGATATGGACCAAGAGGCTGAATTTAGAAAGAAATTCGGCTTTAGGCATGTTGTTAGGGTTTTGTAATTGCTGGGCAAGGTCCTGAAGAAGTTTCTGAGCATTCATGGTGTTCTGCTTTTTGTCAGAACGATTTTGATGAACCATGTGTAAAGAAGCAAGTGCAGCCTCGTTAATGCTGGGGATCTCATCGTTTACATACGCGGAGTCAGAGTCGCTAGAGTCCTCGTTAGAACTGGATTGGTACTTCTTGTGGATTTGGATGAATTTGTTCACTACTGGTCCAAATTTGGGGCTGGAGCGTCGGACTCTGCCTCCTTGGTTTGGGACTTCCATATGCTCGTGCGATTCCGAAGATCCCGATGACGAAGACTTGTCGTGGTAAGGTTGCTGTTTTTCGGACATCGAGTATAAAAGGCTCTGAATTTGGCGGTTGCCTTTAGGTGCTTTCCATTCAGGCTTGCTATCCTCTTCGATAGATTCCAGGTTCATCTGCACGTAAGAGTACACTTCAGCTTTCTGTTTTCCGTAGAGATGGGGGTGTACGTGAACGGTGCTGGTGGTCTCAGACTTGTAGATCTGACCTTGTTTACTAGCCAGGATGCGGGAGACGGTAGAACGCCTGATGAACTGTTCCTCGTTCGTCTTGCTCGCGGTTCCAGTCCATTCAGCGCCATCGGGCACGCCGAAGTGGTAAGCGACTCTGTGGTGGCAGTGACCATAGTTCTTGCTCTTGGTGATTTCTATGGGATCTTCATCCGAAGTGAATTTGGGGAGCTCACGGCGCCATTCTGAGGCTACCGGGGAAACGGTGTAGAGGGTCTCACAGTCACCCGTGACGTCAGTCTCCATCTTTCTGAAGAGTCCCTGTTGAGAATCCTTGTCGTAGGTGTATTGTGAGCCGTGGATGTTGCGGTGTGTTGATAAATCGACCTGCAGTGCTCCAATCAGACCCTTGAGAAGATTTTCGTGAGGCAAGGAGAGGGAGGAAGGCAGAGACATCGATTTCACACGGCCACCTTCAACGGAGATCTCGAAGGGTGTTTCGAGGTTCTGGTGGACGGGCTGGTATTTGAGATCCTGCGGGAGCTCCCTGTACTTGTCGAGTTGCTGGTGGACCTGCGCATGTTGAGGATTCTCAAGCTTGGCCTGTAGACGGCCGGGGGCGCGCACGCGGACGATGAAGTGCGCGCGGAAGGCGGAGCCGGAGCTAGCGCCCTCGTGCAGGCGCGCCAAGGTCTGTGACTGCACATCGTAGCGGTATTGCTTGCCGACCTGCCACGGCGACTGCTTCCATTGTGTCCCCTGATCCCCGCTCAGCTGGGATGTTGAGACGGCGGCTACAAACAAAAGTTATCATTATTAGATTTATGAGTCGTTACCTAGAGTTTCAAACTGGGATTGAAGATGAACCGTACTTTGGTTTCTTGAACGAGTATGAGGGCTTTTTGATGCTACTAGTTATTACCCGCGGCTTCGCCCGCATACGCAATATATAATTATAATTTATAGCCTATGTGTTATTCTGATATATAAGCTATATTATTGCAAAGTTTAATCTCAATCCGTTCAGTAGTTTTTGCGTGAAAGAGTAACAAACATCCATCCATCCATCCATCCTCACAAACTTTCGCGTTTATAATATTAGTAGAATCTATGAATAACTTTTCCTAGAAATACACTTTATGATAACAATAGGACAGAAAAAGATGACTAACGTAGTGATTACCTAATTCCTCTATGAAGATGTCTTTTAGAGAGTATTGTCTTCGTTTAGTAAAAAAACTAATCACTTACAGAATATTAAAAACTCTTTCTCTAAGTAGGTAAGTAAGTAGGTACATATAGGAACCTTTATACTCTGATCAAGTAAAAAGTCTATTTGGTTTGAGCCTTTATACCTATTTAAAACTTGCTATCAATCTTTAAAGCTGGAAACATACTATCGGACGCGGCTTACGGACGCGACTGACAGCCGCGACTGATAGATATCTAGACTATGAAAGTACACTGAGCCGTGCACACTATCGGACATAAGTCGCGGACGTCACCTTCGGACGACCTTGAGCGTTCGGACGTCCAAGAGCGATCTGGCACACCGGATGTTTTAAGACTGTGCACATTGCTAAGTCGCGGCTGTCAGTCGCGTCAGTCAGCCGCGTCCGATAGTTTCCGGCTTAAATTAGCAACGTTAAAAATCTTCAACTTAGCATTAGCAACTTTAAACAATCACTTATCAACGTTAGGAAAAATAGCATAAAAATAAATAAAGTAGGCAAAAATAAAAGAAATTAAAAACTTTGAAATAACTTACCGATAATCGCCGTCAAAACCAAGAGTTTCATGTCAGAGCCGACCCAGTGCCAGTGGTTGTCAGAGAAGCTCACTCGAACACTTCTGTCTTCCCAACGGCAACCCCCCCTTATATACCCCTCCTAGCTTACACGTGCGCCTCTAATCTTGACCCCAGATAGGATACAAAGTTGCATTTTGTTGATTCGACGTTTGTAAGCCAATGCTAGTCCAAGATCGTGTTGGCGATGGAAAATTTGTGAACAACGTAGGTAAATAATACTACATTATTGAAAAGCTCTATTCAGCCCAAGGAGCTATGGAGAAGCCTTCCCTCTATGCCCTGATTCTCTCTACGAGATCGAATGAAATGAAGAGATCCATAGAAGTGTTAGAAACTACCGTATGGTAGCACCTCTTTGAACAGATATCATAGTGGCAACACTACCGTTGGACTAGCCTCCTTACTGGGGCCTTTAAGCGGGTGCCGGCAGAAAGGTTTTGCACAGCGGCCATGCTGTTTCTTTGAGTCATTATTTTGGTTATTAAAATTGAAGTACCAAGTTGTAATGGTTGAAAAGGGGAAAGTAGATCGAGCTTTTAAGGTACCGTGTTGTATTCAAGCTATTTTTAAAATAGGATTCAAAATTAGAGCTAATAACGATAATGTTTCGCATTTGTATTCATGATCGTTTTCTTGTTAATTACAATAATGAAACTGATCATAGACGTTTTATTTCAACAACAATGTCGAAGATATCAGAAGAACCAAAGTGGCCGGCATAACCCAGATTGGTAAGTTGAAATGGCTGTGGGCAGGGCACGTAGGATGGCGGACTAATGACCAAAATTTCTCGAGTGGAGACCACGTACCTACCGGCAAGCGCAGTGTAGGTCTTCCACCCACAAGGTGGACGGATGAGCTCATGAAGACCTCAAGATAGTGCTGGATGCAAGCCACTTCCAACCAGTCTTTTTGGAATCCTAGGGGAGGCCTATGTCCAGCAGTGGACATCATACGGCTCATAATGGCGATGATGAATATAGTTTTAAATAACATCATTGATAGATATTTCCATCGCTGAATCCTTAAGAAGGTTACCTTCGGCCGCCATACAGAGGGTTATCCAGAACTGGTATACTAAGTCGGTAGGACATAATTCAAGTCATTCTAAACAACTTTAACTTTAGTGCCAACCCGGAATTCGAGAAAAAAAAAAACTGTTTCATACTTTTTGTCTACTCCGAGTTGCAGTTTGGAACAGCTGATTTTTTTTCTTGAATTTTGAGTTGGCCCCGTAGAAAAGTTGCTCATAATGATCACCCTTCTTTGGCTTAGTTCAGGGTAAGCATATAACCCAGTATATTGTATATCGCTCTCCATTGGGTGAGTCCTATGTGAATCCACCAAACCGCACTGGGGCCAGAGTGGTGCTTATGGCCTAATCTCTCTTCGTGGGCCAGCCTATATTCGACGCCGTTTGATCGTTTCAGCCATAGGACTTCCACTACTGGACATACCTATGCTATATCTATCAGCCCTAGGACATCCCCTGCTGGACACAGGCCTCCCCTATGGATCTCCAATGAGAGCGGTTGGAAGCGGCTTGCATCCAGCGCGATCCTGCGGTCTTAATGAGGTCATCCGTCTACCTTGTGGGTGGTCCTATCCTATACGCTGCGCTTGCCGGTACGTGGTCTCCACTCGAGAACTTTTCGACCCCATCGGTCATCGGTCCTCCGCGCTATGTGCCCTGCCCACTGTCATTTCAACTTGCCAATCCGCTGGGCTATATCGGTAACTTTGGTTCTTCTACGAACATAGGTTACCCCTGTCATATATTTCCTATAAGACCGGTTGTCTTTCATCCAGTGCGATTCTGGGGCCTAAATGACGTCATCCGTCCACCTTGTATGGACATCCTACGCTCATCATTATAAATAAATAAATATTTTGGGACATCTTACACACAGCCTCTGACCCCAAACTAAGCAAAGCTTGTGATATGGCTGCCAGAGACTGATATACTACTTACCTATACTTATTTTTAAATACATACTGATATAGATAGTAACTAAATAACACCCAGACACAGAGCAAACACCTATGTTCATCACATAAATATTTGCCCTGGGTGGGGATCGAACCCACGCCTCTTTGACCCAGAAGTTAGGGTCACTAACCACTGAGCCAACGAGGCAGTCGATAATATAACATTAATAACTTTTACTATGGGCCAATCCGGAATTCGAGAATAAAATCAGTTGTCTCATACAAAACCGCAACTCTGAATTGACAAAACGTATGAAAGAGCTGATTTTTTTTTATTTTCAGGTTGGTCTCATAGTAAAAGTTGTTCATTGTGACAGTGTGAATCAATTCCTTTCGGCGTAGTAGCTAGGTATAGGCCGCGCCACACAAGTTGGCGGATGTGAAAATAGCTACAAGCTGCGCAATAACCAATCAACGCGCAGCTTTATGTGAGCTTCAGTCAGGATTGGAAATTGCGCAGCTTGTAGCTAACTTCACATCCGCCAACTTATTTGACGCGGCCTATATAGGTACAAGCTCTCTGAGCAAGTTTTTCTTTTCTTTTTTAACTTTCGATTTTTAATTCTCAACATAGGGAAATTTTTCAAAAGTTTTCTTGATATAAATAAATAAATAATATATTTTGGGACATCTTACACACGGCCTCTGACCCCAAACAAAGCAAAGCTTGTGATATGGCTGCCAGAGACTGATATACTACTTATACTTATTTTTAAATACATACTTACGAGTAAATAGATAGTAACTAAATAACACCTAGACACAGAGCAAACACTTATGTTCATCATATAAATATTTGCCCTGGGTGGGGATCGAACCTACTCCTCTTTATCCAGAAGTTAGGGTCACTAACCACTGAGCCACCGAGGCAGTCATATGGATAGGCACAAAAAAATGAAAACACAATATAGTCTATCCTTCAAGTTTTATATTTTTAAAATACTTATTTAGTATTAACGACAGCAACTGTCCTAAAATTAAAGTAATAAAATTGTCTAAAGATGTTCAGACATCAAAAAAATGAGCAAAAAACATAACCCTTCCTTGGCAGTCGGGTAAAAAGAGATCTCAAATGGAAACAATCTTAGCAAAATATTCCTAGAGCGAGATTCTTTGGAAAGCATCTATTTGTACATTTCTATAAGCATAACTACATTATACATTACCTACGCTTATAATACCTTATTATTTTTAGCGAATATACAGGGTTATTTCTAATCAATTAGCATCTTTCTAGGGGCTTATTCTGTACATCAAAACTAACAACTTTTGTTCTACGACTTTAGTCAAAACTAAAAAATAAAATCAGCTGTTCCATACATTTTGTCGCGGATGAACTAAATTTTTCCATGGAACAACAAAATTTTTTTTTTAGTTTTGGCGATAGTCGTAGAACAAAAGTTGTTAGTTTTGATGTACAGAATAAGCCCCTAGAAGGATGCTAATTGATTAGAAATAACCCTGTAGAACACTTAATAATCTGGGTGAGAATCTGGATAAGCCAGTAAAAAAACAAAGGTTTGCACTCCGGGAGTGCCGTTAGAAGTGAAAACTTGCTCCTTCCGTCTTACGAATTTTCGATCAGGTCACGTGTCCTGATGCGAGTTTAACATTTTTTACCCATCCCAAAAAGTGCACTACGCCGCTAAAAAAGTTTTACTTCAAAAAATAATTACTCTACGACTTTCTTGTTCTTATTTCGCTTTGCGTCGTTATACAGGGTTATTTTGAAAGAGCTTACTAAGCCGCAAAGGGTGATTAATTTATATTTTTAGCCATTGGTAGCGAAATAAATTTATTATCTGTCTAGGTATCTACTTCTTTTCTCATTTTTTTCAAATTCCGCATTGGCCCCATAATAAAGGTTGTCCATAATGATAGTCGAATTATCTCCTGTCGACTTAGTACACCCGTTCTGAATTATACCGTAGAATAGTAAATTTAAAAAGTAGTCCATCATTCGTTGACTACTCCTTAAGCTTATATTAAACATTACAGAGGCGCCATCGTAATTATATTAAGTAGCTAAATAGCATATCTAGTTCTGTTTCTTTTTCTCTTTAGGCATTCGATAGAGAGAACGCTTTTTACGTTGTTATTAGATTTACGTTGGCGCCGGGCCAATTATGTCGGGCCGCATCGCAGTGCAAAAATCCGCTCAATTCGCTCATATAATTATATTTTATATGAACTAATGCACACTGTGCCGGGGAAGGGGGCGCCTATAATGCCAAAATGGACTTTTTAAAAACGTGGTGTAAAGATAACGAACATAAATATCCATATTAAAAAAATACTTTAGGAAAGGAAAGAATCTATAGTAGTAGAGTAATCGCGTAGAATTTTAGAAAATAATATGGTAATCACCTTAGAAAAAAATGAAAACTTAGCATCATGAAAAAAAACTTTTTTTTCAAATGCTCGAAATTATCAGCGACAACACCACATTATTTTTGACAAATTACGTAGCCAGACTAATGTTCTAGTAGAATAATCGATTAGTTTTTTTAATATATGCTTAAATTTTGAATAAATAAATAAAATGTCACCTAAAAATGTAAGCTGGCGCTCGAAGCCAAATTCATCGTGAACTGTGTCATGCGATTTTCGACTCTAAACAAAGCAACATAGATGATAGCAGGCGATGCAAGAAGCGCGGGTGAAATCTGTTTTTTTCATGGCATTAGGCGCACTCTTAATATTGCGCTGCGGCCGGCTCCGCCCCGCTGCGGCCCGACATAATATGCGCGATCCTTTAAAAGTACTTATGTTTGAATACATCAGATAATTACGTAACTGTATAGGCCGAACCAAACTTCTTGTCGTCTGTGAACACGGGGCGAATGGTTTCGCAGTAGCAATATATTCATATAGGTACGTTAGTGGCGCAAGAGCGCAGCTTGTAACTAACTTCACAGAAACCAAGAAGTTTTAAGTTGTTAGTTTTGATGTACAGAATAAGCCCCTAAAAGGATGCTAATTGATTAACAATAACCCTGTATATGTAACCGAGATGATATAATTATCTAACAAAACAAAGTCATAAGTACAATATCTTAACTAAGTTTATTAGAATTACAACTTAATCATTGAGCAATCATAGGTGCTTTTGGAACATCAACTTACAAACTACCTAAGTACAAAATGGGCTCGATTTTGATGACACCAACTAACTAGCTAACCTAACTAAAAACGTCAAAATCCCTAAAAATCCTAATTATCCTAATTCTAATTTTAGTGAGACAAATTAGAAACGTCAAAATCAAATTTTTAAAGCGAACGAACGAAACCGACTAAATCTATTCAACTTAGCGATTTTAAGCGAAATTGGCATTTTGGAGGCACGAATTAGAAACGTCATACGTGACTTTTAAGCAAATTGAGGTTATAATTTTAAGTTTTTTAACGAGTACCATTTCAGGTGGTTGTTAAAATTAAATTATACCAAAAAGTAAGATATACAGGATAAATAAGTTTATTAGAATTACAACTTAATCATTGAGCAATCATAGGTGCTTTTGGAACATCAACTTACAAACTACCTAAGTACAAAATAAAGATATTGAAACCGTCCTGTATTTTTCAAGACAAATCGGAATGAAATAATTAAACTAGGGCATTAAAATCAATTTAAACCAATTCACTAATATTTAATGTGGTAAAACGATGAAAAGGCTGATTAACTTTTTTATTCAGGATTATGTACCAGGCAAGAGTAAGTTTTATTTTTGACCTTTGTCTTTCTAAAGTAATAATCCAAAGTGTTGAAATAGCAGTCAGTGGACAGGGCTCATAGCAGGGACGATTGATGAGGTCGAAAAGTTCTCGAATAGAGACCATATACCTACTGGCAACCACAGGGTAGGATGTCTAGGTTAGAGTAGTAAGGACAGCAAGGTTTAATATTATCAAGATTGCAGGATTATACTTCTTGGCATGAGGGAGGCCAGTGTCCAAAATAATCCTTCTGTAGATTCAACTATTATGGTAGAAATGTGCTTAGCAAAATCTAAACACATACTTACAAAAAATCATGTAAAACTACAACTAGTTTTTGATGACTCAAGCGGATCGATTAAAAAGTACTTGTGGAAAAGGCCTACATAAACAAGTAAGGTGGGTCAATCTTGGTGATACTGGAAACCGTTTGGTAGTTAAGTAGGTACTTCAACTTAGGGTATGCTATAATGTATACATTTGTTTATACTTAAAATTTGTCAAATAGGAAAACAAACATTAATTTATTCATTGTAGTTTACATTAGTTATTAGTTGACATGTATATGATTTTCATTTCCAGATAACCATTGATGAGTTGATGTCAGTTCATGGGACCAATGTTTGAATGTTAGAATCTATTCTAATATTCGCAGAGCCAGCTTGATTTACAAGAGACAAGATGTAACAAGAGGCGGCCTTATCGCTAATAGCACTCTGCCAGGCAATCTTTGGATGGAATAAGAATATAGAACAAGTAAAGATGGGGGTGTGCGTTACCAAAAATATATTTGTACTTACAAAACATACACATACATACTAAGTAAGTTTGTATAGGCCTGGTGCCTAGCCCTGGTGTCAGAGTTACTACATATATACATACTAATAAATACATATACATACTTAAAATAACAAAAAAAAAATTACACACACTACAAAATTAAAGCGAGTAGTAATTTTGCTTTCTTTTTCATGAATTCTGGGTTAGCCCCTTAGTGAATGTTGTTCATAATGATGGTTTTAATCACCCCCTTTTGGTTTAGTACCTACAGGACAAACAGATATACCCTGTAGGTACAGGGGAAACCAATGTCATAAACATAACACATCCTTTTTGGAAGTCAGTAAAAAGCAATTAAATATTTCACAATATTACATATAGACCACAGCTACATTAGCTACAAGCTACGCAATATCCAACCAACGTGCGGCTTTGTGTGAGCTTCAGTCAGGATTGGATATTGCGCAGCTTGTAGCTAACTTCATATCTGCTAACTTGTGTGACACGGCCTATTCTTTAAATATTTCATGTAGTACAATAGTTATATACATGTTTTATACACATGTTAATCTATGATTTTCATTTCTAGATGAACACTGACGAGTTGACATCGGGGACTGCACTTGTGTTGTGTACTTAGGCCAAATTATACGACTCAGCGGATGTGAAGTTAGCTACAAACTGCACAATATCCAATCCTGACTGAAGCTCACATAAAGCTGCGCGTCGGTTGGGTTTCAGTTAATTAGACAAATAGTACATATATTACATTTATATTGAAATAAAAAGTTGAGTATTGATTGTAATATAGTTTGTATTTTATTCATACCAAAGTAAAATAGTACTTACAAAGAAATAAAAAAGTACAATAGATTTTATTCAATACAAAGTATTCTTGTCAGCAGTATAGGTTGAATCAAACTTAACGGTATCTGCAAATTAGGCTATAAGCTGTGCAAATTCTCATTTCTAGTGCCGCTGACATCTCAATTAATTGTTACTGCACAAATGACTTGTTCATCCATTTAGTTTGATTCAGCCTATGAAAGCTTCACATCTCCTATCCATCGACAAAGGTAATTAATAAAAAGAAAAGTTATTTCAGTATATTCATTAAGTTTTACAAGTAACAGCCTAATTAAAGATTTTAGAATAATTATCTATATCAGCTAAGGCAACCAAAATTTATGTACTATCAACTTCGAGCAAATATCTACAGAGCCACAGTCCTTAAGTGAAAGTACAAAGTATCAAAGTAAGTGATGTCCTGCATAGACTGAATTCATCTTGAGAGCTGTGAAATTAGATGCAAGCCGAGCGAAACCCAATCCTCACAGAGCTCTTAAGCGAGCTTCTGTCAGGATTAGGTTATCCGTGCTTATAGCTAAATATCACAGACACCGTAAAGTTTGATTTGGCCTATACTAAGGGTTATACACACTTTGCTTAGGCTGGCGAAACACAAAAAGCTTATAGCACATACACACAATTTTTACAAGGTTCAGTTCAAGGTTCAGCACTTTTTCTTCCTTAATGATCCCTTCGTCTTAGTGCACTGGCAATGTTTTTAGAACTACCAACCAGCTATTTTTGTGGATGATTTAAGCACAGTCATCAATTGACTTGTCACTGTAGTATGAAGATGTTTCTGAGCTGGAAATAAAAACACAACATTAATTTATAGGAATTAGAGATGTTCAAAATAATCATTTGTATCGATACAGCGTATCGATACGTATCGCAATCAATTGTATCGATCCAGCGATATATCGCAGGGTTTTGTATCGATACTTTCGATACGTAACGATATTTATAAACTTTATAAACAGGGTAAAATAAATGAAAAAAAATACTCTAAGCAGTGAAAAGTAATATATTGTTCTGAAACCAAACCAACTGAAAAATGAAATTTTTACAATTGCCACTGAGACGAAGTTAGGCTTCGGAGAAACAAAAGTCTAGACAGACGTTGCGGGTTCAGGCGATTACGTCTGTCTGATAGTGTGTTTCCTGCCAAAGAAAACAAGCGCTCAGATGGCACTGAAGTCGCTACAACAGACAAATATCTCAATGCCAAAGCACTGAGATTAGGCCACATATTCAGTCTTGCATTCCAATACAATATTGGATTTTCATTTCGGTTCATCAGCGGTTCTCTGAGGTACAGTTTTAACATATCATCCATGCCTACTGTAGGTAAATTTTTTGATGATTCCGAAACCAACTGTTTATGGAACTTCCATATTGTATTGTTTTGCTGTGTAGATGAATCGTTTGTTTCTTGATAGTCACTAGACGAAGTAGAAGGCGTGGAAACAGTTGACTTTAAATAATCTGATATGTCATTTAAAGCTTTAGCACAAGCCTGAGCGTCGGTGAAATAAATTTTTTTGAACCTGGGATCCAAAATCGTAGAAATGGCCAAAATATGCACTTTTTCGGAATTTTTAAATCGTTTATTTATTTCATTTAAAATTTTAGCCTTAAATTCTGAACCAATATCTGAAATATCAGACTGATTTTCCGAGTTGGCTAATTCAATTGCCTTGGTCATACAATATATCATTGGAATTACGAGGCTACTTGTTACATAATTCTGTCCCGATATTTCTTTAGTGACATGTTCAATTGGAGTGAGAATGTTTATCACTTCTTTAATAGTTGCCATCTCTGTGCCACTCAGCATAGCAGGTGCTCTAGTATTTTGCAGTAAAATATTTCCAATAAAATCACTCAGCTCAATAAATCGCTCAAGCATGTATAACTTTGAATTCCAACGCGTAATAATATCCTGTATTAGTTTTTTAGGTTCAATATTGTTATTTTTCTGAAGTTTTACAAGTTCATCATGTGCCACAACGCTTTGTTTAAAATAAGTCACAATATGTTTCACTTTGTTGAGAATAGTTTCAAGACCCCTCGTGTCATCTAAAGATTTTTGCACCACCAAATTCAGGGTATGCGCAAAACATGGCAAATGATTATTTTTGCCAAGGAAATCATGAATCGCCTTAACTATATTTGACCCGTTATCTGTGACGGCTGCCAATATTTTTTCTTTTGTAATATGCCATTTCAAACAAATATTTTCAATGACATTACATAAATAGTCAGAGGTGTGTCGTTCATCTAATTCAGTAACACCTATGACAGTTGATTTTAAGTTTCCGTCTTCTAAATAGTGGCAAGTTAAACCCAAATACCCTATTGTGTTCATAGTGTCAGTCCAAACGTCAGTTGTTATGCAGAAACTGTTTATTTTCGTTAATTGGCATTTTATTATATCAGACAGTGTATCATATTTTTCGTCTATCAATCTTGTGATAGTGCTCCGGCATGGAATCTGGTAGGATGGACACACCACTTTCATTAAATATTCAAACCCTCTTTTTTCAGTGGTGCTTAGAGCCAAATCATCAACAACAATAAAGTATAAAATGGCATTGGTTAATTTACCTTCCTTTGATCCGCCCTTGCGAAATGCGTTGATATTCAAAATAATATCATCAATTTTTGGCTGGCGTATTACGTCTTGTTTTTTTGGGGTTGAAAACACAGTAGCTTTAAATTCAAAAGATTCATCCATTTGTGAATTATTTAGAGAATCGGCGTGGCTCGTCGATGGGCCAGGGCTGATAGACGGTTCTGCCTAAAAATAAATAAGTAGAATTAATAATGTGAGTGAATATCGTCCGCATCGGCACTTAACATCAGGTGAGATTGCGGTCAAAAATAGGCATATTTATAATCAAAATATTTAACGAACAAAAAACTACTTACTTGCTCTCGTGCCAAAGATAAAGAGGACCTCGATGTTGAGCATTGATCGCTATCTAATATTTCCTTGTGGTGTCGCTGCAAATGAGTTCTCAGATTCGTAGTATTATTTTTAGTTTTCACTATCACCTGACACAGTTTACATTTACCACCACCACCGTCTATTGTTTTAATAAAAAATGACCACACATTTGACTTTTTTGGCGGCGGCATAATTGTAAATTATATTTGAAAAAACTTTGTTATCGACGACGACGTGTTACGAACAAAGACGAGAGGTCAATAATCAATAAAGCAAACAAGAATATTATTTTATTTTACTATGCTAGTACCTACCCACAAATTTTATAAACAATTTTTCGGGTAGAAGGAGCCAAAGCGTGCCGCGCGTCGCCAGCTCAGTTGATCGGTGCAAAGTTTGTTTACATTAATCTCTTCTTACCAAAACATAGAGGCAGTTTAATATTACAGGTTCTTATAATAATTTGAAGTAGACATACCTATTATACGGATTCGATATTTTAAACTGGAGATACGATATATCGATGCGTATCGTATGGTCGTGTATCGATGCAAAATATCGATATATCGCATTGCTTTGTATCGATACAACATAATATCGATTCGTATCGCGCATCTTTAATAGGAATAACCTATGTATCTTTTCTTTCCTTTGACAATATGAGTAGACATAGGCTCAGCTGAATCTACAAGCTGCGCAATAGGTATATAATCAACGCGTAGCTTTATTTGAGCTTCAGTCTGGATTGGATATTCCTATAGCATCCACCGACTATATAACGGCTATGGCGAACAATTTTTGCACATTGGTGTAGTATTATGATGTATTCTTTACCTGGGTGTTATTGATGACGTCCTCAGATAGGTAATATACATAATTTTCGGAGTAAACGACCTAGTAACGTAGTCCAAACTGACGATTTACATAGCTGATATTCAGGTTATGATGGTTTGTTTCAATGGTCTTATTAAGCCCCAGGCACGCCCCCGTCGTAGGTACCCATATACAGCTACCCCTTATTTGAATACAAAAATATGTAAAATGGTTTAAATATTATGATCATTACATTTTAGAATTAACAAAACAAAAACAAAAAGTTTGAAAAAGCTGTGAGAGACGTCATAAGGTGTTGCCATCATGGGTTATCAAAATTACCGCATTTCAGTACGACAGAGTACTAATATTATTTCTGTAAAGCGGGATAAAATAAGACATTTGTTTAAATTTATCAAATTCCCATACGATACGTATACTACCATATTGATACGTATACTTTGTTTATTATTTCGTTCATACTGAACAACTTTTACTATAAGCCCGACTCGAAATTTGAGAAAATTAAACCAGTTGTTTCATACATTTTGTCGATTTCGAGTTGGAATTTTGTATGAAAAATATATATTTTTTAAAATACTATGTCGGTGCCGTAGTAAAAATTGTTTACAATGATATAACTCATTTTGGTTGGGAGTTTTGCCACAAAATAACAAACGTTCCAGTGGCTCTATTTTTGACTTTTAAACGCTAGCCCCTAGTCGCTTGATAAACATATTTTTATAGCCCGAAATACTATTACGTAAATTGTTTAAACAATAATTAATTTGTGGAAGTAGTGATAAGCTTGCAACACTGTCTACCACTCTAATTATTTTTAAATCAGCGAAGCCACAGATAACATTAAAAAAATGAACTAAATCACAGTCAAACCGGTCACTTGATAGTGTGTTGACGGTTTGTTGACGGCCTTATTATTATATTTTTAAGTAGTTTTTTTATCTGTGAACTTCCTTTAGGGTGAACCCAAACTCTTTAATCATCATTCAATTTTTAACTAGGTGGACTCTGCAAAATTGCTATTTCTAGCTAAGCGAGTTAAATTTAAATAGGTTAGGATTTTTAACTTAGTTAGTGAGGTCGCACCAAAATCGAGCCCATTATGTCTTTAAAACGAGATCGGTAGATATATACCTAAGTATCTACTTAACACAAAAGTTAATTTTCGACAACTCCGAAAGACCAGAATAATCTTGATGAGTAGGTACTATAATATTAGTAGATATACCTATAATTAGACTCATCATTTCGACCGACTTTTAACTTCCACCTACCCCAAAGCAGTTGGGTAAATAGGTAGGTATCTTATGAAAATTTTCCCTTCATAAAAAAGGGACCAACTCAAAAAAAATCATCTGTTATAAATACAAAATTTTCATTGACATGTGACAGGCACGCAGATTTTTTTCGCGATTTCGATAATGGCCTCATAGTACAAGTTAGTCATTATGATGAATACAATGATATCCTAGTACATGTCCGTCGTCTGGGAAAATTTTCTCAAAATAAAAAGAAAAACATTACTAGAATGTTACTGAAAATTAAACATTGAAAGTCGTAACTGAAAATTAAGTTCCATGTTCCCGTTAACATACATATATTTATTATACGTCTTAACAGTAGTTAAAAATAGAATATTGAAACATAATTGTTAGCTACTTTACAATCGATTTGACTAACTAACTTTGGTCTAAGCCATAGGACTTGTGTTCATAACACAAATACCTTAAAATAACTAATTGAGAAAGGAAAACTAAAAATCTATCTAACAACCTAACTTGAGCCGATTTCCTTTCAGTCTTTGATTGAGCTACAGTTTTGTTACAAGTTCTAAAGTAACATTTATTTTTAACTTAATTAATTTTATAACATTTAAAGTAAACATAAACTATTCTGAAACTTAAGAACAAAACAAACTACGAACATAATTATGTCGTAGAAAAATTGGATTGGTCCCAATATGCTTCCTTGTGTCAATCTCGGGGAGAGTTTGCAGAGAAAGTCTTTAATCTATATGAAATCAAGTTAAATGCTTCTGTACGGTCTAATACTAATCCCAATTATTGGGGTGTCTGCAGTCCTCTTGCTACTTTGTTCCAATTTTATTTATGAATTTCGCGTAATTGTGTATTTTTCTTTGGTGTTTTTGCTGGACGTTTTTACGGAGCGATTTTTTGTATTGCCTGGAAAATTGCTACTGCTACTTTTGAAGATAGCAGCTGCTACAAGCGTTTATCTTTTATTTAAAAAGTTGTTTTCTTTGTTTGTCCTGATTTACATCTACCTACAGTCTTTGCAGTTTCGGTACTGTTAACTTATCTCGGATGCACCGTAACGTGGCCAACTTGGCTGGCGAACTCGGCACCGACTGTTCCTCCGATCTCCTGATAGGCCTGGACGCAGGGATACAAGTGCGAGGTACCGTCGCCATGTGGGGATGGGTCTTCACATGCTTTCGTAGTGAAGAGGGGTCGGTGTAGCGCTTTCCACAGCCGACGGCGCCACAGGCGTATGGTCTCTGAAAAAGAAATTGGTTGATGAGCCTCATGAATCAGCATTATTTTAGCAACATGGCTGCCTATGTCTGTGTATGAATTTATTCAAGTTAAATAATGAAGTTACATATCAACTATTTCAAATCAAACATCTCCGTAATAACCTTTTAAAACAAGCCAGTGATTAAACGGATACCAGTTGACTCTCGAAGCTTAGGCCTACAGTAAACCTCAGGCTGTATTTAGGATAGTTGGTGTAATGTGGGTTGGTGGATTTACAATAGCATTTAATGTTCTATTAAGGAAAAATAAATTTCCTTCAAAATCTCCCATAGAGTCCGCTGTCTCGAAAAGAATGGATTATGCGCTGTAAAAATATTTGCCCGAAAATGCAGGGGGTTCAAAAGCCTGTCGGAGGTTTAGATAGAAAGACAAGGTGACTAAAACTTTGTAAATGGGGTCGAAGACTGGGACTTGCTGAGTAGGTATAAGGAAAATAATTATTTTTTGCAAAAAATATGGCACCACCTACTTTCACTGTGTACAGAATTCTAACATTTTGCACAAATCGATTTGACATCCATGTTCATTATTGTGGACTTATCAAAAACGGCTCAGTCGATTTCGATAAAATTTAAATTCGTGGTACCATTTAAGGACGGGAATATACGTACGCGTTCGAATTAAATTATAATTTTTTTTAATTCAGTTACAATTGGTGAAAATGTCGATGAACATTGAATATACACAAAAAAATACCTACATACCGACCAACATACCTCTTCCTTTTTGGAAGTCGATAAAAATTAGTCTGTGCCCTTCAAATTCTAATTGTTTTTTTCAATTTAAACTATATGTTTTATTTTTCTAAATTAGCTGAGTCTATTCTTTATTTACATTTTGGCATGCTTTTTATGTTAATATGGAGAAGCCACTGGCTCCTGAGACACAGTCTTAGACTAGTTCAGGAGCCTATGCATCATGTATCGCTGTAACACATTTATTATGTCAACATAAATGATTTGTTTATTTGTACATTGACTTACTGCGTTGAAGTGCGTCCGCTGATGCTTGGCTCTGTCCGAGGAGTTGGAGAAAGCCTTGCGGCAGTGTGGAGCGGGGCACGCGTAGGGACGCTCCCCCGTGTGCGAGCGCACGTGGATCTTCAGGTTCTCCAGACGGGAGAACGCTTTGCCGCAGCCTGGGTGCTGAAATTTATATGGAGTCAGTCAAGGCATAATATAAATAAGGTTTCTAGGATATATACAAAAAAATATCCTAAAACCCTATCGCTTTTACCGGATGATCAAGCAATGGAGATATTATGATGGAGTTGAAAGGTGACCAATGGCCGTAGGTGATGAATCTAAAAATCTGCCGTATTTAAGCTATTAAAGAGTGTTGTACTAGATAAAAGCAATAAGCAATAGGAAATAAAGCGTCAATCCGGGACCCACTCTCCGACATATATTTGATAGAAAACCAGACCGCAGGAATGCTCTGGATACAGGCCCTCATTGAATGAATAGATGATGGTCTATGCGTAGCGGACGATCTGCAGATGATTATGATGATGACACAAAATTTACTTACGTGGCACCGATTAGGTTTGTGTCCGGAATGTACTCGCATGTGAATGAGAAGTTTATATCTCGCGTTGAAAGGTCTCCGTGCGCGAGCGCAGTCTCTCCATAAGCAGCTGAATTCGTCGCCTGAAAAAAAAAGAGTAAGTAAGTTCGTGTATAGGCTCTGGTGTCAGAATTTTTACGCCTCCTGAAGGCCTGGAACATGGCTAAACGGTTAGAACAAACGGGATCTTTTTTTCGTATAGGTGTGCGTTTGACTACAAACTGCCTGATGTAAAGCTGATATGTGGACTAGGGTGTAGGCTTAACTAGAAGATACCTGTTTACTCGGGATTTTAAGACACCCACGTTGTACTTTAGCGAGAAGACAGACTCAGGCAAAGCGTTCCACATTCTGGCTGTTCGTATGAGGAATGTAGATTTGAAACGCTTTGTTTTGACTCGCGGAATTTGTACCTACCTACAATCTAACGTGTCATCCGAGCCACGGTAGCGCTCAGTTGTAAATTCCACCGGCGGTTACCCATCCGAAGACTGACCGTGCTGAATGAACGTTGCTTAACTTCAATGATCGCTAAATTACATCTAGTCAAACTACGCTACGAAAATGTAAACTAAATTGAAAATACAAGAATAAAGATGAAATAGGAGCAAGAGCTCAGACAAATGATAAGTTATAAATCTTACCTTTGTATGTGTTGACATGCGCTCTTTCAATATGCTCGACCAGAGTATTTTGATTTGGATACTTTTCATAGCAATGTTCCCATAAACATACTCTTTCACCTGCAAACGTGATGATACTTTTAGTTAAAAAAAGGTGTGAAAATTAAGTTGTATTTTAGAGCTTTATTATAGAAAAAAGCTTATTTAATTAACAATTTAGGTACTTAATCTTACCATAATTTTTATCCTTGTCAGTCTTTCTTTGGTGTTGATTGCTTTTGTTGTCGTAAGAATTTGTCGAATTTTCATTATCGGTTTCTAAATGTATCCCAAAATCATCCAAATTAACAAAAAGTTCATCTTCATCAAAATTTTCTGAGTTTTCGTCATAGTACGAACTATGTACATCACTTTCGATTGATTCTGAAACGGAAACCTTTCTTTCGTGTTTGTCAAATGTAAATTCAGAACAACTCGTCGGTGTATCAGGTAATATGTACCTGTTATTGTTATCTAAATTGTACAGAATATTATTAGGATAGCTGTAATGTTCTATACTGTTTATCTGTGTATTAGTTTGTGTATTCCCATTATTGAAACTAGGTACGTGAGTTTCTTCGTAATTGAAATTATGCCGTTTGGAAAATACTGTATCTATCGATGGCAGTAGATTCTTATCAGCCACATTTGTACTGAGATATTCTTCTTTAAACCCTTCTGGAGTAAGTCTTGATTCGTCTTCTCGACAAAGCTCATCTATCAATGATTCGTCATCGATATAGTCGTTGTTTTCAAATGATTTGACCTCTGGTTTGCTACAATCTGTTTTGTAACTTTTTTCATCAAAATCTATACTGTCCAAGTCTAATAGTACTTCTTTTATGTTTTGATCATTAATGTTGCTATCAATAACTTCATCTATAATTCCGAAATCTGTTCCAGTATTTGTGTTACTATTCCAGTTATCCAGTACTTCAAAATCAAAGCTTTCCTCGACGCCATATTTGAAGTTATCATTCTTCTTCTTACTATTTTCAAGTTCCATATTAAATTGCGTCATGTAATACGCGTGTAGATCAGTGACACTGTTTTTTTTATCGCCAAACATCTCCTCGTCGTCGTAGCAAGGTATGATATCATATTCAGCCATGTTGTTAGGTTCATTTACCTTACAAAGTTCAGTAATCTTTAAGAGGTGTCTGTAATTGCCATGTGGTGTTTACAGCTTAGTTTCGCGCATGTGGCTCTTGCTATTATTATGAAAATAAACTTTCTAAAGTTTCATCGGCCGCATCTGCGAATTATAAAATTAATCGTTAGGAGACACGTGTTACGCCCGTTGATGCCTATCTTCTTCTTTTTGATCCGAGGAAGTTGCGGTACTTTTTTGTTAGTGTAATTAATAAGTTTGAATTATAGCATGTGCTATTGTAGTAATGATTAGAATTAGAAACTAGGTTTCTATATTTTTAGATACCTAGCGTAATTTGGATTTTTGATTTTTCTGCCTAATTTCTTGCCGCCTCTCCATATTTGTAAGGATAATATTAATATACCTATATATTTACATCTGTGGAGAGTTTTTTAAGTTATTTTGTTTTGTATTTAATGATGTACTTATTGTATATTTAGGTATTTACTCGCGACTTTTTACTGTTGAACAAGTTTTATCTATTTTTTCGATTATAATTTTTTTGTGAAATTACCTTTTATATTTACTAATTATTTAAAAAAACATATGTTTTCTTCCAATATTATTTAATTCCGGTAAATATTACTTTATAACAGTTGTTTATGTAATAAAATATATTTTATATTATAAAACAAAAGTAGGTACCTATAAAAATCTATTTTAGTAAAAAATGTCAAAATAAACGAAAACTGAATGCATAGTTAAAAAAATACAATTAATAAACTAACAATACGGACACAAGTTTTTAAGGTTTCTTGATTTATTTTCTTGGTCTGCTATTTAACCACCAGTAACCATCAAGGGCGGGTTATTTGATTTGTTAGGGCATAATAAGCATTTGCCCTGATGCCGGGGCACTAGAATACGGCATCGGTATCCCCTGCCTGTAGTAAGAGCCTACTAAAAGGGGACCCCTGGGCTCGTGGTAGTCAGAGTTGGGGCTCTGGCCATCCACTCAAGCGGGCCCGAGAAGGACGGTAGCGTATGTGGCAACGCTTTTCAAGAAAAATGACTTTTCAATTTTCAAGACTTATTTTAGTTTTTGTTTAGTAAGTAACACTTCATTTAAGCTATGTGGCAAAGCCTGAAGGCAGAGTTATTATGCCGTTTGCAAAGAATCGGAACCTAAATATATTAATTTAATGTACGAGTATAATTTAACGTGTCATTCGAGCCACAGAAGTGCTTGTTTAAATTATGCAATTCTATTCTTGTTTAATTTTTTAAATAAATATAGGATTTTTTGGTGACGACCTAAACTTTTGTAGCCTAGTACCTAGGTATATACTATACATTTTATTAGATAGCCGTCGCGCGTCTTTACGAAAAAAAAAATACATCAATTAGGTTTTAGTAAATTTAGTTCTACCATATAAATGCTTCAAAATTAAGTTTGATGACCACTTTTTTGTCTAAAAAAGTACAACTTTATTGTGAATATTTTTAAGATTTTTCTAGGTTTGAGTTTGTGTTAACTTTTAACTCCTTCGTACGAACCTAATATAAAATATTACATTCTTGTAGAAATAAAAATATATACCTACTAGCTATACTATATTGTTATTTTCATTAGTATTTTCATATTTAGATTGTTTCAAATTTTATTTAAATATTTACAGCAGATACAGGTGAAATGATTAGGTAATTTTTCTATTTGCCATGATAAGAATACTGGAGACTCAGATTTTATTCGCTACTTTCACACAAATCGCAAAAAAATACACAACCAACTTCAGTCATGAACAAAATTGGAATAGTTCTCTCGAATCGATGCATACAATTTTTACGTTATTATTGATGTTGATATTGTTGATACTTATATCAAAAAAACATCTCGGGGGTTATACACCTTTTGAAATAAAAAAGATTTTTAAAATAGGTACACAATTGACAAAACTAATTATGGAAGAACTTAAGGAAAGTTAAAAAATAAGGAAATCAAAAAATACATCAGACGAACATAGACATTCTTTTTTGAAGTAGGTTTATAATAAAAAAATAAAATAACAGTAAAACAACTTACCGCCAAAACTAAACACCACACTTTCAAATTCAAACTTGGAACGTCACAACGGCGGGAACTGTGAACTGTCAGTTTGACATAACCTAACGCACGACTTCACGTCACGGCGCACGTCACGGGAGTGATACGGGCGACCGGGACAGGCTCCTTAAGGAACCGGGACTTGAGATGCTAGATGTGGCAAAAAGAAATAAAAATAAAAAAAAATATCGGTATACGGCGTGAATACATTGGCAAGTCGACTATCGATAGTCGATATTTACTTATGAAATAGTGTATGTGCCTCTAAATAGTCCAGTACTGAGCATGGACCTACCACTACAAAGGGCGATTGCAGGTCTAGATTTTCTTCCCATTTCTTTGTATCCAAAGGGGGTAAGTACCTACGCAAAAACGCACTGCTGTTTACGAATACTTATTATAATTTATCATTGGTCCTTATTAGGACCTACTAGGTGCATATAATGATTTTTGCAGACATGAGCGCCGGGAGGGATTGCAAGGGGGTTCACTTTACATGCCCCCTCCTGTCAGTAAAGAAAGTCAAAATTATTTATTGCAGTTTTTAATTTTATCTAAATCGGTTTAGCTGTTTGTTCGTGAAAGAGTAACAAACATCCATACATCCATCCATCCATCCATCCTCACAAACTTTCGCGTTTATAATATTAGTAGGATATCAAATCAAATTAATATTACTATAATAAAAGTCTAAAATTATATTTAAATTGATTACAATGTCAAGATTATAGTTGTAGAAAATAGGTAAAGCCGGCTACAGGTCGCGGCATATAAGTCTAGCGCTGAGCGCAGTGTGGAGGGGATGGCTGCGCATGGGTTTAGTATGGCGGCCGCCATACACAGCCATCCCTTCCACAGTACCCTCACCGCTAGACTTACGTGCCGCTACCTATACGCGCTGAAATTTTTGCAGAATGTCGCAACGTTCATTGAGATGTTGTGACACAATTATTGTCGATCTGGCGCAATCCATTTTCCATTAGGACTCTGTTCTCATTAGAACTCTGTTTCCATTAGAACTTTTTTATTCTCACTGATATAAAGTTCTGCAGCGAACTTTACTTACTCATGTACGAGTACATGTCTCTTCCGGTGCCTCTACCTCTTTGTACGCAACATGTGGTTTTCAGGTGGCAAACGTGCTGAAAACTGTCAAACAATATTGAAATTAGTGCTTTATAAGAAGAAACAAAGTTCAATTTGCTTTGATGATAAGTTTTTTAGTTTAACTTTTAACTTTGTAAGAAAGTTTATAACATCTTTTGGCGCCAAACTGTTTTATTGGTAGTTTGGTAGGTAATAGAGCACATAGGTAGGTACTTAATAATATATAATTATCTGAGCCCTTAGTCCAGGTTTTGCGTAGTTTAATTAAACTTTTGCGTTTGCGTCTGGCTCCGTACATTTTGGTTAGTTCACCCTCGTTTCCGCCAGGGGCGCTGTACAAAAATGTGTAGAGCCACGCGGAAACAACTGTAGTTTCAATTTACGTGTAAACCTGGACTAACCCCTCTGTAAGGTTTTCTAATAGAAACCAGGAATGTGCATGTGTAGTGTAGCAAAAAATTCCTCATACGAATGAAGTGTTTTTATATTTGACTGAAAGACGCTTTCAATTGGTCTTATTGGAAATTTACAGGAGAAGCCTATGCCCTGTAGGTGGGACTCCTCATGATGATAATGAAAATATCGACGACCTGGTGTGACTAGCTTTTGCTAGCAGATTTCAAACGCGTGTAATTTGTTTTTGTGTTATCTTTTACTTCTTTACTTTCTTTTTGTTTTTGTGTTATCTTTTACTTCTTTAGGAATCTTTTTTATTTTTAACTTTTTTAACTTTTTTTTTTTATCCCGATAAAAGTAGATAAAATTCACCATAAATTCCGCTATAGCAAGCATTACTGTTATTGGGCCTGCGACACAGGTTTTTACCTAGTGCAGGACCTGCAATTCAACCAGTTGAACCTTGTTGCTGTTATAAATAACTCTCCCAGTGATCTCCCATCTGATAACTCAATTTTTCAGAATTATAAAGATACCTACTTAATTTTATTTCTTATATAAGTTAATTAAATCCTTGTTTCTTTTGTATGTTTTATGTTTAGCAGTAAGGTTAAATGTAATGCTATAATTATTGAAAATAAATTATTAAAATTAAAATTATTGAAGTACCTAGTCTGACCTATGCAAAAAATCAAGTTGACCCCTCTGTTGCTGCGTGAAAAAGTACCAAACCAACAAAAAGTAATATAAATAATATTAGTAAGGATTTTTAATAGGAAATATTTACGTTATGTTTAAGAAGATAGTTATTTTTCGCAAAAAATCGCGACACCGACTTCCACCGTGTACATAAATCGAATAATTTGCACGAAACGATGTGAAATCCATGTAAATTTTTATTGATTTATCAAAAACGGTTCGGCCGATTTCTATAAAATTTAAATGGGAGGCGACCACCTCGAAAATAATATATACCCTTTCGAACTAAAAATTCATATCAAACTTAATATTATGAATCCGTGAAGTTTGTTGGTTTGTTCCTCTTTCACGCAGCAACGGAGCAACGGATTGACTTGATTTTTCGCACGGATCTAGTTCAAGGGCCGGGAAGTGACATAGGTTACTTTTTATCCCGAAATAATAAAAGGCTCCTGTTGATAGCAGACAAGTAAAAAACAACGCGGGCGGAGCCGTGGGCAAAAGCTAGTTTTTTAAAAATCGGTTTACAAATTGACGAAAATATCGATGAACATATACAAAAATCTCGTATGTCAAATGAGATCTCGTGTATTGCAGTGCTATACACACGTAGGTACACACACACACAAACTATACATTTCTGCGGATACTGCAGTCAATACTCTTCCGAACATGTATATACTATATATTATTTTATTTTTTATTATTATTATTATATTATCTTATTCTGCTAATGTAGTTCCCTGAAGGTAAACAGTATCTACAATACAAGCTTTTGCTTAGTGTAGGTACTGTGTACTAACTAAATTTGTAACTGCTAGCCGATAATATAAATGTGAATATTATTTATACCAACTTTATTAATAAGTGGCTATTATATCATGCAATAAAGAAAAAAAATACATAAAAACTTGTACGGAATAATTTGGATAACTTTGAGACTTTGAAGTCGAAATGGCACAAAAATACGCTACGAGTGCCTAAAGTTGGGAAAGCTTTATTTAGTAAAAGTATTTTTGTTAAAAGAATAGATATCTATAATAAACTACCTAAGAATATAAAAGAATCAGAATGTGATATGACATTTAAATTTAGACTAAAGAAATTTTTGATTGGAAAAGCTTATTACACTATTAATGAATTTTTAAATGAAAAACCATGATACAATGATAAATGAAATTAAATAAATATTGACATTATTAAATTATTAACAATTGGGATATAAGTATGTACCAATTTTAAAATAAATTGTAATTGTAACTTTTAAAGATGACTAATTGTGTAAATTTGCCACACCCTTATAGGGTCATATGTAAATGACTGTCTAAAACATGTCACCTGTGAACTGCATGTAATATCTACATATGTTGCAAACAAATGATTGAAATTGAAATTGAAAAAAATACAAATAGTTACCTCCATTACCTCTTGCTTTTTGAAAGTCCGTCAAAAGTGTAAGAACTATGTTAGTGTCCAAAATAAGACACTATATTATATCAACTTTTCAAAAGATAGACCAATTATAGTGATCATGAAAGATAAATCCTTCAAACACCAATAACCACTAATCCTTTTAGCAAAAAATCAATAAACTCCAGTAAAATGTAGTAAAGGGTCACAAAAAGCTAACGACGCTCGTCAGCGGGTTTTTGTCGCACCTACACAATTTTTTTGTCGCACCTCATAGTTTTTGTCGTACTTTTTGTCATGAACTTTACGACAATTTTAGTGTGCATAAAAGACAATAATATTTAGTTTTAATTAGGCTCAAGTTTCTGTTATACTTTTAAACGAGCAATAAGGCTTGTGTCCACTAATAACAAATTGTATGTATTATAGTTTCGATTTATTAATTAAGACATGTAGATAAGGAAAAACAAATCTATATCTCATAAAAATAAAAAATTATAATATTTTTAGAAAATTATTTCTATTTTCTAACATAATAGGCATTAAATCACGTGACAGCGAACACAATCAGAAAGTGTTTCGTCACGACCCGCGAAACATAATCGTCAAGAAGTTCGGATTTACATAAATACTTCTTGTACAATCTTCTTGATCATAGTAGTTGACGTTTTCACTGTGACTGTGACGGGTTGTGACGTCATTCAACATGCCATGACACAATTAAATTATTAAAAAAAAACCGGACAAGTCCGTGTCAGGGTCGCACATGGAGGGTTCCGTACAATGAGGTTGTTAAAATAATTGAGAACCTGTTCTAGCATGTGCTAATAAAGTTCTTTTATATGATACCTTACATGATTCGATTTACTCACTTTGGATTTTGAACCCATATTTTGTGAATTGTAGGCCCTATTTTTTGTGATTGAAATAAAAATGTCCAGTTTTCAGATATATTCCTATATGTGTACTCTAAGACCATGCTTCTCGCCAAATTTCATAGTTCTATGTCAACGGGAAGTACCATGTAGGTTTTTATTTTTGTGAGTGTCAAATATGCGGATTTTACGACATAAACGGCTCTAACTTTTTTAAACGATAACTGAGAATGTTTTCTTTTACACAACTGCAAGAAATCATAGATATACGTGTACAGTTTAAATTTCAATTCGATATCTTTACGCGTTTCCGAGATACAGAGTCTTGACATACACACAGACGGACAGACGGATAACAAAGTGATCCTATAAGGATTCCGTTTTTTCCGTTTGAGGTACGGAACCCTAAAAACACAAAATAAGCGGGTAATGTAAATATTGATATTTTATTAAAATAAAGGATTTTTGGGATAAAATAGATATAAAAGTATGTAATCAACCAATTTTTAAAATTTAGTCATTTAGCCTATTCTAGAACTTAGGTATATTTATTTGTTTGTTGGTACAAAATTAGATTCTCAAAAACGGTTGTAACGAGTTTTATGAATTTTGTTATTAGAATAGTACGCGGGATTATGACTTCTTGGGTCTAGAGCATTAAGCAAGTATCAATAGAGTCACAACCGTGAAAAAAAAGTGTCCAAGCCATAACCTTGCCCAAGCTACGTACAACAACAAACAATCAAATAACTCTTTATTGTAGACACAAAATAAAACTTACAATAAATATCTTATAATATTCGAAATTCTTAAGATAGTGCAACACTAGGCGGCCTTATCGCTGGAAGCGAGCATTGCTGGACTTAGTGGGCAGGTTATTTAGTTACTTCGTAAGATGATTGCAAGCCGACCACAACGTCGCGCGATGCCAAAGTGCTCGGTTACAAGCACTAATTAGGTGACATAACGTCGAGATTCGAAGAGTCAATGTGAATTATTTAAGCTATTACAGCGCTCGGAATTTTTTTACAACTATCACTTAGGGACCGTGGCTCAGCGGGCCAATTCTGTTAACCGATCTCTTTACTAAGGTGACATGTTCTTGAATTTCTCTCGAGGTTCAAGAACGTGCCACCTCAGAAATCGGTTAACAGAATTAGCCCGCAGTATGCTGAGTGTGAGTTTTGTCGTAAACATGACGCGCTCTTCGGCGAGCGCGTAAGCATGTAATTTGTATGAAGAAATGTAGAGCGCCACAAGCGACGCGTTTTTAAAACACTTTGTGTGAGTGCAAGATCATACAAATTACATGCTTACAATGCTCTCGCCGAAGAGTGCGTTAATGTTTACGACAAAACTCACGATACTGTAGGTAGGTACTCGCTCGAACTGCTCGAAGATTTAGAGTCGTAGCATGGCTCGTAGCAAATAACCATAAATTCGACGATTTTGCTACGGCCGACCGGAGTTTGGACGTAGACACGAAATCCGTTGACCCGTGGAGTATAGTAATTGCCATTGTATCAGCTGTTTCCTAATCTATGTCAATTATTCATTTTATGTCCATAAATCCATCAGCCTGAGGACGTCTACTACTGGACATCTTCTTCTTCTTTTCAGATATAGGACGTCCACTGCTGCACATAAGCCTCCCCATTAAATCTCCAATAAGCCAAGTTGGAAGCGGCTTGCATTCAGCGCGAACCTGTAGTCTTAGTGAGGTTATCCGTCCACCTTGTGGGTGGACGTCCTACGCTGCGTTTGCCGTTACGTGGTCTCCACTTGAGAACTGGTTTTTACTATTACTATTATCTAGAGTCTAAATATGATAAAATCATAACAACGTATACATAGCTATCTAAGTATGTACAGCACGTCTTTTTTCTCACGCCTACGCAATTGAGGATTCTAGTATACTTACACAACTTTTATTTACATACTAGCGGACCCGGCGAACTTCGTACCGCGAAAGTTAATGAATGTAGGTAGCTAACCTTACGGAGATACCTACATTAAGATATTTTAAGTTTAATGGCTGTCATCCAAAATGTAGATCTCATTGAGCTATCTCACTTTTGTCAAGATAGCATTGATTAAAAGTTGACATTTGCGGAGATAAACCACTTTTAAGTTCGACAGCCGTCATCCAAAATGTAGATCTGGTTTAGCTATCTCACTTTTGTAAAGACAGTAATGATCTAAAATCGGCAGATACGAAGATAAACCACATTTAAGTTCGACAGCTGTCATCCAAAATGTAGATCTGGTTCAGCTATTTCACTTTCGTGAAGATATCATTGATCAAAAGTTGACAGTTACGGAGATAAACTACTTTTAAGTTCGACAGCTGTCATACAAAATGTAGATCTGATTGAGCTATCTTACTTTCGTAAAGATAGCATTGATCAAAAGTTGACAGTTACGGAGATAAACTACTTTTAAGTTCGACAGCTGTCATAAAAAGGTAGATCTGGTTGAGCTATCTCACTTTTGTAAAGACAATATTGGTTTAAAATCGGCAGATACGAAGATAAACCAATTTTAAGTTCGATATCTGTCATCCAAAATGTAGATCTGGTATAGCTATCTCACTTTCGTAAAGATAGCATTCATCAAAAGTTGACAGTTACGGAGATAAACTACTATTAAGTTCGACAGCTGTCATACAAAATGTAGATCTGGTTGAGCTATCTCACTTTTGTAAAGACAGTAATGGTCTAAAATCGGCAGATACAAAGTAAGTAATAGTAAGTGCGCCACAAATTATTAGCCCCAATTCAATGTGAAACGGTATACAAATATTGCAGCAAACAATCATTTCAAACCCAAGAAACAGTCAATCTCAACTAATTTGTTTCGTTATGGTTATCGTCCGCAGCTTTCTTTGTCCCACTGCTGGGTATAGGCCTTTCTCTTTCTGTGACATCTGCCTCGGCTCTTTGCCGGTCGTGACCAAGCTCGACCGGCGGTATTGATGATATCGTCGAGATTGCCGACCCATCTTGCTGCCGCGCCGCACATAGCTGAGCGCTCTCACCTATTCAAGTACCCTAGTTGACCAGCTCGGTCACCACCGTCTTTCTTGCTCAAGAAGCGATGGTCGAATTGGTTGCCACGCCAGTGTGAACGATGTCATACGCAGGGCTTTTGCGACCGCCAATATAGCAGCCGTACTCGAACCGAATGGGTTTGCGCTTGGTGATGGCAAAAGGCCTAACGGTATGAAGCTGGTCCCAGGGAAGTGTAGACGGCCCTTAGTACGACGACGACTTTACGACGACTTAGACGCGACTTGCGTCGATACTTTGGTGCCATCACATCTTTCTGAGACTCAGAGAAGGGCTGGAGCGTTGGCCGATTCGGAGTAGCACAAACATGCTAACCTCGGCAGTGGTTACATATTTGAGCCGTTTGAAATTGAGACATTGTGCCCGTGGTGTCCGGTCTTGTTTTCAAAAGTCTTTCTGAGCGTTTGCTGTACCCGACGTGTGACCAAAATGCTGGTGTTTATTTGGCTAACGTATAAGCATTGCCAATCAGCGTGGCAATGCTGCCAGCATGCTGGGCACGCTGCTAACTGGCAGTGGGCTTGAGTATTTGGATTATCTTTAGACCTTCAAGGGTCTGTAGATGATCCAATTGCTTGTTATGTAGTAGTAGTTTATGAAGTTTTACATTAGAAGTCTTGTATTTAGTGGTAGTTAATAAAGTCACTTGCTCTATAAAAAAAAGTCAAGTACCTTGGACCTTGCCACTGTCCAAACCTAACCTGACATCATAATACCTTATACTTATAAATGCTTCGGTTGATTAAGATAAGGTTAGAGTGTACGGGTTCCCGCCTTGTCGTGGCGGGGGAACTTAGTAACCGAGGCTTATGGGCGGCGCGGGAATCCCAGATAGAGCCGCTTCTCTGGGTTTCTTCTGAGACAGCTGAGAAGGCGGCGCTCGAGTTCTCCCGATTTTTTGGGTCTTTTCTCCCTTGGCAGCTTAGAAGTTTGCACTCGTGGTTGGGCCTTTTTCTGGGCTTTTTAATATAGCAGCTGAGAGGCTGGCCGGTAAGTTGCGTGCCTCATGAGGAGTATCGCAAATGAGGCGGGCTGCACTTTTGTCACTGTTGAATCCTAACCAAACCAACAGAAATGTATGTTCGTGTCAAGGTCACAGTTCACAGTCAAGGTTAATAACCTTAGAGTCAAGATACTTATACTCATGCCATACTACTCCTAAAAATCAAGTCGATCCGTTTCTTCGTATATTAGTATGGGTTCTGTACCATAAAGGTAGAATAAAGAAACATGTTTAACCTCTAACGGTGGAATATTTAAAAATATTTTTGATGTCAGACAAAATGACGGCCCAGTATTAAACGTCACTGTAATATATAGCATGGCATAGAAAAATACCATTTAGTCCAATTTTAATGTCGGTTGTCATTGTCAATCCATAATATATTTCCTCTTCGAGGAGCTATAATGGTGAAAAGACAATTTGTCTCTTTGCTATGCTAAGCGTGACATTTATAAAAAGTTTGCAGTCAATGTATGTCACCTGTCATCTTATTACGTTTCGTCAATCCATATCTGGCCCAATTATGAACGCGCTATCGTAAATTAAATAGGAATGTAAAAAGTGTTCTCTCTATCGAATGCCTAAAGTGAAAAAGAAACAGAAAAATTCTAATTAGCTGTTATAATTACGATGGTGCCTTCAAAATTGGGCCTATTAGCGTCGTTGTGATAGGTGACAGTTTCGCGAACGATTTTTAAGGGAAATGATAATATGAAAAAGATAAGATAAATAACTATTACAAAATAAAAAATAAAGGAACGGGATAAAAAGTACCCTATGTCCTTCTCCTGGTCCTAAACTACCTCCCTGCCAATTTTCAGCTAAATCGGTTCAGCCGTTCTTGAGTTATAAGTGGAGTAACTAACACGACTTTCTTTTATATATATAGATATACATGGCTTAGAGAGTAATAATGTTAAATCTATGATTTGGTAAGTTTGTTTAGCACATATCTCAATCCTAACAAATAAGTATGAACCAAATCGGTCAAGCGCGAGTCGAGATATAGGCTTATGAAGATTCAGTAAAAGATTTGTGTTGCGAGATCTACTGTTCGGAGAACAACTAGTAAGATAGATCCAACAATGTATCAATCGGAGACCTCAACACAGGAGCCGATGCCTAGATAAGCCAGATTAGGCCTGACTCTAGGACCTAACCCGACCCGCGCGAGGTTGCCTACACTGTTGCTTATCGGGGTTGAACAAACTACTAATAGAAACTGTCGTTAGCACGTGTAACTATGATCGGGGATTAAAAAGAAATTACAGCTACTGCAGAATTTCTGAAATAATTATTTTTCGACAAAAACTTCAACCTCAAGCGAAAGGTTTTTTTTTTAAATTTCGAATAGGTTTGCGTTTGACTACACACTGCCTGATGTTAAGCAGATGTGCGGTCTAGGGTGTAGCACGCTTACCTAGAAGATACCTATTTACTCGGGATTTGAAGACATTCACGTTGTACTTTAACGGAAAGACAGACCCAGGCAAAGCATTCCACATTCCGGTAGGTTGTGTAGGTTGCCAGTATTACCGAATTTCCAAAAGGAGGTACTATGTTCGACGTATGTATTTTTTTGTGTATGTTCATCGATATTTTCGCAAATTGTACACCGAATCGAAAAAATATTTTTTATTTCGAAAGGTTTCCGAGGGCCACCATTAAACCACCCATTTAAATTTTATGGAAATCGGCTGAGCCTTTTTTGAAAAATCACCATTGTGTACATCAATTCGAGCGAACTATTCGAATTTTGTTTGATGGAAGTTGGTTTTGTTATATTTGCGAAAAATAATTAAACGAACAAAAACGACCAGGCCGATTTCGATAAAATTTGAATGAGACCATTCCTGAAGTATAACCAACAACCAAAATACCAAACCAAACAAAATAAGAATCATCAAAATCGGTTCATAATTGATGGAGTAATCGCGTAACATAGATACAATAAAAAAGAATCATACAGTTGAATTGACAACCTCGTATTTATAGGCGCGTCTTACGGATTTTCGATCAGGTCACGTGTCCTGACGCGTTACAATTTTTACCCATCCCAAAAAGTGCACAACGCCGCTAAAGAAGTTTTCACTTAAAAAAACCCGGATAAGTGCGTGTCAGGCTCGCACACCGAGTGTTCCGTACAAATCCAGATAATTTCACAAAATTGGTAAGTATTATAAGTTGTTAAAATCTCTATAATAATAATCATAATAATCTAATAATCATCAGCAAAAAAGTGTTTTTTTTTTCACTTTTTTCGTCATTCATCGAAAATTACACATTTAAAATAATTAAAAACCTGTTTTACACATTACTCATTAGCACATGCTAATGAGGCTTACTTTACTTACTTTGAATTTTAAACCCATATTTTGTGAATCTAAGCCCTATTTTTTATGTGATTTAAATAAAAATGTACAGTTTTCAGATTTATTCTTATATGTGTACACTGAGATAATGCTTCTCGCCAAATTTCATAGTTCTATGTCAACGGGAATTACCCTGTAGGTTTTGATTTTTGTGAGTGTCGAAATATGCGGTTTATTACGACATAAACGGCTCTAGCTTTTTTAAATGATAATTGAGAAGTTTTTCTTTTACAAAACTGCAAGAGACTATAATATGGATATACATATAATGTATGTATGTATGTATATACTTAGTTTAAATTTCAACTCGATATCTTTACGCGTTCCCGAGATAAAGAGTCTTGACATACTCACAGACGGACAACAAAGTGATCCTATAAAGGTTCCGTTTTTTTCTTTTGAGGTACGGAACCCCAGAAATAGTAAAATATCTTAGAAAAACAAATCTATAAAGGAGGTGTGGACGTCCCTTAGTATGGGACGCAACTTGCGTCGATACTTTGGCACCGTCGCATCTTCCTGAGACTCAGAGTAGGGCTGGAGCGGCGGCCAATTCGGCTGAGCAGCACAAACGGCGCAAATATGCTAACCTCGGTAGTGGTTACATATTTGAGCCATTTGGAGTTGAGACTTTGGGTCCGTGGGGGCCGGGAGCTCATCTCGTTTTCAAAAGTCTTTCTGAGCGTCTGGTGGACGCGACGCGTGACCAAAATGCTGGTGTTTATTTGGCTCAACGTATAAGCATTGCCATTCAGCGTGGCAATGCTGCCAGCATGCTGGGCACGCTGCCAACTGGCAGTGGGCTTGAGCACTTGGATTATCTTTAGACCTTCAAGGGTCTGTGGATGATCCAATTGCTTTCTATGTAGTAGTAGTGTAGTTTTGTCATTGTAATATAATCTTAAATATGTCAATTGTCAATCTATTTTAAACAAATGTTGAAAAAAAAAATCTATAAAATAGGTAGTCCTATTTGCCGCTGTAGATATCTATCGAACGGCTGAAATGATGATGACAGTGAATTAGTGATTATTATTAACAAAGTTTCCAAAAAGACAACGGTTTATAAAAAGTAATCGTATAAGAAAGCATGAGTGCACGCGCATGGATCGTCTTTATTAGTATAACGCTCGTTTTATTGCCTTGTATGCACTTATGCATGCCACGTGTGGACCCAACGGTCTGTTATAAAAGTGTACTTTGAAATCTATTGCAATTATGTTGGTTTTATTAAAGATAACTTAAGGGGGCGCCTAATGCCAAAATCAAGCGAAAGGTGTAGGTATTTTTAAAGACGTGGTGTAAAGGTAACGAACATAAATATCCATATTAAACAAATACTATAGGAAAGGAAAAAACCTATAGTAGCAGAGTAATCGCGTAGAATTTTGGAAAATAATATGGTTACTTTAGAAAAAAAATAAAGCTTCGCATTATAAAAAAAAACTTGTTTTTTTCAAATGCTCGAAATTATCAGCGACAACACCTCATTATTTTTGACAAATTACGTAGCCAAACTAATGTTCTAGTAGAGTAATCGATTAGTTTTTTAATACATACTTAAAGGAGTTGTACCTGATTTACAAGGAACTCGGTATTAAAATTCTAACCAAGATCATTTAATTTTTCTAGGAATGTACTTAAATTTGAAAGCTCCATGGAGTAATAAAAAATAATTTATAGCCCTGCATTTTTTTAAAATTGTTATTTTATAAAAGTATATTGGAAATTCAAAATAATATTTTCTACGAAAATAAATAGGGCAAATAAGCGCTAGATAGCCCTTTCCGGGCTAAATCATTACACTAATGAATAAACAAATACAAATACAAGGGGTTCACCTACAGTAAACAGTGCTAGATCTAAAAGAGCTAAGGTGGCAACACTGATCGAAAATCAAATTAATATGGGAGTTTTGGCGGGAACGCGGAAAAATCATGTCGCCTCATTGTATTATTTTGTTAAACTTGTGTTTTTATCAGTGATAATTAGTGAAAAATGGTGGTATTTCGTTGATTATGAGCTGATTTACGTGCATGAGTGTAGGCAAGTGATATAATGTGACGTATCATGTTGTTCCGTGTTGTTACCAAAACTCCATAGACGCCTCTAGTAAAGTCTCCACTGCTTTACTGAGGTATGAATTGGACTATGATTGGATTTGACAGCGACTTTATTGGACTATGACGAGACTACGACTGTGACTATTTTGATAAAATATGTTTGTAAATTGTTTATTATTTAAAACTTCGACTGAAGGACTCTGTATCCATGGTCATGAATAAATTAAAAAAAAAAAAAGAAAAAAAAAATCAAATTAATATTCAATTTCCTTTGACATTGACATTTCTGTTATACTTTTTTTTTTAAATTGGCTTTGAGTTTTTTCAGATTAGCGTGTTTCTTTACGAGATATCCGTTCCGTTTCACGTTACATACCCCAAATATATATTATCGATTTTCTAAATATTGCAGGGCTTTAAAAATATGTTTTTTTCAGATAATAATTACATTTTGAATGCTCTTTATAAAACAGCAATCATTGATCTGGTTAGAATTTTTATTAATTTTAATACCGGTAACGGAACAAATCCTTTAGAATAAATAAATAAAATGTCAGGTGACAAAAATGTAAGCTGGCGCTCGAAGCCAACATCATCGTGAAACATTTCAAACAGTCATGCGATTTTCAGCAGCATAGATGATAGCGGGCGATGTAAGAAGCGCGGGGGAAATCTGTTTTTTTCGTGGCATTAGGCGTACTCTTAACGGTAAGCGCAGCGTAGGACGTCCACCGACTAGGGTGACGGACATCTTGAAAGAACGAGCTGGATGCCAGCCGTTTTACCCGATCTTTTTGGAAATATGTCTAGCAGCTTATGGATTTTCTAAAAGACCGGTTAGATGTGGCTTGCAACTTTTTTTTGCTCTTTCACGCAGCATTTGAGCAACAAGTCGGAGAGTTATCATAGGCTACTATTATCCCATCTCTTTCGTAGCGTAGTTTGACTAGGTGTTCTTTAGTGATCATCGAAGTTGAGCAACGTTCAGTACGATCATGGGTGACCGCAGGTGGGATTTTCAACTGAGCGCTACTGTTACTCGGATGACACGTAAAAACTGTAGGCCGCGATTGTTTTAACCGTTTAGCCATGTCGGAGGCATTGAGGCGGTTCAAAAACTCTGACACCAGTATGCTGAGTGTTAGTTTTGTCGTAAACATGACGCGCTCCTTGGCGTGCGCGTAAGCATGTAATTTGTATGAAGATATGTACAGCGCCACTAGCGGCGCGTTTTTGAAACACAACAAGTTCATACAAATTACAAGCTTACGCGCTCGCCGAAGAGCGCGTCATGTTTACGACAAAACTCACACTCAGCATTCAGGTCTAGCCAGAGCCACCCGACTTATACGAACTAACCTACTTACTTTTTAAATATATTTGCTCAACTTACTACGTGCTAATTTACAGATACTATGTTTACCACATTTGGTGTTTATGATAAAATATTAGTCATTTTGGCGAAATCCTATTTTTTCCAAGGCCTTATGAAACAATAACTACTGACCTATAAGCACATGCGGCAGCTGTAGGTATTGCTATGATTAATTGACTATTAGTTTATCTAGGACATGAGTTGGAAATGCTTACACTTGTTGCGGTTTGTGGCTCTCAAACTTTCCGCCCATCTGCATTTATATTTTTCCGAAAAATTTTAACTTTCCCGTTATAGCGATGTTTGACTAGTGTTTTTCGCTGATCACCGAAGTTAAGCGATGATTGGCATGGCCAGTCTTTGAATGAGTGACCGCGGATAGCATTTACAACTAAGTGCTATTGAAAGACACGTTAAATTGTGAGTCTCTGTTGTTTTGATCATCTAGTCATGTTAAGGCCTTCAAACGGTTCAAAAACCTCTGACACCAGGGCTAACCGCCCGGCCTCTACGAACTTAATAAGTTATTGTGTAATAGTATACAAAATGAAAAGATAAATTGTTTGGTGATCAATTTAATTTTAATTTAAGCCCACGTATCGTATCCATAAGAAAGAACATCACAAATAATCTTATGGATTCGATAAATATATAAGTATATAATAATAAATTATAGATATGAGTACCTACTTTATTTTCTATTTATAGTGAAAGCAGTGCCAAAGTTTGAGAGCCAGTGATCGTCGCGGTGGTACACCAAATTAACACACTCGTGCTGGCCACTGATCATCAACTGCGGCCCGCAGAGAAAATAAATGTCCTATTACTACAACATGTTTTAAAAACATTGGTTGTCTACAAATTCGGTTTACTGACGATAATTTTACGTGATTACGTTGTAAGAAAACATTGTTGAATCTATACTTCAACTGAAACAAGCCAAACGCTTAGTCTTATACAACTGCGTGCCTCTCTATCGCTTGTTGCTCGCTTTCGCTTGCACGCTCGGCTCAGGCGGAACGTGACAGCTTTTCGTAAGCGCATCCAGTGTTCATTTATTTACAAGACGTTATCAAGACAATAGCGATTTATTACTACTTATAAACTCGCTATCTGCCTTATTAACAACAACAGAGTTGAGCACTTGTTCACGTCCGTTTTTTTTCACAGGACAACGGACCGTCAATAATAAATAATTAATAATGGGGGACATCTTAAACACGGTTTCTGACCCCAAACTAAGCAAAGCTTGTGATATGGCTGCCAGATACTGATATACTACATATACATATTTTAAATACATACTTATATAGATAGAATCTAAATATAGTACGTGCCACCAAAGATGAGACTTGAGAAACCACTTTGGTTTGTAATAAATATACAAATTCTGGATAATAGATATACAAACGTTTAATATATATACAAATTCTGGACAATTAGTTTGTACACGACTGTACCTGCGCAAGATCCCCCACTACTGACGCTCGTCAAGTCTCATCTTTGGTGGCACGCACTACCCAGACACAGAGTAAACACCTATGTTCACCATATAAATGCTTGCCCTGGGTGGGGATCGAACCCACGCTTCTTTGATCCAGAAGTCAGGTTCACTAACCACTGAGCCACCGAGGAAGTCAATAAATAAATGCACACATTTTTCGCCGGATAGATATCCGGTGCATCAACCACGTTTATTATAAACCATACACCACCGACAATCCAGTGAAAAAAACGGTCCGTTGTCCGGTGCAACAAATTGCCGTGAACAAGCGCACTTAGGGGAGTTTGGAGGGGCTAGTACCTAGGTACTCCTTTTGCCTTTTACAAGAAAATTAAAATGGTCACAGAAAGAAAGAGACAAATGACCGGGCAAGTATTCTTAAGTACCTAAGTATAGCGTGTATTACAAATGCGGTATAGGTGGGTAGAGCTATCAACTAGTAGAGTCAAGTAGCGTGTTAGCATTAATGTATTCTGGATTAAAGGGCAATGTTTCCAGTATCATTTCTACATAATAGAGCGACGAGCGCAGTGCTGTGCTGCTCAGGGAACCACTGGTACAGTTCAAAAGTATGGAAATATCTTTGTTACAATGTTATAAGTTAGAGTGGGCACGTATGAGGTGATGAAATAGAAACGTATTCCTTATTTATTATTAACAGAAAACTTGAACGTTAACATATTCTATTTTTCTGAGGTGCGCAAAACTAGGCCGCTAGGCGAGAAAATTTACAACGTCAACAAATCTCAATGATTTTTTTTTTTTACAGAAATTAAAATATATCAGCGACCCGCGGTTTAAAGCCCTTGGAATAGGTACGTAAAAGCGCACGCGCACATGTGTTTAAAAAACAGAAATAAATACAATAATGGTAGCAAGTAATTGTGCCACTCTTCAGGCATATGGTGGAAAAAAAAAACATTTAAAAATAAACTTTCCTTTGAAAAGATAAGTAAGAATTGTTATTATGAGTAAGAGTTCGCTGCGTCAGTCTGATTGAAAAAATCTTACATTCAACTACTTATTTATAAACATGTTGAGATCTGTTTATCAGTTACTTACCAAAATCTTACGATTTCATTACCAGCTTTTCAATCGGACACATTTCACTTGAACGCATTTTTGCAAGCTTTAGTAAATAAAGATAAATAGGTATTGAATTTTTAAAACCCTTAATTATAGCACAAGTCCATCCATCTATCAGCGGTAGAATGTCCACTGCTGGGCATAGGCCTCCCATATGGCTTTTCAATAAGGCCAATTGGAATGAGTCTGAATCCAACGCGTTCCTACTCTCTTAATTATTGGTCGGTGGTTTCTTGCACTACTGTTATTATATACTACGGGACTAATCGCGCACTAAAATTACGAGATAAATAAATACCTCATCATCGTATAATAACAATGTGTTCAAATCGCGAACGTTTAAAAACAACATCTTGCACTATGTTTTCTGGTACGTAGTGTCCATTCGAGAACTTTACGGCTCCATCGGCTGTCCGTTCTTCGAACTACGTACTCTGCCCACTGCCATTTCAACTTGCTAACCGCTGAGCTAGTACTACTAGCCAGTAGCTTTGTTGTAAATGAAGTTAGCTGCTAATTGCGCAATATACAATCTTGACTGAAGCTCACACAAAGCCGCGCATTGATTGAATCTTGCGAAGCTTGTAATCTAACTAACGTAGTCATGGCACAATCGATGGAAGAGCTCGGCACGATGCTCGAAGGCCTCAATTGGGTTTCTCAACAGGTGGGTCTTAAAATGAACATGGACAAGACGAAAGTCATGTGTATTTACCATGTTTTACCCACCCTGAATTCTGTTGGAAACTCGGTTCTTGAAGTCGTTGACTCGTACAAGTAGTCCAGTTAGGTAGGTCCGACTTCACAAAGAAGCCAATCGCCGAATCCAACTCGAATGGGCAGCGTTCGGGAAATTGCGTAGCGTCTTCTCGTCCGATATACCTCAGTGCCTCAAGTCGAAAGTTTTCGACCAGTGTGTGTTGCCAGTGATGACTTATGGCACAGAAACGTGGTCTCTCACTATGGGCCTTATTAGTAAGCTCCAAGTAGCCCAATGAGCTATGGAGAGGGCTATGCTCGGAGTCTCTCTGCGGGATCGAATCAGGAATGAGGAGATCCGTAGAAGAACCAAAGTTACCGACATAGCCCAACGGATTAGCAAGTTGAAATGGTAATGGGCAGGGCACATAGCGCGGAGGACTGATGACCGGTGGAGTCGAAAAGTTCTCGAGTGGAGACCACGTACCGGCAAGGGCAGCGTTGGACGTCCACCCATAAGGTAGACGGATGACCTCATTAAGACCGCAGGATCGCGCTGGATGCAAGCCGCTTCCAACCGGTCTTATTGGAGATCCATAGGGGAGGCCTATGTCCAGCAGTGGACGTCCTTTGGCTGATGGATGGATGGATGTATCTAACTTCATTTCCGCTAACTTATGTGAAGCGGCCAGTAAGTATAATTTCCCCATAGGAACTTATTCGATGGACCGACGATTAAATCAAAATTTTAAGAACTCTCTGGAAGAAAGCTGCTTCTAACTGGTCTTATCGGAAATCCTTTGGGGAGGCCTGTTACCAGAGGTGGACGATGACATACATTCTCCTCCTATTCTTGACTAATTGACTGCCTCGGTGGCTCAGTGGTAAGTGACCCTGACTTCTGAATCTAAGAGGCGCGGGTTCGATTCCCACCCAGGGCAAGCATTTATATAGGTGTTTGCTCTGTGTCTGGGTGTTACGTGTGTTCACGTTTATAATATTAGTAGGATGACTTGGACTACGTTTGAACTTGACCGCGACTTTATTGGACTATCACGTGACTGGGACAGTGACTATTTTGATAAAATATTAAAACTCAATACTTGACACTGACAAATGCACAACAATGCGACGCCAAACTAAAGAAGAAGAAGATGTCCTCCGATACCTATTTATTTATTTGTTTGTATCGTGTGCCATTTTTATCCAGGTACTGTACGGTACCGGCCTTTTTGACATTCACTTACTGAGCAGGCCTACCCACGAAGGGTCATTGGGCCATATCCACCACTGGTCCAGTGCGGGTTGGTGGATTCCCATACTCCATCGAATTTCTTCTATAGACTTATGTAGGTTGCCTTATCCAGGTTATTGCTGAAAAAAGTCCAAATTTGTCTTCCTGATACGGTAGGAAAATTCGGCAAATTTGTTTACACATTAAATAAATAAGCGTGGTGGATATGGCCCAATCACCCTTTGTGGGTAGGCCTACGTCCTGCAGTGGACAAGGCTATTAAAAATACAGTACAGTAAAAATAAATAAGCACGCGCTATTCCATTTAGCTATAATAGATATTATTGGAGGAACTAGATATAAGTACCTACTAAAATAGGCCAAGAGTAAAGCTTAATTTATTGACTAGATACAATGTTTCCTAGATAATATAAGTTGTTACCAACAGATCGCCAAGGAAATTAATATATTTAATTGGTCTTGGAATACGGTTATTACACTTACAATGTGATAAAAAACTAGTCGTTCTTTCATTAATTTTCTCCTTCGAGCCTATATTAAATTGTTAATTAAATTTAAGTTAATTAATAAAGTTTGCTAAACAAAATACATAATTTAAGAAAAAAATGATATAATCGAACACATAAAAAGTCAAATTCTGAACTTGGATTCGCCTAGGGATATATTTTATTTAATTTTCAGCCAAACTTGACCAAATTTGAGTTCTATCACACATCGTAACATCAGCTATAGGTCCGCTGCTGGACATAGGCCTCCTCTATGGATTTACAATACTGGCTCTCCCTTCTGTGGGTTGGAAGCAACGTGAATCCAACATGTCCCTTTTGAGTTAATCAGGCCATCTGATCTGACTATCTTCGTTTGAAGTCATATGCTACGCTTACCGGTGCGTGGTCTCCAATCGAGAACTTTTTGGCTCTGGCGGCCTTCAGTTCCACGATGTGTCATATCCACTGCCACATCTTGGTATAGTTTGTCTATAAAGAGTTTATGGTTAGACGCCGATCATAATATCATACTCTAGCTAGAGTCTAGGTTCTAAAGTACCTATCCATCATCCATAGGGTCCTAGAGTCTAGGATGTCGCTGTGTTCGTCATTACAACCAATGTTTACTGTGGAACTAGTATTCGCAAAAAGAAACATATTTTAAGTTCATTTTGTCTCTCTACAAAATTAATTAATTTAATGAATGGAAAAGTCGAACATTTCTCGCCATTTCCAGCTAGTCAAGTCGCATGGACCACGAAAAGCCCCGAAAAGAACTCTTTTCGACGTGTGAAAAAGTGATAGATATATATACTTTGCCATAACGCTGTCTCGTTCTGACACTACGAAAGAAATATTTCGTGGCGCGCATCGTAGCCCGGCAGGTGGCTCTTATACTAAAAGATGTCCATAACGAAGAGTGCTATGATATCCTCGATTAGAGGTTTTAAAAAAATATTATGATAAATAGATACTTAGTTAGCCATTTATTTTCAGTAAGGATAATTACATAATTTTTTTTTTTTTTTTAATTATGACAATGCTACACTACTACTACATAGAAAGCAATTGGATCTTCCACAGACCCTTGAAGGTCTAAAGATAATCCAAGTGCTCAAGCCCACTGCCAGTTGGCAGCGTGCCCAGCATGCTGGCAGCATTGCCACTCTGAATGGCAATGCTTATACGTTGAGCCAAATAAACACCAGCATTTTGGTCACGCGTCGCGTCCACCAGACGCTCAGAAAGACTTTTGAAAACGAGATGAGTTCCCGGGCCCCACGGACCCAAAGTCTCAACTCCATTAATTATCCAATAACATTACATACATTGGTATACAAAAATATACGATGAGCAACCCTACGAATCGTAAAAATAACAATTATTAATTATGTACTTAACATAAATACAGAATTACTCAGAAATACTGTAATTGAAACACAGAATTGAAATGTCTGCAATAGCATCGTCAAAAATAACAGTTTAAAATAACTTAAAATCACATAGCAGTTACATGTCAAAAATAGCGTAATAGTAGATACTCTAAGGTATCTGCTATTGCAGATACCTTAGAGTATCATCAAAAAGCATAGCATCGTCAAAATTAACCATTTACCTAAGATAACTACAAAAATAACTGAAAACTAAATATGTCCTCTGCGTGCTTACGCTATGTATGGATAGCATATGTACACTCCATATATGGGACTCTTCCATTCGATATAAGTATGAGTATCCTACCAGAAATAGGTGGGTAGGTATACCTACAACTCCCGACAAGCTAACCATCAAACCCGAACGCATCTCGTCGTGTCACGTATTCAAAATAGAAACACAGACACAGGTTCCTAAAAAAAATTCTCACGTGCATCGCATAACTACCAAAAATCATTTCCATATGCTCAAAGTTTAGTTTTAACCATTACTCATCTACTACTAAAAAAAACATTAAACACCAACAAAAATACTGAATAAAACCTCTAACTCTCCATTTCGAATCGAAATGACACTTTTCAAACCAAAAAAGTTTAAAAATGGAAGAAAAAATAGAATCTTAACCCATTCCTTGCCATGTGTGGTAAAAGTGTTGAAAAAACGATGTTTTTTCTGAAGTAAGAGTTCAGTAACCATCGTTGGGCTTAGAAGACAGTTATTTTAGATTTTTTGTCGGCTCATTGGTTTTGTAGTTGCGTTTGTTGAGTTATAATTAAGAGCCACATGTTTGCTAGTGATGTGATGTAAATTAACTAGCCATTTATCGATGTTTGGTTGTATATTTTATCGACAAGTAAGAAATACTGTCGAGCAAGTGTTATATAGCAAAGTAAAGGTGTCTCCCTTACCTAAGTTATTTATTTGTCAACAGACAAAATATAAAATGTGATAGTAAGCACAATTATGATAGCGCTATCGTTATTATGATAGATAATTAGACTATTTCTGTTTCTTTTTTACTTTAGGCATTCGATAAAGAGAACACTTTTTACGTTACTATAAATTTTACGATGGTTTATGATGATTTATTAAATTTACGATGGCGCTTTCATAATTGAGCCTATTGTATAACTAAATAATGTAAGTACCTATATGTGACCTCTATCGATTTTAGTTGAGTAAAGCTATCTTTTTCATCATGACACGTAAACAGAAATTATACTAGGTTCCGTATTTCATAAAATGTTGAACACAATCGAGTCACTTCTTCTAGTGCCTTTCCATTAATGAAGGTTGGCAGTCAGCTTTTTAAAATTTTCCTTGTCTAGGTCAAGCCTAAACAGTTGTTCGACAGTCTTTATGCCTGTCTATTCCCGAGAATGAACAGGCATAAAGACTATCTGTACTTGTTGGATTTCCGAACCCATGACATTTTCCGCCGTTCGAGTCACACAAAAATGAATAGTTTTCGTTTAGGTACAATGAAAACTTAAATTAAGGCCTCAGATAGAAGTATGCACAGTAAAGGAAGTACTTATTAATATTAATTTATAGTAATTAATTTGTATTAATTAATTAGTGCATAGAATGCACATTTCATGCATAGGTACATTTCATCCCATTATATATAAGTATGAAATCAAACAGTCGAGCTATACCTAGAAGATATTTCATTTGTCAAAAGTCTTGTCTTATTTTATTTCATATTGTTCTTAAAAAAAAACTTCTTACAGAGCAAACGATCAATTTTGGTTTAAAATTTCTGCAGACTAGGCAATTTTGTCTAATGCATGTTGGGTTTGTCCGATTTTTTGATACGTTATCGATAAAAAGTCACATCCCTAACGCACTTGCTACCGTCCATAAATCAACATAGCGCATGCGTTTGACACGTCGATATCGATAATAATATAACCAGGCGCACATCTTGGTATTCTCATTGATATACCGCAGACGTAGAAATTATAATCTTGATGTAATGTAAATAAACAAAAATGGAACAATTTTAGATATCGACTCTATGAAGAAGAGAATAATACTGACTTTAGAGAGTTCTTTTCAGCTCAAGCTATGTAAAGTCAAAACTTAGCTACGTAATTCGTTTTTTACAATAACTAACTTTATACAATCGACCGCAAGCCGAAAGTAGTAGGTAACTAAAAGTAGCGAATATTCTATTTAATTTCTCTAGGCGTTCCAATTTTCATCAATTTCTAGAATTATTTCAAAACTACTTATTAAATTTTATGGGACTACCTAACTAGCTTTTGCTCGCGGCTTTGCTAGCGTGGTATCTAAATTTTTGTCTCGTGCAAACATTTTATTTTTCTGGTGTAAAAAAGTAGCTTTTCGTCACTTTCGTCATTTTTCACATGTCCATGCTAAAAATCTAGGCAAGCCGTTGCTCCGTTGCTGCGTGAAAGAGGAACAAACCAATAAACCAACAAATACACTTTCGGATTCATTATAATACTAGCTGCGCCCCGCAGTGTTACCCGCGTTAGCCCAAGATAAAAGTAGCCTGTGTTTTAATCCAAGGTCTAAGCTACCTTCATACCAAATTTTATCCAAATCAGTTCAGCCGTTTGTGCGTGAAAGAGTAACAAACATCCATACATCCTCACAAACATTCGCGTTTATAATACTCGTATTATACTAGTTTTACCCGCAGCTTCGTCCGCATGTTATTTTGATTTTTGACGCAATATCATTATAATTTATACCCTATGTGTTATTCTGATATACATATAAGCTATATTATTGCAAAGTTTCATCTCAATCCGTTCAGTAGTTTTTGCGTGAAAGAGTAACAAACATCCATCCATCCATCCTCACAAACTTTCGCGTTTACAATAGGTATTAGTAGGAAGTAGGATATAGTGGGATTACCTTGATTACCTTGACAATGTCGCGGTTTGTCCTTATGATGGCAGAAATCACGCTGGTGAAGCCGCGGGTGAAAACTAGTAAGTTTGTTAAGCATACAATGCATTTAATAAAGTGTATTTTCAGCTCTTAAAAACTTAATTCAAAAAAGGTCTATTTTTAAATAAAGAATGTCGGTGATTCAGGATTGATTTGCCATCCAGCCACATTTGCGGCGCAGACGCACACTTCCGAAACTTAATTGTTACAATTCATTATCATCGCATCCGTCGAATGACACGTCGATTATATTTTTGGCACTATACAGGGTAACTTTTAATCAGCTCGGGAACTATTAAAATTATTATAATCATCTTTATTACTACGTTGGTACTTTGAAATCGTTTTTAGGGTTTTGTACCTCAAAAGGAAAAAACGGAACCCTTATAGGATCACTTTGTTGTCCGTCTGTCCTCTATCCGTATGTCAAGACTCTTTATCTCGGGACCGCGTAAAGATATCGAGTTGAAATTAAAACTGTATACGTACGAGTATATCTATGGTCTCTTGCAGTTGTGTTAAAGAAAAACTTCTCAGTTATCGTTTAAAAAAAGTTAGAGCCCGTTTATGTCGTGAAAAACCGCATATTTCGACACACAAAAATAAAACCTACAGGGTACTTCCCGAAAGAAGAACTATGAAATTTTGCGAGAAGCATTGTCTCAGAGTACACATATATTTGTACGGAACCCTCGGTGTGCGAGCCTGACTCGCACTTGTCCGTTTTTAAGGTTCCGTACCTCAAAAGGAAAAAAACGGAACCCTTATAAGATCACTTTGTTGTCCGTCTGTCCGTCTGTGTGTATGTCAAGACTCTTTATCTCAGGAACGCGTAAAGATATCGAGTTGAAATTTAAACTATTTACGTAAACTTATGAATTCTTGCAGTTGTGTAAAAGAAAAGCTTGTCAGTTACCGTATAAAAAAGTTAGAGCCGTTTATGTCATAAAAAATGCATATTTTAACACTCACAAAAATCAAAACCTACGGGGTACTTCCCGTTGACATAGAACTATGAAATTTGGCGAAAAGCATTGTCTTAGAGTACACATATAGGAATAAATCTGAAAACTGTACATTTTTATTTAAATCACATATAAATAGGGCCTCAAAATTAACAAATCATAGGTTAAAAATTTAAAGTGAGTAAATCGTTTCATGTAAGGTATCATATAAAATAACTTCATTAGCACATGCTAAAACAGGTTTTTAATTATTTTAACAATATGTTTGTACGGAACCCTCGATGTGCGAGCCTGATTCGCACTTGTCCGGTTTTTTTATTGATTCGTTTGTTCCCAATTCACGAAGAAAGAAAAAAAGGTTTTCTTTTGTGCGAAATTACGTAGTAATAGGTATAATATTTTCTTTGATAAAATGTAAGCACGATATTCTACTTTACTATACCTATAGACACGAAGGGTGTACCTGCCTAAGTAATTTTCAGTGTTTTTTCAATCAATAAATTAATTTTGATTTGGTTCGAAGATAAGAAATATCGATTTTAACTTTTGAGGTGCGCGCCCGACCGTAGCCTATTATGTTGTTTTTAAACTTTCGCGATCTGAACACATTATTATTATGTACTACGGGACTAATCTAGTTGAGTCTACCCGTGACCACGGTCGATGTAACTCGGCCGAAACGTCAGGATGAGGAGGTATTTATTTATCTCGTAATTTTAGTGCGCGATTAGTCCCGCAGTATATAATAATAAAACGTAGCCTGTTAGTTATCTTTTTTGATAGATTGTTGGCATCTTTATCACGCAAAGCTCTTTGTTATTTTCTTGACATGTAGATCTCTAAGCAAATATTAGTAGGTATATTATTAAAAATCACCTTGTACCTATTTCAAGCTTTTTAGCGTCGAGGTAACTGACTGTAGAGAAATGAGACAGCCCATTAGCGAGTTAGCTTTTAAATGACACTTCTGTAACGTGCCGATGACAGCTGGGACAATTATCTAAATATTATCCATAGGTAAGAGATAGGTTAATTGATATGTGTGGAAAAGGACCGGTCAACGTTCTCAATGATGGGTAATTTTGTACGAGACATTGGCGCCATTTTTTAGGGTTCCGTACTTCAAAAGGAAAAAACGGAACACTTATAGGATCACTTTGTTGTCCGTCTGTCCGTCTGTGTGACTGTCAAGACCTTTTATCTCGAGAACGCGTAAAGTTAACGAGTTGAAATTTAAACTGTATACGTATATCCACGGTATCTTGCAGCTGTGAAAAAACTATACTCCTCAGTTAACTTAGAAAAAAGTTAGAGCCGTTTAAGTCATAAAAGCCGAATATTTCGACAATCACAAGGAATCAAAACCTACAAAGTAATAATAAAGAGTCCAAGTTTTAAAGGGAGTTAATCGTAAGTATCATGTACTTATCATATGAAAGAACTTTATTAGCACGAGAATAAAACAAGTTTTAATTCTTTTTACGACATCTGACTTTCTATTTATAATGAAAATTGTAAAAATAATCATTAATTTTGACCTTTTGGTGCGTTTTAAGGGACTAACGCCATGTAGTATACTTACTTTCGCGTTAACAATCGATGACCAGCTTCGCCCTAAGGTTCCAACTAAACTTAGTTCCCGATTTTCAGAATTTGTACGGAACCCTCGGTGAGCGAGCCTGACTCGCACTTGTCCGGTTTTTTTAATCGATTTACATTTCGTAAAACTAAACTTTTTACTTTTTTTTTCCATCATGTAGGTACTTAATACTTGTCTTATGAACTTAATTGGAAATATATATTTGTAGTGCACTAGTGCGTAGTGGTGGTCTAGAGTTGGGTGGGTTGGGCAAATCCCGGTCCGGTACCAATGAGTTCTTTGGAATTTATGTACGGAATTTCACACCACTGGCTTTTCGATGAAGGAAAACATCGTGAGGCAACCTGCATACGTCTGTAGAAGAAATTCGATGGTATGTGAATCTACCAGCGTGGTGGATATGGCCCAATCACCCTTCGTGGCTAGGCTTACGTCCTGCAGATACAGTACAGTACGTAGTGATGACTTAATATGTCACTGCGTCTTATTAGTAGTCTATAGAAATAAAATTATAAATATTTTGGGAAATCTTATACACGGCCTCTGACCCTAAACTAAGCAAAGCATGTGATATGGCTGCCAGAGACATTATCCTACATATACTTATTTTTAAATACATCTTAATATATATAAATCTCGTGTCACAATGTTTGTCCTCAATGGACTCCTAAACCACTTAACCGATTATAATAAAATTCGCACACCATGTGCAGTTCGATCCAACTTGAGAGATACAAAAATACAAATCTTTCCAAAACAATTAAGGACATGTAAAACAAAATCTCGGAAAAAATACACGTTAACTACTATTTACAAATTAAACAACATTATGTACAATATAATTATAAAGAAATAAGATATATATAAAAACATAAAAATACATATTTACAAAACAAACACGCCGTCCAGACCAGCAGTGTGTGGGAAGGTCCCCAGTACACTGGCCGCGTTACCTCGCTGAATCGCAAGGCTCAGGCTTTGAGCGAAGTACGCGCCAGCTCTAGGGTTTCCGGAGGCGAGGACCAACCTTTTTGATAAAGCTTTACTAAAGCTCTTTGTGTCGGATGACCACGGGCCCAAAGTTTCCACAGCTAACGCAACAAATTCGTAGTGTGCGTTAAGCTGTGAATACTTTTGATGTTTGTTCCTCTGTGCCTTCTCAGCCGCGGTTCCAGCACAGCGAGCGGAATCACCAAGGTATGACGGTGCCAGGGTATCCACACACGTGGCGTCCCACACTAAGGCTCGCCCGAGACTCCATGGTATTAGTGTGGCTCCATCAGGACGCTTACCGTCATCCCTTGACATTCCGCTCGGTTCCAGAGTCGAAGGCACAGAAGCAGTGGAGAGTGCCCGCCTGACTAAATCATTTATTGCCCGATGGCGATAAAGTCGGCCGGCACTCTTTACACATGAAAGCCCGTGTTGTACTTGAGAGATAGGATAGTTTAAATCTCAAATTATAGTCACAATTTTAATTTATTTAGCCACAGCAACGCGTGGCCGGGTCAGCTAGTACTTATATAGATAGTAACTAAATAACACCCAGACACTGCGCAAACACTTATGTTCATCACAAAAATATTTGCCTTGGGTGGGGATCGAACCCACGCCTCTATGATCCAGAAGTTAGGGTCACTCACCACTGGGCCACCGATGCAGTCAAAATGAAGTCTATGAATGCATATGCCTAATCTGTCTGGATATAAAGTAGTAACTTCTTAACCCAATCCTCGCGCAGCAGTTCTGTCAGGATTGGACTATCCGCAGTTTGCAGCTAACTTCCCAGCCGCCAAGATGTATGATTCTATATCTAACTGTAAAGGTAATGAAAGTCAAGGAATATTGTAATGAATTTGTTTAATACAACACTAATTAAGTATAATTTACAATGATCTATGTATCCATGCCCAAACATGGGCTAACAGACTTCACTCTTTTCATACAAACTGAGAAATAATTATTCTTCAAAAAAGGTAGGTAAATGAAACTGAATTACTAAGTGCACAAATAAATACACAATGCAAAAGAAACGAAAGTCTCAGTACTACGAAGTTTTTTTTTTACTTATTTGATCGCGTTAATTTAAAATAGACTTTAATATAATATAGACTTGAAAGTAAGTACGATGCATTTATGTGGGGGAAATCTGGCTGAATTTATTGCACAAATGTTACCAACTGGTTGACTTGATGTACATTTTACCTATATTTTCCAAAGTAATAGTCCTACTCGTTATAACGCGATGTGAGAGGACGAATGATATCGATTAAAATTTAAAAGATACCATAGATAAGGGAAAATATTGAAAAATTTAATGAACCGGGCAAAATTTTGAAAAGAGACCGGCTATATTAAAAAAAAACTTTCAAATTTCTCACCAAAAAAAGTTTAATAATTCGAATGCTCAGAATTATCAGCGACAACACCCCATTATTTTTTACGAATAAAATAAACAGATCACTTTTCTATTTAACAGACCGAGAAGTTATTTTTTTTAATGTGTACATTATGAGTAATCAATTAAAAACTCACTGCCGCCCGCCGCTCCGACGCGATCCTCTCGAACGCGACCGCGTAAAATTTGTCCGAGTGAAGGGGTGCGGTACTCGATTTTTGAGAAACAATAGTTCATCAATGCGTCACCTTAAGAATGACAAATCAAAAAAGTAAGTATTAGGTACTATACTTGGATAATAATTAATAATATTTTTTTACAAGCCAACATATTTTTTTCACGATTTCGGCAATGATATTGTCTCAAAATAACATCACTGAAATACAATAATATTAGTGTTAGTCCTAAAGTGAATGCTGTTGTTAATGATGACTACAGCGATATCATAACATATTAAGCCCGATTACAGAGGCGCCAGCGGAGCTGATTCTTCTACATTAATCTCATAATTTGCTAAAATTAAATTTTTTAACCTGCCTGTGTACCTACTACCTACCGGTTCAATGTGACAAAAAGACACTTAAAAAGCGTGTCTAATTGGTAAAAATGATTTATTTTAACAATTTGGAGATTAATCAGGGTTGATAGAGATAAAATACCTATTGACCCAAATATATTTATTTGTCCTAATAAATTCAAAATAAATTTATAAAAAATTGCACGGCTCTTTTTTGTTTTTAACTGATGTAATAGACTCAGAAAAATATGAACTACCTCGAAATGTAACAAGTGTTGTGGTTAGATTTTTCGATTATTATTATACCAGTCTCCATACATTTTGTGGACATGTCCTTTATAAGCAACGTAAAAAGCGTTCTCTCTATCGAATGCCTAAAGTGAAACAGAAACATAACTATGCTATTTAGCTATTATAATTACGATGGCGCCACTGTAATCGGGCTTATTCAGTGTGTAACCAGTCATCCCCTACACGAAGTACTTAGTATTAAAACGGGGATTTAGTTAGTAAGAATTTTAGAGAAGAATGATAGAAAAAGAAAAATATAAGGTACCTAGGACCTAGGTCCTAGAACATAGGTAAGTGATTTGATCAATTAAGCATATAATATAATTTTCTAGGTAGTTTTTCATTAAATAAGCTCATGGTTATTGAAATGACAAATTACATAGAAAATTGCATTCTCATCAAGTTATTGCATGACGTTAATAAATCCTGAACCAAAAAATATTAGAAACGTAATGAAACAGAACATTAGGTATTAGAAACGAAAAAATTCAATCTCATCCGAATAAAAGTCTCTTCGAAAAACATCTAACAGTATTAAATCGAATAAAATTAAGATAGAATATCATTTCAGTTAGTTATTCAAGGAATAAGTAGGTTTTATTTTAGTGTTCTTTAAACAAATTAGAAAAATAATTTAAAGTAGAGACGGGAGAAGTAGCTAGAGTAGAGAAAAACTGCAAAAAAAAAACTGTCCATAATAATAATTATTTCTCATTTTGTATTTACCAATCCGAACCACAAACCAGGCGAAACTTAAAAACTATTTTCATAAAAATCAATTCCGAAAATTAACTGTGCATGTTTATATTTAAGTACAATTTTGTACTTCCGTTATCAAAAACAATATTTATTTGTATATGTTGATTTACAATCAAAATAATTGGAATTATTTCGTATTTGAGGAAATTAATATTCAATATACGGCGTGTAAATCTATACGATAAATATATTCTAGAATATCATTGTTTTCATTATAATGACCAACGTTTACTATGGTACCAATACAGAAATTAAAAAAAAAGACGTGATAGATGAATTATCGTTTGTTCCGTGCTCTCGCTTGCACGCTTGGCTCAGGCGGAACGTGACACTTTTTAGTGCGAGCAGCTGGCGTTCACAGATTTGTAAGACTTTATCACGTCAAAAAATATCAGCTGTTCCGTTGAAAAAGACATCGATTTTCGACAAAATATAGGTCATATATTAAACGCAAAACTTTTTAAGGGCAGGTCTAGTACATCTGGACAAACAACTTTTGTTCTAGGACTTTTGGAAAATCTCGAAGAAAAAATAAGCTTTTTCGTACAAAAAGTTCGTCAACGCGCGGGAAAATGTATGGAGAAGCGAATTTTATGCGCATTTTACAAAAGTTGTTTGTTTAGATGTACTAGACCCGCCATTAAAAGGTTTTGCGTTTAATACCTATGACCCTGTATATCGACAGCTATTTTATGATTTCGGGGTTGATCCCATAGTAAAAGTGGGTCATAATGATTGTAGAATATTTCTGTCGCCTAGATTTATATAATGTATAATGCAAATTGGTAGGTATTTATATTTTATACAACTGTTTTCTTAACTTGTATACTTCAAAGGCGGTTATTATAACTTCTAAATTGCAAAGTGATTTTAGATTTTTATTCAGATACATTGCGATAGGTATACAATTATATTATTTCGTATTACAGTTCTAATTTATAAGTATACATACATAGTTGTGATATGGTTATTTTCACCCTTGCAAAAAAAATATAAAACGAAAAAACATAAAAGTTGAAATATGTTTTTTTTAATTGGGTGATAGACATCAAATCCTCATTGGAATATAAAGAATTATGTATTGAAATAAATGCAGTGAAATGCACAAAAAAGTACGTCTAAATAAAATTTTCGAAACTGGTTATACGTACATTTAGTGAAAATTTTTAACTACTCATTATTTTTCTAAATTTTCTACAACATGAACGATTTATAAGCAATAGTTTATAAGTAAACGTTTACATGATTCTAAGTTCTTTTATTATATTTAAAAAGAATTTATACAATTCATGATAGTCATGATAAATATTTACACCCTAAACTTATAGAATAAAGTTTTAAAAAAATGGAATAATAAACTGACACAAAAATGCGTCGATTTAAAAATAATGACATGCCACTCAATATTAAAAATAAAGATTTAAATATTCATCAGATCATTCATCACAAGATAATTAAACAAAATCTTAGAAAACAATATAATCATTATAGTTATCCTGTTGATGTGTTTGTACCTCCTATTGGCTGAAATATTGAGATCTTCAGGGTCCAGATTTTCAATCAAAAAAATTAAGTAGATTTAAACAAAAATCAAAGTCAACCGAAACGCTTAGCGTAATTTTATACCAATACAACTATTTATTGTTCTTACCATTTATATTACAAACAATGATTAAATATTTTTAAATATTGATATGGACCTTTTAAGGTTATTCATCGTTGACTTCTGACTATCGCAATTCGTTTCCTAAAATTCCCTAAACTTACGTCTAAATATCGACTAACAATGTTGGATTAGCGCAGCTACCAATTCTAACCGAAACTAAAACGTTACAAAAATAAAACGTAAAACCTATTAATACTTCGAAATCCCGTTAAAACCGGGTTAAAGAACGCAAAAATAATATTTGGTTAACTAACGTACAATTCCTCCAACGAGATCGTCCATTATTATAAAAATTCCGTTTTAAGTGAACACATTACACTTCTATGACACCATTCTAATAACTTGAAATAGATCTACACCCGTATATATATGTATTACATACTGTGATATTTTGTAGCGTCCTTTCGCAATAACTTCACTTTCACTTTGTGTTCACTCAGGTGAACACTTTCATGAACTTTGTTGAACATATCAACATTTATAAATTTGATGAACACGGTTTCAACTTCCATCGAATTGATGAACATGAACATAAAATAAGAAACATAGTATTATCATAATTTTACTCATTTTTCCCAATATTACTTTGGTGCGTAAAGTTTTGTCGAAATCCATAAAATATTTTGAGTGAACTTTGTTGATAATGTATATTAATGACACAAACTACACTCGTAAAACATAATTTTCTTTTCTAATAATATTATCATAATTATTGTGTGGTGTCATATCTGTAAACATAAAAACAACATTTGAAAGAAAATCAACACAAATCTTCTTATCTAGAGAATCAAATCGCGTGTTCATATTATTTGTTGAAAACGTGACCATATTTGCACGAAAATTTGATGTACATACTTGTACAATTTACATTTTAACCACGATTACGTTTACGAATCATCACTCCAATATCATTTGTCATACTGTTGTAAACTACAACCGTTATTTATCGTAACTTCACCGTATTGATTCACCAGCAATTCTTATTTCTTCTTTATCATAATCTCTTTTAAACTATTAAAGTTCACGACAGTTTCACCTCTGTGAACAATCAATTCTTGTACTCTATGATTGTTCACGTTAACTTCACTTCTGCGAACAGCAAATTCCTTACTATCATTGTTAACGATAATTTCACTTTTGTGAAGAATTAATTATTGTACACTACGATTGTTCACGATTGCTTTCACAAGAACAGCAAATTTTTCACCATCATTAGTAACGATAGATCCACATTTGTGATCAGTAATTTCTTCTACAGTACTGTTCGTGATAGTTTCACCTTTGTGACCAACCAAATCTTGAACACTATCACCGTTAACAATAGCTTCACCTTTGTGAACAATCATTTCTTCTATAGTATTGTTCGTTATAGCTTCACTTTTGTGAACAACCAAACTTTGAACACTGTCACCTTTAATGACAGCTTTACATTTGTGAGCAATCAAATCATGAACAACCATTTCTTCTGTAGTACTGTTCACGATAGCTTCACCTTTGTGAACAACCAAATCTCGTACTCCATCACTCACGATAACTTCACCTATAGAACAACCAACTGTACACTACTGTTCACTCATACCTTCATCTCCGTGAACCACTGCTTCTATCGAGTTATTTATCAGATCTCTGTTCGTTGAGTGATAGGTTCTCGGCTTCGTCCTTGATGTGAGTTTGATGACGGTCGAGGGCGCGGCCGACTGCGTACCGGTCGTCGGTGCGCTCGCGCGGGTAGTCCTCGTACGGGCTGGTTTCACCGGAACGGTTGCTTGATGACTCTTTGTTAGAGTTCGAGTAGTCACCTGTAAAGACACCAATAAATTATAAGTTTCGATTGTAAATTTATCATTGTTAACTATGGGAGCTACCTGGATGCGAGCAGCACAAGACCGCGAGAAATGGAGCAGCATGGAGGAGGCCTTTACCCAGACATGGGTGCCCTAAAATCATAAATATATGAAGTACCTAACCTAGCTTAATGTACATAAACTGGTACTCTTGTCAATCTTACTTTTAAGGAAATAAAGGCTATTTCATTTATTTTATTTTTAACTTAACTAAAGAAAGTAGTGATGCATATCGCGACAATTGACAATGTAAACCTACACCGTGATTTGTTTTTACTTAAAATTTGAGTTTGACAACATTCTCTAATGTTAAGCAGACATGTGGTCTAGGGTATAGACCTAGAAAATACCAACCTACGATCAAACCTAAGGCAAAAGTTTAAAATATTATGAACTCTGCTAACCTGTAGTGTGATAGACAAATATCTAATCCTTATTTTGTTAAGAAGAGGTCCAACTGTATAAATAAGGGTACCAATGAGATTTAGATACCTGCATAACTCTGCAGCGAAAATAAATTTAAAACATTTACTCGTAGCACTGATGACCGATGGGGTCGAAATGTTCTCGAGTGAAGACCACGTATCAGCAAACAAAGTACGTCTGCCTACAAGGTGGACAGATGACCTCATCAAGACCACAGGATCGCGATGGATGCGAACCGATTCCAACCCAAATTATTGGAGATTTATAGGGAAGGTCTATGTTCAGCAAAGGACGTTCAATGCCTGAAACGACGACAACAATCGTACAAAAATTGACCTTTATTGGAAAAAGCAGAGGCCTGCATCTCTAACTTGAGGGCGTAGATGTTGAGTTTGACGTCGTGGTTGCTGGTGAGGTAATGTTAATCAAAACTGACCTTTATTAGAATAGTACGAAGCTTGCATTTCAGACTTGAGCACGTAGATGTTCAGATCTTCTCTCATTATAACGACAGAATCAACGTCGTGTAAATCAACACTAACCTTTATTAGAATAGTCCGAGGCTTGCATCTCTGACTTGAGCGCGTAGATGTTGGGTTTGACGTCGTGGTCGCTGGTGAGGTCCTCGGCCTTGGCGTCGTGCGAGCTGCTGCTGCCGTACCCGTTCATCAGCGGCGCCCGGCTGGAGACAGTGACCATCGTTCATTCAAACAAAAAGCAACAATATACTTAATTAGTCCGTCAGACAGATTTATGGACTTGATAGTCGTCCATACGGTGATGATGCTGGGATAACTGCCCACAAAAGAGTACTTCACCGGGCGAGGTGTTGTGCACAGAGTAATTTGTTATATGTGTTGTGCCCGGGGATACCTCATTTAATTTCATTTATTCATGCTTCCATACACTACAGGATGTTTATAACAAAGTTAAGGTACAAAGTTCAGTATGGACCCTGTCGGGCACTGCATATTCGAGTGAGAATGGTTTATGGTAGCTAATCGACAGTGTCACATTATCGCTGTGAATTTTGTTTGTGCGATGCAGGATTCGGCTTGTGATTGGCTGATGCATCGCTTTTTTCTTTTGTCAAAACATAATTTGATGAAGATTTAGCCTACGTAGTATCTATAGTAGTCTGTGATATAGCCCGTTAAAGTCCTGCGCAACGACACGACTAGTTATACTTTTTAATTTCATTTTATAATTTTAATTATGCTATGTAACCCGTAAACTTGGTCATGTTGTAAACGTACGAAATTGCAAAGTAATACGTACCAAAAATTATAATTTATTTCCTACCTACCCTCTACTTATGACTTAATGAGAACTTTGGTAAATTCATAACATAATGTTTAGATACAAGTTTTAAAGGGTGACATTAGCCTACAACATTGTAAGTATTGTGGTAAATTGTAACTTAGTTAACGCTAAGCTTTACAAAACATTGTAATTTTATTATGTTAATAAAGGTTTCTTAAAATCAATCAATCAGTTATACTTTTCACGTAGATGTGGCGTCATCAGCCCCACTCCCGAACTTTGAAAAGGTTTATGTTCATCAGTTGTTCATTTGATTAACAAAAATAATACGTGTGAAACCTTTTTTGAAACCAGTCGCCATGTTTATTCCTAACTATAATATTGAAACCACTCAAAGAAGTAAGTTGATTGAAAAATTCCAAAACCAAAACGAAACTAATAATTTTTACAAATTTAATCAATCATTAAACCAAATGTTTATGTGTTGCAAAAGTGAGCACATTGTTTGACGTGACTTTGTTAATAAAATTACAAAAAAACTTATAATCCAGAATTTTTGATAATCAATTTACCTGTATTCATCATGAGAAGAGGGGTATTCCTCAGTCTGCATCATGTGGTCCTCACCAGACATGTACGACAGGTTGCAATCTTCCATCATACCCTGAAAACATTTTAACGGTTACATTTTCAAATTTATTCAAAATCGAATCAAACAAATTTTCTACTGATTAAAAATTTGAACGCACGGAAAATACCTGGAGGTTTCTCTTCAAGGCTTCGTTGTAGCCATGAGGACTGGTCATCATGGGTGGACTCTGAGCTCCCATGAACCTGGATAAAATACGTTATATTCAAATTTATGATCAATTGCTCAATAATGTTTAAAAATTTCAAGATTTAATGTTCTTCGAATTTTCCAAATTTCAGATTCGAGATAATTGTTCGAAATATTGAACTGAAAAATTTTAGTTGATATTAAAATAATTTTCAAATTTACGACTTTAAATTTGCTTTGAACTCAAGATAATATAATAAAAATCATACCCGGCCATTCAGACCTCTTCTAAAATAATGATTTTACAGAACCATCATTTTGGAACGTGATTTTGTGTCGTGTAATATTGTGAAGTGTACAATTTTGAAGCATCGTAATCCAATTAGTCTGTAGTAGTGATTAGTGTTACAGTTCGTGTGTATATGATGTGTGTGAAAGAGAAAGATAATAAATAGTATAAAATAGAAAAAGACGTAAAAGGCAAGCTTATAAAAGAGTAAGAAAAATTAGACAAAAATCTAGACTACCATGCGACGATAATGCAACATGCAAAGCGGAAAGCAGACTTACCTGGTGAACATTTAGGGATTAAACATGCCAATATGAAGATGGGAATTGTAAAAGATTAAAATTAAATTTTAATCTTACTTGGGAGTCCAACGACGATCCTTTACAATACACGTTTTAGCGTGACATGCACCATAGTGACATTTTCATATCGGAACCTTCCGTCAAATATACGTAAATTAAATAATCGGAAATTACAATAGCAACATATGGATTAAGCTAATTCATTAAACAAGTTGTATTAAATGTGATGTTAAAATCTAATGCAAAACAATCGGTTATAGCTTTGCAGACTAATGTTTATGAAACTAGTGTGAACTTTTGCAATCTAAATGATTGTGACAGTGAAAACTTCAGAACACACAGTTTCATAAAAGCTAATGTATAATTTTTAAACAATCACGTGGTTCTAGTTACAAACTAACATAACAATTGAATTAATCTAAGCTTACACAGTGATACACTTTACATAATGTCAGAAACATCGATCTAAAGTTGGGCACCAAAAATTATCGCTTAATTTGTTGTTTGATAATTTTCGGTCGTCGCACAATTATTAACGCTATTGGACGCGATCGTCCAACGACTCTTTATAAATTTGTCAACAAGTCATACGCTATTAAATTTAAATTTGGAAAAATTTCAACGATTGGTTATTGTTATAGCTGTTGCAAAAGTGGACATATCAGTTGATACGTCGTCAAGCCCTACAAATTTACAATCTGGAGATGATTGTACAGAATTGAATAAGTTTGAAAGGTAGATTCGTTGGACGGTCGCAACATTCCGGTGCTGCGCTGCCCTTACTGTGGCGGGTTGGGTCCAGGCGCCGGTTCGTACTTCCTGGGCCGCCCTCGGCTCAAGTGGCGTCTCTTCACAAACTCCGCGTCGTCCACCATCCAAAACGAGCCGAAGTCGTCCTCGTACCGCACGAAACATTTGTGCAGAGACAGGTTCGTCCGGATAGCGTTCTATAATGTCGATCCATTTAGCACAATTCTAATCAATCACTGGAACATTTTCACAATGGCTTGTGCTTTCATCGACGATGCTGGTGATCGTTTTAATGATACATTCGATAATAATAATGAAGCAGCGATGAAAGCACAGTTAGATCGTCGTGGAGAACATTATCGTGACATGCAGGGCCCAGGCACCCGAGGATGGGAAGTGAGAGGAGCGGTTAATAGGCAAGCGAGAAAAACGTTATCCACCCTTGCGCTGAAATCCACGTACACACACAATAACAGACCTACATACGAGAAAAATGTACAAGACCTCACATTTGGTGACGCCACAGATGAATTTGAAATCAAATGTGACGCCACTCACAAATTCAAAACCCACTACACAAATAATTACAAATTCAAATCTGAAACGAGATAAAACTTTATTTACACAATAAGAGTTAGATACATTGCTAGATTAGATAGAAAATATTTAAGAGAAGATTAAAATGTACCGAAAACTGTTTAGTGTTGTGAGGTTTGTGTGTGTAATGTTATGTTGTATTACGTGATTCGATGGAAACAAACAGACGTGTTTATTTTTGTTTCTAAATTTATAACCATCGGCCATTAGCTCGACTGTTTCTTTGAAAGTTTGAACGGGAAAGTCGTAAATCATGAGCTGGGCAATAAAATCATGAACGATGTTATACTTCCACTTATTATTAAAGTTAATTAAGATGTTGTGTAATAGAATGTCTTGCTATTACGTTAGTGTTTAGTTGTAGCAAGACAAAAATATGAATGTGTTTATAACTTAAATAATGTCTTCTATGTATATTGTTGCAACAAATTTTGCTTTATTCGCTATTAGCGCTTTTGTCAAACTATTTCGATATATATTTTTATTTAAAGTTCATTTTAAAATAAGTATTTAAAATCGCAATGATGACATATTTAAAACATATTACGTGTACCTATATTATGATGTTGATCATGAATGTTTTATGTACAGTGTTTCATGTCATTTTGTACAGTATCACTTATATTGTTTTGTGTTTTAATGAGTAAAAATGTCAATACAAAAAAATTAAGACGTACTTATGATTATATCACTTGAAAAAAGATTATAAGATATGTATTCGTAAAGGCGCGTTTGTCGTATGTGTTTTCTTTGTAAATTTAAGATAAAATCAATAATTGTGTACTGTCAGATGAGCCATAACAGAATATCTGAGTACAGAATAACTGCGTGTTATACATGTGTATAGCTGGATGCAGTAATACACAGCATAAATATATCATATAGAGTTTCTTTGTGTGCTGTAAAGTCTTTTTGTGTTTTATGTACAGTATTGTGATGTGACCAAGTTTGTGATAAATATAGCGCTTTTAGCTGGATAATGTACAGAGCATATTGTTATTCAACATCGAAGAAAATTATTTAGAAAAAAATATCTCTGTAATTTATAATTGTATACTTCAGAACTATGTGTCTTATCGTGTGTAATTTATGATACAGAGTTGTGTGTATTACGAATAGTGTAGTAATAAATGTAGTGTATGCCATATGGTGGGGAACATAACAGAACTATGCATCAGTGTGTTTTATTGATATAGTAAATTCTCTGTGTCACATCAGCATCAGTATCTACCTACTGTATATTATCATGTCTTTTCGAATATTTGTGTATTTCATGTACAGGCGATATTTATTTTACGTCGTATTTGTACTGTATTTCAATTCTAAATTTCGTATTATTTTTGTCGTATTATTAGTTTTTATGTCGTGGTTTGCATCGAGCTTTTGTATCTTTCATGTACAGTATAATACCCTATCCATAGATAAATATAATGTTAGGTTAGGTTAGTAATAGTACTGATTAGTACTTGTTCAGGTAACAGGTCAGGTTCAGTACAGGTAACTCATGTATCGTGAATCTTGTTGGGTCGATGTAATATTTCATATTAGTATTGATGTTTCATATACAGTAAGTATATCGTGTCGTGTAAAAGTAGAATTGTATCTAATGTATAGTATACCGTGTCATGTCAAAATATAACTGTGTATTGTACAGTATACCGTGTTAGGTCACCAATTGGTATGTTTTATATCTAGTATTATGTTTTGTCTGTTATGTCGTGTCAAAGTAGATTATGTGAGATACACATAGACAGTATGATGTCTTAGTTTTCTGATTAGTATTCTGTATTTTTTTTTGGTATCTCTTGTGCAGCATTTTGTGTCTTGTCAAAGTAGAACTGTGTATTTGGTGTTCTTTATAATATGTAAAGTTGCTGGTTAGTATTCTGTTTAGTGTTTTGGTATTTCATGTACAGTAGTTCTACCGTGTAAAGTCCCTGACTACTATTCTATATTGTGTTCCGGTATCTCATGTGGAGTATATGTGTCGTGTCAAAGTAGATATGTGTATTTCATGTACAGTATAAAGAGTTAGGTTGCTGTTTAGTGTTATGTCCTGTTATCTCATGTAAAGTAAATCGTGTCGTGTCAAAGTAGGTCTGTGTATTTCATGTACAATATAACATATTTGTTTGCTGTATTGTGTTTTAGTGTTTCATGTGCAGAGTAACGTGTTAGATTTCTGATTACTTTTCTGTATTCTGGTATATTATGTGCAGTATATCGTGTTGTAGCAAAGTAGGTATGTGTTTATCATATTATTATGCAGTAAATCGTGTCGTTTCAACGTATAACTGTGTATTGTATCTCACGTACAGTATATTGTGTCGTGTCTAAGTAGGTCTGTGCATCTCATGTACAGTATAAAGTGTTAGTTTGCTGTATTGTTCGGGTATCAAATGTGCAGTAAAATGTGTTAGAGTTCTGATTAGTTTTCTGTATTCTGGTATATTATGTGCAGTATATCGTGTTGTAACAAATTATGTATATGTATGTCATATGCAGTAAATCATGTCGTGATAAAGTATAGCTGTGCATCTCATGTTCAGTATATTGTTTCGTTTTGAAGTAGTATGTATATCTCATGTACAGTATAAAGTGTTTGTTTGCAGCGTAGTTCCGGTATCAAATATGCAGTGATATGTGTTAGATTTCGGATTAGTTTTCTGTATTCTAGTTTATTATGTGCCGTATACCGTGTTGTAACAAAGTATGTATATGTATGTCATATGCAGTAAATCATATCGTGTTAAAGTATAGCTGTGTATCTCATGTATTGTTTCGTTTTGAAGTAGTATGTATATCTCATGTACAGTATAAAGTGTTTGTTTGCAGTATTGTTCCGGTATCAAATATGCAGTAATATGTGTTAGATTTCTGATTAGTTTTCTGTATTCTGGTTTATTATGTGCAGTATACCGTGTTGTAACAAAGTATGTATGTCATATGCAGTAAATTGTCGTGTCAAAGATAAACTGTGTAAGTGTCTACTTCATGTACCGTTAGTTTTGTACCGGTATCTCATGTGTAGTAAATCGTGTCGTGTCAAAGTAGGTAGGTCTGTATATCTCATGTACAGTATAAAGTGTTAGATTTCTGATTAGTTTTCTGTATTCTAGTATATTATGTGCAGTATATCGTGTATTATCATTGTAGAACAGGTCGCATGGCCGCGCCGTACCCGGGCAGCGGCGGCGGTGGCGCGTGCGCGGCGCGCTGCGGCCGGCGCTTGTAGAACTCCACCTCGTCGACCGTCCACACGGCGCCCTTCACGTTCTCGACGCGCATGAAGCATTTGTGCAGCGACAGGTTGTGACGGACCGCATTCTGCGCGGGCGGACGCGGTCTTTATTTGCTCGTTTGGTAATGCGCTTTGGCGGCGTTTGCTTTTATTTCTTTATGGCATAATGTTGTGTTTTTTAAAATCCCGATCCATTTATTTATCTATTCAAGTTGGACAAGTTGGTAAGAGGCCGTCCAAAAATTACGTATTTTCTCTTTAATTTTTTTAACCCCTATTACCCTGTCTGATATTTTTCAAAAATCGTAGTTTTACTGTAAATGCAGATATAATAAAAAAATACGATTTACACTATTTACCGCAATTACACTTCACGTAATTCATGGACGCCCCTTAACTTCTATGAGCGTCGTTTATGTCTATGTCGTGTACATAACTTTGACTCAGATTCTCAGATTCAATCTCGTTTCAACATTATTTTTGAGCATCACAACCTTTTAAATACTCGTAGATACATAATTTATTTTTATTGGGAGATCCAGCTATGAAGCTATTTAATAGTACTAAGACTTTCTACTTAGAAAACGTTATGCTTATTGTCAATCCGATCATTGTAACTCTATCTATGACAATAGTCAAGGTGAATAATGTTTTGTAAAATATTTTTTTGAAGACCATAATTGAAACCGGTAAGGACAAAATGAACTACTTAAATTTTATTTTCCTGTAATGTTATCAAATCAAAAACTTGTCGATGAGATCGTGTTGCTTAAACATTATGCAATAAAGAACCAATAGCGCATTGTCATGATGAATCGCGAACCGACGTAGAAAAATTTAACTAAATAGATTATTGTTAAATCTAAACAGGTGTTAAAGTACACAGTCACTATGACATTAGCTACTTTGAAGCTACTATCTTCAAGGAACTCGAAAAAGGTAATGAATTAAAGCGAACACGGAAGGATATATTCGATAATAATGAAGTTACAGATGAAATATCTCTTGGAACGATTGATACAGTTAAAGTTTATAAAGATCAAGATTTCATTGAAGATAGTACACATGGAAGTACTGTACGCTATGCAATGATTAGAATTTACCTTGTTCTTCTAACAGCATTAAATAAACATTGAAAACATTAAGAAGTACAAGTCTCTTGGTAACAGACATTTATTTTGTTCTTGATTCGTCCCATAATAAGTAAATATCACTGAGAAGGTATTTTTCAGATCTATTGGAAAAGTTTGTGAGATAAAGGGGTCTTGTAGAGTTGTTTTAGGACAAAGGTTGCAATTCATAATCATTTGAGGCATAACTCTTATAATTTAATTAATTGCATTGTCGTATCTCAGGGCAAATTACAAAATGATAAAAAATACATGATTTAATATTTAAAATAACAATCAGATATGCATTATTATAGAACGAATCATTATCTATAAGTACTTCTTTTTAATAAGCCAATTAAACTTTAAATTAATGGATGTCAAATTTTTCAAAAGTGGCTGAACAAGATTTGAGGAATTTTGACAAAATGATGAAAGTATGACATACCTTCCAAGTGGCAGCATTGCGTCTGAAGTAGCAGAACGTTGTTTGGAACCAGTTGTAGATCTCGTTCAGGGTTAGCTGCTTGTCTGGAGATTCAATTATAGCCTGAAATTGTTTAAATAATACTTAACAAAAACTAACTTCTAATCGTACTTAACAAATAAATAAATCAAATTTAACATGAGATGATTTATATGAGAATCAAATATATTAGGAGACTTCTTAAACATGTTTCTCTGACCGCAAATTTATCAGAATTTAGATATAGCTACCAGACACTGATATAATACATATTTTAAAATACAAACTTCCAAGCATCCAGATATAGAGCGAACATCTAAATTCATCACAAAAATGCTTGCCCTGGGTGGGAATCGAACCCAAATGATCGAATAATTTAAATTAAAACTTATTCAATCACTCATACATTTTAATAACTACTGCATTTAAAATACTAATCAATTATAGTAGACAAAACTAGAGTGAATATAAGTATATTTTATTTATTTTTTTGAAACATTACTAAAGAATAGGTCCTGATATGGTACCTTGAGAAACACTCACAACTCACAATTAAGTAAGGCATTGTTTCTTTTCTTTTTTCCTATGCAATATAGCATTATTCCATAACGACAAATAAAAATAAATGACACAATAAATAGTATGGTTTAAAATTAACAAGACTAAGGCGTCCAAAATCAACATCAACTCAGTAAAACGTTTGACTCAAATCTACACACCTGTCGAATGAGCGAAGCGTAAGTGAACGGAGGCCGCACGTCCGCTGATTTGTAAAACTCACGATTGCGTTGGATCTCTGAAATTTATTAACATGTGACTGTTATTCTTATAAGTTTTAACAATGTAGATTTAATTCTAACTAAGTTTGCTTTAGACAAATAGCTGCGTAGCATGCTTTCTCACCTTCTTTGTTGAGGTGTTTTCATAGCATCATGTAATAAAGGAAATGGGCTACACTTTAGTTCTTCAATCATTATAATTATTATTTTATTCATTTCTTAAATTATATTTCAAGATTTCTAATAAAATTTCCTATAAGATTTCTTACCTTGCTGCACATCTAGTCCAGCTCTTTCGAGCATGTACGGAAGACCTTTGAGACCAAAACGTTCATACATTTTATACATATGTTAAGTTTTTACTAGTATTACAAGGTATAGAATATTTTCCACTCTACTGCGGTAATCTACCTCTATTTAATCGTCGAAATTGAAAATGTAAGCTACAGTACTGAATGATTACTGACTGATTGCTAGTATTTCAATTCACATGTCATGTCAAATAACGGGCAGCCAAATATCAATCTTTGGCTAGATGCCCGCGGGTAGAATTCACGACCTACGCGTTACCGATGAACAAATGAAATGAAAAATTGTAGGAAACTAATCTGAATTGTGCTAATAATTATGTCAAATGAAATTTCAAGGTATTCTGAGAATGACGGCGTCTAAGAGATCTACGGCAGATGGACTTATGTATGTATTATTCAATCGCAGGACTAATAACACGGTGTTTTATAATGACATTATTATATATTTAAAAATAATGAATAGGTAGATAATTACCTCCAGCGATAGCGACTCCAGATTTGTCGGACACCCTGCGGCGGACCGGGCCGGGGGAAGCGCCTTCGCTGGCTCCTCCTGTAACAACAATTGTATTTTTTAATTCTGTAAAGCTTTTGTCTGATTGCCTGTTAGTTTTATTAATAGAGGAAAAACGCGATGTTTTACTTCTCTTTCATTTTTTTTTATACTGCAACTTACTAAAGCTAAAAGATGATTAACCTACCTTAGTGCTAGGGTAAACTTTTAGAGTAAATCATCTTTTGCAGATGTAGAGTTGCATTTTAATAAGGACAAGTTCATGTCACTACATTTGCATTTCGATTTGTGTTGTAATTACATCGCATACATCTAAGGATTACCTATTTAAATTGAAGGAATATACCTTGTTGAACCCCGTCTCTATGCTAGTTACAAGGTCTCTTCAAGGTATCTTGTGTATGTTTTAGAATCAATCGTTGATAATTTTTCACATATTGATGTATTTGTACATTTGTACAGATATTTTGTGTCTATTGTCATATTGTGTTTTGTGTGTGTCATATTGTTAAGGAGGTTAGTCCACATGATGATGCGTTATGATAACATCTCACAAAGGAGTACTCCTCTAAAGTGTAGCTATCCGACAGTGTAAAGCAGGGGCAACACATTGACTATGTTGACTAAAAACTGTAGTCTTGGTTCCAACACTCTAATGTGTGGATTGCTATTGAACGCAAACCTTACAATAAATAACTGACTCTGATTGGCTATTCAATTTGTAGCCAAGCTTGGATGCAAGTCACCGTCCAATGTGTGGTCCCAGTATAACATTAGGTCTTGATATGGTCAGTACATACAGTAAATAGGGTGGTGCCACCGGTGCCCAGGCACAGGGCGTAGACCCTAGGGGACGCAAGAATGGCCAGACCTAAGGCCATATTGCGCAAAACAAGGGCGCAGTTATAGAAGCTCGCACAGGGCGCACAAAAGGCTATTTACGGCACTGGATATGGTTCGGCCATGGCTGAAAACATCGTTTGCGCGATCAGATTGTGCAGCAGCCTCAGCTTGTGATTGGCTGACGCTGACGGGCGGCGTAACATCCGCGAGCGGGCTCGCATGCTGATGGTGCCTCATGTAGTGCGCTACATCGTGTTTTGTGTCACTGCGAGTTGCAGCTTGAGCTGCGCTACACCTGTGTATGAAGAGCTGGTGGCTCACCGTGCGCATGCTTGGGCTGGTGGTGCGAGGTGTCGCGCGCGGCGTGCAGGTGGCGCATCATGGCCGCGAGCCGGTCCCGCTCGCGCCGCAGCTGCAGCTCCAACTGAGCCACCACTTGCATTTGGACGCGCGCTTGCGCAGCTGATCGGTCGTCCAGCGTGTGGGATGCTTCCAGGTGCCTGGTAACAAATTAATGGCTTACAACCTGACGAGCCTAGAGACTCATAAAGTGACTTATTAAGGCGGCAACATCACACTGAGTACATGCTGATTGGAACATGTTTTATTGGAAATCTGTAGTGAAGACCAATATTTAGCAGCGGTCCAAGAGCTGAAATAAAATATTGCCAAGAAAGAATGGCCATTCAAAATAATTGGTACTAACTAGAACAGACCTTCAAACTTGCTGATTTCATGTGAACTTACTTAAGGAAAGCCTGACAGTTTTCGACGAGAACATCATACCCCGGCCACTTGCAAAACCCTCTCCCGAACAGAGGATGCTCCTCCATCTCGCTGCCCCAGTCTTTACATGGCATCTTATGAATTGGGAACTTTTGATGATAGAGAACTTACAACAACATGGTATGTGCAGAGAATGCTGTGAAGAAATGTCCTTCTTTGCTGGAATATTACACAATGACGGAACAACCTGGATCTAGAAGCTGAAACTGACACAGCAGAAAGAGATGGATTGCTATTGAAAACCAGAGACTAACATTTAAGAGTTATCATCATAAACAGTCTTGGCTGATTTCATATAGACTTACTTCAAGAAAGCCTGGTAATCTTCAGCGAGAGCATCACACCCCGGCCATTTGCAGACCCCTCGTCCGAACAGTGGATGCTCCTCCATCTCGCTGCCCCATAGCATGAGCCCGGGGGGCGCGTTGGGCGGCACGGAGAGCGGGCCGTGCATGAGGTACTGGCGCTGGACAGCTTGCAGCTGCTGGACCAGCTGCTGCTGCTGTGCGCCGAGCTGCTGCTGGAGAGACCCTGGAGGGGATAAGTTCATCAGCAATATTGCACATTTATGCCGTATTTATACTGTAAGTATCAATATTTGTCTTGACTCGTAAATATAAATATATTTTATATATTGCACATATTTTAGTTCTATGATATTTAGCCTGTGGCGGTGAGGATCGCTCAAGTTTCGACGTAATGGTTATGGCAATAAAGTCGAAATAATAACGGGTGACAGGTTCATAGGGCGGAGTAAGCGTGAGCAGTGCAGCTCAGTTGTTGATATTTCAATTTCACCGTAATATTGCTTAGATGCTTAAGTCTTCAATTGTGAAATTAAATAACTGGTGTTTAATTTCCACCTCTTAAGATTTTGGCTTATGCCATGGCAAAGGAGTACGCGCTGAATTCTTCTCCCGTAATGAAATCCTCCAAGTATAATATCTTTACTTATTTAAAATGCAGGTTTCCGTAAACACAATTACAAAGCCAAGGGAGGCAGAAGTATGTCAATAGCATATTTTTAATTAATTGTTAAAGAATATTATTTATGAATTGAAAAGAAAACAGCCATATCTCTAGGTATACCGATAGTTGATAGAGCAGTAAGGTTTCCAGATACCAGTCGTTTAATATGGAAGCGATCGAGCCTACTATACTCAGCAAACTCTTTCTTTTGATCTCGTCCAAGTCCATAAAAGTTTCAAGAGCACCCCCATCTCACACACTAAGGTACCTAAGGTATAAAGATCTTCATACCACATACATCATTGCTAAAGGTTAGTTACCTGGGGAGGTATCAGGCGGCGGGAGATGCGGTTGGGACAGCAGATTGAGATTAAGCTGGTCCTGCAACCGCGACTGTTCCAGTTGACGCTTTGCTGCTTCAGACGACATGTGCTGCACACAATAACCAAGTCTAGTCAAGCCATGAAATCAGAGTAAGTCGATGAGATGTCTTGTCTCTCTACAAATTATTCAGTGACAATGGCAGTATGGGTGGCCTTACAATTAAGAACTGCTTGAAGAATCAAGCTTAATAGTTTGAAACTGCCATTGAGTAGTTACAGTTAGTGAGAGTCTAGCAATTGCTTCAAGCGGTCTATGACAAGCAGCAGTTTCGTTGAGCAGTTGATCACCTAAAGTATTCACGAGTGTTTGAGCGGTTCCGTGTATGTGCACCAATAATAAAATCATGTTTCAATGCAGCTTGAAGAATTCTGTGTTGACTGTTATGAGCAGTTCGTGTATGGCTGGCCTTTTTACCGGGCTGAAGTATCAGTTACCTGTTTCTGCATATGATGCTGATGGAATAGGCGTTGCTTCATCAACGCTTGCAGCTGCGAGTGCTGGTCTAACAGCTGCATGGCCAGCAAGTCAGGGGCCACTAGTGGAAGGGGAGAGCGGGGCCCCGCGCCAGAGCCCGCGGGGGAAACTGGTGCGGGGCTGGAGTGTGCTGATCCACCGCCCGTGGGGGAAGCAGGTTCTGAAGCCTGTGCAGAAAGAAATAACTCTTGTAAGACCCTAACATGGAAAGCAACCAAAATAAAACCCGTTTTTAACTCCAATCCATTCAGTCGGAGTGGCACAAATATGTTTATAAGAGTCCGCAGCTAGTCGAAAACTAGTACAGGGCAGTGCTATGGCTCAATGAAGCTCAATCACGTCGGTCTTGAGCAAATAGGAGTGCAGTTAGTCCAGCATGCGATCACGAAAAGCCACAAATATAACTCTTTTCGACGTGTGAAAAGAGACACGTATATACTTTGCCATAACGCTGTCTCGTTCTGACACGTCGAAAGAAATATGACTTCGTGCGCATCCTAGCCCGGCAGATCGATCAGGCTGCTCAAACGTTGCCAATTTAGGTTTCGTTGCCGCGGTCAACGAGATTGACTTGCAGTAAGTTATGTTCCGTCTTCGTCTACTCACGCGTGCAAGTGCAAGAGGCTCATGGTCGCGGGGCGGAGAGGCGCGGCGCGGGGGCGAGCTGCGCCGGCGTCGCCGCGCCGCCTCGCCACCCCACCTGGACTCCTCCCTGGAACAAATTATTGGATTATCATTCAATCCTCTGCATCTCACACTTAATGGGGAGGCCTACGTCCTGCAGTGGACTATCAAAAAGGCTGGTACAGTTCTCTGCAACTGGTAAATACGGACGTGTAGGTGGTTCGGGTTGATACCCTTGGTGCCAGAGTTTTCAAGCCAACTGAAAACTTCTAAAACTGGTGAATTTTGGTACAAACAGCCTACGCTTTCCCACTGCAAAGCAAACGCCTCCTTTTCTATTTTGTGTGATTTGGGTCTAGTCCTTAAGTAGAAGTGCAATTCATCCCTCCTGATCTAGGGTCACGGGATTGTATGCCTGAAAGATCTCTACGCTAAAATCACTACTTACACAGTAGCACCCACGCTACGTTGTAAACTTTGGACATATAAATGTCATCTAATTATGGGAAGGTGGGACAGGTAGTTTGCACAGTCGCGGTTACTCAGTCTGTAAGGAAGGTCTTTTTTTGTCCATCCTCCTCTACCTTTTCCCCTGATTGGTCTATATTTCAGGGTCATTTCATTCAAAATTCCCAAAAATCTGTAGTAAAGGAAGGAAGGAATCTCTTACCGATCCAGACAACGGTCCAGCTCGAATGAGTTGAGGAGCGGCGGCTTCGCAGCGCCACCCGAGTTCGAGTTCAGTGCTGGCTCAGGACCCTGCAGCAACGGAAACAAAAGGTGATTAGCATCAACCCTGCGATAACAAAGTAAGTTTGTATAAACAAGATGTCATGCCTGGTGTAGGAGCTTTTAACCCACTCAAAGACCTTTGACACAGTTACACGGTTAAAACAACCGGGACCCACAATTTCATATGTCATCCGAGCCACGGTGGTGCTTAATTGCAAAGGCGCTGCTGGTCACCCATCCGAAGACTAACCGTGACAAACGTTGCTTACTACTAGGTACGACTACACTTAGGTGATCGCTAACAAACACCTACACAATACCTACGTATTTGTATGTAAGAGGTTGAAATTGAAAGGGATTTTCAGATCTACAACTGAAAACTTATTTCCCAGCAGTTAATTAATAGTAGATTGTGTCATATGGGAGCAAAATAATATTTTTACGGCGAGGGAGTTTTTTTGAATCCAGACCGAAGTGAGGGATTCTAGAGTAGAAGATTCTTTAGTAGAACCCTGAACGTAGCGAGGGATTCAAAGTACGTCGCCTGAGCCAAAAATATATTTTGCGCCCGAGTGGTATACTCTACTTTTCATCGCCTCTGTGAGAAAACAAAAGGCGCCTCATATTTTACTGTAATACAATTACCTATTTAATAAAACGTAGAGTAACAACTAAATTGAAATTAAATGGTATCTACTATTAAAACAAATTAAAACTTATAAATACATTCTTTTCATTCATTTTCTTGGCGCTGAACACTAACATTACAAATACTTCCAAATTCAAAAAGTGCGCGGCAAAGATCATTCCGTCGCACTTATTTGGCCTAACAACTCTGACACCAGGGCTAGCCACCCGGCCTATACGAACTTACTTACTTACTTATTTGTTCCAAATTAAAAAAGTGCGCGGCAAAGATAATTCCGTCCCACTTATAAACTTCCTTACAGAAAACACCTCCTTTGGGCGCACTTAAAGGCGAACCAAGTAGTACTTTTCGAATAGATGGGATGAAAAAATATTAAACGCACCACTTAACTTATAATCGCTATGAACTCTAGTTACTTATCGATGTTTTCGTACCGCAACATACTCACAACATGAGGTCACCCTGTATCGCAGATTTGTTTTGATAAATAATCTATTCGCTATTATAAACATGAAACCCTACAGCTGCTGTATGTAAACTATTTTTAATAACATCCTCAGTACTTAGTTTCAAAACAAACTTTCTGACGGTTCGAGAAAGTCGTAAGTTAATGTAGGTACTTAAATTGAGATAATAAAGATTGAGGTCTGGAAGCCTCGGAGTAACTAAGGAGTGAGTGAAGGCACGGTACTGTACTGTACTGTAACAGCCTTTTAATAGACCACTGCAGCACGTAGGCCTACCCACGAAGGGTGATTGGGCCATATCCACCACGCTGGCCCAGTGCGGGTTGGTGAATTCACATACGCCATCGGATTTCTTCGATGGACGTATGCAGGTTTCCTCACGATGTTTTTCTTCACCGAAAATCCAATGGTGTTAAGTTCCGTACATAAATTCCGAAGAACTCATTGGTACGGGACCGGGATTTGAACCCACGACCTTACGATTGTAAAGCGGGTGACACTACCACTAGACCACCACGGCTATATCGAAGGCACGGTAATGGTATCTAATTTTTATTTATATCATTTAGGTTCACCTTGGTGGAGGCCCCTTGGTCACAACTTATTTTCCAATGACCATTTTTTTCAGTCGACAATTTAATATTTTGTTTCTTTTAACATTTGTCCATAAAATAAACAAACACGATTTTGTCAATATTTGGGAATAATATACCTAACATGTACATGTATACATGTTTCTACAAAATACTGTAAACTAAGCTACCAAGTGGACCAGCTAAAATAATCATAAGTTGATATTTTTTTAGTCTCTATTGTAGAGGCCCCAAGGCAGTAGCCCCGGATAACCTCCCTTAAGACCAGCCCTGCATTTACCTGTATCTATGTGGGTCCATCGTTTATTCCCAGTGTTAGACAAGACTTCCCCCTCGTCTCAAAAAAGGTGTTTTATAAGACAGTATAATATACAATGTGTTTGTCTACCGGTGTCGGAGCCTTAAGCGGTGACATCTATGGCAAATTTTGAACAACTTTTACTGTGGGGTCAACTCTGAAAACGTAAAAAAACCCGACAAGTGCGAGTCAGGCTCGCACACCGAGGGTTCCGTACAAATCCAGAAAATTTCACAATATTGGGAAGTAAGTTGTTAAAATCTCTATACTATAAATCATCAACAAAAAAGTTTTTTTTTTTTTTTTACTTTTCTTGTCGTACATCAAAAATTACACATTGTTAAAATAATTAAAAATCTGTTTTAGCATGTGCTAATGAAGCTCTCTTTTATATAATACCTTACATGATACGATTTACTCATTTTGAATTTTGAACCCATATTTTGTGATTTAAATAAAAATGTACTGTTTTCAGATGTATTCTTATATGTGTAAGTGTAAGAGTCTTGACATACACACAGACGGACAGATGGACAACAAAGTGATCCTATCAGGGTTCCGTTTTTTCCTTTTGAGGTACGGAACCCCAAAAAAACAGCTATTCCATACTTTTTGTCGAAAGTCTATAAAAATCGTAAGGAACAGTAGTTTTTTTTACGTTTTCAGAGTTGGTCCCATAGTAAAAGTTGTTCAAAATTTGCCATAGATGTCACCGCTTAAGGCTCCGACACCGGTAGACAAACACATCGTATATATGATACGGCGGAGCTAAAAGGGAGAATAATCTTATATATCTCTGTCTCTATCGCACATATGAGGAAAACAAATAAGTTGACGATATCATTCTTACATATTTCCCTAAAATTTGACTCATACTATCTTTCTAATCGTTGTTAGATGACCTTCCTCGAAGGCTACATTTTAAACCGAAGATAAACACAATCAAAAATTGCTTAGTCATTATTATTAGCAATTTACAGCACACGTAACCTTAAGTACTTATAACTTATCGTTTATATCAAAACGTGATGATAAACAAACAACACTCATAATACTGATATTGGTTGTGCGACGTACATACAGGGTGTTCGAGTGACGGACGGATATGATGAAAAAATACTGTTTAAAATGCTTTCTAACAATTTAGTCAAGTTACGTGTAGTTACGTAATAAAATGTATTTTCTGTTAAATTTTGTGGTCAAAAAATTAATCTGCATAGATTAAAGCCGGAAACATGGACGCGGCTGACGGACGCTACTGACAGCCGCGACTTAGTAATGTGCACAGTCTTAAAACATCCGGCGTGCCAGATCGCTCTCGGACGTCCGAACGCTCAAGGACGTCCGAAGGTGACGTCCGCGACTTATGTCCGATGTGTACACTTACACGGCTCAGTGTACTTTCATAGTCTAGATACCTATCAGTCGCGGCTGTCAGTCGCATCCGTAAGCCGCGTCCGATAGCATGTTTCCAGCTTAAGTAGTCATAGTCTATTTACTGCGTATATGGGTTAGTTTACAGATGGTACAAAATAACAAAAATATAGATAGCCATAAGTACACGATTTGTGATTTTGAACTAAACAACCTCTTACTGGAATGACATGAAAGTCACGTAAGAGGCCTTAAGACGGCTTGAATAATATGACACCAGGGTTAGCCACCCGGCCTATACGAACTTACTTACTGGATGACGGATCTTTTTACCGTTACATATTCACTTTTAAGTCTATTTAATCATTTACTTAGTTATTATTTAAAAATAACTATCTAGTAAAACAATACTTCATGATATAGCCATTGGAAATATATTAATCATGTTTTGGAAAGTTTTAAGTATTTCTATTGGTTTTTACTAAAAAAAAAATATTCTCTTCATTACTTAATATACCTGCTACCAACTTGAGTAGTTTTTTATGGATAGGAAATTTTTTTAATCTTACCTAAACTGTTACCATACGGCTACGATTAAATTTTTTACCTACTTAACATATCATCATCATCATCATCAGCTTATTTCGGCCCACTCCAGGGCATAAGCCTCCTCCCCCTTACGCCAAATATCCCTGTCCTGTGCCAGTCTCATCCAGGTGTTGCTGCAAAACTTTTGGATGTCATTACGCCACCGTTGTAAGGGTCTTCCGGGACTGCGTTTCACGTGATAGCCACGTGACGGGAAACGCAGTCCCGGAAGAACATTCAGTCAGAGACCTGCTCCACCTGCCATCATCACATCTGGCTAAATGTCCTGCCCAGCGCCACTTGAGATTGATTATACGGGATCCGATATCTGCCACCTTTGTCCTCCTACGGATCTCCGTATTTCGAATTCGATCACGTAACGTGATGCCTAGCATAGCACGCTCTATGGTTCGTTGTACGACTCGCATTTTGTATATAGTTTCCTTGGTGAGCGTCCACGTTTCGGCAATACACGTCATTACAGGTAATACGCATTGGTTGTAAAGTCGGGGTTTCAGACATTGCGGAGTTTTTCGATCTTTCAGCACGTCGTCAAGATTTCTGAATGCTGAACTTAAAAATAAGAATTTCACAACTATCCGAACATCCTGTATGGATTATTCATACCTTTCGATTGCCCCACAATTGTTGGGTTTTAAGATTTAAGAAGTTTGCAAACAAGACCGTCCTACTTAAGAGGCTTAATTTTACAAGTGGGTTACAAATACACAGGGATAAAATAATAAGAGTTTTTGTGTTTTCTACCTTAAATATATAAGTTTTTTTTTTTTTTAATAAATAAATAACTTTCCATTTATTTATGTAGTGGTCTAACTTTTTAACCGATTTTCAAAAAGGAGGAGATACTACGTTCGTCTGTACCTATGTTTCTTTTATGTGTATGTTCATGGATATTTTCGATTTAAAAAAATCTTCTTTAGTTCGAAAGTGTATTATCGCGATGTGATCCAATTTAAATTTTATCGAAATCGGCTGAGCCGTTTTTGATAAATCAACAATAATGTACATGGATTAATGTAAATTATTGTAATAAACATGTAAATTATTTGAATTCTGTACACGGTGGAAGTTGGTTGCGAATTATTGCAAATAAATAATTATAACCTCACCACCTTTTTTTTTTACCAGGGGACCACCAAAGCCTGCTTCCGCACTCCTCCGCGGCACCCGACAATAACCTCACTACCTTATCAACACTGAGGAACACATCGGATGCAAGCTGCTTCCAATCGACCTTCTGCATGGGCGATTCACTATGAAAACATGCTCTGGTACAACATAGGTATTTTCAAATCACAAGTAAATAAATATGTTCTAGGTAAGCGTGGTACACCATAGATCAAATTAAGTCTGTGTATTCTGTGATCATCAGAAATGAGGAGATCCACAGACTAAACCAAAGACATAGCCCAGCGAATTAGCAAGTTGAAAATGGCAGTGGGAAGGGCACAAGAACAGATAGGGCCGTAAATTTATTGAATGAAGACCACACACCAGCAAACGCAGTGTAGGACGTCAACCGACTTGGACGTAGGTACAGGCCACTCCCAACCGGGCTTATTGGAAATCTATAAAAGGAGGTCGCAGAGGACGTCCTGCGGCTGATAATGATTACGTTACTTATACCAAATGAAATTCGCGAAATTAAAAAAAATACTGTGCTAGTTAGTTATGTTATATTTTGTCGATGAGGAATGAGGGCCCAGATAGCAAATAAAGGTGTTAATTTTTTTTTTATTATTTATCTGTACTGTCCTCTCTGCTGGGCAAAGGTCTCCCCCAATTCCTTCCATTCCTTTCTGTTCTGTGCTATCTCCGTCCAATCCTTTTTAAACCTCTCGATTTCGTCGCGCCATCGTGTTGGAGGACGGCCTCGGGGTCGACTGGACAGAGGAACCCACTCCGTTGAGACCTTTGCCCATCTGTCTGGGTTCATACGACTCACGTGTCCTGCCCACTCCCATTTGAGCTTTGCAGATTTTAGTCCATCATCGCTTACGCCTGTCATGGAACGCAGAGTGGTGTTTCGGACGCGATCTACTCTTTTAATACCAAGTATACTGCGTTCCATAAAAATATTCACAGAAAATATTTGTGGTTATTTAGCAGCGCTTATAATTTTCTGATTTACACAATTTTAATAAGAAGATTAATTATCAAGAAATGTAGAGCAATTTCGATAAAAAATTTAGACGGATACAGATTTGCTACTTTGTGATAGGCTTCAAATCCGTCAAATAAGTAGGTATACTGGTAATAAGTCACATAAAATTTTTAGATAAATATAGATATTTGAATGAAACATGGACAAAACGAAGGTAGTGAGTGATCCCTTTACCATCCTAGCCTATCAGGTTTGCAAGTTAAATAATTATTTTTCCATTATAACGTAGCATACCATAATCGTGCTAGGAACGTAACAGACTCTACTAAACCCATATAACTTATTAACATCAACATCACACTTACAAAACAGTCGTCGAGAATATCTTGCTGGTGCCGAGACGTTTCGTGCAAGGCACACTACGGTGCTAGGCGGTGCTGGAATGACCTAGTGAACATAGTTTCATACTTTTTCATCACATCTATTCGAAAAGGACTACTTTGTTCGCCTTTAAGTGCGCCCAAAGGTGGTGTTTTCTATAAGGAACTTTATAAGTGCACCGGAATTATCTTTGCCGCGCACTTTTTGAATTTGGAAGTATTTGTAATGTTAGTGTTTAGCGCCAAGAAAATGAATGAAAAGAATGTAAATATAAGTTTTCATTTGTTTTATTATTAGATACCATTTAATTTCAATTACTTAATTAATTATTATTAATAATTAATTTCAATTACTTAATTGTTACTCTACGATTTATTAAATAATATTACAATGAAATATGAGGCGCCTTTTATTTTCTCATGGAGGTGATGAAAAGTAGAGTGTACCACTCGGGCGCAAAATATATTTTTGGCTCGGGCGACGTACTTTGAATCCCTCGCTACGTTCAGGATTCTGCTCTAGAACCCCTCACTTCGCTCTGGATTCAAAAAAGCGCCCTCGCCGTAAAAATATTATTTTTAATATCCTCCCATATGATACAATCTACTATTTAATACAAGTAATATTTTTTTGCCCGAAACGTTCCTAGCACGGTCTTGGTATAGTAGGTACATTATAGAGGGCCTTTATCCCAAAAAATAAAAAGTTCAAAACAATCGGCCAAGTGCGAGTCTAAATCGCGAACTAAGGTTTTTCGTACTTTTTGGGAGCCCCTTTCAACATTTATTTTATTTTAATAATCAATTATTGAAGAAACATATGAATATTTCATATCGAGCGAAAAACGGCTAAAAATTCAGGTTTGTTGTATGGGAGCCCATCTTAAATATTTATTTTATTTTGTTTTTAGTATTTTTTGTTATAGCGGTAACAGAAACACAACATCAGTGAAAATTTCGGTAAGTTCATGAGATACAGCCTGGTGACAGACAGACGGATAGACAGCGGAATCTTAGTAATAGGGTCCCGTTTAAAAATTATGACACTACGCGGGTGAAGCCGCGGCTAAAAGCTAGTTGATGATAAATTAGAGCTAGACGACATCGATTCAGTTATTGTTAGTCACCTATCGTTTACCAACGTTTCGAAAACACGTATGTTATTACTCCCCTGTTGCCCGCGAGTTGTTTTAGTAAAAAACACAAAACATTGAAAGGCGATATGTAAACACTATTCAACGCTGAGTCAAGGTATAATGCAGGCTTTGATTCAACGAGCTGGGTTTTGAGTTTTGACCTTGGATTGGACATTCGTGACTTTTTTGCGTTTAGGAGATTGGTTACTCGATACTTAGGTATAGGTAAGGTTGCTATCCGTCCTGTAGGCCAAGCATACGACCACGAAAAGCCACAAAAATAATTATTTTTGTTTAAAAGTGACAGTCGACAAATATACAGGGTTATTCCTAGTAATCAATTAGCATCCTTTTAGGGGCTTAATCTGTACATCAAAACTAACAACTTGTGTTCTGAAACTTTTAGAAAAATATCGTTTTCCCGCGACAAAATGTATGGAACAGCTGAATTTTTTTTAGTTTCGACAAAAGTCGCAGGACAAAAGTTGTTAGTTTTGATGTACAGGATAAGCACCTAGAAGAATGCTCATTGATTAGAAATAACCCTGTATACTTTGCCATAACTCTGGTTCTGGCACGTCGAAAGAAATGTTTCGTGAGGCGCATCCTAGCCCGGCCGGTTTCCCCCGGTTTGTCCTAGTTTAGAGAGCATCTGAGAAGCGTCCGAAGTTTCTAGTTCAGGTTTAAAAATTTACCGTCTTACCACAAAAGATTTAAACACGCTTTATACTCTGTTTAACCGTGCAATTTGTACTGTTAAACATTGTTAAAGCGTGCGTAAAACTTTTGTGGTAAGACGGTTAAAGTCTCAGGCCGCCCGCAACACAGGCACTGTGCTCGTACATCACAACGGATATTCTAACAGGTAGTTAAATATAAAAACAGAAATATAATAATATACTAAGCTAAATTCCATTTTAAAAAAACCTGCCCGAGATTCGGGCTCAAAAATCCAGGGTTGCTGAGTCGAAAGTTTTTGAGTAGAGACCATGTACCTTCAAGCACAGTATAAACCATCATGAGATGGACAGATGAGCTTATCAAGACCGGAGGATCACACTGGATCAATCCATACTTTATTTCCTCTTCGAGGGGATATAATGGTGGAAAGACAATTTGTCTTTATGCCATGCTACCCCTGTGGCGGAATAGAATTGGCGGGAGCGCGTCCGCTTAACTAGCCTGAGGCGGTCAGAACTCTTAATCAGTCGCTGCACTGGATGCAAGTTGCTTCCAATCACTCTTATTGGAGATCCATAGGGAAGGCCTATGTTCAGCAGAGGACGTCCTGTGGCTGATGGGAGGTGGAAGAAAAGGACTCACCTGTCTGACAGCATACAGCATCTCAGAAACTTCTGTCTCACTTCGTATCACTAAAATGTCACTCACTCACTTCTGTCACTTGACAGGTATCACTGACAGTCGTCACTAACTGACAGTCATATTTTTAACGATTATGTGTGATTGGTCACTTTTTGTTGGGCTCATTTTAATTAATGTTTTTCACTTTTACTGAAATTAAAGATTTTGCTGAACAGTGTTTAAAATTACTTATATTACTTTAAGGAAAAAAAAACACAAATGCACGTACACGATTTTACATGCTTGTTAATAAACTCAGCAACTAAATCACTGTTTTGAATAAAAAAAATCTAGAAAGGGGACCAAAAACTAATATCAAAAAGTGTTTTGGAAAATATTTCTGTCGAGTACATTCTTAGATTTACCTCTAGACTTTAATCTAGATTCCCACATATGCAGAGTGTTAAGAAAAAAAACGACTGCTCCATTTATGTACGTACGTACACACTTACGTACACGTTAACTTTTGCTAATAAAATTACAATAGTTATTTGTTATACAAGAGCGCAAAGTTGATTTTTAACCACGTGCTCAATGTTAATTACCGAGCAAGCGAAGGATTCTAAAAATATCACTCGCTGTGCTCGTGATTCAACAATTAGAATCCTGAGCGTTAGCGAGGGAATCAAAAGAGCACAAGGTAAAAAATCTTTGCACTCGAGTGCAACACGTAACTTTTCATCCCACCTCAGCGAGGAAATTATCAAAGTCGTCTACATACCGCACTGTTTCAAATAAATACTTCTCGCGTGATTGTTAAAGGAAGAAAGCTTATTTGCGCACTATAAACAGTCAATTCTGTTGGCTTTTTTCTACGGTATCAGAGAAGCTTGAGTTTTTCACAACTGTAAGAGATTATAGATGTACGTACAATGTACATGGTTTAAATTTCAACTCGTTAACTCGTTCTTGAGATAAAAGGTCTTGACATACGGACAGACGGACAACAAAGTGATCCTATAAGGCTTTCGTTTTTTCCTTTTGAGGTACGGAACCCTAAAAATACAGCAAGAAGGTTCCGTTTCTGAGTATTGAACAAATTAAAAAAAGGTTGTATGATTAATTCGGCACCATGGAGGTACACGTAAACAGGTTTAATAATGATTTGTATTCACAAACTTATACTCTATAAAATTTAACTTGATTTCTGCGACAGCTGTCAGAAAAATCACGCCTATGAAGTCCTGAATTTCTTAATAGTACAGACAGTACCTGTCAATGTCATACTTTATGGGCATGCCGATTAGTGATGGGCGACGAATGATCGTGACCACAGAGTTTTAGATAGAGTTTTATTTAAAATATCGATAGTTTATACTAACGATATTTTAAAGAAAACTTAATTTATCATTAATTTTATTGTATATTTTAATATCATAACATTTTTTACATGTGTAATTAAATTAAACCCAATTATGTGTTACATTAGCATCGATAATAGTGAAAAACGTGGATAAATACTATCGTTACATTATTATGAGTATTTAATTAATATCATAACATTATTTACATGTGTACATACTTGATCTTAAATAATAGTAAGTAAATAAAATACAATTTCTCACCTTCAACTACTCATTCGATTTCATTACAACATTGTTTGAAAATCGATTTTTTTTTCCACCACTATCCCAACTCTAAAAACGTCAATCTTCTATGTCAATGTTACTGTCGCAGAGATCAAGTTAAATTTTACAGAGTATAGTGCACACGATGTTCTAAATTCAATTTTACTTTACACTCTGGCAGATAAAAACGGCTTTTGCACTGAGATTTCAAAGAGCAAAAATACTCTTTCCGAGATGGGGGACGAAAAAAATTTTTTTTGATGAATTTATAAGTATGATATTTTTTTTTCCTATTTATTTCCATTTATTTATTTATGAATGTAATTGAATTCCCTAACTTGGCGTTGTGTTACCTTATTAATAGCTCAAAGTAGAAACACTTTCTTTATTGTTACACTAAACTCACTGTAATACTGATTTTAAAAAAAAACTTTTTTATATAGTTTTTTTTGTCACACGCGTCCTCCTTGCTGTGAAACTACTTCCGATTGGCTGATATTATTATCTTTAAAAGATAATAAATAATTATAATATTATTTGGCAATGATAACTTATTTTTTTAGTCATTGGTTTTATTGTAATACTGATAAATTACGTACCTATCACGCAAATAATAATATTATAGTACCTACTAAATAAATTTGAAAGAAGGGTTGTTTCTCACTATATTTTTCAAAACAGGACAAGCCGGAAGTCGCAAAAAAACCATCCTACATCCATAGTCGACGTACCACCTGCTCGTACTAAGCGATTCGCTTCTTCCTTCACGATGCGGACCGCTATAGATTGGAATGCCCTGCCATTTTTTTTTTTTTTTATTTCGAATAGGTTTGCGTTTGACTACACACTGCCTGATGTTAAGCAGATGTGCGGTCTAGGGTGTAGCACGCTTACCTAGAAGATACCTATTTACTCGGGATTTGAAGACACTCACGTTGTACTTTAACGGGAAGACAGACCCAGGCAAAGCATTCCACATTCCGGCTGTTCGTATGAGGAATGAGGATTCGAAACGCTTGGTTCTAACGCGCGGAATGTCCACCATAAAAGGGTGGCGCTTTGGTCGCGTCCGTCTAGCCGTACGATAGAAGAAAGGGGCAGGGGGGACCAGATTGTGCAACTCCTGGGCGCACTCTCCGAAGTGTATCCGGTAAAAGACCGACAAACACGCTACCTCCGCCATTGTTTCCTGACAATTACAATTTGGATATCTTTAAGTTAAGAGTGAATAGGTATAAGATACGAGTAGGTCTACATACTCCATCTTCGGCTACAACTTCGCTTTCCATCAGGCGAGTTGGTGGCCAAATGTAGCCCTATTCTACATAAAAAAACCGGACAAGTGCGAGTCAGACTCGCACACTGAGGGTTCCGTACAAACACGTTGTTAAAATAATTAATAACCTGTTTTAGCATCTCCTAATGAAGTTCTTTTATATGATACCTTACATGATACACTTTGAATTTTGAACCCATATTTTGTGAAATTTGAGGCTCTATTTTTTGTGATTTAAATAAAAATGTACAGTTTTCAGATTTATTCCTATATGTGTACTCTGAGATAATGCTTCTCGCCAAATTTCATAGTTCTATGTCAACGGGAAGTACCCAGTAGGTTTTGATTTTTGTGAGTACGAAATATGCGGTTTTTTACGACATAAACGGCTCTAACTTTTTTAAACGATAACTGAGAAGTTTTTCTTTTACACAACTGCAAGAGACCATAAATATACGTATACAGATTAAATTTCAACTCGATATCTTTACGCGTTCCTGAGATAAAGAGACATACACACAGACGGACAGACGGACAACAAAGTGATCCTATAAGGGTTCCGTTTTTTCCGTTTGAGGTACGGAACCCTAAAAAAGCTGGGTTTCAAGAAAATCTGTTAAGAGGCATGGATTGTCGGGACAAATATACTATGAGGTATAGTACTTTAATTGATTTAACGCAACAAACCCAAATAAATGCTCGAAGTCTCTTTGATAAAATTAAATCATTAATGAATTAGGAGGTCGTGACGTATGGATAATGACGTATGACCCACACACACACAAAATGAACGGATGCAGGATCGAGCTGTATGCGAGCAGCTTCCAGCGGTCATATTGAAGATCCAGGGAGACCTATGTCCAACAGTGGACGTCCTATGTCTGAAAAGACAAACGACGACAATTTTGGTCACAAAAGGTGACGTCCACAAGTGGTATATTATTCAGAGAAAAATCGAACCAAGATGATATATACATCATTTGAAAGCTTGATTTATGGGCTTCTCAAAAATATTTAATTTAGATTTTTTTATCCCTCCATTTATTTTTTTAATGTGAAAAATAAATTGTATGAGAATAATAATACAGCTCTGTATTATTTCTGGTTTGGCAATAATAAAATGCTTTTATCGTTATTTTACTTGCATTCGTAGCTGATTCTTCCACATTCATCTCTTAATTTGCTAAAATTAAAAATTATAACCTACCAGTGTAACCAGTTAGTAGATACAATGTGACAAAAAACACTTAAAAACTGTGTCTAATTGGTAAAAATGCTTCTAATTAACAATAATCGAGGTTACTTAACCAGGGTTGATAGATTGACAGGGTGTTTCTTGTATGGGAGCCCCCTTGAATATTTATTTCATTTAATTTTTTTTAAAAGTAATTAATTTAACGAAATATTCTGTGAATATTTCAAGCTTCTACTCGTACCTGTCACCGTCAGTAATGTCGAGCGAAAAACGGCAAAAAGGTCAGGTTTATAGTATGGGAGCCCTTAAATATAACTTTTTTTTCATTTTATTAGAATATTTTTTACAGCGGCAACAGAAATACGCAATCTGTGAAAATTTCAATGTTCTAGCTGTCGCCGTTCATGAGATACAGCCTGGTGACAGACAGACGGACAGACGGATAGACGGACAGACGGAGTGCGGAGTCTTAGTAATAGGGTCACGTTTTTACCCTTTGGGCACGGAACCTTCAAAACAATAAGTAGTGCGTGTCAAATAATTTTGTAACCGACATAAAAAAGAGGAGGTTCTATGTTCGTCTGTATGTATTTTGTTTTGTTTATGTTCATCAATATTTTCGCTAATTGTGAACCAAATCAAAAAAATATTTTTTTATTTCGAAAGGGTATACTTCCGATGAGGTCCTATTTAAACTTTATCGAAATCGACTGAGCCGTTTTTAAAAAAATTATTTGATCGAACTATTCGAATTTTGTAAACGTACGATCGAAGTTGATTACGACATTTTTTGCGAAAACTAATTATTATTGAAATTCCTGAGAGTAATACCAAAATTAATTCTTGAGGAAAATTACTTGAAAGCAGTGTTTTTTTAGCATTTTAATTATGTATTCATTTTGATCCTCATTTAATACTCAAATATTTTTTTACATGTCATATTTTGTATCAATTAATTTATGCATGTAGTAAACATTTTACTTTTCTATAGTATCAAACAAATAATTCAAAATTTAAAACTGTACAGTTCCAACTCTGTGAGGCAATTATTTTCAAGTGATATGATAAATCTGTAATGAATATATTTAGCATTAATTATTTATTAATTTTGACACCAGTGCTAGCCACGAACTTTACTTTTTTTTAAATAAACCTAAATTTATGTCCAACAATTTCAAAGAAACACAAAGTCCTTTTATCTGATAAAACAAAAATCTCTACTCATTCCAGCGTCACACCTAAACAACCTATTCCTTACTTCCCTCTACAACAAAAAAAAACCGTAACCTTATTACAAAAGTTAGGAATCATTACGAAAATTCATGAAAAAACTCCCAAAAGCCATTCATCCCTAATTACGGCCGAGCTACATAAATTACCATAAAATCTACTTCAATAAATAACCAGCATACTCCTGAAAGATCTAAAACCCCCTGAAAAGCGGCATACCGCCCCTCTATAAAGCGACGGCGGTAACATCAAAGCGTTTCTCGACCAATCGCAGAAGCCCGCTGAAAAGAGACACGCCCACACGCTTTATAGCGCCGCCTTCCTTCATCTCGCCGACGAATTTCGCTTTTTATTCGCTTTGTTAATCTGAAATGTGGATTATTAGAAATGTTGTCACGTTGGTATTTTCTAAACGAATAGTTTTTACTGCAGCAGCTTTTGTCTACTCAAAAACTTTCGAGTCTTCAGACTTTTCTTTCTTTGTAATAATGCATTTTTATTATTAATTATACAATCAAATATTTCGCAAAATATAACTTAAAAAGTAGAATAAAAAGATTGACAAATTTCATACCGTGGAGTAGAAGAACTAATCAAACAAATATAAATACAATTCTGTCAATAAAATATTTTTGATTTGATTTTGATATAAAGACGCGAATACATTTTTTTAACATGATTTAGCTGGAAAATGGTTATTATTACAGAAAATACAGAAATACAGAAAATTGAATTCGGGACAAAACTATTAGGTACACAGAAACAAAACACGAAAATCAACTAAAAAATAGAACAATTCATACCCAATACTTTGCCACGAAACTATTTTGTCATAGTTACCGTTTACCAATTAAATCCAAGGGTCCAATCGCCCTTCGTGGGTAGGCCTAGTTTCAGTGATCTATTAAAAGGCCGATAATGTGCAGTGCAGTCTAGATAGATAATAAAAGAAAAGAAGACATTCAATGTGGATAGAGGGACTTCAGACAATCAAAGACTCGAAGAGACAACTCGAAAATAACGAATGTAAAATTTATCCGCATTTTTGCTACTTGAAAACTTTCACGACAATACGATTTTTGTTTGATGTTTTGCCCACGTTATAGAAAATCAGAATAATGTCTCATACGTTCCAGCTCAGTTTTATTCTGATTAATTAACTCAATTGCCCTGCTCAATACTAAAAACCGGACAAGTGCGAGTCAGGCTCGCACACCGAGGGTTCCGTACAAATCCAGAAAATTTCACAAAATTGGGAAGAAAGTTGTTAACTAGGTAAGTCTAAACTATAACCATCTGCAATTTTTTTTTTTAAATTTTCTCATACATCGAAAATTGTTAAAATAATTAAAAACCTGTTTTAGCATGTTCTAATGAAGTTCTTTTATATGATACCTTACATGATACGATTTACTCACTTTGAATTTTGAACCCATATTTTGTGAATATTGAGGCCCTATTTTTTGTGATATAAATAAAAATGTACTGTTTTCAGATTTATTCCTATATGTGTACTCTGAAACAATGCTTTTCGCCAAATTTCATAGTTCTATGTCAACGGGAAGTACCTTGTAGGTTTTGATTTATGTGAGTGTCGAAATATGCGATTTTTTACGACATAAACGACTCTAACTTTTTTAAACGACAACTGAGAAGTTTTACTTTTACACAACAGCAAGAGTTCATCGTTATACGTATACAGTTTAAATTTCAACTCAATATCCTTACGCGTTCCCGAGATAAAGAGTCTTGACATACACACAGACGGACAGACGGACAACAAAGTGATCCTATAAGGGTTCCGTTTTTCCATTTGAGGTACGGAACCCTAAAAATGAATATAATCTATATTTATATAGAATGGGAGAAGCCTATATCCAACAATGGACTTCTATGATAAAGATGAACGCTGCACGCTGTCGATTCCTTGTAGAAAAAGTACAGTGCTTGAGCTTGAGCTTGAGCTTGAGATGAAATATGTTAGTTTTAGTTGTAGGCTACGAATATGTGCTACGCCGTAGCAAGCAGACCTGTTTTCGTAGCGGAGTCCTTTCTACTAATTTCTCCTGTTTCACGGACTACCAAAAAGGATCAGTTATCATATCAACTCTCTTTTTTACGTATTTTAAATTGTGATATTCTCGCTGTTTATGAACGAGTCGCGAGGTCAATAAGTCTCGAATTTCTAAAAAAAAATTGGACAAGTGCGAGTCAGACTCGCACATCGAGGGTTCCGTACAAACACATTGTTAAAATAATTAAAAACCTGTTTTAGCATGTGCTAATGAAAATATCTTACATGATACGATTTACTCACTTTGAATTTTGAACCCATTTTTGTGAATTTTGAGGCCCTATTTTTTGTGATTTAAATAAAAATGTACAGTTTTCAGATTTATTCCTATATGTGTACTTTGAGACAATGCTTTTCCGCAAATTTCATAGTTCTATGTCAACGGGAAGTACTTACCCTGTAGGTTTTGATTTTTGTGAGTGTCGAAATATGCGGTTTCTTTACATTATAAACGGCTCTAACTTTTTTGTACGATAATTGAGAAGGTTTTGTTTTACACAACTGCAAGATACCATAGATATACGTATACAGTTTAAATTTCAACTCGATATCTTTACGCGTTTCCGAGATAAAGAGTCTTGACATACACACAGACGGACAGACGGACAACAAAGTGATCCTATAAGGGTTCCGTTTTTTTCCGTTTGAGGTACGGAACCCTAAAAACCGCATCATATCACTACTAAGTGTGTCTGTGCGTATAGTATTCTCAATAAGCTTAAGTGCCCGCAGTTAAATTAGTGGACAAACTACTGAGTTTATCACAATTTTTACTTAGTCTCCAGATGGAGATAGGATGTATAAATAAGGTGAAATTTTACAATGGCTACTTGTTTCCAACCGGCCTTATTGGGAATCCATAGGGGAGGCTTATGTCCAGCAGTGGGCGTCCTACAGCTGATAATGATTATGAATGGCTCCGATTTTGATCTCATCTCTCACGAGATCTTAGTAACGAATTTTTTATAAGGTAGCAGAAAAAAAACGGATGACGTTGAGGTTGTGATGATGTGTGATGTGTGTGTGATGATATTGTAGATTATATTTGTATAAAAATTATTAATTGTAATTATAATTTATTTATGTACAATGGCAATGTGGCAATGCTGCCAGCATGCTGGGCACGCTGCCAACTGGCAGTGGGCTTGAGCACTTGGATTATCTTTAGACCTTCAAGGGTCTGTGAATGATCCAATTGCTTTCTATGTAGTAGTAGTGTAGTATTGTCATTAAATAAAAAAAATATATTATAAGAATTATATATCCTACTAATATTATAAACGCGAAAGTTTGTGAGGATGGATGTATGGATGTTTGTTACTCTTTCACGCAAAAACTACTAAACGGATTGAGATGAAACTTTGCAATAATATAGCTTATAAATCAGAATAACACATAGGCTATAAATTATAATGATATTGCGTCAAAAATCAAAATACCATGCGGGCGAAGCCGCGGGTAAAAACTAGTTAATAATAATTAAATCTTAATTTTAATAATAATACGTATGTATGGCAGTAAACTTCTCCTTAACGGCTGGGCCGATTTGAATGATTTTCTTGTTTGTGTTTGGGTGGCGCCCTGGATGGCTTAGATTCACAAATCTGCCCGGCAGTGAAACGAAGTTCGCCGGGTCAGCTAGTATGAATATAATAATATCAGTCGTCTAGAGAAACATCATGTATTTAAAAAAAACATATATGGTATGTCTATACGGATTTAAATTTATTAGGAAGGTAATCATACTAATATTATAAATCCGAAAAGTTTGTTGGTTTGTTCCTCTTTCATGCAGCAACGGATCAACGGATTGACTTGATTTTTGGCATGGATATAGTTCAAGAGCCGGAAAGTGACATAGGCTACTTTTTATCCCGAAAAAATAAAAGGTTCCTGTGGGATAGCACAAAAGTCAAATTCCACGCGGGCGGAGCCGCGGGCAAAAGCTAGTAATATTTATAAATCCGACAGTGTATTTGTTGGTTTGTTCCTCTTTCACGCAGAAACAGAGCCACGGACTGACTTGATTTTTGACATAAACATACGAGTAGTTTGAAAGACAAAGTGACATAGGCTACTTTTTATCCAGAAACAATTAAAGGTTCCTATGGGATAGCATACAAATAAAAACATCACGCGGGCGAAGCCGCGGACAATAACTAGTCAGATAATAAGTGACCTAAATTGCAAAAGGAGATAAATAATAATTTGTTGTTAACTCAACAGTGACGTAAACAAATAAAATAATAGTTTAAATGTTGATAACGCTGATAATGCCAAGGTTGAAATGTCGTTAAGAATATTGTTTTTTAAGTTTTAATCTTCAGTAAACAAATCAAAGTTAAGATTAAATTTACATTTTATGTCGATTTAAAACTGCCTTTTAATTTCTCTGCTATACCTAAATATTACGGTTTACAAGTACTGGATTAAAACAATACTATACTGTATGCTGAGTGTGAATTTTGTCGTAAACATGAGCGTAAGCGTGTAATTTGTATGAGAAACTGTACAGCGCCACTAGCGGCGCGTTTTTACATGCTTACGCGCTCGCCGAAGAGCGCGTCATGTTTACGACAAAACTCACGCTAAGCACACTGGATACAAGTAAAAGGTGAACTTTACTTTTTTATTTATTTCTACGTCAGACGTACACTGTTGTTCATAATTTATTAGTAACATTTAAATAAATAAATATTTTGGGACATCTTACACACGGCCTCTGACCCCAAACTAAGCAAAGCTTGTGATATGGCTGCCAGAGATTGATATACTACATATACATATTTTTATATACATACTTATATAGATAGTAACTAAATAGCATCCAGACACAGAGCAAACATGTTCATCACATAAATTTGCCCTGGGTGGGGATCGAACCCACGCCTCTTTTACCCAGAAGTTAGGGTCACTAACCACTGAGCCACCGAGGCAGTCATATGTTGTCATTTACATTGTTTAAATATAATTACATGGTATATGAAATATAAAATAAATAAATCCCAAAAAAACATCGGTAGAAAACCAAAAAGAAACAATTTCAAGACACATCATAACTAGTAACAACTCTCTTCTGAGGTATATTAATAAACAAATTTAAAAAAAAGAAATAGAGGTCAAACTAAGTAAGTTTGTATACCCTTGATGTCAGTTTTTAGGCCGCCTGAATGCCTCTGACATGGCTAAACGGTTAAAACAACCGGGACCTACAATTTAACGTGTCTTCCGAGACACGGTAACACTGGAAAATGCCACATAAAGTAGAGATTAAAAACCTTTACGACGCTAAAACATAAATACAAAAGTAATTAAGTAACCAATAAAAATATATTATCTGTGCACGTAAATACCTTGACCACCATTTCTCAGCAACAATTTCGTAAACTACAGCAAAACACGAAACAACCACTCGTATAAAGAAACTGATTCCAGTAAATGCGAAAACGCAAAATATTGATAAACTTTATTACTAATTTAAAAACAAAACGTGCCAAAACGCGCATTTTTCCTCCGTCGCGCATTAAAACGCAATAATATGCAATTTTATCTGTGTAACTGTAACTTTCTTCGAAAAATCACGTAACAGTGTAATTAAAAATAAAAATTAGTAACGTACTAAATATAGGGCAACAACATTCATCGGGACGATTTTAAAATGGAACGTATTTATATGAATAATTAAATTTCGAAACTGAAAAAGATTCTACAAAATAAATGTAGGTAAAAAATATTCACATTTCATAGAGCAACACTATTAATTGAAAAATTTCAAAATCGAACATAGTTAAAAAAGTACAATGAGTTAATACGTAAAGATATTTTAAAAACCGAATAAACCTTTGCTAAAAATTAGGAACACAAAATATAGCAAAACAATATTAATAGGAATGATTTCAAATTCAAAAATGTTAAAAAATACAATGAGTTCCAAAACTTAAAAATTTTCTATTAGCTGCATGATGGACAATACAAAATCAAAAGAGTCAAATAAAAAAGTGGAATAAACGAAAATGGAACACGCTTTTCCCGCGTGTCTCTTATCAGCTGTCAAAAGAGGCGCTTTTCAGTGGCCCGTCGTCATTGGCCGAGCCGCTGATCAGCGACGCTGCGATTGGTCGGCGCGTGGAGCACATCAGCGACAGACCACGTGCTTATAAGTTCCGCCGTGAAAAGCCAAACTTTTCTCGGTGCGAATTGCGCTGCGTTCGATTCTCAAACATATTTCATTAATCTTCGCTGGTTTTAGGCACAGATTTTGTAATTGGAAATGTTTTCTTAATTTAAACAGCTCCGTTTAGTGTTTTATTTATTTGCAAAATCTTTGTTTAAGTTTTATTAATGTTGATTAAAATTAAACATTGCTGTTTGTCTTTTTTATTATGCTAATTTGCATGAAAAAGCAATTTTCCACTCATTACGATATTATAAATATCGATACACCAGTCACAGGAATAAAAAAAATGGGGTCAAGTCACGCCTCAACGACAAAGAACTTACGCGCATGTTGCAAAAAATCCGCTGACGAACCGTTATTTCACTCACGCCATCCACAAAAACCCCAAACAAATACTAACAAAGCATTAAAAAGCTATAAAAAAATTAAACACTGTTCAGCGCCAAATCGTACCACTCATGAGCACCGACCAAACTGCAGTCGCGGATGCAAATTATTTACACCACTGCAACTGCATGCATCCTACACAAAATACGTTCAAAAACCGAACAATACCGTATTCGAAATTCAAATCACAAAAATCGTTTACTATTTATATTTAAAAAAATATTTGCTTGGGAAACGCGGGGATAAACAATACACAACAGTCTTCGGCGCGGCGGCAACAACAATGCTAGGGCGAAATAAGCAAGAAATATTTAACTACCCAAGAGGGGTGGGGGCGGGCACTGGCCCTCAGTATTGGTGCTACGCCTGTGGTAGTTATAGTTTACGTGATACACAGCTCAAATACAAATAATATAAACATTACTCCCGAGCATGCGCGCTGCGAGCAGACAGGGACAGCGATACGCTTCCACAACCATCCAACTACACTTTAAAATACATTTAATGACATCACAAAATGGAACTTTAAAAAATAATGACTTTCGAACTACATTTGGCGGTAGTGTTGGCCTTAAATCGCTTTTTTATACATTAATTTGCATATTTTTGACAGGAACAGAATCGGTTAGAGTTTTGACAGCGCATGCGCGAGTTCAACGAGCGACTGTTATCGACAATGCAGCCTGTTTATTTTTTCGCAACAACTTACCTATCCCTTTCTTATTTTGAATATCGGTTCTAAATTTGAAATTTTCCGTTGGGTTACGGGTAAAGTTTGTAAAGTTGTAAAACGTCACACGTGAGTGTGGTAAAGTTTTCTTATTAAAGAGGGTGGGTAGCAAAAGTTTGGTTATTCTGTTGAAATCATAAGAACTTGTGATATATAAGGTTGTGGAGATAGGAAAGTAATCGTTTTCTGTCTGCGGGAGTTCGAGATGAATTTATTTCAATTATAATCGAATGTGGATTAAGCGCATGCGCTTGGACGCATTCACACCGAACTGTAGGAGAAATAATCAAAAATGAAAAAAATAAAATAAATTAATGTAACCAAAAAATTGGTTGTATAGTTTAATTTTATATCATAAAATTCAACAAAAAAATGTTGATATATATTATGTTATATTAAGACGAGTTAGGACGAAGTTTTCTTTACAAAATAAATTACCTAATTAAATTTTTTTCAAATGACCTGCCATTTCCGTTGAAAAAGTACAAAATTATATATTTCCACTAAAGTATAATATAAAATTATTACTGATAGATATAAATAACACAAGAGTCAAGAAGTTTTTGAGTAGACATTATAACAGTAGACATTATAACAGTAGACATTATAACATAAATAGTGATAATAACTTGTTTACAAAGAATTTTACAGTTAGTGTTAGTCATATTAGTATTTTTTAATTTAATTAAAAAATACTTCACACATTATAAAAAAAATATTACTTCACACAAATATATCTAAAAAAGGATACAAATAAAAAAAACACTTCAGATACCCCGAAGAAATCAATGACAACGCTGCACTCACAAATCTACGCACCTGAACGAAATCCTTATAGCTTTCAAACTTTTTGCAGTAACAATCGGTTATCATATTTTGTTTCATCTGTACTTGATAACAAAACAAATCAGAATAAAAACTAATAATGTGGATTATAAATAAGATGTGTAAAATATTACAAAAATCTCAAAAGTTGTGTCTCTACATTGTTCTTTTGCCGAATGGCACGATACTAAAGCATAATAATGAAATAACTCGCTAACTCAACATTGGTAATCAAAGTGACATAGCTACTATTTTAGTTACCTAATCATTTTAAAAAATCGTGAGATTATTCTCAAAGCAGTTATAGTTAGTTGTGTTTTTTTTTCTAAAATAAATAAGTGTGACTGCGTGCTGTTTTGAATAATTCCTCAAAGTTGCTACATTTTAACATTACCAAAAAATTACCATTAAAATTATTCAAGCAAAATTCATCACATTACTGTATAGAATAAAAAAAAACTGATTAAAATTGTAAATAAAAATATAATATTAGTCAAAGTTATTTTTCCACACAAACTAGATAAATTTATTGTTTATCTCCATATTTATAACTTTATGCCAGAATTATGCGAAGTTGCTGACAAGGCCGACGAGTTCCGCATTTTTAGCATAATTCTAGATTAATTCATATTATTTAATGACGATTTTTTTTTAGTTAAATTAAATTGTATTTCAAAATAATATAACTTTGAATTGAATTAAAATCATACTTAATATTATAAATGCGAAAATTTTGTTGGTTTGTTCCTCTATGACGCAGCAACGGAGCAACGGATTGACTTTTTTGGCATGGATATAGTTCAAGGGCCGGAAAGTGACATAGGACTTTTATCCCGAAAAAATATAAGGTTCCTGTGGGATAGCACAAAAAACAAAATACCACGCGGACGGAGTCCCGGGCAAAAGCTAGTCTTAATATAAATCAAAATTGTTTCTATAAAAATAAATGAATATAATATATTTATGTCTACTGGTAATAAATTCATTGAAACAATTTTAATTAATAGTCTTATAAAAATATATATACATAGATTTTATAAGATTACTCTATCCCACTGCAGGGTTCTAGTGTTTTTGAACTTATTATCCATTCATCCATCCATCCATAAACCATAGGGCGTTCACTGCTGGACATAGGCCTGCCCTATAGATCTCCAATAAGACCGGTTGGTAGCGACTTGCATCCAGCGCAATCCTGCAGTCTCAATGAGGCCATCCGTCCACCTTGTGGGTGGACGTCCTACGCTGCGATTGCCAGTACGTGGTCTCTACTCTACAAAGTTATTGTGAGGTATATATCTAACACATTTGTTGTGGTGCGTATGCTAGCTGTGCTGGACAAGGTTGGCACCATACTAAAGCAAATGCCACTAGGCCACCCAGCCCCAGGCTAGGATGCGCGCCACGAAACATTTCATTCGTAGTCTTAGAACGAGACAGCGTTATGGCAAGTATATATCTGTCACTTTTTCACACGTCGAAATTAGTTCTTTTCGTGGCTTTTCGTGGTCGCATGCTGGACTAGCTGGAGCAGAATAGAGAAATCTGTGGGTACAAGTGCGAGTCAGGCTCACACACCGAGGGTTCCGTACAAATCCACAAAATTTCACAAAATTGGCAAGTAAGTTGTTAAAATCTCTATACTTATATCATAATACAAAAATGTTTTTTTTTTCTTTTTTCTCGTCATACTTCGAAAATTACACATTGTTAAAATAATTAAAAACCTGTTGTGCTGATTGCTCTTTTTTATGATACCTTACATGATACAATTTGAATTTTGAACTCATATTTTGTGAATCTAGGCCCTATTTTTTGTGATTTAAAAAAGAAAATCGTTTTCAGATTTATTCCTATATATGTACTCTGAGACAATGCTTCTCGCCAAATTTCATAGTTCTATGTCAACAGGAAGTACCCTGTATAGGTATTGATTTTCGTGAGTGTCGAAATATGCGGTTTTTTACGACATAAACGGCTCTAACTTTTTATACGATAACTGAGAAGTTCTTTTACACAACTGCAAGAGACCATAATAATAATAATAAAATAGATACACGTATATATACGGACAGACGGACAACAAAGTGATCCTATAAGCGTTCCGTTTTTTCCTTTTGAAGTACGGAACCCTAAAAATGAAATGTCACATCTACCGTACCCTAATGTATAATTTGAAGGTAACAATCATAATGTAACAATGAATTTACAGCAGTTTAAGCCGGTTTCTTCTATATTCCCTGCGAAAATTATCTTCCTTATAGTTAAAACTTTTAAAACACCACTTTAATATGATAAATAGGTAACTAAATGAATGAATGAGACGACGAGTTGAAAAGATTAATATTCACCATAAATATTATACATTTACATTTGATTAATTAAAATACATTCATTTTGTTGTGGAGGAATTGAATACGACGATTTATTTTAAGAGTAAGCATTTTAAGATAATCAATCACGTGCTCACTCGCGTACGCACAAATCTATTCTAAGTTTTACTATATTAGACTTTATTAATTTGTTTGAAATTAGAATTTGAAATCATTTTGTTGGTATTACAATCAGTTTACATGATACAACTTTTAGGTAACTTCATTTCTCATTAAGAATGACGCGCGGAATAAGTTCGCAACATACACAACACGCACTCACACATCACATACACACACACACACACACGCAACATAAGTTGTCTTGATTGTCGATATGTGAGGTTTCCACAACACGGGCCTAGAGCCTAGTGTGGGACCACTGTCTGGACTTGGTGTGGATCTACTGTAGTTTTTTTTTAATTGAATGTAGTATTGTGTTGTCCTAATTTATAATATGAATAATTCTATTGTATTCCACTGTATGTTGTCAAAGATAATAAATTACTTTACATTATAGGTATCTCTAGAAGCGGATGGTAAGTATTGGAGAGCAAGACACATTTTGGGTCGCTGCGCCAACAAATATATCTAGTTAGATGAAAAATCTCTACTTTTGAAAATGTATCCCTTTCCTGAAAATTAAGTTTGGAATAATTGAGGAAATATCTTAAGAGAGATGTTTTAGAAAACATTCAAGAAATTGGCACAATAATATCTGTACGTTTGAATTTTGATTTTCGTATATTTAAAAATCTATATTTTTAGTTTTTAGTCTTGAATAAAAATATAGTTTTGTACAGATATACCTACTTGTTTATAGATTTATATCTCCCAAACTAATGCACCTGATTCGCTGTATTTTATTATAGAATCAGGAATATTTCGTATCTACGAGTATATTTCAATAATTAATCTTTAGACATTTTCTGTAGTAAGGGATTCTAGTTTTTAAGTTAGAGTTGCCAATCATATTTTATTACTTATCGTTATTATAATTTTGTGTTGCCAGGATACCAGCCTAACTCAGTTTGGATCCCACTGTTACTTCAACTAGGCCCATACCAGTTAATTTAACAGTTTTGAATCACAGGCAAATTGCATCAATTCCTTTCTTACTAAATAAAAAAATATTCCTTATTTTGTTTAAGTTTTTGAATATCTTTTTCTTCTTAAGATTTTCGGTGTAAAAGCTCCCAAAAGAAGGCCATTGACATTTTTATCGGCAGATGATTTAGGAGCTATCGATTGTCGCTTCACTCGGAACCGGGATTTATGGGACACCTGAGCTGTCGGGGCGCCTGGCACTGGGGCAATCTGGGACATATCTATGCTAATTTCGTTGGAGGTAAGAAGAAAATGAGGACAGTTCTTTTTGTATTTTACGTTAGGCGCGTTTGACTTGACTAAAAATTTAAAACATTTTAATACAACAAGCGCGAACCTAGGTGTATTAAAATGTTACTTATCTGAATGTTACGTGATCTTTTTTGCTCTTAATAAAACCTGCTAGGAAAATAAATAACAGACAATAAAGGTGGTACATGACTTTTCCTGCTGAATCATGAAGTGAATTTTATAGCTATAAACATTCTGAAAGCTATTGCAACCCAAAACTGCTTTTCGAACTGTTAAACCACCACCATAAAACTCAAATAACAATAATAGTCGAAAATTCAGCGCTCAAAGATTTTCTAAATACTTTTTTAAATGTATTTTTTCGAACTTCTAAGTTATTATCTAAGTAGCAACTTTTAACCATGATACACATCGGTAGTTACCTTAACCAACTGGAGAGAGAATCGCCTTTTCAATATTTTTAGCTTAATAACGCACTTTCAAATATTTGGGCATTTTTCTATTTTTACTAAAAAAAACTTGAACCATTTTCTATTTCTAATAAAAAAAACCCGAACCATTTTATAAACAAACTGAAACAAGGTTGCGTAAAATTGAAACTTTTCAGTAGCAAAAAGTCAGGCCCAATTCATAAATATACTATTTAGTCGGTTTTGGAAACGTTAAAAAAATACCAAAAAAATCTAAAAAAAAGACTGCCAGAAGCCAAAGGGTTTTAAAAATAAAAAATATAAATAAATGTACGTTGTAGTCCCGAGTATTTTAAAAGTATTGTCAAAATATATTCTAGGATATAACTCTATACTGAATATTTAAATACTTATTAAGTCATATTTCCAACTTTAGAAAAAAACCTTAACTTTCCTTGAAATAGAGTTTGTATAATTAAAAGCTGCCAGTAGCACAAAGCTTTAAAACCAAATTATTAATTAAAAAGCTTCGTCGTCGCATCGCTTTCATTATAATCATCAAATATTCTCTAAACCGTTCTACTATACTACCCTCTTTGACCCACATTTACGTAGCTCTACAATGCATATTTCCTATTTAATCCTATGTCTAATTTTAGCAAAAAAATACCGAATCTTTCCTTAAAAAGAGATTGTACATAATTTAAAAGTTGTAGGTAGTTGATGTAGGAGTAGCAAAAATCAAGATTATAGTACACTTGTTTTTACCCGCGGATTCGCCCGCATGATATGTTGATTTTTGACGTAATATCATTATAATTTATAGCCTATGTGTTATTTTGATATATAAACTATACTATTGCAAAGTTTCATCTCAATTCGTTCAGTAGTTTTTGCGTGAAAGAGTAACAAACATCCATACATCCATCCATCCATCCATCCATCCTCACAAACTTTCGCGTTTATAATATTAGTAGGATGTATTTCCTATTTTGGTCTGTAGACAAAAAGTACCGAAACTTTCCTTAAAAAAGAGGTTGAAAGCTACCAGTAGCAAACAAAAAGTCAGGTAAAAAAATTCCTATTTTGGCTTTAGAAAAAAAAAGCAAAACTTTCCTTAAAAGAGCTTTCATGAAATTAAAGCTGTCAGTAGCAAAAAGGTTTATAATATAACTATTAATTAATATAGCTTGGTGGCACCGGGAGTTTGGAGACTGTAAATTGTAATTGTATCATCGAAATAATATATTCTTTAAACATCCTACAATATTCTCTACAATAGTTATGAAGCTCTACTATGTATATTTTTTATTTAGCCATAATCTCTGCATTTAGAAAAAAAAACGAAACTTTCTTTCGAATAAGTTGAATAAAATAAAAAGCTGCCAGTCCAAAACAAGTCTCAAGCTTATGTACAATTCCTATTTTTAGGCTATAGAAAAAAACTGAAACTTTCCTTAAAAAGAGGTTGCATAAAATTAAAAGCTGCCAGTAGCAAAAAGGTTTAAAACAAAATTATTAATTAAAAAGCTTTGCGTGGCACCGGGAGTAGTTTGTAGGCCCCGCCCTCTGTAGAGCGACGCCCAGTGGCGCTCAACAGCGACCGCCTACTGTGAGGAGATGGACCGACTTTATTGTAATATTATATTAAGATATTTTTATTTTATTTATTAGGCTTCACATTCATAACTGCACATCAAATACTTACATAAAATTATTGCAATGCTTAGACTAAATGCGCCATCTTTCTTAGAAAGCAACACATGCAATATTTTTTACAAAGTAGAAAAATATTACTATATATTAATATCATACTGTGAAGTACTTTTGTCCGGCTTAGGGTAGGTCTATGACTTTTGTTCCTTTGGGTAGGTTTTTAGCATCAATTTTATTGTTTATTTTTTTTAATACGTAGCATAGGTACAATGATATCGAGATATAGGTACGTGATTTTAAGACGTGTCTAAGATAATTTTAAGTTAAGTAGGTAGGTACAGGTATTAATCTTTAAATTGAGAATAAATAAACATTAATTCATATGGAATCGATTTTAGAAAAGCATGAAAATATGAACAAGTACAACTGTAAAATAACATTCTGTGCAGTTTCTGAGAAAAGATGGTACCAAGTCACGAGTAGTGGCATTAGGTACATTATACATTTACCAATTGACTGAATAAGTACTGCAACGGTATTTTAATAGTCCACTGCTGGATATGGCCCAATCACTCCTCGTGGGTAGACCTATGCCTACCCACTAAGAAGTGAATGGGTCATATCCACCACGCAGCCCCAGTGCTGTAGGTACAAGCTGTAATAAGTACTGGTCTGGTGAAGATAAATTACTTAGATGAAGTAGTAGGTTGTATTGTTGCTGGACATAGGTCTCCCCTAAAGATCTCCAATAAGACCGGTTGGTAGCGGCTTGCTTCCAGCGCGATCGTGCGGTCTTAATGAGATCGTTCGTTCACCTTGCGGGTGGACGTCCTAAGCTGCGCTTGCCGGTACGTGGTCTCCACTCGAGAATTTTTCGACCCCATCGGTCATCAGTCCTCCGCGCTATGTGCCCTGCCCATTGCCACTTCAACCTGCCAATCCGCTGGGCTATATCGGTAACCTTGGTTCTTCTACGGATCCCCTCATTTCTGATTCGATCTCGCAGAGAAACTCCGAGCATAGCCCTCTCCACGGCTCGTTACTACTTATAATATTATAAACGCGAAAGTTTGTGAGGATGGATGGATGTATGGATGTTTGTTACTCTTTCACGCAAAAACTACTGAACGGATTAAGATGAAACTTTGCAATAATATAGCTTATATATCAGAATAACACATAGGCTATAAATTATAATGATATTGCGTCAAAAACAAAAATATCATGCGGGCGAAGCCGCGGGTAAAAACTAGTAACTAGATAATTATATTATCGTTTATTCTATTGATATTACACCTAAGTATAATTTAAGTAGTTCGGGCTCTTAGACTATAAAATCCGACAAATGCTGAATATCGCAATACACTGGCTCCTCGGGGCCGCGAACAATAAAGCGCTAAGCATAGTTTACGAGTAGTGGGGGGTGCCCCCACCCCTACCACTTGTCTCCCCCTACTTTGGGCCCTGGAAGGAGGGGGAGGGTCGATGAGACTAAGGTTTAGTTCGCGGTTATCGGTTTCTCGTCACTTAAAGGGACGTGGATTCATAACTTGACTACTGATTTGAGTTGTCCGTGGAACCCTGTACCTACCAGCCAAGTCCACTGCAGGACGTAGGCCTACGTAGGGTGATTGGGCTATATCCACCAAGCTGGCCCAGTGCGGGTTGGTGGATGGCCGGTGGTAAACGTCTTTCATTTTTGTACTGAACTGCACTGTATCAGCCTTTTAATTGTCCACTGCAGGACGTAGTCCTACCCACGAAGGATGATTTCAAATTAATCATATTATTATTTAGTCAAGTTATTGTTCTAGATTCGTCAAATAAAAAACGTGTTAAATAAAATTAAGAAAGTAAATAATACAAAGCCCAGGCCCCGTCGGCCATCCATTCTATAGGCTGAATCATACAAGTTGGCGGTTGTGAAGTGAGCTACAACTTGCGCGAAACAATCAACGCGCAGCTCTAAGTGACCTTCAGTGGCTTCAGTCAGGTTAAGACTTTGCTCAGGTAACTTCACATCCGCTGACTTATATGACTCGGCCTATTAAGCACTTTATGCTCTGTCGAGCTGCCATTTAAACTTGCTAATCCGTTGGGCTGTGTCCTTAAATAGCTGCTCAAAAAACGAAGCATTACAGCATTCGAGCAAATATATATAGAGTCACAATCATGCAAAAAAAGTGTCCGAGGCAAAACCCTGTCCAAGCTATGTAGCAGGCAGGCTTTCAGTTTGTGGTAAGGCAATTGCAAACCGACTACAACGCCGGGCGATGCCAAAATGCTCGGTTACAAGCACTAATTGATGATTAATTGATGACTGTTTTAGTATTTTATTTTTAGTTTATGTTTGTTTACTTGTTGTCCGCGCATTATTTGGGTGTAATGTCACTTGCTGGTTCCAACAGGACACCAGTGCTGGTTGCTCGCAAGCGCAACCAGCATTACGCTGAGTTGGGACCAGTTTTGTGACAAGGATTTTAGGTATAATACCTACTGTTGTTTTTGTTTGCGTTTTATGATTTGTTTTGTTGTATATTGTTGTTATTGTACCTCTTATTTTTGTTGCAAATAAATTTCTTTCTTTCTTTTCTAATTAGGTGGCATAACGTAAGGTCGAGATTAGAGAAAACGGGTCAATGTAAGTTATTTAAGACGAGGCATCGGGCCGAGAGACACGAAAACGAGTACTTTTGAATGCGCAATGTGAGAGGACGAATGATATTGATTCAAATTTAAAAAATATCATAGATAAGGAAAAATCTTGAAAAATTTAATGAACCGGACAAAATTTTGAAAAGTAATAGACTTTATTAAAAAAAAATACAAATTTCTCACTAAAAAAAAGTTTAATAATTCGAATGCTCAGAATTATCAGCGACAACACCCCATTATTTTTTACGAGTAAAATAGTCTGACCGCTATTCTATTAAATAGACCGAGAAGTTTTTTTTTTATGTGTACATTATGAGTAAATAATTAAAAACTCATTGCCGCCCGCAGCTCTGGCGCGATCCCGTCGAGCGCGACCACGTAAAGTTTGTCCGAGTGAAGGGAGAATTTTCGAAACAATAGTTTATCAATGCGTCACCTTAATGTAAATATCTAAGTCGGTATGTATGACGGCGCTCGGACATTTTTTTACTACTTTCACTTAGGGACTGTGGCTCTGTAGATACTTGCTCGAAGATTGCAGCAGATACATTTGAAGTTGGGTATTGAAATCCAACGGGGCGTATACGTTATCAACTTTTAATACTTACCTAAAGGTTTTATGTAAGACAGTAAACCCAGTATCGGTTGGTCAGGAAAAACCAGCGTTTTACGACTAAAGTTAGGGAAAATACCTTTTATTGGGTATTTTTATATTCATGGCCGGGAGGTGTTCCGTTGGCTATGAAAAGAGCCTCTCTGCGCCCTGATTCTGTATTGAAATAACGTTACATAACGTGTTTAAACCTCTGGTTTCCAAGGAAGCCTAACCTAGGTAGCTATGTCCGTCATATAGCGATCGTAATAAAGCGACTCTCACTTTACAGTGTAAATTATTACTGCTAGCTCTAGGTAATAGTTAAGTAAAGCGTCTGATAAATCGCACAAAATTAGATCACAATATAGACATAAACTCGTAGAACCAAAGCCTAAGTTAGCAATGCACAGTTGTAGCCCAAATTCTATGGCTATAAAAATATTCAATAAATTGCCAAATAATCTAAAAGATATTGAAAGAGAAAACTGTTTCATAAAACAACTAAAAATAATCCTTTTATCGAAATGCTATTACACATTAGACAATTTTTTTATCTAGAGAACATAATAATAAATCGTTCCAATACAAATAATAAAATTGCCATACCCTTATAGGGTCATATGTATCACTATACAAAAGATGAACTAAGAACCGCATGTAAATTTCATATGTTGCAATAAATGATTTAATGATTTTGACTTTAAAATTATTTTATTTTGTTGTGGTTAAAATGGCAATTGGATGAAAAAAAAATACAAACCTAATAGATATCTACATATGAAATAGAGAAAGAGATCATCAGGTATATTTAGGCCTCATAAGTTTATGAGGCCCAACGAGTTAAGGAGAGGGCTATGCTCGGAGTCTCTGTGCGAAATCGAAACGGGAATGCGGAGATCCGCAGAAGAACCAAAGTTACAGACGTAGCCCAGGGAATTGGCAAGTTGAAATGGTAATAAGTAGGGCACATACAACGGAGGACTGAAGGCCGATGGGTTCGAAAAGTTCTCAAGTGGAGACCATGTACCGGCAAGCGTAGGACGTCCACCCACAAGGTGGACGGATGACCTCTTAGGATTTATTTTATTTCATATAGGTTTGCATTTGACTATACACTGCCTGATATTAAGCAGATATGCGGTCTAGGATATAACACGCTTACCTAGAAGATACCTATTTACTCGATATTTGAAGACACCTACATTGTACTTTAGCGGGAAGACAAACTCAGGCAAAGGATTACGCTGAATGGAACTCGTCTTTATTGGAGATCTCTAGGGAAGGCCCATGTCCAGCAGTAGACGTCCGATGGCTAAACGAACTAACGATCGAATGTTCTCTTCGGAAACCGTGGCATTATGTATGCATATATAACGTTCTAGTGACGTCATTTACCGCTGTATTACGGTCGCTACATAACGGGCTCCGTTATCCTAGGACAACAGAGCTTAAGTAATTTTTTTATCGTCTTTTCAACCTGTCGTCGCTCATCGAAACTAACGTAAGAATAAGAAGACCAAAGGGAGAGGAGACCTTTGCCTAGCAGTGGGACAGGACAGGAGTGAATCACCCCGCCAGTCAACTGCTATGACAAAACCTCCTTCGTGTTATAGATATAGAGGTCATATACATTTTCCTTGAAGTACGTATGTAGGCTGTACTACCTACTAACAGTTATGTAGGTATATGAAGCAGTCTAATGAGTTCTTTTGATACTTTAGGATGTCGTTTTACTCAGCCCTAAAATGGCGAGATTTTAAAATGACATATGTACAAAAAAACATAGACGGAATAATTATTGAGAACCTACTTTTTTAGGGTTCCGTACCTCAAAAGGAAAAAACGGAACCCTTATAGGATCACTTTATTGTCCGTCTGTCTGTATATCAAGATATTTTATCTCGAGAACGCGTAAAGTCAACGAGTTGAAATTTAAACCATCTACGGTCTCTTACAGTAGTGAAAAAATCAAACTTTTCGGTTACCATAACAAAAAGTTAGGGCCGTTTATGTCGTAAAAACCGCATATTTTTACACTCAAGGGAATCAAAATCTACAGGGTACTTCCAGTTAACCTAGAACTATGAAATTTGGCAAGAAGCATTGTCTTAGAGTACACATACATGTATAGGAATAAATCTGAAAACTGCACATTTTTAATCAAATCACAAAAAATAGGGCCTAAATACAAAAAAAAATAGGCCCAAAATTCAAAGTGACTCAATAGTATCACGTGGGGTATCAAATGAAAGAGTTTTATTAGCACATGGTAAAACATGTTTACAATGTGTAATTTTCGATGAATGACGAGATTAGTAAAAAAAAAACTTATTTCGATTATTATTAAATAATTTATTTATTCTATAGAGATTTCAACATTTTTACAATTTTGTGAAATTTCCAGTGTTTGTACGGAACCTTTGGTTGTGCGAGCCTGACTCGCATTTGCCCGGTTTTTATTTTAAATCGGGTTACGAAATCCGACATCTTCGTTGTTTATGAATAGATTTCATAAAAACTGAAGTCCATAGAGCTTCATAAAAAGTCAATAAGAATAAAACACAGGGACGTAATAAGGCGCTCTCAGGGCCATAAAGCCAGGGATTGGCCCTTACTTACACAATACATAATTCTAATTGCTTTTCGTATTAGCATCTAACCTACTAATTCCTAAGGTTAGGCCACCAAAGGGAGGCTTAACGTCCGAAATATCTAAAGAACAAACAAGGGTGGGACCATAGAGATGTAGAAAAGACATTTAACCAACGCTCGAGACACGTAAGTGTATGTAGCAAACACATACACCTACCGACTTGGCATTTTTAGTTTTACCTAATAAACCACGAAATGTATCTTTATGAAGATGCAGAATATAGTGATGTATAAGCATGAACACATATATATAATTGAATATAGTGCTCGATGAGTAAAAATAAATAGATCATTGCGGTTTTTTTTTTCATTTATATTTTTTATAATTTATGGCCTTGCGTTTGACATTCTGTCTGATGTTAATCAAATATGCGGTCAAGGGTGAAGCACGCTTACCTAAAATATACCTATTTACTCGGGAGTTGAAGACACCTCTGTGGTAATTTATTGGCGTTATTGGTGGCTGTGAAATTAGATATAAGTTGCGCAAATCCTCTCTCTTGAGCCGCTAACACACGAATATATTGTTACTGCGCAATCACTCACCTCGTGTTCACATGCAGACGCCAAGAAGTTAGATTCAGCATATACGCGTAGTTTTATTAGCGTATGTAGCGCACAAACTAAGGAGTTACTGCGTATATGTCGCGTTTTGTGTTAAATTAGGTTCGCGATAGATCGAGACATATCTCATTTCGCGAGATCTCTGGATGGGACAGATCGGCAATGTTGCCAGTCGATTGTCTGGGAACTTTTGTTCGAATTTTAGGGATTGAAGCTTTTGGTATCGATTTGTTATGATTATGTTTACTTAAAGGTCTCGTTTGTTGATAATTTCTTGACGTCTTAGTCTTATTACTTTATTTTTGACCGACGAACCACCGGAGGAGGTATACAATTCGAAACGTATATATTTTTTATGTATAACCACGCATAACTTCTTTCATAGTAATCCGATTTCAATAATTATTTTTTTATTGGAAAGAGTATACTTCGACATTGGTCCCATTTAAATCTTATCGAAATCGGCTGAGCCATTTTTGATTAATCAACAATAATGTGAAAAATGCTACATCGATCCGTGCGAAATATTCGCGAATTCTGTACACGGGTGAAGTCGGTCATGCTATTTTTTACAAAAAATAATATTTATGATTTAACTAGTCCAGTTATTCATTTGAATGCATTTGACAGATACCTACTGTTAGTTACACAGAATTATAGTTCTGTATATTCGTAAGTCAAGGGTCCTTTATTAAGTAAACAATACTTTAGTGTTGAACATATTATAACTTATTGTTGAAAATGAACATTGTTTGACGTGTTATACTTATTATGAATATTATAAAAATGAATAAGCATAACCGTGTCCTTCCATCCAGTAGCCGTAGGACGTACACTGCTGGATATAGGCCTCCCATATACATTTCCAATAGTCCCGTTTGGAAGCGGTTTGCATCTAACTACTTCCTACGATCTTATTATAACTTCTGCCCACCGACTCGGTGGACGTCCTACGCTGCCATGTCCTTTACTACCATAGGCATGCCTTTTACCTACTAGTAAAGGGCAGGGCAGCAGGTTCAGCGCAGTAAGTCATGGAAAGTACCTGGTAACCTTACCAAATAATCTGTAACTATAACATAATCTTTGCTATAACTGAAGAATAAAAACGTATTACTTAGACAAATAATCCTACTAATATTATAAACGCGAAAGTTTGCGAGTTTGTGAGGATGGATGTTTGTTACTCTTCCACGAACTACCACTTCCACTACTTGAGAAAAACTACAAACGGATTGAGATGAAACTTTGCGATAATATAGTCTATATATCAGAATAACACATAGGCTATAAATTATATTGATATTGCGTAAATGTTCCATAATATAACAATGTGTTAAGTAAGTAGGAAAAATTCTGCTATATCTGCGAGCTATTCTAGAGTGCGCTTTAAGAAATGTCAAAAAAAAAACAACTGTCGAATCGAACAACCGTCAAATCGTTTTTTTATGTTTCTATTTTCCACCTCCTTTATTAATGGTGGTAAGGTAGGGCCTCGGGTTTGAAAGACAGAAAGTGACATAGTCTACTTTTTATCCCGGATAAATAAAGGATTCCCATGTGATAGCACAAAAATCAAAATATCATGCGGGCGAAGCCGCGAGTAAAAACTAGTGTAAGATTAATGAATGTAAGTGATGTAAAGAATGTAAGAGATAACTCACCCGTAGAGGTAACTGCACCATTGGTCTCTGAAACAATAAGAAATATTATAATTACCATCACCGTAATCACCACCATCATTATCATCACCGTAATCATCACCATTTCGACCCTAGGACCACTGCTGCACGTATGACGTACAGTATCTAAATATTTTCAAAAATAATTATTATAAGAAACGATATTAATCGTCTTAAAATTAACATAGTAAAATTAAACAAACTTTGTCCCACATAATTATGTACTTTAAAAAAATACCAACGATGAATGACTTGCAGTATTTCATCAAAAATTCCTACCGAGATATGCATATATCCTATAACTTGAATGCACTACTCGAGATTGACATTATCTTTAGAAGAATGGTAATTAAAGTATTGCTAAATTTTACTCCTACAAAAGCTACGTTCTTCTTCTTCTTTTTTGTTTTAGCGTCGCATTGTTGTGCATTTGCCAGTGTCAAGTATTAAGTTTTAATATGTAATTTTTAGTATATTTTATCAAAATAGTCAGTCGTAGTCACGTCATAGTCCAATAAAGTCGCGGTCAAGTCCAAACACAGTCCAAGTCATACCTCAGTAAAGCAGTGGAGACTTTACTAGAGGCGTCTATGGAGTTTTGGTAACAACACGGAACAATATGATACGTCATATTATATCACTTACCTACACTCATGCACGTAAATCAGCTCATAATCAACGAAATACCACAATTTTTCACTAATTATCACTGATAAAAACGCAAGTTTAACAAAATAATACAATGCGGCGACATGATTTTTCCGCGTTCCCGCCAAAACTCAAAAAAACTGCGTTACAGCTGTAAATGGAACAACGCAGTGTCTGTCGCATACGTCAAAATCACCAGTTGGAATGTCAAAATATTTAAAATTAGGTTAAACTTGGTCTTTTGTCTTTTTCGGAAATTTAAACCCTCCAATTCCAGTGAGAAGGTTCAAATCTCTGATCGTTTTACCTTGCTACTTTTTCCCTTTTTGAATTTGGACATTCGAGATAGCTCAATGCTAGTTTGTGAAACCCTTCGACGTATACATCGAACGAATTACGTAAGTTCAGGTTTATGTCCATCATATTTAAAATGGGACAAAGTGATGTATATCTCTTGATATTTTCGTACGGTTTCTATTACTGTAGTTCTTATTCTATAACTTACCCATATTTTCAAGTCTGACCCGTTGCAACCATTTTCTACAGCTGCCAACCCCATGTCTTAGGTATATTATTTTACGTCGCGATAACAGAAAATATATAATCGCCAAAATATCAATTTGAAAAAAAAAAAAAATAAGAAATCAAAATTGAGTCTTTTCTTTCATAAAATTATACACACTAATTATTATTGTCACTCAAATAAAAAGGAAAAATGTAAGCCGCAAAAATGTGAATTTGAAAAAAAAATCAAGAAATCGAAATTGCGATTTGTCTTTTCTTTCATAAAATTATACACTAAAATTGTCACTCAAAGAAAAAGAACGGGCACAATTAAAAATAAATAGATATTCTTCCTTCACCTTCTTTGTATAACGAATGAATGTCATCTGTTATGTAATGTCACACAGAATAAATGAAAAATAAAATGGAGGAAGTGTAATCAGGGCGGACGCCAATTTTAGATTGCCATAAATATTTTTACTCTATTACACTAGGTATTATAATTATTGCTTTTAATCCGCATTTTTACTGTTCAAAAATATTTTATATTGTATTTATTATTTGTATTTTGATTTAGGTATTGATTGATTTTAACACGCCACTTTAGGTTGCCTTGCAGACTAGTAATATCAACAAACCGGATTTGTTAGCTAAATAACTTCGCAAATAGGATGTAGATTATTTTATAGATATATTTTTTATCTCATTTTATAATATTTATTATTCTTTATCGATATAATGAGTCGTATCAGAAATTAATAGAGCAACCATCACACGGAAAGCTTTTTAACCAAAAAAAGCCAAGTTTATTATGTTTGTAACTGACTACGCCTATTCTAACTAAATTCTAAATCGTCGTTTTAGCTACTGCAGGGCGTAGGTCTACCCAATAAAGGCCGATTAACACATATCATAGAATTCACAGTATCAGCCCTGTACCGTCACAGTAAGTAAGTTCGTATAGACCGGGTGGCTAGCCCTGGTGTTAGAATTTTTAAGGCGCCTGAAGGCCTCTGGCATGGCTAACCGTCACAGTGAAAAATATTCTTTCAGAAACTCTATGAACTGTGTCTATGGTGACCGGTGGTTTGACTGATATGTGTGAATCGGTCTTAAATCTCCAATATTTGGTTTGGATTCTGAGGCCATCTCGTAGGTGGATGTCCTACGCTGCGTATGACGATACGTGGTTTCCACTCGAGAACTTTTAAACCCAATCACTCATCAGTCGTCCGTACTATGTGTCCTACCCTATACCATTTCAACTTGGGTTATGTCAGTCACTTTGGTTCTTCTACGGACCTATTCATTTCTGATTCGTTCCCGCAGAGAGACTCTGAGCATAACCCTCTCCATAGCTTTCACTATTTCATATATTATATATATTTTTTATAATTAATAATAATAATAAATATTTTGGGACATCTTACACACGGCCTCTGACTCCAAACTAAGCAAAGCTTGTGATATGGCTGCCAGAAACTGATATACTATATAGGTATTGTGGATATAGTATATGTATGTGTCGATACGAGTTGTCGTTGATGGCTGCTCGTCAGACCAAATGGCTATCAATGCCGGTGTTCCTCAGGGGTCTGTGCTCTCTGCGACACTCTTCCTACTGCATATCAACGATCTGCTTAAGCCCGGGATCTTTGGGTACGCAGATGACAGTACAGTCGTGGAGAGCTACACATCCGATGTAAGAACCAGCGGGCCACAGATCGAGTTACACAGAGAGGCTATGGTTGAACGTCAACTTAAGTCAACTTAAGTCTGCAGGCGGTATCCGACTGGGGTGATGCTAACCTGGTCAAGTTTAATACCACGAAGGCTCAGGGCTGTCTGTTTTCGGTCAAAAAGAGACCTTTTCAATAGTCTCCCGCTTTCCGTGGTGTCTCCGTTCCGGTAACTGAAAGCTTGGAACTATTAGGTGTTTCACTCTCATCTTCTCTTAACTTTGGCTCTTATATAGAGTCTATAGCCCAATTAGCCTCCAAAAAACTTGGTGTTCTCTCTAAGGTGAGACGGTATTTCACACCTGAGCAACTGTTTAGTCTTTATAAAGCACATGTCAGGTCTTGCATGGAATAGTGCTCTCACCTTTGGGATGGCTCTGCTAAATATCAACTGGAGGCTCTGAAGTCGATTGAGAGGCGAGCCAGGAGGCTGATTGACAACGACACTTTGACTAAGTCGCAGCTGCAAAGTCTTGAGCATCGTCGGAAGGTAGCGTGTTGTCGGCCTTTTACCGAATACACTTCGGAGAGTGCGCCCAGGAGTTGCACAATCTGGTCCCCCTTGCCCTTTTCTTCTATCGTGCGACTATACAGACGCGACCAAAGCGGCCACCCTTTTATGGTGGACATTCCGCGCGTTAGAACCAAGTGTTTCGAATCCTCATTCCTCATACGAACAGCCGGAATGTGGAACGCTTTGCCTGGGTCTGTCTTCTCGTTAAAGTACAACGTGGGTGTCTTCAAATCCCGAAGTAAATAGGTATCTTCTAGTTAAGCGTGCTAGACCCTAGACAGCACATCTGCTTAACATCAGGCAGTGTGTAGTCAAACGCGAACCTATTCGAAATAAAACATGTATAATTATGTTAAATACATACTTATATAGATAGAAACTAAATAATACCCAGACACAAAGCAGACTTATGTCCATCACATAATTATTTGAATTATTTTTCGCAAAAAATAGCAAAGCCGACTTCCACCGCGTATAGAATTCGAATCGATGTGACATCCAAGTACTGTACTGTACCAGCCTTTTTAATAGTCCACTGCAGGACGTAGGCCTACCCACGAAGGGTGATTGGGCCATATCCACCACGCTGGTCCAGTGCCGGATTCACATACGCCAATAACTAAGAATACTGTACTGTAGAGTCTGGCTAACGAAAGTTGAAACTGACAAAGCGCGGCAAATTTAAAAAATATCAGAATGACAGCCCTAAACTGATAGGGAAACACTTTCTCTCACTCACACGATGTAGCATTGTTACCATACTGCGATTTTGATTCTTCCAAATCTTTGGGGGAATCGCAAAAAATCTTTTTTTCTAGCTTTGACTTGTCCTGTAGGAGTTTTATATTCATTATGTTAATTATTTTCTGTTTTTTTGACGTTATTAATATGCTAAACTGAGGCTTTGCATTGCTCTACAAATGATTCAAATGAATTCAACTCGTACCTATCAACTTCATTACGATGAAGATTATAATAATATAATGAATCATTTTGTTCAGTTTAGTACATGAAGTTTGAAAAAGTTTTAAATACTAGGTAAAATACCCCAATTTAAAGGTAAATCCGCGATGGTAGTAGCACCGTGTGTTGTCATTTAAAAAGTTTGCGAAAAATTCCAGTATCAACTTTCGTTCGCCAGACTCTAGTAAGAATTACTACATCGATGATAAATTATGATAATGATAAAAATGATTGCCTCTATGGATGACACATCGATTCGTGAACTATTTGAATTCTGTACACGGTTGAAGTCATGTATGCCATTTTTGGCCAAAAATATTTATTAATAATATAATAATTGCTAGACAGATTTTTTTATCGATTTTGTGGTTCTGTAATCAGCAATTAATCATTTTTATCGTTATCTACCCTGTACAAAACTGTGTCCGACCGTTGAGCACGGATTTTAATATGACGACGAGAGTTAGGTCACAGTCCACCACGCTGGCCAAATGCGGGTTGGTAACATGTGCGCCTCCAGGATTATTTTCAGCTTTCAGTTCAGTGCGGTGCTACAGCATTGCATGCAAGTCACACACACATATATACAGGGTTATTCCGAATCAATTAGTATCTATTTAGGCGCTTATTCTGTACATAAAAACTAACAACTTTTGTTCTGCAACATTTGCCTAAAACAAAAAAAAAATAGTTTTCCATAGAAAAATATCGTTCACCCGAAGATTAACAGACGTTTTGGTAATGAAATATTAGCGAATTAACAGAAAAATGCCAAGTCATGTTGTGGTACACATTTTCCTCTTTTTCTGTCATGTTTCGTCTTGAATATTCATCATACTAAAGAAAATACCGGGTTTTACTCACGTCTAGTATCGCGGCCGGGCCGATAGGAACCCGACCGGATTCGGAGTAATTAGTACTCCTTCGTACACGATAATATTCGGATACGCGCGCTCCCGTCGACTGGCGCACGCGCACACGTTGAAGTGATTGAATATTCATATTCATTTATTCATACAATTTAGTACACGTCATTAATAAGTCATTAATTATTGGCCGACTTATGTATCAACATCAATAAAAAGTTTGCGTAATAGGACATTACATTAATTAATTTAAATTAAACTTATGCATTTAACTATACTGTACAGTTAATAGTCATAGTAGATATTGTTGGATCACAATATAGACTCGTGGGATCACAACTTAGCAATGCATAGTTCCAGCCCGCATTCTATGGCTGTAAAAATATTTAATAAACTGCCAAATAATCTAAAAGATATCGAAAAGGAAAACTGTTTTATAAAACAACTAAACACCATTCTATTATCCAAATGTTATTACATATTAGACGAATTTTTAACGATAAACTAGACACCATTATAATAAATCGTTCTAATACAAATAATAAAATTGCCATACCCTTATGGTCATATGTATAACTATACAAACATGTTAATTAAGAACTGCATGTAAAGGAGACGTCCACAAGTGGTATATTATTTAGAGAAAAATCGAACCAAGATGATGAAAAATCGATCAAATGATGTATATATCACATCATTTGAAAGCTTGTTCTATGAGCTTCCCAAAAAGATTTGATTTAGATTTTTTCACCCCTCCATTTTTTTTACATGCGAAAAATAAATTGTATTAAAAATAACAATACAGCTTATTATTTTTTCTAGTTTAGCAATGATAAAGTGCTTCTATCGTTATTTTACTTGCATTCGTAGCTGATTCTTCCACATTCATATCATAATTTGCTAAAATTAAAAATTATAACCTACCAGTGTGACCAGTTAGTAGGTACAATGTGACTAAAAAACACTTAAAAAGTGTGTCTAACTGGTAAAAATGCTTTTATTTAACAATTTGTAGATTACTTAATCAAGGTTGATAGAGAAAAACTACTGAAATATATTTATTTATCCTAGTAAATTCAAAATTAGTTTTTATAAAATCAGAGGGTCGAAATCTCTTTTTTTGTTTTTAACTGATGTAATAGACTCAGAAAAATATGAATTTTCTCGTAATGTAACGAGTGTTGTGGTTAGAATTTTTGATTATTACTATACCAACCTCCATACATTTTGTGGACATGTCCTTTCATATGTTGCAATAAATGATTTGAGTTTGAGTTTGAGTTTTATAGTTATTCATTAATCAAAATCAATTTGGTAGGATAGAGTACAAAATGCAAATTTCTAGTATCCAATATTATTATTTTGTTTGATATCAGCGTTATCTGCGATTGATGTGAGTAAATAAGCAAGTGTATCACTCACGTACAACGCGCTATCCGGAATGATTTATTAATTACTTATTTGATAAGGATATATACAGGGTTACAGGCTAAGTCGACCTATTCCTTTTAAGGGCGTGTTTCGCGTTTCTGACTGATTTGTCTATGAAACACCCCATCCTAAATCTAACAGTTGTCGAGATATTTGAATTTAATTGTTTTTATACAACACGTTTTTCGGCAATCAGCTTAATTATTTTGAAATGTGTACGTGTAAAAATCAAATAATAGTAGTGTTAACACTACTATTATTTGATTTTTAATTATTTAAATTATTTTTAATAACTACTATTATTTGATTTTTACACGTAAATTAAGATGTTGTATGTCCTCAATAACCAATATTGTACGTAAAATGAATAAATAAGTAATTAATAATGAATAAAGTTTATTTTTCTCTCAACGATATCTGAAAAAATGTCATGGTGACTGTTTTGCAGATGTCCTTAAAAAATCTACATTTTACCGATATCAAATAAGATATAACAATCTAAGGTTTTTGATAAAAAAAAATCATGGAAAAAAACGAAAAACGTGCGGTTTACGTACAATATTGGATATTGAGGTCATACAACAATTAAATGTAAATGTAAAAATCAAATAATAATTGTAATAAGACTAACACATTTCAAAATATCTAAACTAATAGCCGAAAATCGGGTAGGTATATTTTATAAAAAACAATTAAATTCAAATATGTCGAATACGGTTAGATTGAGGATGGGGTACTTCATAGACAAATCAGTCATAAACAATGTAAACTACACACCCTTAAGAGTGCGCCTAAAGCCTTGCGCTTCTTGCATCGCCCGCCATCATCTATGCTGCTTTGTTTAGAGTCGAAAATCGCTGTATCATGCGATTTTCGACTCTAAACAAAGCAGCTTCACGATGATTTGGCTTCGAGCGCCAGCTTACATTTGCCAGGCGACATTTTTTGCGACATTGCGCCAGGTGATATTTTATTTATTTATTCAAAATTTAAGCATGTGTTAAAAAAACTAATTGATTACTTGGCTAGAACATTAGTCTGGCTACGTAATTTGTCAAAAATAATGTAGTGTTGTCGCTGATAATTTCGAGCATTTGAAAAAACATGATTTTTTATGATGCGAAGTTTTTTTTTAAAGTAACCATATTATTTTCTAAAATTCTAAGCGATTACTTTGCTACTAGAGGTTTTTTCCTTTAGTATTTCCTATAGTATATTTTAATATTGATATTTATGTTCGTTACCTTTACACCTTCACACTTTACACCTCTTTAAAAATACACCTTTGGCTTGATTATGGCATTAGGCACCCCCTTAACGAGAGTAGGTCGATTTAGCCTGTAACCCTGTATATTTGCTGACGAACGATGATGCTTGACTACGGCGTCATAAGTATGAGTAAACAGAGATCTTCCAGGTAGGCGTGCTCTATAAATGTGTGTCATCGTGATGTGTGAATCCATCTATCTGCTAGTAGGTCAGTGTCGTCGTTGTTTAGGCCGTAGGACGTCCTCTGCTAGAAAAGGCCTCTTCAATTGATCTCCAATAAGACCGGTTGGATGTAGCTTGCATTCAACGCGATTCTTACTAACCTAATCTTACGCTGCGCTTTCCGTTACGTGCTACGAGTTTTCGACTGCGGTCATCAGTTCTTCGTGCTATACCCTGCCCAATGCCATTTCAACTTGATCGTTCGTAATGCTATGGTGATGTTCGGGCATACAGCTGTCAAGTTGCTAAAATATATATATTTTTTTATAATTTTCTTTTACTTTACGATGACTTCGAAAATTTGCGACATAAATACTATAACAACATACAATCCGTAATTTTTGACTTCAGATAATTGTGCTTTTCGTTTACAATCTTCTTAATTTTTTGGATTTAATGTCGTCACTTATCTGTTCTTTTAGTGGGGCGTTATAATGATTAAAATTTTTAAGTCGAATTTCGCACTTCATGGCACTAATAATTTAATTTAAAATCATGCGACTCCCCTGGTGGGGCAGATTCCACTGGTCTAAAAAGTGAGTGGAATCTGCCCCACCAAGATGGGATGAGTGGGGCAGATTCCACTCCAAAAATGAAGGAGTGGAATCTGCCCCACCAGGGGCGCTTTGGTGGGGCAGAGTGGAAGCACTCGACATAATTTCGGTTACGGCGCCCTCGTTGTCTTGGCCCTCGTACGCACACAGGGGCGGCTCGGCCCTGCTTGAAGCTTACGAGTAAATAATGCTAATATGTCTAGGTCTATTAGGTCAGCGAGGTAGTGGCCCAATCTTCTTAGAGGGTTTACTATAAATAAAATGTTCAGTAGTGGAGAAAAGACTGATGAAAAGGCACGATACAGGAAACGTAATGTGCTCTATTGTTAGCGATATAACTTAGCGGATTAGTAAGTTGAAGTGTGTAGGGTACAATTCACCTCAAACTTATGGCCGATTGGGCATGTTTCACGAATGAATACGTGACCTTCATTCGTGAAACATATATTTATAAATATTTAAGGGGGGGTCCCATACAAAAAACATTATGTTGGAGTTTTTTTGCTCGCTATTAATAATGGCAAGAGGAATGGGGTTCACACACGGTACTGAACCCTTCGTGGTCGAGACCGAGTCGCACTTAGCCGATTTTATTTTTTATGTCGGTGCTCGAATTGTACACCAATCTATTATCCAGTAAAGTATCCTAAGCATGTATTCATGAAGATATATTTTTTGTTTAATTAATACCTCTTGTACACAAAGAACAGGGAAATTGTTTTACCAAGCAACCTACTAAGTAAGTAAATAAGACAGAGTTGTTTTTGTTTGCTCCTCATATCTCAGAGATAGGCTCTTGTAAATACGGAGATAATTCTCAAGCATGTTTATATTATGATTGTAGATTGTGGGCATATACGATATGTAAACTAAAAGACAAGTTTTTAAGCATTTCTTTGAGACAATGTGGGTGAACTGGGGTGAACTCCTCATACGAACAGCCATAATGTGGAACGCTGTGACTGGGTCTGTCTTCCCGCTAAAGTACAACGTGGGACGTGGGTGTCTTCAAATCCCGAGTAAATAGGTATCTTCTAGGTAAGCGTGTTACACACGCATATCTGCTTAATATCAAGCAGTTTGAAGTCAAAATTAAATGTCAACCTACGAAATAATAAAAAAAATGAGAAAATTTTTGAAAAATAGAGCTCCTGTACAATATATGGAAGATTAATTATTGAAATCATTTTTCAATATAAATTATGTCTCTTCCACAGGGTCATAGGTATTAAACGCAAAACCTTTTAAAGGCGAGTCTAGTAAACCTAGACAAACAACTTTTGTTCTAGGACTTTTGTAAAATCAAGAAGAAGAAGAAGAGAAAATCAGCTTTTTCATACAAAAAGTTCGTCAACGCGCGGCGAAATGTATGGAGAAGCAATTTTTTTTGCGAATTTTCAAAAGTCGTAGTGCAAATTTGTTTGTCTAGACCTAGATGTACCTACTAGACCCACCCTTAAAAGGTTTTAAAAGAGATACAATTTATAATAAAAAATATTTTCAATATTAAACTTCCATATTATATTGTACAGAGGCTCTATTTTTGACCGACGAACCACGTACCACCACGAGGAGATATACTCGTACAATTCGACGCGTATATATACATACTAGTTTTTACCCGCGGCTTCGCCCGCATACGCAATATATCATTATAATTTATAGCCTACCTATGTGTTATTCTGATATATAAGCTATATTATTGCAAAGTTTGATCTCGATCCGTTCAGTAGTTTTTGCGTGAAAGAGTAACAAACATCCATACATCCATCCATTCATCCATCCTCACAAACTTTCACGTTTATAATATACGAGTATAAGTAGGAGTAGGAAGTAGGATTTTTATGTATAGCCACGCATAACTTTTTTCATAGTGGTCCGATTTTAATAATTATTTTTTTATTGGAAAGAGTATACTTCTAAATTGGTCCCATTTAAATTTTATCGAAATCTGCTGAGCCATTTTTGATAAATCAACAATAATGTGAAAAATGCTACATCGATCCTTGCGAAATATTCGCGAATTCTGTACACGGGTGAAGTCGTTCATGCTAATTTTTGCAAAAAATCATCTTGTATTATCCCCACATTGGTAAGCCGGCTGCCACCAATTAGTAATTAGGGCAACTTGCACCGTGTAAAGTTTGTACAAAAAGAGAGCCCTCGTGGCGTTACAGTGGACAAACAATAAGATTTTAATCAGCAGCCAAGGAAGGTACCGACTACTTCTCTCTACTAAGAAGCGAGTCTACTGATGAAAACCATCATTATCATCATTTGGTCTTCTCCTCCTTTCAAATCAGACGGAGACAGGAACCAGTCCGAGGTTTCCCTCCTTGCTGGGGCTGGACGCCCTGACACACTGGTCAGGGGGCATTTCTTGGGTGCTTCTCACGCTACTCCAATTCAGCATCTACTGCTGTCTCGGTGTGGACATACTACGTTGGCCGTCCTGGCTTGGGTGGCCATCGCGGCTTTGTGGTGCCCTTTCAGGGCCTCATCAATGTGGCTTCCTATATATCCTCTTCGCCAACATCGTCCTCCTCCTCTGCGTCGGCTAGAAGTAGGTCTCTGGGGAGAGCGAGCCAGTTGCGTACGGACTCGTCGGGCGGTCTAGCGTGGTGCGGTGCGATATTATGCAGGTGGGGGTGTGGTCCGTTGTCTGCGCGATCGTACATGTTGCGCGCGAGTCGGACAACAAACTCCTTCACTGATTCAGCCTTCAGATCCCGGGCAATGCAGTTGTTCCGCACGTACCAACCCGCTCCCGTTATGATCCTCAGCGTGACATTCTGTGATGAAAACCGAATTGGTGTCTACCAAGTATCAATTATAGTTGCACTTTAGTTGTACTACTAATTTTGTTAGGTTGACAACACTGCTCTGTCATTAGCAGTGTTGTCAACGTAACAAAATTAGTATAATGGCACACGGGCGACTTTACCTACGACGCTTCTCGTTTTGCATAATCTCTACATAGTTCTTACGAATTTCAAGTAGGTGTCCACAACAAGCGCACCTGCGCTTATTTATAAAATATCCGGCACCGCGTCCCCGTCATCGATTGTGTATGTTTTCATTCGATTTTCATGTTTATAATAATCGATGAAAGCATTCGATAAATCGATACTAAAGAAATATTGTTTAGATTCGTTCTTCTCGGTCGTTCCGAGTTTACCTTCGGTAAGTTATGTTTTTTATAAACAAAGAGTTTTTGTTTAAGTTCGATAAAGGTGTTTGTTATGGTGTGTGGGTGGTCTAATTTTTTTAAAACAATGACCTAGCTATGCTAATATTGATTTCTTATAGGTATACCTCCTTGCTGGGTAGTTACAGCGTGTCGTATTACAGTATCGTTCAGCAAATTCGCACGTTATAATTACATTGTTGTTTTGCAAGGTGCAAGAACTTTCAGAGCTAGGTATTTACATATACGAGTAGGTATACATATATTATTTGTATGATTTATATAATATACTAGCTTTTACCCGCGGCTTCACCCGCGATATAATTTAAGCTATGTTTATCTTGTCAAAATAATATGGTAACTAAAACAGTAAGTGCGCCACAAAATATTAGCCCCAATTCAATGTGAAACGGTACACAAATATTGTAGCAAATAATCATTTAAAACCCAAAAAACAGCCAATCTCAACTAATTTTGGGCCTTATTAGTAAGCTCCAAGTAGCCCAACGAGCCAGGGAGAGGGCTATGTTCGGAGTTTCTCTGTGAGATCAAATCAGGAATGAAGAGATCCGTAGAAGAACCAAGGTTACCGACATAGCCCAGCGGATTGGCAGGTTGAAATGGCAATGAGCAGGGCACATAGCGCGGAGGACTCATGACCGGTGGAGTCGAAAAGTTCTCGAGTGGAGACCACGTACCGGCAAGCGCAGCGTAGGACGTCCACCCACAAGGTGGACGGATGACCTCATTAGGACAGCAGTATCGCGCTGGATGCAAGCTGCTACCAACCGGTCTTATTAGAATTCATTAGAGGAGGCCTATGTCCATCAGTGGACGTCCTATGGCTGAAATGATGCTGACGATGATATAATATTTATACATTGTACTGTAAGTACCTACTAATGTAATTAATGAACAACTCGCCTCTCACTTTTGCACCTCCTCTCATAGGGTAGAAACATGCTGAGATAATTTAAATAAGACCCTTAGATTACAAGTAAATAATCTAAGATAAGACCTATACTGCCTATACTCATGCTTAGCAAATAAATGAATCTTTAATCTTCTTTACATGGGTGACAGCGGGTGGCATTTTACAACTGAGCGCTACCGTGGATCGGATGATACTTCCAATTGTAGGTCCCGGTTGTTTTAACCGTTTCGACATGTCAGAGGCCTTCAGTTGTTCCATACATTTTATGACAGCCAATGAACTTTTTGCATGGTAACTGTAATATGTTGGAAATCAACAGGGTAGGTCTATGTTCAGCAGTGAAAACGTCTAGATTTTTTCTGCTTATTTCACTGATTAATTTTGTGATTGCAGCGCTTTATTTCTAGCGATTATCAGACCATCCGATTAATTTTTAGATCTTTGTGATCTGTGACACTGACACCGTTAGGATACCTATCTACATTGCCGTGTCTGTGATCTGGCTTTTCTCATTTTATAATACTTGAGACTCCATCACTTATAACTCAGTAGGTACTCAATCATTACCTTTACTTATTTATCCTTCCTTTCTAAAATTATAAATCCCGAAAGTATGTTTGTTGGTTTGTTCCACTTTCACGCAGCAACGAACCAACGGATTAACTTGATTTTTGAATTGACTTGATTTTTGAAATGGATATAGTTTTCAAGACGGAAAGTGACATGGGCTACTTTTTAACCCGAAAAAATAAAAAGTTTCTTCTGGATAGCACAAAAATCAAAAGTACACGCGAGCGAAGCCGGGGGCCAAAGCTAGTTTATAATATATGTAATGTTTACATTAAGATGTTCTGTATACAAATGACAATTTGTCACCTATGCCATAGTTTTCTTTCTTTAATTTATTATTCTTAACTTCGAATGTCTCCATCTACCTACTTCCCTTTTGAGAAACCTTCTAAAAAATATGTTTTTCTCAAAAATGCCGGAGTCACGCCAAAAAGCGCGCTATCATCCAAAATTCTCGAGGGTCCTTTGAAGGTTCTATAAATGCTATTGAAATGCTCGGACTTGCAGTTTTATTGAAAAACGATTGCAAAATATGTTTTGGTTCAGATAAAATTAGACTACTGGTGCCGCGTGGTTCTACTTTTACTGAAGAGAGACGAGCTTTCTTCAGTACAAAAGTTTAAAAAAGTAATGATTTCTGAAAGAATGTTGCTAATTACAGATGAACTTATAAAGAAAATTTTGTGTAAATAGTTAATTTGATCAAAATTGTTAGAGCTGTTTATATAAGCCCAATTTTATAAGTACTTACAAACAAATAAATATAGGTAGGTTAGTACCTACCTTAATTAATTACCGGTAATTTTGTAAATTTCAATTAATGCTTGTTAATAATTTATGCATATCTGAATTGTAAATATTTTGTTTTAGTTGATAAGTACTTAAAATAGAATCTTTATGTTTAGGTTAGGTATTTATGAATAAATTAATTATCTTATATTCTATCTTATATTACTAGAATCGCTAATTTAAGATAGTGATTTTCAAATGAGATCAGTTAATTTACAACCCCAAAAGAATAAAATAACTCCATCGTACCTTTTATTAGTAGATTAGATGAGAAAAAGTAAAAAAATAAGAATAATAGAATAGTTATTCTGATAAAGTAAACTATAAAATAAAGTAGGACCTTATTTTAGCCTCGTAGCTTAAACTAACGTAACTCAACAAATTACGAGTACCTAATGTGAATCCAGTTATGTGATAAAGTAAATAAATGACATCATTAAATGAATATGTCAAATGAGTATATAATATTAGAATATTTAATGTACTTAAAGATAAATGTAACGATATTGAATTCTCTCACCGTTTCAGTTACGTGCTGGTCTTCATCCCTCTGAAGACACATCCAGACACAACCAGCTCCAAATCACTCCACTTTGCAAAGTCCAAAGGTCGCAGGACCACTGACGCCACCCTGCGCTACACCTCATCCGAGCTCTCGAAACGACTGAGCCAATGCAAGTCCGATGTTTTGAATACAATCTGTAACCGAGAGAAAAAACAATAATAAACTCTGTACGCCTTGTACGTTTGTTTGTGTGTAGTTATGTGAGTGTTCCATGATGGTCTACCCTGTCTAATGCTTGGGAGAAATCTAAATATTTGGAAAAGTGTTGGTTGTCGTTGTCGTAGTAGTCTATTGGTACTAACATACTGAACCTAATAATGCAATACTTCTAGTATAAGGTATATGTAGTCAGTAGTATGTAGCGATAAGGTGACATCATTAGACAACAGTACTTAGCACCAGGGCCGGACCGTGAGTTTAGGGGGCACTGATCTTATGCTACTTAGGGCCCTGGGCCTACTATACTATACTATACATACTTTGAGTAATACTACCTAATTACTCAAAGTATGGGATACCAAGATAGAAAGATACAGAGTCAGAGAGGAAACCAGGTAACAATTATTTACTTTGACTTAGTTAGGATCCCCTGGAATCTACGGGGCACTGGACAGAAGCCAAAGAGCTAAATTATAGATCTAGCCTTTCCTAGCATTAACCTTATAAGTAACAAGAACTACCAAGTTTTTTACCGACCAATTTTGTATGGAACAGCTGATTTTAATTATCGAATGCCGGGTTGTCCCCATATTAAAAGCTGTTCATAGTGACTTTCGTATTAGTACAGAGCAAGAACATAATGAATCCTATATGTGTTAAATTGTTAAAAAATCCAATCACATAGGATGTAAGCCGTTACCAACCGATCTTATGAGAAATCCATAGAGGAGGCCTATGTCCAAAAGTGCACGTCCTACGGCGGATAATGATGATGAAAGATGATGATTATTCATTTAAAATAGGCTTTGCAGAAATGCAGTTTATATTAGGGTTTATCACGCTGAACAAGGCGGCCGAAAATGGTTGTCCAACTTAAAACAGTTTCGTGTAAAATGTTGCCAAGACGAGGCTAACTATTATCTATATACAGGGTTATCCAGAACTGGTGTATTTAGTCGAAAGAAGGTGATTCAGATTACTAACAACTTTTAACCGGGTTAACCTAGAATACGAGTAAAAAATCAGCTGTTCCATAATTTTGTCGAATCCGAGTTACAATTTTGTATGGAATAGCTGTTTTTAGGGTTCCGTACCTCAAAAGGAAAAAACGGAACCCTTATAGGATCACTTTGTTGTCCGTCTGTCCGTCTGTGTGTATGTCAAGACTCTTTATCTCGAGAACGAGAACGTAATATTTATAACGAGTATACGTATATCGATGAACTCTTGCTGTTGTGTAAAAGAAAAACTTCTCAGTTGTCGTTTAAAAAAGTTAGAGTCGTTTATGTCGTTAAAAACAGCATATTTCAACACTCACAAAAATCAAAACCTACAGGGTACTTCCCGTTGACATAAAACTATGAAATTTGGCGAAAAGCATTGTCTCAGAGTACACATATAGGAATAAATCTGAAAACTGTACGTTTTTATTTACATCACAAAAAAATAGGGCCTCAAAGTTCACAAAATATGGGCTCAAAATTCAAAGTGAGTAAATCGTATCATGAAAGGTGTCATCTAAAAGAACTTCATTAGCACATGGTTTTTAATTATTTTAACAATGTGTTAGTACGGAACCCTCGATGTGCGAGTCTGACTCGCTCTTGTCCGGTTTTTTTTTATATCATACTAATATTATAAATCCGAAAAGTTTGTTTGTATGTTCCTCTTTCAAGCAGAAACGGAGCAACGGATTGACTTGATTTTTGGCATGGACATAGTTCAAAGGCCGGAAAGTGACATAGGCTGCTTTTTATCCCGAAAAAATAAAATGTTCCTGTGGGATAGCACAAAAGTCAAATTCCACGCGGGCGGAGCCGCGGGCAAAAGCTAGTATATGTATATAGTAAAGTTGTTCATAATAAAAAAATTGACTGCCTCGGTGACTCAGTGGTTAGTGAACCTGACTTCTGGAGCAAATAGGCGTGGGTACGATCCCCACCCAGGGCAAACATTTTTGTGATGAACATGTGTTTGCTCTGTATCTGGGTGTTATTTAGATACTATCTATTATGTAGTATATCAGTCTCTGGCAGCCATATCACAAGCTTTGCTTAGTTTGTGGTCAGAGGCCGTGTGTGAGATGTAAAAAAAATATGGTCTTAATCACCCTCTTTCGGCTTAGTACAGGCTAAACAGATAACCCTGTATACATAGCTGGCACTATCAAAAAGTTATCAGATGTCATTTAGAGCCAAATGTGGTTACTAGTTTTTACCCGCGGCTTCGCCCGCATTATATTTTGATTTTTGACGCAATATCATTAAAATTTATAGCCTATGTGTTATTCTGATATATAAGCTATATTATTGCAAAGTTTCATCTCAATCCGTTCAGTAGTTTTTGCGTGAAAGAGTAACAAACATCCATCCATCCATCCATCCTCACAAACTTTCGCGTTTATAATATTAGTAGGATATAGTTCCCTTGTCAATAGGCCGAATCACACAAGTCGGCGGATGTGAAGTTGTTACAGGCTGCGCAATATCCAATCCCGACTGAAGCTCACATAAAGCTGCGCGTTGATTGGGTTTCACAGCTTGTAGCTAACTTCACATACGCCGACTTGTATGATTCAGCTTATACCTGCCTATTGTACTTTGCTTGGCTCGACTTGACGGCACGCTACCGTTCAATAGATTCTTATAACACACTTTTATCATTATCATCATTATTATCAGCCGTAGGACGTCTACTGCTGGACATAGGCCTCCCCTATTGGTCTCCAATAACACCGGTTGGAAGCGGCTTGCATTCAGCGCGATTCTGCGGTCTTAATAATATCGTCGCTCCACGTAGTCGGTGGACGTCCTACGCTGCGCTTGCCGGTGCGTGGTCTCCATTCAAGAACTTTACTGCCCCATCGGCCATCAGTTCTACGAGCTATGTGCCCTGCCCATTGCCATTTCAACTTACTAATAAGTACTAATATGTTTCATGAGTACGAATTTATTTTTGTTAATCGCACACCCCCGTCTTTACTTGTTCTTTATTCCTATTCCATCCAAAGGTTGCCTGGAAGAGATCGCTTTTAGCGATAAGGCCGCCTTTTTTTACACGCTATAGTTTTTTTAATGTTTTTGTTATCTGTGTTATTTGTGCTCTTCGTGTTAACAATAAAGAATATCTATCTATCTATCTATCTAATCCGTTGGGCTATGTCGGTAACTTTGGTTCGCCTGCGAATCTCCTAATTCATGATTCGATCTCGCAGCGAGACTGCGAGCATAGCCCTCTCCATAACACACTTTACCTACTTGTCCTATATTTCTTTTAAAATTATAGAATAACTTGTCTAAAATCCTCATGACACTATGTAACCCATCAACTGCTAGTTGACAATGACCACGTTTTTCTATTCAAAACATCATACAATATCGCCCCTAACTAGTTTGGTCTATAAACACCTTTCTTACATGCAGTTTCATATACAACCGACAATATTTTTAAAATATGCTCTAGCAATCATAGTTCATGACTAATTTACAATTAACATCAATATAAGACTTCCTCTTATTGTGTGGTACGAATGATTATGTAGAACCTACTTGTTGTACATTTGTTAGGCTAATATTTTATTGCTTAGGACGCTTACTATAGGGCGAATCAAAGGTGACGTCCACAAGTGGTATATTATTCAGAGAAAAATCGAACCAAGATGATACGTCATTTGAAAGCTTGATTTATGGGCTTCCCAAAAATATTTAATTTAGATTTTTTCGCCCCTCCAATTATTTTTTTTTTAATGCGAAAAATAAAGTGTATGAAAAATAACAATACAGCTTATTATTTTTTCTAGTTTAGCAATATTAAAGTGTTATATCGTTATTTTACTTGCATTCGTAGCTGATTCTTCTACATTCATCTCTTAATTTGCTAACATTAAAAAGTATAACCTACCAGTGTGACCAGTTAGTAGGTACAATGTGACAAAAACACTTAAAAACTGTGTCTAATTTGTAATAATGTTTCCATTTAACAATAACGGAGGTTACTTAACCAGGGTTGATAGAGATAAACTAACTATTGAGCCAAATATATTTATTTATCCTAATAGATTCAAAATTAATTTAAAAAAAACGGAGGGCTATTTTTTGTTTTTAACTGTTGTAATAGACTCAGAAAAATATGAACTTTTTCGAAATGTAACGAGTGTTGTGGTTAGAATTTTTGATTATTATTATACCAGCCTCCATACATTTTGTGGACATGTCCTTTGTTGGCGACTTTGACGTAACTTAGCTTCCTGATTGAAGCTCACATAACAACAATAGTTTTCCAAGTAATCCGAAACTGCCAAGTAATTCGAAAATAATGATAAGTATTGTTATCCCAGTATTTCTAATCTATCTCTAGTCATCACTAACTATCACTACATAGTATAAAACAAAGTCGCTTCCCGTTGTCTGTCCCATGTATGCTTATATCTTTCAAACTACGCAACGGATTTTGATGCAGTTTTTTTTTAATAGATAAGTAGAATAATTCCAGAGGAAGGTTTATATGTATAGTAGGTATAATACCTACACCTGTGCGAAGCCGGGGCAGGTCGCTATAGTATCTCATATCATAGTCCCAAACAAGTAAGTAGGTAGGTACAAAAACAACGAGTTGCACTCCGGGAGTGCCGGCAGCAGTGAAAACTTGCTCCCTAATGGAATCACCTAATAATTATTGTTCGATTTATTCCATCCATCCATTCTATCCACTGCTGGACAAAGGACGTACAATGCTGGACAGAAGCCTTCCCTCTGGATCTCCAATAAGACGTCCAGTAATCCGTCCAGTAAATAAATAAAATGTATTTGAAGTTGGGTACTATTGACATATTTTACTTTATGACAATTTAACATAACAAAACGAGCAAATAAAAAAATCAAGAGAGAATGTTGTGAACAAACAAGTGAAGCCAACTAAACTACGCCTCGTCGTGTACAGACAATTACACACACATCCAGGTAACTATAAAACTACGCATTGGCTTGTCAGTCAAATTATGGCGGCGCTACAGCGACACACTCACTCAAGTATAAAAAAAACCGGCTTCAACACTTGACTGTTCAACGACGTTCCCTCTGGATGTTTTTATTTGCTCTGAGAACAAAACTACCTAAAGGTATAAAATTAAAATCAGGTTAAAAATTGTAACTTGATCATTTGTAACATTGAGATATAATGTTTGTAGTAGGTAAGAATATAAATAATAATTATAAAAAGACCCTGAAATATCTATATAGGTATCAGGGGAATAGATGGAGGACGGAAAAAAAAAAAAAAATAAGAAGTCCAACGGTATTTACGAAGTCGTCTACGTTCTACGCTGCGGTTGCCGGTACATATGTGGTCTATTTTTCGACCCCATCTGTCGAATTATTCGCATGAATCTAATTCGCATGTGTTGGGTTAGATTTTAATATTTTTAGTCGTATTAAAGACGCTGAAAAAATATAATAAGTTATCATATTTTCGTACCAATACTTAAACATTTCAACTGAAACTCATTTCTGAAAAGAAAATAAAGTTCCGGAAAAGTTCAAATTTTCACAGCATATGCCATCTACCAGATTATAATCGAACTACAAAGCCGTCAAGTTCTCTAAGCCTCCAACAACGCCACCTATTGAAGATAACCTGTAGCATTGTTTTTTTTTCTGGCACGTCACGCCTGTTGCATACGGCCAGCCAATTGTTTACACAATACAAAAGACCCTTGTTTGTTTTTCGCTAGACGTTTCCTGGTTTGTTTTGTGTGTGAACACACGTATGTGTGTGTGTGTTGGTATGTTTTCACAGCCGCCTGTATGTATACGAGGACGGTACACATACAAAATGTTGTTGTTTGCATGGCCCGACTTGAATAAATTCTGACGATGAAATAATTTTAAATGAATAATGAAAGAAGGTTGCGATACGATTGTTTTCTGTTTCAGCTAAAGGAATCGATACCAACCTCAACTATGACTTTGTTTTTCTTTATTTTACTTCGGAAAATTTTACGCTGTATATTGAAAATGCGCGGTAAAACGTTTTGAATTATTAAAAGGAGTTTGCGATTGTTCAATGTTTCACAGACTTTTAGCTACAAGAATCGATATTTATGAGTATAAACTTCAACTTAGTTTTTATTCATTGTCGGAAAAGTTTGCGGGATAAACATGATAACAATGCGCGGTTAAGTTTTAAAGAAAGATTGAGAATGTTTTAAATTTTGATCTAATAAGGGCTAAAAGAATCAAGTGTTTTCAAGTTCTTCCATTTCCTCTTTTTTAAAGTTTACGAGGCAAAGAGGTTAAAAGTTTGTAAAGTAAAGAAATGAAATTGCAATCGTTCTTTGTTTTAGTTAAATGAATCGATAGTACGGCTTCATCTTTGATGATTATTTTCCTTTTTTACATCAGAAAAGTTTACACAGAAAATATAAAAAATGCGTGGTTATAAGTTTTATACAAATAAAGATGTTTTAGCTTTGATTTTATGAACCTTACCTTTCTCTTACTTATTTTTGATCTGAAAAGTTAACGAAACTATATAACTATGACGAAACCAAAAGAAAATGCGTCATCAAAAGTTTAAAAAATGGAATGTCAAACTAGCAAATAGCAACTCAAGTCATGGTCGAATTAGGAAATGTAAATTAGGTGTTCTCTAATTAAAATCAAGGACGGCTTTTGCTTGCCTCGATATACCTAGTGCGAAATATTAAAAACTTAATGGCTTTTCAACCGTCAACAGCCGTCGCACTCGCACATTTCCAATTTTGTGTATGTACCTAGTCTATAGAGAAACACCGGTAGGTACCTAAGTATACTAAAAGATTATATGACAGTTATTTTTCGCAAAAAAAAAACGCGACACCGTCTTCCACCGAGTACAGAATTCGAATATTACGAATCGATGTGACATCCATGAGCATTTTTCTTGATTTATCAAAAACGGCTGATCCGATTACGATAAAATTTAAATAAAATCACCTCGAAAGTAAATTCATCTCCACAATTGGCGAAAATACCGATGAACATACACAAAAATATACATATAGACGAACGTACCTCCTCCTTTTTGGAAGTCGGTAAATGAAATATGTAGCAAACATCGGATTTTCGTTCGGATTTTAGGTTTCATTCCATAGTAAAAGTTGACCAGACAGTGTGTAAGATTCAATGGAACAAATCAATGGTATTACTGACAGAAAACCAGAATGTCCCCTATTATTTACTTATTTCTTTATTAACTACAATAATATACAATACTACTTTATATGATAAAACTACCTACACTACTACTACATAGGTACATAGAAAGCAATTGGATTATCCACAGAAGGTCTGCTCAAGCCCACTGCCAGTTGGCAGCGTGCCCAGCTTGCTGGCAGCATTGCCACGCTGAATGGCAATGCTTATACGTTGAGCCAAATAAACACCAGCATTTTGGTCACGCGTCGCATCCACCAGACGCTCAGAAAGACTTTTAAAAACAAGATGAGCTCCCGGCCCCACGGACCCAAAGTCTCATCTCCAAATGGTTCAAATATGTAACCACTACCGAGGTTAGCATATTTGCGCCGCTTGTGCTGCTCCGCCGAATTGGCTGCCGCCGCGCCGCTCCAGCCCTACTCTGAGTCTCAGAAAGATGCGACGGTGCCAAAGTAAAGTATTATACTTATTTATATGTGTTGATTGCTATACAGGGTAATTTCTAATCAATTAGCATCCTTTTAGGGTCTTGTGCTGTACATCAAAACTAACAACTTTTGTTCTACGGCTTTTGTCAAAAAAATCAGCTGTTTCATACATTTTGTCGCGGGTGAACGATATTTTTCTATGGAACATCAATTTTTTTTAAATGTTGACTAAAGTCATAGAACAAAAGTTGTTAGTTTTGATGTACAGAATAAGCCCCTGAAAGGATGCTAATTGATTAGAAATAACCCTGTATAGATGACATAATTATGTCTTTATATTTGACTAGATTTTGCCCGCGGCTTCGCCCCACCTGATATTTTGACCTTTGTGCAATCCCTCATTAGGTTCATGAGGGATTGCACACTTTTATTTTTCCGGGATCAAAAGTAGCCTGTGTCATTCTCCGACCTTTCAACTATAACTATCCATACCAAAATCAATCCTACTAATACCAAAGTAAATCCATTGCTGCGTGAAAGAGTAACAAACCACCTACACACTTTCTGATTTATAATATTTAAGTACAGATTGATTAAATTGAAATTTAATTTAAACCTGATTATGTTAATTTCATTGGTACGGGACCGGGGATTCGAACCCACGACCTCACGATTGTAAGGCGGGTGTCACTACCTCTTGACCAACACGGCTTTGCTTTGGAATTTATGTACGGAATTTCACACCACAGCAACAAACCTGCATACTTCCGTAGAAGAAGTTCGATGGCGTATGTGAATCCACCAACCCGCACTGGGCCCGCGTGGTGGATTTGGCCCAATCACCCTTTGTGGGTAGGCTTACGTCCTGCAGTGGACTACTAAAAAGGCTGGTACAGTACAGTACAGTATGTTAATTTTAATTTTATTATTTATAATTATTTTTCATATCAGCTATTTTAGTGATTTTTTATAAATGTAGTTATCTATTAGTTAATTTCCACATGAAAAACCATGCGGGAATTTCCGAAGTACAGATAATACATAAAGGTATGTACTTAGGTACCTACTTAATAAACCATTATTAAAATGCCATAAAAATTACTCATACTATATTTATCATCATAATATATTGTTACGATATCTACTACTTACTTACCTACACGTAAGACCATGACGGAATTTTCGAAACATAAGCATAGGTACGTAAATACGTATTTACCAATATAAATAACCCAAACTATATTTGGTTATCTCGAACGGAAATAGCCTCGATTAATGTTTGCCTAGTGTTTGTAGATTTTACTAATTAATAACTTTAACAGAATACGGCTAAAACTCACGTTATAATTATACGGTCGATCCGCAAGGAATCCAACCAGTTTCGGAGTATTTAGAACTCCATCCTCAGGGAATACGCGCGCCCCCATCGACTGGCGCGCGCGCACTCGTGCGCTCCGTATTCTGTTATAGTTATGATGAATACTCACGGTAGTTTTAATGACTAACTAACTACTAATTAATATAGATATATAAAAATGAAACCCGTTTAAAAATGACCGATTTGGCTTATTTTTTTTTTGTAGTTTTCTAATACTCTGTACAAGGTTCTTACGGAAAGCGAAACGAAGTTCGCCGGGTCCGCTAGTACTTAATATATTAGAAATTCGTGGTTATAAGTTTTAAATAAATCCACCAACCCGCACTGGGCCAGCGTGGTGGATATGACCCAAACACCTTTCGTGGGTAGGCCTACGTCCTGCAGTGGACTATTAAAAAGGCTGGTACAGTACAGTATATAATTTAAACATAGTCCTTTAAACATAGTCAATTATTAACTAGAATCCTCTATTGCATATAGGGTGTGAGAAAAAAGATGTGCTATACATACTATATATATACGTTGTTATAATTTTATTTAGACTCTAGATAATAGTAAAAACCTGCATAATACTGATTAAAATTATAGAAAATAGATAATAGTTCATAATTAAAAAAAATATTTATATTTACACATATATATACAAGGCGAGAGTAAAGTTTGTTAAATATGAATAATAACAATAACAGAAAATAAAATATATACACCTACTTAGAAAATTAATCAAATACCCAGGTAGCAAAGTGACGTCAGTGACGCATAAACGACGTCACTCTTAGGTCATAATAGGGTCGGTCGTTAATGCGTCATCGATGACGTCATAATGTACGTCAATTAAAAGTCATTATTTCGACGTCTCATATTCACCATAAAATTGACGTTTTATTGACGTCCATTTAGGGTCAATATCAGGACGTTCTATATTCGCCACTAAGTAGACGTTTTACTGACGTCCATGTAGGGTCAATATCGGGACGTACCATATTCGCCACAAAGTGTACGTTTTACTGACGTCCATCTAGGGTCAATATCAGGACGTACCATATTCGTCACAAAGTGGACGTTTTACTGACGTCAATTTAGAGTCAAAGTCAGTACGTACCATATTCACCACAAAGTGGACGATTTACTGACGTCTATTCAGGGTCATTATTAGGACGTATCATATTCGTCTCTGGTGGACGTTTTACTGACGTCCATTTAGGGTCAATATCAGGACGTACCATATTCGCCACAAAGGGGACGTTTTATTTACCTCTATTTAGGGTCAATATTAGGACGTACCATATTCGCCACAAAGTGGAAGATTTACTGACGTCTCTTCTGGGTCATTATTAGGACGTATCATATTCGTCTCTGATGGACGTTTTACTGACGTCCATCTAGGGTCAATATCAGGACGTACCATATTCGTCACAAAGTGGACGTTTTACTGACGTCAATTTAGAGTCAAAGTCAGGACGTACTATATTCACCACAAAGTGGACGATTTACTGACGTCTATTCAGGGTCATTATTAGGACGTATCATATTCGTCTCTGGTGGACGTTTTACTGACGTCCATTTAGGGTCAATATCAGGACGTACCATATTCGCCACAAAGGGGACGTTTTATTGACCTCTATTTAGGGTCAATATTAGGACGTACCATATTCGCCACAAAGTGGATGATTTACTGACGTCTATTTGGGGTCATTATTAGGACGTATCATATTCGTCTCTAGTGGACGTTTTACTGACGTCCATTTAGGGTCAATATCAGGACGTACCATATTCGCCACAAAGGGGACGTTTTATTGACCTCTATTTAGGGTCAATATTAGGACGTACCAAATTCGCCACAAAGTGGAAGATTTACTGACGTCTCTTCAGGGTTATTATTAAGACGTATCATATTCGTCTCTGGTGGACGTTTTACTGACGTCCATTTAGGGTCAATATCAGGACGTACCATATTCGCCACAAAGGGGACGTTTTATTGACCTCTATTTAGGGTCAATATTAAGACGTACCATATTGTACCATATTGTTTGCACGCGCGCTCGCATCGGTGCGGACGTGTTTACTTTTTGTCGCAGCAATTATTTCTATTTAGTTCGATCGCAATGTTTACGTTTTGCCGGGCTTGTAAAAAAGACGTTACCGGTGAACTTATAATGAAGTGTACACTATCAAACTGTGAAAAAGTGTATCATATATTGTGTCTCGGTATTAAAAGACGAGATTTCGAATCTTTTTCTACGGACTATGTGCGCCAATGGATTTGCCCGATGTGTGACAGCACAAAAAGAAAACGTGCTGGGAATGACACGCCAGTTCGCACTCCAGAACATAGGAAGTTACCAACAATAGCGAGCCCTAATTATGTCAATAACCAACGGGGTAGCAAGTGCAGTCAAATGGAAGTTTCCGTGCTGGAGAATGACGGCGGTTTGTTATCAGAATTCCAAGAATTTCGTCGGGAACTTAGAAAAAGATTACATACGCAAGTCCAACATATTTTACAAATTCAAAATGTATGTTCAGCTACTAATGACGAAATTCTGGTACTAAAGACCGTTATAAAAGATAGGCGATGTTCGTGCGATTTGACCTCAATAGATACCTACTTAAAATGCTTTGCGACCGCAACCAGCGCATCGAGTGATTGTAATGTAATGCACAAACAAATCAAATAATTTCAAGTGTCAGCAAAAGTCCGATGCAGGTGCAGAAACAAGTTAACACCAACCTGATTAGTGATAACAGTGCATTAGTAATTTCTCCAAGAGAGAATAAATAGTTAATCTAAATGTGCCATAGTCATAAAATTGCTATGGGATCGACATTGTAATTTTAAGACTATGGATTCATAACAATTATTGATTATATATAACAGTCTATGTATGTATATACTTCTTGAATATAAATCTATTATGCTACTTACATTGTTTTGTTTGGTTTCATCCATAGTCCTAAGAGTCTGTTCAGGGTACGTGTATAATATAGGATGCCTGCTATCGCAAACTAAATTCTAAATTCTTTTCGTCATTTACTTTGTTCACAGGAAAGTGACTGGGCTGTACATATATTAGGGCAGCCATCGTCGTTGGAGTATCGTCATTTACTTAGTTCACAGGGACTGGGCCATACATACAAAGGCAGCCGCCGACATAATAGTGACGTCATACACAGGATTCATAGTAACGTCACTATGAATACTGTATATGACGTCACTCCAACGTTAGTGTCTACCTTAATATGTACGGCCCAGTAACGTCCCTATGAGTACAGTAAATGACGTCTCTTCAACGTAAGTGGCTGCCCTAATATGTGCGGCTTAGTGACGTCTTTATGAATACAGTAAATGACGTCGCTCCAACGTCAGTGGCTGCTCTAATATGTACGGCCTAGTGACGTCCTTATGAATACAGTGAATGACGTCGCTCCAACGTCAGTGGCTGCCCTATTATAAACGTCCAAGTGTCGTCTCTATGAATGCAGTATATGACGTCACTCCAATGTCAGTATATGGCGTCACTCCAACGTCAGCATATGACGTCACTCCAACGTCAGTATATGGCGTCACTCCAACGTCAGCATATGACGTCACTCCAACGTCAGCATATGACGTCACTCCAACGTCAGTATATGACGTCACTCCAACGTCAGTATATGGCGTCACTCCAACGTCAGCATATGACGTCACTCCAACGTCAGCATATGACGTCACTCCAACGTCAGTATATGACGTCACTCCAACGTCAGCATATGACGTCACTCCAACGTCAGCATATGACGTCACTCCAACGTCAGTATATGGCGTCACTCCAACGTCAGTATATGGCGTCACTCCAACGTCAGTATATGACGTCACTCCAACGTCAGTATATGACGTCACTCCAACGTCAGTATATGGCGTCACTCCAACGTCCTCCAACTTACGTCATGAGGCTGTGACAAATTGTCGTCATCTGAAGAAACTACCGACGTCATGATAATGACGTCTCTTACGTCGAGCAGTACCGTAAACGGACGTCATAATAACGTATAAATGCTACCTGGGTAACCCGCCCCTCATCGTTCCTGGTGCAAAGGTGCCCATAACGCTTGCTGCATTGCCGCGTTGGATGGCGATGGACATTCTTTGCACAACATAATTTTACATCAATTTTCAGCTTCTAGAAGTATTGTAGTCGCAAGACACATTTTTTTTAAATTATAAACGGTTATTCTACCAAACGCTAAGGAAATGTAGCTGACTAACTGCGGGTACGTAGTATTATTATATCTTCTTTGCTGCGGGTCAGTCAGCTGGGTCCCTTACGTTGCGGTGTACAACACCACCATGATAACGCAAGTAATGCCGAAAATTCAGCTCTTAGAAAGTACTTGCATATTTTGCACTTACCTCCCGAGCTATAAGCGCTACTAGAAGTAGAACTACAATTTAGTACATGTAGAGTTGTCAGTAAAGTAGTCTTATAATGTAGCAACATTTTTCTGCACATTATGCAACGCTGTGGCACAACGGAATAGAAACAATGCGATGGGAACGTTTCTTACAAACAAACAGAACAAATAATCTAATTGCCTATAGCGAGTTCTCTACCGGATCGCTCACACCTACATAATGGTAGAGTTAACAACATAGAGCTATAAAGGATTATCGAAAAAGTTTGTCTAATTCCGTGTTGGTCCCATAGTAAAAGTCGTTCATAATAAAGGTCTGGACTGAGAAGTTTTTCTTTTACACAACAGCAAGAGATCATAGATATACGTATATAGTTTAAATTTAAACTCGATATCTTTACGCGTTCCCGAGATAAAGAGTCTTGACATACGGACAGACGGACAACAAAGTGATCCTATAAGGGTTCCGTTTTTTCGTTCTGAGGTACGGAACCCTAAAAATATCAAATTATAAAATGTTTACGATGTTTTTATTTGACCATTTTTTACCAAATTATATACCTACTTGATGCAGGTAGGTAGGTACCTATCTACCGCTCTTCACCCTATGACGCCAGTATGGGTTTTACCTTTATTTTAGTTACGACGTGAGGTTTGCAACAAATGCTTAAGTTTCCGGTTTATTACGTGGATAATTAATGTTAGGGAAAAAATTATAATATTACTAAAAGAAAAACCAACTGCGTAAGGTTGCCTATTATGTCTCTAAATATTACTTATATGGTTAAACAGTTGTTTCTCTCTGTATCCAAAACGAATCCCATCCAAATCCGTTATTACAAACGTCCTTAAGCAGAGCCGGCTGTGAGTTTAGTGAGCCCTGGGCTAATACCTATTGTACTTAGGGACCCAAAAAGGACTCAAGGTGTAGGAAAAAAGACAATAAAATATTTGATTTATAAACCCCTAAAACATTTGCAAGGCTGCAAACCTTAATTAAATAAATAATTTAATAAAATTACTCGTAGGTATATTCAAAAAATAAATGTCAATATAGTTCAGCGCGATAATGCTGCTAGTGTGATGGGGACCTTTGCGCCGGGGACAATCAGGGGGGAGCTTTCTTGGGTGTCTTCAAATTCCGAGTAAATAAGTATCTTCTAAGTAAGCGTGCTACACCCTAGACCGCACATCTGCTTAACATCAGGCTGTGTGTAGTCAAACGCGAACCTATTCGAAATAAAAAATATATATTTAAAAGCTAGTTTTAAGTTGACATTTTTTATTTGAATATTTATTATGAATTTGTGATGTGACTGAATAAATAATTTATAGTTTCGCATTATCGTCGATTGTTTCACTTCGACTTGACTTAGCTGGCGCCCTGGAATCGAGGGGTCCCTGGCATGAAGCTCGAAAAGCCATAAAATAATGCCCTTTCTTTAGAAATTGGATGATGGAATTGTTATCTACCTAATCGTGTCTATAATTAATGTATCTGAGTAAGTAAGCCTTATAATATACCTAGGCTTAATCAAACTTTAACCTACTTACTTTAATAATAAATAAAAGATTTCTCTGTAATAGTACAAAGATAGCGATTAGTAAATTCTTAATAGTATTTTTAGGAACTCAATTGAGGCCAATATTGAAGAAGCCATCGTGAATTTAATATCAACTTAAAATATTGCTGTTTCCTTTTCACTATAAGCATTTGAAAGAGAGAGGAATATTTTAAATTGCTATTAAAACAATGGTGCCCTTAAATTGGGTTTCTAAAAATCCTATTGAGAATTAACAATCGTTTATCAATGTCATTGTTGTTATGTGTAGCTTTTCAACGGGCCATGACAGTCTCACTCGTACATTTACAAGTTTAAGTATACTAAGCGCCACACAAGTCGGCGGATGGAATGAAAAGCCGAAATATGGGCGGGAGCCAGAGAGACGAGACGCCGGGGCATACCCATCCGCCAACCTCATGCCTCCCGCGCGTTCCCTACACCCGTACTCAACACTACGCTACGCGGCGTCGGCATTGTAAACATGCGCAATAATGGCGGCGAAGTGTCATCTGCAGCTAACTTCTCATCTGCCGACTTGTGTGGCGCTTAGTATAATCAAACTTGTATTAGGTATGTACAAGTGAGTCTGCTATGGCTCGTTGAAAAAGTTCAGATTATAGCAAAATCCCTGAATGAATCACCACCAAAAGGCAAGGGGGAAATGTAACGTGTGAATCACGCGCGATAACAAAATATCACTCCGAAAATCATTATAACTTATAATGCTTCATCAGCAATATTCGCGATTAGATAGGTATTATGCCAAATATGTAATAATGTCAAATATGTAATCATCGTGTCGTGAGGCTCGTGGGTTCAAACCCCGAAATGTACTCAATGATAATTATGTATTTTAGGGTTCCGTACCTCAAAAGGAAAAAAACGGAACCCTTATAGGATCACTTTGTTGTCCGTCTGCCCGTCTGTCCGTCTGTGTGTATGTCAAGACTCTTTATCTCAAGAACGCGTAAAGATATCGAGTTCAAATTTAAACTGTATACTTATATCTATGGTGCCTTGCAGTTGTGTAAAAGAAAAACTTCTCAGTTATCGTTTAAAAAAGTTACAGCCGTTTATGTCGTAAAAAACCGCTTATTTCGCCACTCACAAAAATCAAAATCTACAGGGTACTTCCCGTTGACATAGAACTATGAAATTTGGCGAGAAGCATTGTCTCAAAGTACACATATAGGAATAAGTCTAAAAACTGTACATTTTTATTTAATTCACAAAAAAATAGGACCTCAAAATTCACAAAATATGGGTTCCAAATTCAAAGTGAGTAAGTCGTATCATGTAAGGTACTCGTATCATATAAAATAACTTCAATAGCACATGCTAAAACAGGTTTTTAATTATTTTAACAATGTGTAATTTTCGACATATGACGAGAAAACTGAAAAAAAAAAAACATTTTTGTCGATCGTTATAGTATAGAGATTTTAACAACTTAGGTACTTCCCAATTTTGTGAAATTTCCTGGATTTGTACGGAACCCTCGGTGTGCGAGCCTGATTCGCACTTGTCCGGTTTTTTTTTAAGTTTTTGATAAGATAAGATAGCTTTATTGATAATAAAAGAACCTAATATTACAAAAAACATTGCGTTATATTGATTCATTTACATGCTCGCCAGGTTTAACATTTTTACGAATAATGAGTAGATGCAATGTTATTAAAAAAAATCACAAAAAAATATTAAATTTATTGACAAAATACGCATTATATTAATAATTATGTCAATCAATTAATAAAAAATACCGCAGGCTGTAAAGAGGCTTTGTAAAGTAAGTAGTACGTTTTAACAAGAATTGAATGAAATCTTTGGGCAGTACTGATTTTCGCAGCACTGGCTTTTCGGTGTGGTTAGTCGACCTACGTTTGGTATTCGACTACTACTCCAGGATGGGTGGCCTCCACTAGGTCGCTCAGTGTACAGGTGTTTGGGCACTGAAGACAGGACAATAAGTGTTGCATTTTCTACACAGCTCCACGGTCGCACTCCACTGAGATCACGTCAGAAAAACCCCATTTTACCATATTGAACTATCAAGCTTTTCATAATCAGAGGGAATAGGTATCTTCTATGTCATAGCGTGCTTCATCATCGACCTGCCCCCCTACCGCCTAAGCAATAGCAATCGTAATAGCAATCGTTTATGACTTCATTTTAGTCATTTGGCACCGCCTATGTCACGTTAGCCATCAATTGCTTTGTGCGGATTGCGAAAGCAATCGTTGAATGAACAACTTTGATGGCTAACGTCACATAGGCGGTGCCAAATGACTAAAATGAAGTCATAAACGATTGCTATTGCTTAGGCGGTAGGGGGGCTGAACGTCGCTTACCTACCTATCATAAGCTAGTCAAGCATGAGACCACGAAAAGATCTCTTTTCGCCGTGTGAAAAAGTGACAGATATATACTTTGCCACACTGAGAGAAAAACTAACAAAAAAATAGTAATCTTTACTAAAATTTTACTAAATCCGAGGACAACAAATGACCTGTAATAAATACAAATCGATTTTTGTTAATGCAATTAGTAGGTATTACAATATCAGTTCTGTTATATCTAGTAAGGTCCCAGTAGCTTCAATAGATTAGCTTGTAATATCTAGTAAAGTCCATAGTACTCTTTACTAAAATGTTACTAATCCCGAAGACAACAAATGCCCTGTTAAAAATACAAATCGATATTTAGTAGGTATTACTAATACCTGTTTTGTTATAGCTAGCAAAGTCAAAGTAAAATCTTAGTAAAGAATACTAAAGATTTTACTAATTCCGAGGACAACAAATGCCCTGTAAAAAATACAAATTGATATTTAGTAGGAATTATTAATACCTGTTTTGTTACATGTAGTAAGGCCCCAGTAGATCCAATAGATTAGTTTTGTAATATCTAGTAAAGTCCTAGTAATTTCGAAATTATAGTTCTGTATCATCTAGTAAACACCTAGTAATTTTGATAGATTAGTTTTGTATTATCTATAAACCCCTAGTAATTTTAATAGAATAGTTTTGTAATATCTAGTCAAGTCTTAGTACTTTCAAAAGTTTAGTTCTGTATCATCTAGTAAACACCTAGTAATTTTGATAGATTAGTTTTGTATTATCAATAAACCCCTAGTAATTTTAATAGAATAGTTTTGTAATATCTAGTAAGCCTTAGTACTTTCGAAAGTTTAGTTCAGTATTATCTAGTAAAAGTCTAGTAGTTTCAATAGCTTAATTTTGTATTATCTAGTTGATTTTTGTAATGTCTAGTTTAGTTCTGTGTTATCAATTTAATAAACCCTTTCCAAGAAAAAGTTATAAAATACTTCAAATTGAAATAATAAAAACTGTATACCTACTTATAACAATTACCTATAAGTATACAGTTTTAAATATTTCAATTTGAAGTGTTTTATAACTTTTTTATGGAAAGGGTTTATTAAGTAGATATCACAGAACTAAACTAGACATTACAAAAACCAACTAGATAATACAAAATTAAGCTATTGAAACTACTTGAGTTACATATCTTACAAAACGAATCTAAGGTGATAAACTAAAAAATCTAAATATAAGTTACAAGGTGAATAATAAAAATAACATAAAAATAAAGATTCACGTGAAGTCATATTATATATTTATTAAGTATTACACATTTATAATATAACACACGAAACAGCCACATGTACAATAAAACATAATTTACATTGCCGGCGAGTATAATGTATTCACGGAGAAATCCAGTTACTCCGTAGATTCTGGGTAAAATTGACAATTTTCACTTACACTGGTTAAATCTGTACTTATGACACTACACTATTAAACACAGTTAGTTGGTACGCACTGAGCTTCATTCTCCATGTTTACTCTACTACACGCAACGACGAAATGGCTGCTGGAAAGGCGGGATCGTATTCACTGAGACCCCAATTACTCAGTAAGATGACTGTATAGCTGTTATAACAATGACTCCTGGGTAAGATTGTCAATTGTCACTCACAGTGTTTAAATCTGTTGGTAAAACACAGTTTGTTGGTACTGAACTTCACTCTCCATGTTTACTCTACTGCAAGCAACTACGAAATGGCTGCTGAAAAGGCGGGATCGTATTCATAAAGCAAAACACACCGGACACTTTACTGGAAATAACAAAACATTTCGTTGAAATTACTTAGCTTATTGCTGGATTTACAAAATAGACCAAAAACTAAATGTTTCTGTTGCATTAACTAAAATATTGTAGTAAAATTACAATAGTGTCTTGAAATTAGTAAAGCCTCATGTTTGAAATTATTTTTCCTTTCAATACAAATGACAATCGTGTTTTGAAAATGATTAAACCCACGCTTGTAATTACAAAACAAGGTAAATCAATTTTTTTTCATCTTCCAAACCAGTGGTATATCAAATACCAATACTTGTCTATACCAGTACCTATCTAGGTACCAACGCGGTGGATTTTTTTTGTAAGTACATAGTACTAATCGCCTAAGCATGTCAAACCCTACGAAGTACTCGTATGATACTTAGTGTACTGAATTACTGAAACTAAAGCCAAAGCCGTCAAATAAGAATATTTCAACGACGTTGGCGGGAACAGAAAACGCGGCATCAGAAAAAAAAATAATGCCAATTAGAATTAATGCTTATGTATTAATTTGAGATTTTTCGAGTGTTAAAGTGTAAACTTATCTCGTATATTATTCCAGTAACTTCAGTGCCCTTACCATGACTTTTGATAGTAAACGTGAACTTTTTTCCGTTTCCGTTTAATAGCTTCATATATTTAACCATACCTTATTAAATTTTAAAGCCAAAAATTTGCTTTTTATTTGTAAGCGTTTAGAATCCAGCAGCTATGTTTATTCTTCATTTTTTTACTCTTTACTCAAGACTTGCCATAGCGTAAAAAAAAATTATTATAATTTGTTCTGGGAAAAATATTGTTACTTACTACTACTTATGATCTAATATTTGCTATTATTAAGCGATAAGTTTACGTTTTACGGCTAATTTTGTCAATTTTATAACTTTGTTTGTTGTTGAAAAGCAATAATGCTTTGTTTGGGAATTTTATTATCTTGTAATTTCAATGGAGATTATTATCGTAAGAGCGCTTATAATGTTTGTTTCTGAAAAAACAGTACGTCATATTTTGATTCCTGTGGGCGAAGCCGCTGGATGCTCATAATAATTAAAGCGTGTTAAGATAAATTAATTATATTTGTTGTACCAAATAAAGTTCTTGCTAAATTTTACAAACGTGTGTTGAAGTTAAATAAGCGTATTATTTGAATTAAAAAAAAAATAATAAAGTATGTTCTTTGGAATTACAAAAAGGGGAAAACTAAATATTATTGTTGTACCAATTAAAGTTATTTCTAATATTTACAAACGCGTGTTGAAATGAATAAGGCATGTTGCTTGGAATTACAAAAACGGAAATACTAAATATTTTTGTTATACCAATTAAAGTTATTTCTAAACATCACAAACGTGTGTTGAAATTAATAAAGCGTGTGGCTTGTTATTACAAAAAGGGAAATATTATATATTTTTGTTGCACCAATTAAAGTTATTTCTAATATTTACAAACGGGTGTTGAAATTAATAAAGCATGTTGCTTGGAATTACAAAAAGGGTAAAACAAAATATTTTTGATGTACCAATTAAAGTTCTTTCTAACAATCACAAACGTGTATTGAAATTAATAAAGCATGCTCTTTGGAATTACAAAAAGGGGGAAAACTAAATATTATTGTTGTACCAATTAAAGTTATTTCTAATAATTACAAACGAGTGTTGAAATTAATAAAGCGTGTCACTTGGAATTACAAAAAGGGAAAAACTAAATATTTTTGTTGTACCAATTACAGTTATTTCTAACATTTACAAACGCGTGTTGAAATTGAAAAAGCATGTTACTTGGAATTACAAAAAGGGTAAAACAAAATATTTTTGTTGTACCAATTAAAGTTCTTTCTAACAATTACTAATGCGTGTTGAAATTAATAAAACGAGATACTTGGAATTACAAAAGGTAAAAACTAAATCTTTTCTTGTACCAATAATTTTATAATTTCTAAAAATTACAAACCCGTGTTGAAATAAATAAAGCGTGTTGCTTGGAATTACAAGAAGGTAAAACTAAATATTTTTGTTGTATCAACTATAGTTAATTCTTAAAATTACAAACGTTTTTTAAAATTGATTAAAATTATTACTTAGAATTACAAAATAGGTAAACTGTTAGAAACACAACTACCTTTTCTTGAAAATAGTAATTGAATTTGCGGAATTTACAAAACTCTAACAATATTTACTATAAATTTGTAATAAATATTAAACTTTTGCAATATCTGCATTTACTAAAATCGTATTTTTGGAATTACAATTACAAAAACAAAACTGTTAGTAAAAAATAATAAAAATTGCAAATACAGCAAAACTTTGCTAAATTATACTAAAATTTAGTGTTTTCGCCAAATACAAAGCACTTTTGTAATATTTAGTGGCGATTTTTTTCTCAGTGCACAACTCGTTCTGACACTTCGAAAGAAATATTTCGTGGCGCGCATCCTAGCCCGGCGCGCGGACATCGACTTGGCATTCTATATTGATGCATGAATATAGAATGCCAAGTCGATGTTCAAAGCTGTTGTCGTTGTCGAAGCTCATGAGCGCGGACTTGTTCGCGATAAAAAAAAAACCTTTGCTCGTAAAGTCGTAACCCACCCTCGTCAACTATACAGGGTTATCCAGAGCTGAAGTAGGTACTAAACCGATTCTGAACAACGAACTATAGGGCCAAACCAGAATTCAAGAAAATACAAATACCAGAATACAATTAATACCTTTTTTCGATTCCGAGTTGATTTTGTATAGAACAGCTGTATTTTTTTCTCGAATTCCGGATTAGCCTCATAGAAAACGTTAATTATTTTATTATGGTCATAATCTTTCAGAGCAACCAGATAAACCTGTATAGCATCGGATTAACATCGTTGCTGGTAAAAACTTATATCGACATAGGCACTTCTATTTGACAATATTGTTTATCGCGTCCTTGTCCAATCTGATAAACAACATCAAAAACACTAGCACCATGATAGGCGGTTTCGTGTGTACTTCTACTAGGTATTACCTAGGTACCTACAATAGGTACCGTGCGAGTACATCCTACCAGAGTCTTTAGTCCAGCAGGCCAATCGCACTAAAAAACTACAGCTGAACCACAATTGAACTTTAACCGTACTTCAACTTTTTGTCTATGTTCGTATCGCGCTAATGATTTTGACAAAAGTTGAAACGCAACTCAATCAGTGTGTTTAGTCTAGGTTTTGCATAGTATACTTAAACTTTCGCGTTTGAGTGTAGCTCCATACATTTTTGTACAGCGCCCCTAGCGGAAACGAGCAAGAACTAGTCGTAAACAGATTTGGTAGTATAAGATTACAAAACGGCAGTTTACATGCTGTTTTGCTGTTTCGTTCAGTCATACACAAAACAGCGTGTAACTTTTTGTATCAAACGGCAGTACGAGTGTGCACTTTGACAATTTACCAACCGTATTTAAAACAGTGAACTTGAAGTTTACTGTTTTCAAACTCACTGAGAAATATTAGGTGAGAGCGTAGGTACATTATTTCTTCAAGAAATTGTGCAGTGTAGCCTTAATGTATTTCGAAGGCTGTATTTTGTCGCAAGATTCATCGCAAAACCCAAAACTTTGCAATCAACTTTGTTAAAACGTAAACATATACTTATGTTTACAAGTCAATACTACGGGTCAAAAGAAAGAAAATCAGCATTACCTAATGCAGAAGACTTACTAAGTAAGAATTAGGTAACTCAACAAGCCCCCTTTGGGTTATATTGACGCATACCAAGCTTGTCAACAAGGAATATAGTATCGTGAATACAACGCTCAACGAGAACCTGTGTCAGTCAACGAAGTCAACAGTTTAGAATTAAGCTCAAACAATAACATCTGAAGACTGCTGCACCAGTCAAATGCTCAAGAGACAAGTTAATGCCAGTGCCAATCCGGAGCATCAAACATAAATCTTCTGCTAAAATAATCTCCTCCTGTGTGTTTTCCACAATGCATGCTAAGTGTAACAATGTGAAAAGAACTCGGTGCTTTTGAGATAAATATGTGTATATCCAGTAGAAATCACACACATATGCAATAGCCTTCCAATTTCTTGTAATTGATTAGGTGACTATCATGCCTGATCTACTATATGTTTGTATTGAATATCTCTTGTTTTTGCTTTAAAATGAACTATCTATTATTATAAATTGCAATATTACTTATACATGTGTGAAACTTGTGTGAAATGCATTGCATAAATTCAAACTTATGAATGTTGGGAAGTAAACATTAAAGCATAGCACAGGATTTTTCCTTTTTTGCCCTTAACTCTATAGGTAGTCAACTGTTCTTGTATGAGCAAAAGACAAGCAGTTGTTAGGGATGATTTATATTAGACCGTGCCGGGCAAAGGCTGTGGATGGGTCACTAATGAGAGACGTTGCATACATTTAATATGAAACTTTATATTATAACGAGGCATAAACATGTCCCTTCTGGGCCCAGCATTGCCTAATATAAATCATCCCTTAATGTAGACAGAAGTTATTTTACTGTTCATTGTGGGAACCTAACTATCAATACACAATAATTAATTACTTACATTTTTCATTTGAATATGTATATTTTATTAAAATAACGAAAATTCATACATTACTAAATGAATTGTAATTATTTATAAAACAATAATTTTATATATTATGAAACAGTGGAAAGCAGCGGCAGGAAAATTTTCAACGTGCTAAACTTTTATTTGTATTCAAGCAGATAGGCTTCTAGTATGCTGTGCTTTCTTCCAGTTGTAACTCGCAGTAGCTACTAGGTTGTTTGTTTACATCGTCTTCACAGCTGAAAAAAAGAAACAATTTATATTAATTTCTACATTTCTCATTCATATGAATGTAGGTAAGATGATTATAAATTGAGGTCTGATAATCTAATCCTAAGCCCTAGGTATTATGGTCAAGTTAAACTAAGAATTTTTGATTTGGATTAAGTAGTGAAAATCACTTGTTGGCTATGAGAAGCACCACCATTATCAGCCGAAGGAAATCCACTGCTGGACATAGGCCTCCCCTATTGATTTCCAATAAGCTGGTTAGAAGCAGCTTGCATCCAGCCCGTTCCTGCAGCCTCAATTATTCATCAGCTGTCTATAGTAATTATATACCTACCCTGAAGACAGCCTACGTTGCACTTGCTGGGGTATGATTTTTGAATTTTCAATGCGCTGAACATTTATTTTTATTCAAGCAGATAAGCTTCTAGTACGCTGTGCTTTTAACTTCCAGTTTGTAACACGCAGTAGCTACTTGGTTGTTTGTTTACATCATCTTCACAGCTGTAAAAAAGAAACAATTTATATTAGGTAATATTAAGTTTTACATTTCTCATTCATATGAATGTAGGTAAAATGATTATAAATTGAGGTCTGACAATATAATCCTAAGCCCAAGGTATTACGGTCAAGTTAAACTAAGAATTTTTGATTTGGATTAAGTAATTAAAATCACTCATTGGCTATGAAAAGCACCATCAATATCATCCGAAGAAAATTCACTGCTGGACATAGGCCTCCCCTATTGATTTCCAATAAACTGGTCAGAAGAGGCTTGCATCCAACCCGTTCCTGCAGCCTTAATTATTCATCAGTCTATAGTAATAATATACCTACTTACCCTGAAGATAGCCTACGTTGCACCCCGGCAAGATGTGGTTTCCATTCGAGTACTTAATTTACAGCCAATATTTCTATGAACTGTTAAGTATTGCTAATTCTTTTTAAATTGAAAATAGTGAACATTGAAATGTAGGAATTAAATAATAAATTCAAATAGGTTATGTTTTGATTCGATTTTTTCCTTGATTTATATCGGCTACCAGGATCAATTTCTAATTTTCCCTAATTTGTGTTATTATTCCCTAAATGTCAATATTTCAAAAAAACATTTCAAACTTATTTGAAACGAAAGTTCTTACTAAATAATTTACGACAATTTCGATTAAATAAATATTTTCCCATTTCACTTAATTCATCTTACTCGTGTCGTATTCTTATTCCGTATAATAATTTGGTGTGTACTTAGGTATCCATAGTCATTCTGACAACCTCGCCTTCATGAATCTGGTTTTGCTTTTAGAAACACCGTTTAACGTCAACCCACACGATGTGCAGTTAAAAGAAGAATTCCAATCCCACTTGATATAATCATTATCCTTTCGTGGCAATGGCTAATTGTTTATTTTTTAAATGAGAGCATCATTACTCTGGCGATTCCAATTATTTTATGACTTTGAAACTGAAATATAGGTAAATCTATAGTAATGAAACTATGAATTATTTTCCTGACAATATTATTATTTTTAATTTAATTTCCCCAAATTTGTGTAATTTTTCCACTAGTTGGTAACCTTTTCGTAAAAGATTATAACTTGACAGTGACAATGATATCTCTCAGCCGAAATTAAAAAAAAAAGTATTCAAGCACATTTGCCAATGTTTATTTTAGAATATTTAATATTTTATCATAAAATAATGTAAATATAATATTGCTCTATTACTTGTTAAATTCCATTCTTTATTGTAAAATAATGTGGATATCGCTATATTACTCATTAAACTTAATTCATGCTGTGATTGATAATCACGAGTAAATTATACAAAATGTTGGTCTATTAATGTTTCTCTTTCCCGCCAATACTATTTAGTTTTCAAGCTTAAACATTGGGTTTAATGTCAAATGCTTGAAAATGGCGACGTATATCCCTATCTCTTATTATCCACTGATGTGTGAAAGAGAAAAATGATGTTCATTCGTTTTCATTCTTGTCACGAAACAGTTGGTTTTGCTGTCTAGACTGTTTGTCATTTGAGACACTTGGACTGCCGAAAATACATCGAACATGCCGTTTCGTGTTTACTCCAGACTCACTACAGTTTGTGAATTGAGTTAACTTGGACTAAGGCTACAGAGTTGGAACGTAACCGCTGTCAGGCGCTGTCAAACGAACGGTTGGTGTATGAAGTTTATTGCAATACCGAATTCTTTAAAGCTAAATCGAAACTTAACTACAATTGCAACCGTACTTTAACTGGATTACAGACGGAACGCAGCTGTTTAAAATTAACGCGATTGGCCTGCAGAGTTTGCGTAGATTACTTAAACTTTCGCGTTCGCGTGTGGCTCCATACATTTTGGTTAGTGCGCTTCCTCCTTTCCGCCAGGGGCGCTATACAACATGTATGAGACATACGGAAACAGCTGTAGTTTCTTACGCGTAAGCCTGGACTAACCCCTCTGATTTTTTTCAGAAATACAGCAAATGATAGAACCTACATGTTCTGCTTCAAAAATTTAGATGACAAATATTTTAAGAATTCAATTTATTTTAATAGATTTCCGAAGCAGTGCTTTTTAACAGACTTCCAAGAAGTAGGGAGGGTTTATGTTCTGAACTGTACTGTATCAGCCTTTTTAATAGTCCTCTGCAGGACGTAGGCCTATCCACGAAGGGTGATTGGGCCATATCCATCACTCTGGCCCAGTTCGAGTTGGTTTCACATACACCATCGAATTTCTTCTACTGATATTATTATGCAGGTTGCCTCACGATGTATTCCTTCACCGAGAAGCCAATGGTGTTAAATTCCGTACATAAATTCCAAAGAACTCGTTGCTACGGGACCGGGATTTGAGCCCACGACCTCACGATTGTAAGGCGGGTGTCACAACCACTAGTCCACCAAGGTTTTATGTTCGTATTATTTTTGTGTATCGATATTTTCGCCAATTGTGAAACAATTGGGAATGAAAAAGTTCTTATTTAGTTCCAAAGGGAGGTGGTCCCAATAAAAATCGGCTGAGCCGTTTTTGAAAAATCAACAATAATGTAAAAATTGTATGCATCAATTCGAAAGAACTATTCGAATTTTGTACACGATGGCAGTTGGTTTTACCATTTTTGGGAAAAATAATTATTAAAAGCTTTTATTTAGTTTCACCTGTCCCGATGTCTGTCATGAAATCGTGCAAATTTATGATCCACTTACCGGTTACCAATAGAGCTGAAATTTTGCACATGTGTAAATCGCGTGACAATGCAATATTATGATGACATAATGCCTTGGAAGAGTTATCCTCCGTCCCTGCATGATGCTGATCTGATGATGGAGCTGGAAGGTGGCCAAATGAACTTCGCAATGAAACGACCTCATCGAGTTTGGGCTCATTTGAATCGTCTCGACGAGTAATTTGTCTTTTAATGGCAACCAGAGTCTGATGATGGAGCTGGAAGGTGGTCATAGGAACTCTGTAATAAAACGACGCAACCCCATCGAGTTTCGGCTCGTTTGATTCGTCTTGGCGAGTACTTGTTCAATAAAAGCTTGTTTTTAAAAAATGATTTTTTAAATATAATTCTTATTCATTGGTCAATTAATTATTTCTTTTGATTTACATAATTTCCCTTTTCAGCAGCTATGGAGAGGGCCTTGCTATCTACGAGATCAAATCAAACATGAGGGTATCCGTAGAAGAACCAAAATTACCGACATAGCCCAGCGGACTGATGGCCGATAGGAACGAAAAGTTCTCGGGTGGAGAGCGCGTATCGGCAAGCGCAACGTAGGATGTCCTACCACGAGATGGACAGATGACAACAAGACCGCAGGATCGCGATGGATGCAAGGTTTGCTCATTTGAGATTCAGGGGTAGTGCTATGTCCAACAGTGGACGTCTTATGGCCGATGGATGGATGATGAATGATGTATTTCCATCTATCATAGATACTTTAGAAAAGGTGTTTTCTATGTTAATAATTTTAGGCTACTATTTCTTATTCTCATCAGTTCGTATTCGTGCATGGTTGCCTGGAAGAAATCGGCACAGGTAATAAGACCGCAGTTTATAATCATATTTGGTCTTAAATGTGTACATAGTATTTAATTTTTGCTATGTTGTTATAAATATTGTTATTGATACCTACAGTTATTATACTTGTTTGAATATTTTTTTTATATATTTTGGGACATCTTACACACGGCCTCTGACCCCAAACTAAGCAAAGCTTGTGTTTTGGCTGCCAGAGACTGATATACTACATAATAATATACTAAACGAAATACATACTTACATAGATAGTAACTAAACAACACCCAGACACAGAGCAAACATTTATTTTCATCACAAAAATATTTGCCCTGGGTGGGGATCGAACCCACGCCTCTTTGATCCAGAAGTTAGGGCCACTAACCACTGAGCCAGTCAAATTGAAATTTAATATTATTACATAACTAAACCCTCTATTCTACATAGAGCTCTATTGCTCTAATTACTTACCTCTACAAAATTCACCGAACGTCCCTCCAGAATCTCAATATCTACTATCTGAGCATTAAAACAATTATCTAAGTTATCTAATTATTCGATAATACACTTATACTTATTACGTGATAAGTGCCGTAATATCTGCCAATTGATACTATATTTAGTTCTAAAGTGAAAAACAAATTGTTTACGTTCCACCGACGCAAGCGCCCGCCTCCTTTGATAACAGCTTGTATGCAAAATAAAATAAATATTTACTCGTAAACCGGCCATTAAATTCACTATACATTGTGGTTAACGGACTGAACTTTCTGGAATGAATGAATGAATGAACTAGGGGGCCAGCGAGCGTTGCGTAGAACAACTATAAGTCGCGGCACGTAAGTCTAGCGCTGAGCGAAGGGAAGAGGGGATGGTTGCGCATGGGTTTAGTATGGCGGTCACAATGCGCAGCCATCCTCTCCACACTACCCTCAGCGCTAAACTTAGGTGCCGCTACCTGTACTTACAGCCTTGGCCAAAAGTATTAGGCACCTTTAAAAAATCAAAATGCATGTTTAATACTTAACCAATAACTGAGCGCTTATCTTAAATGACTTACCGGGGTCATAAATAACTTCTTAGAATATCAAGCGGCTCTTTGTTAAGGTCATAAAACACCTGGTGACCGAAAATAAAGGATTCAGTTTTTATCGGTTCTTATCAGTCAATGTTTGGTCACTTGTGTTCTGGACTCTAACAAGTAAACAAGCTTTCATTTTTGTTGATGTGATTAAATTGACACCTAATTTTGTTAAAAATGCCAAAAAGGAGTGAAATTAGTTTAGAAAATAGAGTAAAAATACAGGGTGCCTAATACTTTTGGCCAAGGCTGGATACTAAGCGCCACACAAATCGACGTTTGTTAGCCGCAGATGACACTTCGCCGTGATTCGCTATTTATTATTTTAACGTGGTGCCGCTGTAATCGTGCCTAATTAATTTAATTTTAATTTTGTCATGATCATTTGTTTTTGATTTGTGATTACAGTTTATTTTAATTTGTAACGATAATTTAGTAATGAGCCGTCCGTATGTAATAATTCAGATGCATGGTCCACAATGTGTCCAGGTGAAAACTTACCGGAAAAACCTAGTTTGCAGAGACTCTGGGACGAGCCGTTAATTAAAATCGCTCAAAACGATCTACTTAATAATTTAACCTCTCCTAAAGATCAAGCTCGTCTTTTAGCATCTGCAAAGCGAGAGTCGGGGTTTTGGCTTCAGGCGCTACCTTCAGCTAATATTGGTACCCTACTCGACAACAATACTTTTGCTCTCTCCATCAGCATCAGAATTGGATCTAACACAAACGAGCGCCTCATTGAACGACGTCATCAACGTGCCGGCCATATTGGAGCCGAACGGTATTGCACGTGATGATGGTAAGAGACCCGACGGTATGACGTTAGTTCCATGGAGTCGTGGTAGACCGCTTGTGTGGGATGCTACCTGCGTCGATACGTTGGCGGCATCTCACATACCTTCCACCTCTAAATCGGCAGGCGCGGCGACAACAACGATTCATATTCTGCCTTTTGTGGCCGAAAACCACAAAAGGCAGAAATATGAATCGCTCGGCGATGGATACATGTTTATGCCTTTTGGAGTAGAAACTTTAGGTCCGTGGGGTCCTAGTGCCTGGCGCTTGTATAAAGATCTATCAAAAAAATTAATAGAAAGAGCAAACGACCCAAGTGCTGGTGCTTACCTCGGTCAAAGACTTAGCCTTGCTATCCAACGGGGTAATGTCACCAGGGGTACTACCGGGGTACTTTGCCAGAGACTTTTTAGGACAGCGACCTCAAAGCAGTTTTTTATTTATAATGTAAATATACCTATAGTCCTATACCCTATAAAAAGTAATTGTTTTAGATACTAGCATCTTAATTAAAAAGTTTAATTATTAATAATTTCATACCTATCATACCAATTTGTACGTATTTGACATTATTATAATATGTTGTCTAAGAATGCATGTAAAAATTATACATAATATGTTGCTATACAGGGTTATTTCTAATCAATTAGTATCCTTTTAGGGGCTTATTCTGTACATCAAAATTAACAACTTTTGTTCTACAACTTTCGTCAAAACTGAAAAAAAATCAGCTGTTCCACACATTTTGTCACGGGTGAACGATGTTTTTCTATAGAAAAACAAAATTATTTTAAGTTTTGTCAAAAGTCGCAGAACAAAGGTTGTTAGTTTTGATGTACAGAATAAGCCCCTAAGAGGATGCTAATTGATTAGAAATAATCATGTATAAATAAATAATTGAATTGAGACGAGAGCAAAATTGTCGAGTCAAAACTGAGACTCTCTCACGTCACACTTCTATCATTCAACTTTCGTTATGCGGAATTGAGATACGGTATGTGCAAATTTTAATTTATAATAAATCGTCATTTTGTCATTTTTTTAATATGATTTTATTATTATGACAAATACTTTTTCTACTACAAGACTATATTTAAAGATTTAAAATATAAGATGCAAGTATTAATATTTAAATGTACATTATGCACTAGGTCATTAAATATAAACCTATACAAAACGAAGAAAAATATTTTTTTCAAAATTGGTTTTGTAAATAAGTGTAATTAATTAGACTTATTTGAACTGTGTTTCACGTGCAATTCAATTTATCTAAGAGAACGAAAACAAAAATAAATCAGATACTTATGCATGTGGAACCTAATAAATAATAATAATAAATATTGGGGGACATCTTACACACGTAGGTATATATATAGTCATATAGTCATATAGCCATTTATTCATAACACCATTTGTTACAAGTTATAAGATATTGTTATAGTCAATAGTTATACGAGTATAGCATCTAGAACATTTTCCTCGCAATTTAAGTTTTAAATTCATTTCAAGATTTAAATTCAGTAAAGGTAAGTATAATGTTTCTCACAAACTGTGACTAAAAATGTACAATTATTTATTTTTGTAGCTTTGCCTAATAAAATATGTCAACAATAAAAATCCTTGAAAATTTAGCTGTTGCGTATAACTCATAATTTTAGCACGCAACTTGTATAATTATGTAAATAATAGATAATCAAAAACAAACCTTGCTCCACACATATAATAATTATTATACCTACAAAACACTTCCGGGTTTCATTTGAATTTTAAATGTGAAAACCAAAATGTACAATATTTAAATATTTGTCTTGAATACTCGTAGGATTGTAATATTTTTGAATTTAGGACTTGTTAAGCGCGGAAGCACGCCCACTTAGAGGTTGCCTAGGCAGATTGTACAACAAAACCGAACAAGTGCGAGTCAGGCTCGCACATCGAGGGTTCCGTACAAACACATTGTTAAAATAATTAAAAACCTGTTTTAGCATGTGCTAATGAAGTTCTTTTATATGATAGCTACGTCACATAGGCGGTGCCAAATGACTAAAATGAAGTCATAAACGATTGCTATTGCTTAGGCGGTCGGGGGCAGGTGAAATTGAGGTCCTAGGCTTGGCTAATAAGTCGTAAAATGTAAACATACACATAAAATTTAAATACCTAAGTCTTTGGAGATTGTATTAAGAGTAATATTAGAGATTAATCCATAAACAACTAAAACCTAAAGCAAATAAAAGCAAATCTCATAAAGCATCTGAAATATAGAGAAAACTCAATAAAAGATTTAAATTTGAACTGAAATACAGAAATAATTCTTTGACAAATGTTAAGATGTGTTATATTTACTTATTGTAATTTTGCCCACTTATTGTAAAATGTATTATATTTTTTTTTAAATAGGTAATATTTTGCGCCAATACTACATTTGTACGTGTAAATACCACAACGTTGTATTTTAAAATGCAGCCTTAAGTGTTTCTCCAACTGCAACATCATAATTGTAATGAAAAAAAAAAACGCCTAAACCTCATTAAATCGCCAATTCTTTACTAATAAGATATATTTTAAAAAGCTATTGAAACAATGAAATAAACGCAGTAGCTATTCACCAAACTACCTATTTCCGCTTGTTAACTATACAAAGCAATTCGCATTGAACATAATTAATTTATGTATCAAGAAGACTAAAATTACTCAAGCTTTAGGTACTGGCCACAATCGCCTAGCGAACGTTAAACAAACAAGGCTCTTTTGGACAACTAGCAACATACGATGTATGAGCCATGTTTTTGGGAAGTAATTAAGTGGTCTGCTGGAAATTTATTTCAGTAAGATGGTCAGCAAAAGAGTCGTGAAATTATAGAGTAGGTGCACTAGTTTTTAAAAATTGGTTGTCATGCATGTTGTGTTTTTGAAAGTGTGTAGAACTACACTTTTATAATAATAGTTACAATAGTCACATATTCATAACTTTGTGTTACAAGTCAAGTCAATAAGTAGAAATAAGATATAATATTATTATAAAATGAATAATGATGAATATTATAACTGAAAATAGAGTAAAATAGTCTAAACATAACTACTGTATTCACTATCTGATTCTATACTATACCGTGGCTCAGATAACACGCTAAATGATAGTTCCTGGTTATTTTAACCTAAACGGTTAATGTCATAAATGTGTTTTACTTAGAGGCCTGCAGGCGGCATAGAAACTCCGACAACAGGGCTAGCCGCCCGGCCTGTACGACTGGCCTTATTTACTTACCGTAACAGTCCACTGCTGAACGTAGCCCTACTCACTTAGGGACCCGTGACTACGCACATAGTCAAGAAATTGACTATTTTTCATGATGCGATTTTTGACGTGACAACGTCTTATAAATTGGTTTGCCGGGTGACACTTCAAGAAACTGCGTTACGCTCCGCTCACGTTATGCGCTCACAATGAGAGCGAGTGAGAGGCACGCGTCATGGTTAGCCCGCCTAAGAGCGAGAGAGACAGACATTTTCAAGTCGTTGTCACGTAAAACTTTCGCCCGTATACCGACTTTACAGGCAACCAATTTTTTTTCCATAGATAAATGCTTTTTAGACCGCTAATTTATTTTTTGATTAACTGTAAATAGATTATAATTTATGAAACAGCTCTTTAGCAGAAATATATTATTAGTAAAGGGTACCTGGTTACACTGCTGACCGTTTCACTCCTATCCGTTTTTTTTCATACACACTACGCATGTGTGCGTCCGTGCGCATGTAGGCGTAACGCGATAGCGTTATCGCTACGAGCCTTGCAAAAATACACAACAAACACAGTATATGTATAAAATCCACATGCTTATACAACACAGGTGTGGTTGTTTTAGTATGACGATAATTAAGTAGGTAAAATAAATAAAAAACGGTCATTTATGGTCGAGGTGTTTGTATGAGATTTCGCGAGAAGTATTTTCTAGTCGTTAGTTTGTTTGATTTGGATATCGCATGTTGCTTTTATTTGTTTAGGCTAATAAGTATACCGTTTGTTCCGGATCCACTTTTTATTTTTTAATTGTGTACAAATAAACCTATTTTAGTTATTTAGCCAATTAACTCAGCGTCATAAAATCATCGTATTTAGTTATCCAAAAGACTCGTGGATGTCATGCCAAAACTGCGTAAGACAAACATGTTATACTTATTTTAGTTTTCATTATTAATTTTACAAATTTATTATTTAGTAAAAAAAGTAAATATCCATCAGATCAGACACAAAGTAGTAATTTCCATACTCTGTACAATGTACATCTTACAGCTTATTTTACAAATTTACAAAAAGTTTTTTCATACTAAATAGTTCACATAATTTATGAGAAGTCAAACTAATATTTTTAGTGGTATTTTTGCTAACAAAATTGTATATACAGAAAATTAACATATTTTGATTTTCAAAACCATACCAAATAATTAGTTATTCATTCTCATCAGCATATCAAGATTTTCAAGACTCAAAAAGTCGCATATTTTTTTCACTCTTGATCTTGATACCATTTCGAGTGTTAAAGAACCGTACTGTTTGTGCCCATTGTGTCCACTCTAAACGCCTTGCAATCTGTAATCCATCATCATTATTAATCAGCCGTAAGACACCACCGTAGAGTCTAGTCCCCTGTAAACTTCCAATATGACCGCATATCGTGATCCAATGGTTTCGATCAGTATGCTGAGTGTGAGTTTTGTCGTAAACATGACGCGCTCGCCGCGAGCGCGTAAGCATGTAATTTGTATGAACTTGCTCTCGCACAAAGTGTTTCAAAAACGCGCCGCTAGTGGCGCTGTACATTTCTTCATACAAATTACATGCTTACGCGCTCGCGGCGAGAACGTCATGTTTATGACAAAACTCAAACTCAGTATACAGATTTTCTGTCCATCTTGTCCGTGGGTGTACTCAGCTGCACTTACCGGTACGTATACCCCATTCGAGAGCATTACGGTTCCGTAATCTATGTACCATGCCCACTGGCCACTGCCACTTGCCGATCTTGGCAATTTCAACAGTAGTTCAACATTTTGAACTAAAAAGTACGTTCAGAAATAGTTATAAAAATTTTCCGAGTACACGTTTTAGCATAAAACTGCGCCTTCCTACTGATAAAACAAAACAACCCAAATAATGTAGTGGCCTCGAAATCTAAATAAATGCCTATCAGCAACGCTTCCGACCTCCTTTTGTTGGCCAAACATTCTGAAACTAGTGCGTGCCTTCATATTTTATAATGCAAAATTTGTTTGACAAGATAACTTGTTACGATACCAAATATTAGATATACTTTTCAATTTTGACTCGAGAATTGTATGACTAACAAGAATAGATATTTGGTTTCTCTCGTGACACTCCTACACTATTCAATAACATTTTACACATCTATCACTTATCATATCAGTTTTAGGACATCCACTTCTGGACATAGACCTCCCCAATGGATCTCCAGTAAGACCGGTTGGAAGTAAGCATCTTGCGTCCAGCGCGATCTTACGGTTTATTAGTCCACCTTATGGGTGGACCTACGCTGCGCTTGCAGATTCGCGGTCTCCACTCGAGAACTTTTCGATCCCGTTGGTTATTGGTCATAAATTTGTGTTCAGCTCTACTACCATTTTAACATGCTAATACACTAAGCTAATTCCGATATACTTGGTTCTTCTACGGAAACAATAAACAATATCGATGAAATTACTAAAATGCCGACAATTAGATTAAAGAGATAAGACAGATTATAGTTGTCAAAAAAGTCACTCTATTTGACATTTATTACACTAATGTTGTGAAATTAACAGTTCTCATAATATACATTTCATTATACATAATAATTATAGCATTCGATACTATTTACGGCCAAGGACGTTCCATGCACTCAATATACTTATATGTAAATAACAATTCAATACAAGCGTTGTTATTGACTAAATGAATCCCTAAACAAGAAAAACAACAGACTTTTTTATGATTTGTCATCATCATAATACTCATAAATAACAATTATCTGATAGTTTAGGCGTTAAATCTGCACAAGACTGGCACCGAATTGAGCGGGGTGACGTATACAAGAGTCCTATGTTCACAGTGGGCAATGACTGGCTATCCTACCCATGAAGACAATGATGATGATAATGATTTATCTAGTTTGAAAATTTTATATATTTTTAAAAGTTTAATTTTCATAGATTAAATTAAGGTTGTGTGGAAATGAAATACTCAAGTGTATACGTAGATTGTAGGTTAATTGTATTGTAGTCAGCTTGACAATGTAACATTTGATAGGACGCAAATAAACAACTATTATTGAATGACAAATCGTACTATCTCGTTATCTATGACGGATGTGGTTTGTATCGCATCACTAAAACCTGTCGATAGGTGGTTTATTATCTCATCAATAATGATTCTAAGATTTTCTAAATATATTAAACAAATATAATTTAAAAAATATAAGTTTTATATTGTTTAAAATTATGGATAAAGTTTATTATGAAGCCAACCCAGAATTCGAGAATAAAAGTCGATCGTATCATACAAAATCGCAACTCAGAATCGACAAAAAATATGATACTGCTGATTTTTTTTCGCGACTCGATACTAGGCCCCGTAGTAAAAGATGTTCATAATATGTAGTGATTTTCATTGCCCTTTCTCGGCTATTCTTAGCCGAGAATATAATCTTATCTAATTAGAACTTTAAAATGAATAGTGCGCTGTAGACATTGGAACTTGACAATGGTCTATGTTCCCAGAAATAATCTCAAATATACATGTTAAATTCGTGAAACTCTCAAAATTAGTGTAAGTATTTATGTATTGGTAAAAATAGAACACACATATATATTTCTATTTACTTTCAAAATGAATATAAGAATTTATAAATAACAAATAAACAAGAACACCTACAGCTCCGATAAACTTCACAAAGTTCAAAATAAACAATCAAAAGGTTAATAGAGATTCTGAATAATACGGTGCTTTTGATTATTATTATGTCACTCTTTTATCGACGCGATGAAATAACAATGGTATAGCTTTAGTATACTTATATACTAAAGTAAATCGATATTTTTATATTGTCGACTAAATCAGACAAATAGAAAAAAATATTTTATTTATTTTCCTTATTTATAATTAAATGAAAAGATACAGTTATTTTAGATTTAGTATAGATTTGTTTTGAATAATTATTAGTTTAATAAATTTATTCGCCACATTATTCCCCATGCGTCCACTAGTCACTGAAAAAAACTTCCCTTATTTAAAAACATGAATGACATGATTAATTTGGCTCCTTGAAGGAACCCTACAAATTTGTAGGCATAATAATAGCTCCTTCATCTATACATGTTGTAAGCTTTTCTCACACCAAATCTTATTCATAGTCTAATTAACCATACATTGCTGGATTAAGCCGATGTTTCATGTCACAAACTTTGGGATCTAATCTGTGCTATGTTATTTTTGCTATGTCTATGTTATATTCAAAATAAAATACGTTTTCTCCAGAAGTATATAGGCACAAATTTTGTCTAGGTATATTTAAAGTAGATGAGTGAATCCCATTGGGCTAAGTTTAGTTAGTTCAGTAGATATAATTGACACCATTGTTTATTTCTTTTTTACTAACTTTTAGTAAGATTAGATAAACATTGTTGTTTTCAGCGGTGGGCCGCGATAGCCGGGGGGCGTGTTACAAGCTCTAGAAAAAAATTCTTTGACCTTAACGTCCATGTTTTTGGGTTCTACAATAAATGCACATTATTGGATTTTATTGAGATAACAGTTCATTAAAAGACAGTTTATCTGTCTATCATAATGTTTGATACTATGCCTTTCCTCCAATGCACCAATTATTTTTGCCTCGGAATAGTCTCGTCACACTCGTGACGTAGTCTGTAAAGGACTCATGTTGTTGATGGACGTTTTTTTTAAAAGACGGACGACTATATACTAAATTATTACTGTAGACACGAATGTGTAGTACATTCGAAATCGAATGGCAAAAAAAAGGTTAGCAAATAACGATTACAAACTCACTTGTACTCTGAATAACATTGAACAACTCAAACTCGGGACAAAAATAAAAATAATAAGAAATAGATGCAAGTGTGAGACGTTACAGTTATAACTGATAACAGCAGTTTATATTAGATATATCATTGATTTAGAGATTGATCTTCGTAATAAACAATTAAAAAAAAACAATTATATAATCAGATTATAATACCACTTCATTAATATTAAGATATTACAAATCATAATTACAATTGGCGTAACATCTTAATTCCGAAAAAAATTTTATGACATCTGACTCTAAATAGTTGCTCAGAGATTGAACGGAAGACAAAAAAGCCCAGCTGAAGAGTCCACAAACCCTTGTTTTTATAATTCCATCCCCTTTATTTGCCTTTCCCAGTCCGGGGCTGGCGCGACTTTTTGGAGATCAAACCCTTTTAAAAATTTCCTACCACGATAATACGTATTATGTTATATAGTGTACATGTATCGTGTATTAGATAGTTTCTAGACGACATAGTTATTCTAGGATATTACAGTACTTACTCATTATTGTTATTATATCAAACCTTTACTATAAGACCAATTACTCTAAAATATTTTAGAGTTGGTCTAAAAAATAGCTATTCTACAAAGACTTTAATTTCCAAAATAATGTCTGCATAATTAAGATTTTTTTGCGATTTCAAGCATCAAGCATCACAGAGTAAATGTTAGTCACAATGTTGTGTGAGACCATTGATAATAATTACTTACCCTATATTCGATATACAAATACACCTTATTTAACAGAATACATAATATAGCAAAGAATTCAAATTAGAATAATAAATAAAATAAATATATATTTGTTGTGTAACATAAACTACACAATATACAATATGTTGTACAAGGGCGGCCTTATCGCCTTTGGCGATGTCTACCAGGCAACCTTTAAACGGACAGGATCATTCGAAAATATGAGTATGGTCGGTGGTGTATACAATACAGTACATACATTGAAATAAATAATAGCAATATAGAAATGAAACCTACAGATACTATAATTAAGAAATATACCTACACAAATCATGATACATCTTATAAATACACATACTTATATACCAATACCTAAATACATATATACATATACCAATTTTAGCTAACACAAGGAAAGATAATGTTGATAAACAAGATTTTTAAATATGTGATTGAATGTGTTTTTGTGATAATATAATGTGTTTTTCTAAGCAGTCTTGCAAGTATGAAATTGCCCTATGGATCCTTTTTATTATGAGAAAAGAACATAATTAGATACCTTGATCAATGCCAAACAAATTTTGGGCTTTATTTGGACTATTTATACCACAATAGTATCAATTAACCTTACACATAACAATTAATTTATGATAAGCCCCAAAAACGCTAACCAGGAAATTCGACGGCTGTTAAACCTTAGCCATGCTGAATAATTAAATAGAAAATAATACTCAATAGATGTTCTTATGGAACAGTCTTGTTTACAACGTTGAAACTCTAATTATGGTTTCAAAAATGGTCCTAATTACAGTAGTTATAATTAATTAATGAGTTTGCCCAGCGACAGAACTAACTCATTGGACATAATTGTTTGTTAATATGCACGTAATAATTAATTGTACGATTATCCTGTTTGGTAATTTTATAGTATATTGCCTAGTGTACTACACAAATTATTCTAATTAGCTTGTATTATTTTTCTATTTAGGTTACAAAGGTTTTTATTTTATTTTTCGACTTGAGCAAGAATTGTTCAAAGTTAATAATAACGTTTGTAAAGTACCCGTACGCTAGCTTTTAAAAACATAGGACGTTGAATAAACTTTTAACATTAATTACATAAACCTTTTTTTTCATAACAACTTTAATCTTATAAAAAAATGTACCCAATTTTAATTTATACCTACTACAGAGGGTTATTTAATTAATATAAGCGCCAACGTTATAGCGACCCACCTTTATTTTCTTTTCTTTTTTTTTATGAAAATCATTAAAACGCCTAAGTCATAATGCATATATTTTGTTTACGCGTATATATTATTAAAAAATCATGTAATATTTTTCTTCGGTAGCTGTATTTTATTTATACAGGGTTATTTCTAATCAATTAGCATCCTTTCAGGGGCTTATTCTGTACATCAAAACTGACAACTTTTGTCAAAACTAAAAAAAAATCAGCTATTCCATACATTTTGTCGCAGGTGAACGATATTTTTCTATGAAACATCAACTTTTTTTTTGAGAATTAACAAAAGTCGTAGAACAAAAGTTGTTAGTTTTGATGTACAGAATAATCCCCTGAGAGGATGCTAATTGGTTAGAAATAACCCTGTATATAACAAATTGTTTTTTTTGTCGAGCTGTTTATTCTAAAATTATATGATCAACGTAGCGATAAAATGTTTGCTAAATATAATTTTATTAGTAATACTAACTAACCAGTCAACTAGCTAAATTTATAAATAGGCACAAGTACCTCGTTGTTGTATAATTTGAGTGTTATGTAAATTTAGAAAAACAAGGAAACGCAAAAATATATAAATAGCTATTATCTATGCAAATAGAATGTTGAGTGGCTTGTTAGGTTCTTTGAGTTTAGGATATTAGGTTTTTGAAAATTTATGTAAATTCGTTTTTAAGGATAATGTATTATGATATTTTTAAGAACTAGTTTTTTTACTTATATTATTTAATATACCCTGGAAACTTATAGGTATAATATGCGAACTTAGGTATGTTATAAGAGATATGGTGTACCTAGGCAACGATTAAATTTTTACTATGTACAGTACAAGCTAAAAATGTTTCTCATTAGGTATTTTAATATAGGCTTAGGTATTTTCTTTTCTCTGATGAACGCTTGAAGATTTAAATATCTTGCCATTAAATTTTAATTACATGAAAACGCATCGCGGTTCTACTTTATAGGTAGTTAAGTACCCTTACTGAAACTTTAGTTAGCAGTTAGATAGTGAAAGAATGTCGACGAACTAATAACAAATACTTTAATACAATTTTCTCGTATACACATAAAATTTGGTGGCGTGATGTCAAAATCAATACCGATAACATGAGATATTCAATAGGTAAGCGAGTACGTGTGTAAACACATTTAGTGACGTTTCATGTCTCGTCATTTTCCTACTTCCATAAAAGGTGGACATAAATTAAAAAGTCAACTCATCAAAGTCTTCGCCTAAATACATGACAAGTTACCTCTCCCTCCTTGTCTCCCCTCTTACACAAAGTGACAATAAGTCGCATACGCACACAGCCGCATTGTTTGTACACTCACACATGCACACAACCGGCTAGGTATTCGGTTTCCCGCCACCGGCGCGAACACGCACACAAAACACGAAGAGCAAACAATACAAACACCAACACACAAGTAAATTTAAACTCACCTCAAAATAAATCCATTAGAAAACACACTTGTTCAAACAACTAGCGCTTAGCCTCGAAAACGCGTTGAAAAAACACTCGGCAGCATCCGATATTGTGTGTTCAACACTTTTCCAAACTTTCTGTGCAGCCTACTTCTTCAACTTCTTGGTTAGCACCTCCGAAACTTCCCGCCAAAACAGTCCTTAGAAAAAAGTTCAAAAACTCGGAAAAAGCGCGCGTTAATCACTCGTGAAATTATCAACTGTCAATTTTTTTCGGTAAACTTCTTTACTAAAAACAAGTAGACAATCAAAAACCAAACTTATTTTCTTTTCAATTGAGTTGCAATTCACAGTCCAAATCACCGGCGCGAGTTCGCGAACATTATTTTTTGCACACAAGAAATCGCTTCCGCAATTGAACTCGCGAGTTTCAATCAAATACTACAACAAAATTAAAGAATCGCGACAAGCGGCCTCAACACTTATTAGCACACGTTACGCGGTAAAAATAAACTATGATTAACTACCATTAAGATTCGCGAAGACAACCGAGGCGGCACCGGCGACCGACATGCGAATGTGTTATGAAAAATAAATAGGTAAATAGGTATGCAAACAAAAAAAACACGAACGATTATAATAATGAACAAAGTGAACCTGCCAATAAAATCGCGAATTTGTTTACCGTGTTGCTATTTCGGTCGCTAGAAGCGGTTTCGATATGAATAATTATTATCGCCGGCGAGCGAACATCGACGCATAGTTGTCGTTTCATAAAACGTGCGCGTTAAAACTGAGTCGAAAGGCTCGCCCCGTGTCGGAGCATAGCGCCGAATAAAATAAACAACAATATACCTAAATAAGCGGCTCGACGGGAGTGGCCGTGTGTGCGTGCCACGCGCCTGTGTGCGTGTGTAAACAAGGGGCGACAGGGCACGTATGACATCCTTGATGAATAATAACAGGCCTGTTTCTTGAGAAGTCTAACAAAACCTGGAAAAACATGAAAATGCTAAATTGTATAAAGAATTTTACAACATAATGATATATACATAAACATAATAACATAACAATATGTAATAATATAGTCTAATAAACAAGTTGCAACTTTTGCTGCCATTTTTTTTACATTTTTGTCTGTCAGGTAATACATAAATTGCATATGCACAAACTGGCTTATCGTGCTTTTGTGAATTATGAAAATGGAAGAAAAAGATAAAATTGTTGCAACATTTCTATTTAAATGTGACGGCATATAAACATTTTAAATTAATAATAATATTTTTTTAGAAGTAAATAAGAAATACAGAGTAAACATTTTACTATGAAAAAGTATTTGAACAATTGACTCTCTGTTGCGATAAATCAACTACAAACGTAAAAGCGTATAATAAAAGACTTCATCAAGCAAGAAAATTGAAAATTGTTAAATTTTGTATCAAACAAACAGATAAGATTATTATTATCAGTTGTAACTAAATCTTCAAAATAGTCATCATAAATAAAAATATAACTGACAAAACAAACGATTAATTAACAATAATATATATATTAAGTTTAAAATCATTCAAAAAACGAAATAATCGATGAATTACCAATAAAAATAATAAAATTAATAATTCATGTAACAAAGTGAATGACAAAACACTTATTTATAAAAAGTTACAAAAAAATAAAACTAAAACAATAGCCGATCAAACAGCTACCAGTTTTACCCCACGCGCCTCGCGAGAATAAACATATGACGTCACCGGCGGGTAAACAAACAAACAAACACATGCGCCGCGCTCATGTTTCCTTAATACAATTATTATTTCGAATGTGGAGCGCGGGTGGGACGGACGCACCACGAGCCGTAGCTGCGTTTTATTTTTAATTTTTGCGAGGTTATGCCATGTGCCGGCTAGGCCTCAACGTAGAACAAAACGGCCTAGCCGATCTTATGCAAATTAAACATTTTTCACGTATTGTATGCACGTTCAACCACGCTTCGCTGAGCGCTTGGTTACGTCTCATGATAATTTAGACATAAGTTTTACTTCCATAATTGAAACACAAATAATTGCTTCATAAGACAAGATACAACAATGTTTAATAGATTTGTACAGGCTCAGATTTTTTTCTTACACATATTTGTTTATTGAAGTTTATTTCCCTTTATTGGAATTATTTGCATAAAAATAATCACAAAAAAAATGTTTTTACGTCACATTTGTACGTATCATAAAATTTATACAACAAACAATCGGTGCCTCACGATAAATATCCGTACCATAAAACATCTTGTCAAATTGACGTCATCGTAAAACAATTATTGTTATTACTTACAAACGTTTATGAATAATCAGTACTTATATCCTTGAAGATATAATAGTGCAAATCATTAATAGTAAACATTTAAATGATAAGTAATTAAGTTTTTGGCGAATTAATAATATGAAAATACGGTCTTGTTTTTAAGCCAAATTCATTTACATTATATAATTAATGAGCAGTTAAATTTAATTTCATATTACCGATAACCTATATAATTATAATTTGAAATATTAATTTGTATAACAATTCGTATTGATATCTTTTTATAGCCAATATATTACAATTGTTGCTCTAATTAGTATTGCAAAATAAGGAAATAAACAACAGTAAACTTCCTTCCGGGGCGACGAAAAATGTTTCTCATAATAAATTATGACAAAACGTGATTATGCGAAAGCGTTGGAGGAATTTGTAAAATGGCATATACCGCGCTCCACTTCAAGGCCGTGACACCGAAATAAAACGTTGGCATGTTTAAAACCCAATAGATTTGTTTTAAGTATTTATTAGATGGATATTAAGATTTGTTTACTTCAAAATATTTTTTTAGTGTTCTGTTTTTTATGATAAGGAAGGCGGTTGAGTGTTTTTATTTTAGTGTCTAGCAGGGCATTTCGTGAGAGTGTGAGCAAGCATTTAATACAGGGTTATCTGCTTGCCCTGAACTAAGCTGAAAAGGAACCACCAGTACCACCATTATGAACTATTTTTACTACGGGGCCAATCCAGCTTTCGAAAAAGAAATCAGCTGTTCCATTCAAAATTACAACTTAAAATAAAAAAAAAAAACAGTTTGGTAAACCCGGTACTTACCTAGAGGATTGTGAAATATTTTTTTTATTCCTTGTAGGTTTGCGTTTGACTACATACTGCCTGATGTTGAGCAGATATGCGGTCTAGAATGTAGCACGCATACCTAGAAGATACCTAATTACTCGGTATTTGAAGACACCCACGTTGTACTTTAGTGGGAAGACAGACCCAGGCAAAGCGGTCCACATTCTGTATTGTATGTATGTATAAAATGAATTATATGTTATCTAATTTATAAAAATCTCGTTTCACAGTGTTTGTTATTGAACTTTTCCAAAATGGCTTGACTCGATTGTATGGTTTTTTTTCGTATAAGTACATTTGCTAGGCCTGAAATAGGTTGTAGGCTACTTTTCAAACGCCTAAGGTGAGGTAGGTGGTCCTAAATTAACGGCCAAGTACCTATGTGTTAAGCTCAAGAGTCGAGGAAGGTTTAGTTCAGTCCATGCGAGCTCCTTGCAGCGCAGAGCCGTTAATCTGTGTAACCCTGAATAGCTCTACCGCTCTACCACCAAAGTCGATTATGTCAATTCCCAAACCTATGCCGTTTTGTATCTGCTTAAAAATCAATTAGGTAGGTAGGTACTACTACCTACATATACATACAATGTAAAGTGTAAGACTGAATGTTAAGCCGTTATCATAAAAGAGTGGTTTTGAAAGGCTTTTGTGAATAATGTTTTTTGTTATTATTACTTTATATACTGTATCACTGCAGGACGTAGGCATAACCACGAAGAGTGATTGGGCCAAATCGACGCCGCGCCGCGCCGGCCCATTGCGGGTTAGTGGATTAGTGGACATAATTATTTAGGCATATTTAATAACAATTTTAAATACAAAATAAAGATAGTTTGACTCGTGCTGTATAAAATGTAGAGCATCATGAATGCCAGGAGATGCTGACCGACATGTATGGGAATGCCCTGCCTACGTCATTGTTTTCTGACAATTACGATTTGGATATCTTCAAGTCAAGAGTGAATAGGTATATTCTACATACTCCATCTTCGGCTACAACTTCGCTTTCCATCAGGCGAGATGGTGGCCAAATGTAGACCTATTCTACATAGAAAAAAAAACATAAAATTCATCATGATACCATTGTACCAATTTTACACCAACACTACTTGGTAATCGCGAGAAGGTAAAAATATGTTAACATTTTGAGTAAAAGCGACGATCTCCATTTATTGAAAGACATCGTTTTTTTACGGTTGATAACGCATGTGGTGTTTTGACATTTTTCTAGGCAGCAAACGGGTAAGGTTCAGTTCAAACTTAAAATTGGTGGAAAAGGGAATGAATGAATGAATGGAATGACTGGGTAAAAAAAAAATATTATTGATAATTAGCCCGTGAGTTAACCTGTAAACATACTATCGGACGCGGCTGACGGACGCGACTGACAGCCGCGACTTAGCAATGTGCACAGACATCCGGTGTGCCAGATCGCTCTCGGACGTCCGAACGCTCAAGGTCGTCCGAAGGTGACGTCCGCGACTTATGTCCGATAGTGTGCACGGCTCAGTGTACTTTCATAGTCTAGATACCTATCAGTCGCAGCTGTCACTCGCGTCCGTAAACCACGTCCTTGCCGCGTCCAATAGCATGTTTCCAGCTATACAATATCTAAAAATATGAATGAATGAACATTTTATTGTTAACACTAAAATACAATAAGTACAGAAAATAATACACAGAAAGGAAAAAAAACAAGCGACATAAACTAGTGCAACAAAGGGCGGCCTTATTGCTTATAGCAATCTCTTACAGGCATCTAAAAATATTAGACAGGTATTATTTCTTTTGTTAATCAAACAATAAATGACAGAGATAAACCTTGTCAAAGTTTGGGAGTGGGGGGGGGGGGGGGGGGGGGGGGGGGGTCGTGACTTCACTTCTCTGACTAAAGTCTATACATTTGTATATGACTTGTGACGTCACGTGGAACTTTGACGGGCTAGATCTTCATCAATTTTTGTTTAATAGACAAAAGAAAAAATACGTGTCTAATTTTTTTGATAAATAAATCTATCTGTAACTGTAACTGTACCAGCCTTTTTAATAGTCCATTGCAGGACGTAGGCCTACCCTCGAAGGGTGATGTGCCATATCCACCACGCTGGCCCAGTGCGGGTTGGTGGATTCACATACGCCATCGAATTTCTTCTACGGACGCATGCAGTGCCTCACGATATTTTCCTTCACCGAAAAGCCAATGATGTGAAATTCCGTACATAAGTCACAAAGAAACTCATTGGTACGGGATCGGGATTTGACCCCACGACCTCATGATTGCAGGTCGGGTGAAATCTGTCTGACGGACTACTTATACTTTTTTAGTTATCATTAGGCCCAATTATGAGGCTGCCATCGTAAATTTAATAGCAACGTAAAAAGAGTTCTCTCTTTCGAATGCCTAAAGTGAAAATGAAACAGAAATATGCTAATTAGCTATTATAATTACTATGGCACCTTCATCTACTTATATTTAATATCCTCTATGATTATTAGCCCACTGTATTCTTGCTATGCCCATGAGAGATCGAAGCCCATGTGAAGTTCTTTGAACTTACCCAAATGAAGTGTTTTAAAATAATAACACCTACTTTTATGGTTTAATTTGATAGAAAACTGCAAAAGGGACGTTGTTAGCGAAGATAATTTGTTTCTAAGGCCAATGCGCTCAGAATACCGAAAATTATTATGATAAAAATTACAAAATAAGTTCGTATAAGACGAGTGGCTAGCCCTGGGTGTCACACTTATAAAGACACCTGAAGGCTTTTGACATGTATAAATAGACTTTTATGCATGACAAAATACAAAAGTTTTAAACATGCTTTTATACACTGTTTAGCCGTGCCATTTGTACTGTTAAACATTGTCTAAATTGTCCGTAAAACTTTTGTGGTAGGTATGAAGTTATATTTCTAGTATTCTAACAGTTTGTTTTACCACTGGCTTTTCTGTGAAGGAAAACATTATCAGGAAATCTGCAAACGTCAGTAATACATTCAATGAAGTTTGTGAATTCACCAATCCGCACTGGCTCAGCGTGATAGTTATGGTCAAATCGCTAATCGTAAGTAGGCCTGTGTTCAGCAGTGGCCTGTTGAAAAGGTCAGTACAGTCATCTTCATTATTATCAGCTTACTATTGTTGCACAATTGGACATAGGCTTCCCCCACAAATTTCCAATGAGACTGGTTGAAAGCGACTCACTTGCCTGCCGGAAGACCAGCGCTGGTTGGTCCACAACCAGCATATGCTGAGGTGGGACCGGGTTGTGACAAAAATAAAATTAAGTAGGATAGCATTGTAAAATAATTATGAGTAGAGTAGATTCTCTAAATATGGACTAGTCCTACAATATGGACTACAGGCATAGTTCGGTAGATGTCACCACTATTAGTGTGAAGTTGACTGCATACGTTGCTACTGCCCCGCACCAACCTGTTAGTCGAACTCGGAGACGATTTGAGCAATTGCGTGTCGGTGGTCGCCATTTTGAGATTTCTCCAATATTTGATGTATATTTTTGGTAAGTTTTCTAAGATCCTCTTAGTTTTTCTTGTAAAGGTAGAGAGTCAGTTGTTTTTTTGTCGAAATTGTAATTTTTTCATTAGATCTTGTAGAAACAAATTGTAAACGTAAATTGTCGTGGTATTTAAAAAATATTTTTTTTCGTATTTAAGTCACCGTTTTGCAATATGGACCTAGCGCGAGGTTCTGAATATGGACTGGTAGTCCATAATTAGAGTATTAGCGTATGGGTTTAATTTTTGTTGCAGGTTATGGCATCCTTATGGATTTTGACTTCATCGCCTTATAAAACTGATTTAGAGACATCAATTCAAAGAAAGGAAGAAATAGAGTCATTAAACAAAAGGAAGAATTTTAACAAAGAATTAGACAAGCAAAACATAAAAGAAAGAAAGCAGAAACCTGGAAGTAAGAGAAAACTGAAAAGTAAAGAAAAACAGAAGAAAACAGAACGAAAGAAAAGAAAAACGACAACTAAAGTACATCGATCAGCTTCCAACTCTGAAGATGAGGACGATGAGTTTTCAGTTAACCATGAAACTGATGAGAGTCCAGATCGTAGCTAAAGTGAAAATGCTAAATGTTTTTATTGTGAGGAGTTATTTTCAGAAGACACTCGTGGAGAACAATGGATCCAATGCCTTTCTTGCAAGAGATGGGGCCACGAAGAATGTGCTGGGGTTGACGATGTCGCATTTGTGTGTGAATTTTGTCTATCTGATTAATTTAACCTCTTTTTTTTATTTTCTTATTTGATAAGTATTTTGTTTATGAGACTGTAATCAAGAAGTTCCTAATAATTGAGATAATTCGTTGTTAAAAATAATTATAAAAGTCCTTATTGTATACCTGTATTCCATATTAGTTACCCGTAGTCCATATTAAAACCCTAGTAGTCCATATTAAACTACCTCTTGTTATAAAGCTAACTTTGTAATATTGTACAAAAAATTAAACTTTGTTAGATTTTTTTTGAGTTTTTAAATAGATATCTTCAGATTGCTGTAACTTGATAGTTTATCTATTTCTAAAATTAATAAAGACTGATTTGACTTACAACTTAATTGTCTTATTCAATGAAAACGATAGGTGGTCCATATTTAGAGAATCTACTCTACCTAATTGTTTATGAGGTTTATTTTGTTTTGTTTTGCTGTGTTGTTTACTTTGTGGTTATGTTTAATTTTATTTTTGTCTTAATAAAGAATTGTCTATTGTCACTTGGTCATCCAGTATGCTGAGTGTGAGTTTTGTCGTAAACATGACGCGGTCGCCGCGAGCGCGTAAGCATGTAATTTGTATGAAGAAATGCCACTAGCGGCGCGTTTTTGAAACACTTTGTCCGAGAGCAAGTTCATACAACAGGTTTTGCGTAGTTTACTTAAACTTTCGCGTTCGCGTGTGGCTCCACACATTTTGGTTAAGTAGTTCTACCTCGTTTCCGCCAGGGGCGCTGTACAAAAATGTATAGAGCTTTACGGAAACAGTTTCAATTTACGTATAAACCTGGACTAACCCTTCTGGAGAGCATGACTGAACTGTACAGCATTTTTTAATAGTGCACTGCAGGACGTAAGCCTACTACGAAGGGTGATTGGGCCATATCCACCACGCTGGCCCAGTACGGGTTGGTGGATTCACATACGCCATCGATTTTTTACGGACGTACGCAGGTTGCCTCACTATGTTTTCCTTCACCGAAAAGCCGTGGTGTTACATTCCATACGTAAGCTCCAAGGATTTTTTTGTCGTACATTTGTAAACCACAGAACTAGATGGCAGTACTACCGACTGAGACGGTAAATGTCACGATTTCACGTATCTTGAGTTATAAATCATGATCGCGGCGACAAACCCCCCTCCACATTTCCTTTCTATTTCCTTCTCTCTCTTCTGTGGTGTAAACATTGTTTATTTTTAAACTAGTTTTTACCCGCGGCTTCGCCCGCATGATATTTTGATTTTTGACGCAATATCATTATAATTTATAGCCTATGTGTTATTCTGATATATGAGCTATATTATTGCAAAGTTTAATCTCAATCCGTTCAGTAGTTTTTGCGTGAAAGAGTAACAAACATCCATACATCCATCCATCCTCACAAACTTTCGCGTTTATAACATTAGTAGGTTTATGATATTAGTAGGAAGTAGGATTGCGGTTGTAAATAAAGAGTTTTGTCTGTCTGTTTGCCTGTCTGTCTGAATTCATTGGTGAGGGTCCGGGATTCGAACCCCCTCACGATTGGAAGGCGAGTGACATTACTACTAGACTAGGCCTTGGTTATGCTTTTTAGAGCATAACCAAGGACAACAAGTCTAGTCAAATTGTGACAGCTAGCAAATTCGCATTAATCCAATGCCAAATCGCCGCGCGGTCGGAATACAAATCGGGGAACCGTATCTGCGACCACTGGACTGTTAATGAACATTATTTATCGCTGTGCCACGGGAGGTATGACGTAACGCGAGTAACGAGGTATGTGAGTCGTCGAAACGATACTTCATTTTTTGGAAGTAGGTTGAAGCTTGAAAGAGACAACATGTTAGCTGGAGGTTTATTCATTGTGTGCTTCTGCCGCTTCATGTACCTAATCCTACTAATATAATAAACGCGAAAGTTTGTGAGAATGGATGGATAGATCTTTATTACTCTTTCACGCAAAAACTACTGAATGGATTGAGATGAAACTTTGTAATAATATACCTAGCTTATATATCAAAATAACACATAGGCTATAAATTATAATGATATTGCGTCAAAAATCAAAATATCATGCGGGCGAAGCCGCGGGTAAAAACTAGTATTGATATAAAAACTTTTACTTATTATTCAAAAATATGTTTTTTCGTTATTATTAATAATTATTTTTAAAAATTGCTTGACCGACATTTTGACCATACATTCCATACATTTTGTCGCGGGTGAACTAAATTTTTCTATGGACCAACAAAAAAATTTGTTGAGTTTTGACGAAAGTCGTACAACAAAAGTTGTTAGTTTTGATGTACAGAATAAGCCCCTAGAAGGATGCTAATTGATTAGAAATAACCCTGTAGATATAGGCGTCGAATTGTATACCTCCAGACTTGCAGTCCAGATTTTTCCTTCACCGAACTGGGATTTGAATCCACGACCTCATTATTTTAGTTCGACGTTTCAATCGGCCATAGCTGTATCACACGCATAGGCCCAAAGGTGGGCTTAAGTAACTATACATTAAGGTGGGAGTAGTTAATCGTTAATTAACGAAGTTAACAATCTGCTTAACGGATTGAAATTTTCAAAAAATGGTAACGCCAAGAGTGTTAACATGTTCAAAAAATGGTAACACCAAGAGCGTTAACATTTTTTGAAGTTGAAGTTAAGTCATGCTTAGCTTAGGTCCAAAAGAGATCAAATCGGGGAACCATATCTGCGACTACTGAACTGTTAAGACGAGGCATCGGGCCGAGAAACATGAAAACGAGTACTTTTGAATGCGCGATGTGAGAGGACGAATGATATTGATTCAAATTTAAAAGACATCATAGATAAGGAAAAATATTGAAAAATTTAATGAACCCGGCAAAATTTTAAAAAGGGACCGGCAATATTAAAAAAAAACTTTCAAATTTCTCACCAAAAAAAGTTTAATAATTCAAATGCTCAGAATTATCAGCGACAACACTCCATTATTTATTATTTACGAATTAAATAGCCAGATTACTTTTCTATTTTACAGATCGAGAAGTTATTTCTTTTAATGTGTACATTATGAGTAATCAATTAAAAACTCACTGCCGCCCGCCGCTCTGACGCGATCCTGTCGAACGCGACCGCGTAAAGGACATGTCCACAAAATGTATGGAGGCTGGTACAATAATAATCAAAAATTCTAACCACAACACTCGTTACATTTCGAGAAAGTTCATATTTTTCTGATTCTATTACAACAGTTAAAAACAAAAAAGAGCCCTCCGATTTTTTTCAAATTAATTATGAATATACTAGCTTAAAACCCGCGGCTTCGCCCGCGTTGTCTTAGTACATAGGTACTTACTTAAAATGAAAAGAGCCCGCGGTTTGATCTACGTTGTCTTTGTACATGCTTATAATAATATCTAATAGTCCGCAATTTGGCCCGCGTTGTCTTAATACTTGCTTAAAATTACTTGCAAGGATAATGCCCACGGTTTGGTCAAAATTGTAACAGTATTAGGCAAATACTGTTACAATTTTGACCAATTCGATAATGATAATAGATCACGGTTTGGCCCGCATATTGTTAGTACTTGCTTAAGATGGTTATTTATAGCACGCAGCATGGACTGCGATGTCTTAATACTTGCTTAAAATTATAAAAGCTCACCGTTTGGCCTGCATTGTCGTAAAAAATACAAATACAAAATGCTATTACTTACAATGATAATAGCCCATGGTCTGGCCCGTATTGTCTTAGTACTTGCTCAAAATGATAAAAGCCCGCGGTTTAGCTCGCGTTTTGTTAATAATTAGGTACTTACAAAGATAATAACCCACAGTTTGGCCCACGTTGTTTTAATACTTACTTAATTAAAATAACAGCCCGCGGTTCAACCCGCGTTATCTTGGCATTTGCTTATAATAATATCTAATAGTTCGCGGTCTGGCCCGTGTTGTCTTAATAAATCCTTAAAATTATAATAGCATGCCGTTAGCCTGCGTTTTTGTATTGCTTGTAATGATAATAGCCCACGGTCTGGCCCGCGTTATTTTCGTAACTGCTTAAAATGATAAAAACCCACAGTTAGGCCCGCGTTTTCTTGGCACTTACTTAAAATATTAGTAGCTCGTGGTTAAGCCCGTATTAGGCTCGATTATGAAGGCGCCATCGTAATTATAATAGCTAATTATCATAATTATATCTGTTTCATTTTCACTTTAAGCATTCGATAGAGAGAACACTTTTTATGTTGTTATTATATTTACTATGGCGTCTTCATAACTGAGCCTATTATTGTATTACTTGCAAAATAATGCCTACGGTTTACCCTGAATTGTCTCAGTATTTGGTTATTTAATTTACTTGTATCTAAAGCTTATTACAGAGTACATACCTGAATTTTTGGATGATAAATTGCCGAATTTCTGAAATTAACTCAATAATAAATAAATATATAAAATAAATATTGGAGGACATCTCACACACGGCCTCTGATCCCAAACTAAGCAAAGTTTGTGATTTGGCTGGCAGATACTGATATACTACATATACATGTATTTCAATGTATGTACTGTATTGTATACACCACCGACCATACTCCTATTTTCAGAATAATTCCAGTCCATCCAAAGGTTGCCTGGTAGAAATCGCCAAAGGCGATAAGGCCGCCATTGTACAGCATATTGTATAGTTTCTGTACTGTGTTTCTGTGTACAATAAAGATATATTTATTTATACATGTAGGTTGACTGGCAGATAATGCTGTTTAGCGTTAAGTCCTCCTTTTGTACAAATAGTGTGCAATAAAGTGTTAAATAAATAAATAAAAATACATTAATAACACTCAGACACAGAGCAAACACATATGAACATCACATAAATATTTGCCCTGGGAATCAAACCCACGCCTCTTTGACCCAGGAGTCAGAGTCAACCACTGAGCCACCGAGGGAGCCAATAATAATAATTGTATGAGTAACTATGTAAGAAATTTCACTTTTCTTTGCTGGAAAACATTGAGGCAACCTGTACGTACGTAGAAAAAATCAATGTCGTACCTATGTGAATTCAGCAACCCATGCTTGGCCGGCGTGATGGATATGGCCCAATTACCCTTAGCGGATAGGCCTATTTTCAGTCATCCATCAGCCGCAGGACGTCCACTGCTGGACATAGGCCTTCCCTATGGATCTCCAATAAGACCGGTTGGAAGCGGCTTGTATCCAGCGCGATCCTGCGGTCTTAATGAGGTCATCCGTCCACCTTGTGGGTGGACGTCCTACGCTGCGCTTGCCGGTACATGGTCTCCACTCGAGAACTTTTCGACCCCAACGGTCATCAGCCCTCCGCGCTATGTGCCCTGCCCATTGCCATTTCAACTTGCCAATCCGTTGGGCTATGTCGGTAACTTTGGTTCTTCTACGGATCTCCTCATTAATGATTCGATCTCGCAGAGAGACTCCAAGCATAGCCCTCTCCATAGCTCGTTGGGCTACTTGGAGCTTACTAATAAGGCCCATAGTGAGAGACCACGTTTCTGTGCCATAAGTCATCACTGGCAACACACACTGGTCGAAAACTTTCGACTTGAGGCACTGAGGTATGTCGGACGAGAAGACACTACGCACTTTTCCGAACGCTGCCCAGCCGAGTTGAATTCGTCGATTGGCCTCTTTGTTGAAGTCGGACCTACCTAACTGGACTACTTGTCCTAGGTAGACGTACGAGTCAACGACTTCAAGAACCGAGTTTCCAACAGAAATCGGGGTAGGTAAAACATGGGAATTAGACATGACTTTCGTCTTGTCCATGTTCATCTTAAGACCCACCTGTTGAGAAACCCGATTGAGGCCTTCGAGCATTGTGCTGAGCTCTTCCATCGATTTTGCCATGACTACTATATCGTCGGCAAACCGAAGGTGAGTGAGGTATTCGCCATTGATATTGATGCCGAATCTTTTCCATTCCAGGAGCTTGAAGGCGTTCTCCAAAGTAGTCGTAAACAGTTTCGGAGAAATTACGTCTCCCTGTCTTACGCCTCTTTTTAAAGGGATCGCCTTGGAGCTCTCTTCCTGTACTCGGACTAACATAGTGGCGTTATTATACAAACACTTCAACACTTCGATGTACCGATAGTCAATACGGCATCGTTGGAGAGACTCAAGCACAGCCCATGTCTCGACCGAATCAAAGGCTTTTTCATAGTCCACAAACGCTAAGCAAAGTGGCAGATTATACTCTTCGGTCTTCTGTATAACCTGCCGCAGCGTATGAATGTGGTCCATGGTGCTAAAGCCTTTTCGGAAACCGGCTTGTTCGCAAGGCTGAAAGTCATCAAGCCTGCGCTCGAGACGGTTCGTAATGACCCTTGAAAACAGCTTATAAACATGGCTCAGAAGTGAGATGGGTCTGTAGTTCTTCAATAAGGTGCTGTCACCTTTCTTGAAAAACAACACCACCACGCTTCTGTTCCATGCTTCTGGCGTGATGCCTTCGAGGACGACGGTGTTGAAAAGCTTCTGGAGGACTTTTAGTACCGGTGTTCCACCCGCTCTCAGCAGCTCTGATGTGATACCGTCGTCACCCGGCGCCTTGTTGTTCTTAAGCTGATTCAGGGCCATTCTAATCTCGTACAGGCTGATGCCCGGGATATCTTCGGTGAAGTGTCGGGTCAGCTTGGCTCTTGGATCTTTGGCCGCGCTGCTAACAGGCTTAGCGACCGAAGCGTATAGCTGTCCATAGAACCTTTCGATCTCCTCTAATACCTCTGCCTTGGTCGACGCTACACTGCCATCTTCTCTCTTCAGCTTTGTCAACTGGCTTTGCCCAATAGACGAATTCCTCGCGAACACTTTGGAGCCTTTGTTCTGCTCTATTGTCTCTTTAATATGTTTAGTATTAAAGAGACGAATGTCGCGCCGCACGGATTTTGAAATTTGTCTATTGAGCTGCCTACTCGTATATGACTTTGCATCATCGGAAGACTGCAGTCTCTGTAAGCGTCGTTCGGCCATAAGATTTAGAGTTTGATCGGATTTTTTTTGAGGTCTATTTGTACGACGGGGTCTAAAGAATTTAGCACCCACCGTCTGGACAGCGCTTTTTTAAGGCATATTCTAGGATGCTATTATACTCATAATTTGATTAACTTTTACAATGGTACCAACCCCAAAAGCACGTGAGTAAAATCAGCTGTTCAACACAAAAAGTTCATCGACCCGCGACAAAATGTATGGAAAATGTAGGTAATTTTCGCTTGTCAGGGTTGATCCGATAGTAAAATACCTATATTGATCCATATGTGCGCTAAGCTTAAGACTATTGGCTCACAAAATAAAAAAAAATCGTAAACTTTTGGGGACCCATTTTGGGCAAAATGGGTCCCCAAAAGTCATTTAAAGATAAACTATCATTATCATAATCCTAGATACTACATTATTTAAAAAAGCGCATTGAAGTTTTCGGACGTATCTGACCCCTAAGGATTTTTTAAGGAAAATTTAGAAAACAGGTACAGCCATATTTTTTATTTAGTCTCAAAAGCATCTATATAAAGTTTCATGTCAATCGGTACAGGGAATAAGAAGTTACATGCAAACAAAAAGGGCCCGTTTTACCCCGTAAGTTAGAGTTGGGTACGTTTTTCATCCTTAGTGCTTCATTATGTCGTACGATGTACGTATATTCCAAATTTCAAGCTCGTATCTACAGCGGTTTGGGCTGTAGCCTAAACTTATTAATTTTGAGTATCCCTAAGGAACCTTATAGATTTTCCTGGATTTTATTAGTTTCTGTATTAAAACATGCTGTGTGCTTCCTTCATACCAATTTTCAACCATAACCGTTCAGCTGGTTCGATGTAATTGACGCTTTTTTCACCAACTTTGGGACCTTTTTTGACCCCTTAGATGAAGAAAATTCGGAAAAACAGGAAAAAACGTGACTTTTATTTTATTTGGAAAGCATGTATACAAAGTTTCAAGTCAATCGGTACAGGGAATAAAAAGTTACATACAAACGAAAAGGGCCCATTTTACCCCCTTAGAGGTCGAAAGTTCAAAATTTTCGTCCTTAGTGCTCCATTACGTCGTTCAATGTACCTATATCCCAAATTTCAAGCTCATATCTTCAGCGGTTTGGGCTGTAGCCTAAACTTATTAATTTTGCGTATCCCTAAGGAACCTTATAGATTTTCCTGGATTTTATTAGTTTCTGTATTAAAACATGCTGAGTGCTTCCTTCATACCAATTTTCAACCATAACCGTTCAGCTGGTTCGATATAATTGACGCTTTTTTCACCAACTTTGGGACCTTATTTGACCCCTTAGATGAGAAAAATTCGGAAAAACAGGAAAAAACGTAACTTTTATTTTGTTTGAAAAGCATGTATACAAAGTTTTAAGTCAATCGGTACAGGGAATAAAAAGTTACATACAAACGAAAAGGGCCCGTTTTACCCCCTTAGAGGTCGAAAGTTCAAAATTTTTGTCCTTAGTGCTCCATTTCGTCGTTCAATGTACCTATATTCCAAATTTCAAGCTCATATCTTAAGCGGTTTGGGCTGTAGGCTGTCTGTCAGTCAGTCACTCAGGGAAGCCTTTTATATAATAGATAGATTAGAAAAAATAAACATATTTGGCTTAATAGGTAGTTTACCTCTAGCAGCCCTGATTAAGTAACCTCCAAATTGTTAAATAAAAGCATGTTTACCAAATAGACACACTTTTTAAGTGATTTTTGTCACATTGTAGGTACTTACTAACTGATCACACTGGCAGGTTATAATTTTTAATTTTAGCAAATCAAGAGGTGAATGTGGAAGAATCAGCTACGAATGCAAGTAAAATAACGATAGAATCACTTTATTATTGCTTAACTAGAAAAAATAATAAGCTGTATTGTTATTTTTCATACATATTCTTTTTCGCATTTAAAAAAAATGGAGGGGTGAAAAATCTAAATGAAATATTTTTGGGAAGCCCATAAAACAAACTTTCAAATGATGTATAATATATCATCTTGGTTCGATTTTTCTCTAAATAATATACCACTTGTGGACGTCACCTTTGTCCGAGTGAAAGGGTGCGGTACTCGATGTTTGAGAAACAATAGTTCGTCAATGCGTCACCTTAATGAACTTTATTTATCGCTGTGCCACGGGAGGTGTGACGTAACGCTGAGTAACAAGGTATGTGAGTGGTCGTTGCGACGGCTACTACTGCCGAGTAGATAGGTACCTATAGGCCGCGTCACACAAGATGGCGGACATGAAGTTAGCTACAAGATGCGCAATATTCAATCAACGCGCGGCTTTGTGTGAGCTTCAGTCAGGATTGGATATTGCGCAGCTTGTAGCTAACTTCTTTTCCGCCATCTTGTGTGACACGACCTTTACCTCATTATTTTAAAGTCGGTTTCAGCTTTGTAGACTGCTGTTGGTAGTTGGTAGTTTCACTAGGTTTTTAAGATCAACGAAGCAATTTTCGGCACGGCCAGTCTTCGGATGGGTGACCGCGGGTGGCATTTAGGTACAATGGTACAAGTACAATAGAGCGCTGCCTTGGCGGATGGCTCGTTAAATTTTGGATCCCGGTTGTTTCAACCGTTTAGCCATATCAGAGGCCTTTAGGCTTCTTAAAAGAAAACTGACAGAACTAGACATCTGTATGCTGAGTGTGAGTTTTGTCGTAAACATGACGCGCTCTTCGGCGAGCGCGTATTCATGTATTTTGTATGAACTTGTTTTTGTGTGTGTTTCAAAAACGCGCCGCTAGTGGCGCTGTACATTTCTTCATACAAATTACATGCTTACGCGCTCGTCGAAGAGTGCGTCATATTTACGACAAAACTCACACTCAGCATACTGGCCTATACAAACGTGTATGTACGAGAAGGATTGAGTTGAATTTGGCGTATAAAATACCTAATAAAATGCGAAATATGACAAAAATAAATCGAGACTACCATACTACGCTACGTAAGACCATCAACATTCAATCTCTTTTTTATAATTTTGTTACGGAATCTTCAAATGCACAGTTTGGTTTTTTTTTCGCAAATTGAGATGTGTTTCAGAATAGATAACAGGTAAATCCTGATCTTTGGTTTAAAAACTATTTTAGGTTAGAAGGTTAAATAGGGCTTCTGTGCATTACACGACCAGATTTTTAACATTTTTGTCCAAAAGTTTATACATTACGTACAATACTTCTCTTTAAAAAAATTGATCACATCTTACATAATCATAAGCAGATAATAATTGGTCTAGGATGTAGCCACAGAGCTATTACAACTAGAGAGATAGCGCTGTTGTCGTTTGAGGCAATGCTCGACCACAAAAATGTATGAAAAATCTGGCTCATGGCTGTCAAAACTGTCAAATAAATACGAATTGCAATTTGACATTACAGAGAGAAAAACACGGTAACTAGCTACTGAATCGAGATACATCTCTTGTCTCTTTCTAACTCATATTAAATCTTGCATCTCCTTCTTTCTTTTCTCGATCGACCTCATTATGATCATTATCCCACTAGAATCTCTGTGGATGTAGCTCATTTACATAGAAGGTACAGATGTTTACTTGAGATTTCAGTATGCCATACCAATATTATTTTGATCGGAAATTCGGGCAGTGTTCGAAATCCTAAATATTTTTGCTGTTCGCAAGGGCCCATCATCATCAACGGTTCAGCCGTAGAAAATATACTACACGTAAATTGAAACTACAGTAATATCCGTTTGGCCCTATACATTTTTGTACAGCGCCCCTGGCGGAAACGAGGAACAACTAAAAAAGATGTATGGAGCCACACGCAAACGCGCAAGAGTAAGTAAACTATGACAAAACCTAGACGGGCTCTGATATGGATATCCAATAAGATCGGTTAACAGTGGTTTGGATTCAGCATGTTCCTGGAGTTTTCATCCTGATGTCTATGGGAAAATTACGACGCCAGGCGACTTTCATGCAAATACTCCGGAGCACCATTAGTAGTACAATTTAGGCCGAATAATTTAAGTCCGCGTATGTGAAGTTAGCTATAAGCTGCGCAAAATCCAATCAAAGCACAGCTTTATGTGTACTTATTGGATATTGCTAATCTAGTGGCTAACTTCACGTCCGCCGACTTGTATGATTCGACCGATGCCTAATGTTTTAACAATGAATTGTAAATCATTGGGCTACCACAGTCAATGTCCAGAAAATAATCTCCAGAACCTGACCACAATTTAAAAAACCTATACAGTGCGCGATCACCACCTCACCAGAAACAAGTTTGTCAACTTTTTATTTATTTCTGTGCTATTTATAAATCTGTGGGATCAAATAATAAACTGATACCTATTTATATTTCGGCTGGCTTGCGGTGCTGCGTGTCATTTTCCGGTTTTACACGTTAATCGGGAAATTTCCCGATTAACGTGTAAAATTGTAAAACCGGAAAAAACGTGAAAATTCCTACACCTATGGCATGGCGAAAGGAACGAACCATTTTTACCCACTTTTAATACCAGCTGTTAATGTCAATCGATACTCTGTTTCCTCTCCAATGGGATACATTCAATTGGTGGAATTGGAAAGACAATTTGCTATACTTTACATATAGCACCCATGTGTGTACGACTTGTTTACCCCTAGACTCCTAGAGCAAGTGAGTCATGATAAACGTTTTTGTGCCTACCTACACTTATTTTTGTACTTTTATGACAATGAGTTATATTATAATATGTATCCTTATTTATAAGTTCAAAGACGCCCTATGTGCTATGGAGAGAGCTCGGAGTAGGTATCTCTATAATGTTTTATCTGTGGCAAACCATATTCCCCAGAGCTTGTAGTTTCTGGCGCCTAGCTTTTTTGGCAAAGGGGAGAGACCCCGAGACCAAAACTCACTAGGTAGGTACGACATAGAAACTGGTGGAAGCACAAATGATGATCCCTGCGTGATCAGGAATGAGGAGATTTGTAGACGAACAAAACCGACATATCCCACCGGATTAGCAATTTGAAGTAGCAATGCACATAATTTGTAGAACAGTTGCTGTGCAAAGTTCTCAAATGGCAAGCACAGCATAGAAGTCCAACAACAAGGAGGAGTCTTAATAAGAGGGTCCCATTTTTACCCTTTGGGTACGGAACCCTTAAATGAGTGTGATAGTGATATCGCTGCTAGCGGTAAGACCGCCTTTTTTATGTCAACGAAACGGTCAAATCACATAAATATTTTGTCTAAAGTAGAGTTTATGAAGATAGTGTACCTACGTACCTAATAGGGCATATATATTTACGAATTGGATAGTAGGCCTAATTATGAAGGCGCCATCGTAAGTAATTATAATAGATAATTAGAATATTTATGTTTCTTTATCACTTTAGGCATGCGATACAGATAACACTTTATACGTTGCTATTAAATCATTAAATGTATAATGGCGCCTTCATAATTGGGCTCAGTGTAGAGTTAGAAGCTTGGCTGTAAGTATTATCTGTATATATACCTATCCTGAAACTTATTATGACTCGTTAAAAAAATAATTCTTGCCTGACTTATTTTAATACCTACTTATCTATTATGTTCTTTAGTATACGTAGTTATGCCATTGAACATAATAGACTAAAATCTGAATTAGTTCCTTTCTGTATTTGAATCATTTTATCAACTTCCGAGATGACCCTAAGTTCAATTTTAGCATTCATAGTTTTTAGGGTTAAAACCGTGAATAAAATAAATAAATTAAATAAAATACCTACCTTATTATTACCTAATTATGTCACATGAGCACTTAATTGTTATTCTTTGCCCTCTAAACTATTATAATGGATAAAATATAATTATGCTAATGCAGATTTAAATTAATTTGCGAAAATTTAACAAATTGTAGGTAAGTCATCATCATTTTAAGCTCATATAAAAGAGAAATAGGTAGGTAGAGGTATAATCTACAATCTGCAGTCAGATTATTGACATTTTCGATTACCTATTAAACCGTACAAAAGGACCGTTTTAACGTTTCTTTTTACCGACTTCCACCAAGGAGGAGGTTCGATGTTAGTCTGTAGGTACCTATGTATTTATTCTTGTGTGTCAGCATCATCATCCTGCCCTTACTTATCCCAGTAGGTGATGTCGGCTCAGCGTTTCTTTTTGCAACTTCACTCTATCATACCTACGTCATTTCATAATCAACTTTTAGTTCATCAATATAGGTAGGTACCACAGTAGAGAGAATGTAGGTACACAGGGTAGGTAAGTAGTAAAATAATGTTATTCATACTTAATATGTTTTATGTTTATAAGTAGGTAAGTTATAACATTTTCCCATTAATAATTATGTCGCTTAACTATCCCTTAGCTCACATTTACACAGGTTTTGCCCAAAAAACTGTACAATAGGTAATTTTTCTGACACATGTGCTCAAACCAAATAAGAAGTCTACAAAGGAAGTCTACTTGATCTGAGTACATGTAATGATTTTTCTGATGGTGAGCAACGCCATCTCTCCATTGGTTATGTACTTAAGTTCTATATTGATAACCGGGTTAATAGCGCCATCTACCAAAGAATGTTCAGATTATTGCGAACTTGACTAGAAACCAAGATGCTTAGAGTATAAATAACTAAAGTATTATTAACTAGCTTTTACCCGCGGCTTCGCCCGCGATATATTTTAATTTATGTTTATCTTGTCAAAAAAATATGGTAACTAAAACAGTAAGTGCGCCACAAAAAATTAGCCCCAATTCAATGTGAAACGGTACACAAATATTGTAGCAAATAATTATTTCAAACCCAAAAAACAGCCAATCTCACCTAATTTGTTTCGTCATCGTTATCATCCGCAGTTTTCTTTGGCCTATACCCAACAGTGGGTACTGTTGGGTATAGGCCTCTCTCTTGCAGTGCCATCTTCCTCGGCTCTTTACCGGTCGTGACCAGGGTCGACCGGCGGTATTGATGATATCGTCGAGATAGTCGACCCACCTTGCTACCGCGCCGCACATAGCTGAGCGCTCTCACCTATTCAAGTACCCTAGTTGACCAGCTTGGTCACCACCGTCTTTCTCGCTCAAGAAGCGCTGGTCGAATTGGTTGCCACGCCATTGTGAACGATGTTATACGCAGGGCTTTTGCGACCGACAATATCGTAGCCGTACTCTAACCGAATCGGTTTGTGCGTGGTGATGGCAAAAGGCCTGACGGTATGAAGCTGGTCCCATGGAAGTGTAGACGGCCCTTAGTATGGGACGCGACTTGCGTCGATACTTTGGCGCCGTCAGCGGAGCAGCACAAACGGCGCAAATATGCTAACCTCGGCAGTGGTTACATATTTGAGCCGTTTGAAATTGAGACATTGTGCGCGTGTTGGCCGGGTGCTCATCTTGTTTTGAAAAGTCTTTCTGAGCGTCTGGTGTACCCGCCGCGTGACCAAAATGCTGGTGTTTATTTGGCTCAACGTATAAGCAGCATTGCCAAGCTGATTGGCAATGCTGCCAGCATGCTGGGCACGCTGCTAACTGGTAGTGGGCTTGAGCATTTAGAATATCTTTAGACCTTCAAGGGTCTGCGGATGATCCAATTGCTTGATATGTAGTAGTAGTTTATGAAGTTTTACATTATAAGTCTGTATTTAGTGGTAGTTAATAAAGGCACTTGCTCTATAAAAAAATCAAGTACCTTGCACCTTGTTGCCACTATTCAAACTTAACCCGATTTCAAAATACCTTATACTTATAAATGCTTTTGTTGATTAAGATAAGTTTAGAGTGTACCCGCCCATAGGTTCCCGCCTTGTCGTGGCAGGAGAACTTAGTAGCCGAGGCTTATGGGCGGCGCGGGAATCCCAGGTAGAGCCGCTTCTCTATGGGTTTTTTCTGAGACAGCTAAGAAGGCGGCGCTCGAGGTCTCCCGATTCTTTTTGGTCTTTTCCCCCTAGGCAGTTTAGAAGTTGGCACTCGAGGTTGGGCCGCTTTTCTGGGGTTTTTAAATATAGCAGCTGAGAGGATGGCCGGCAAGTTGCGTGCCTCATGAGGAGTGCCGCAACTGAGCCGGGCTACATTTTTATCACTGTTCAATCCTAACCAAACCAACAGAAATTTATGTTCGTGTCAAGGTCACAACTCAGAATCAAGGTGAATAACCTTAGTGTCAAGATATTCATACTCATGCCATACTACTTTTAAAAATCAAGTCGATCCGTTTCTTCGTATATTAACATGGATTCTCATCTCATATTCTCTTAACTTTGGCTCTTACATAGAGTCCAAATCCGAATTAGCCTCCAAAAAACTTGGTGTTCTCTCTAAGGTGAGACGGTATTTCACACCTGAGCAACTGCTTAGTATTTATAAAGCGCAAGTCAGGTCTTCATGGAATACTTCTCTCACCTTTGGGATGGCTCTGCCAAATATCAACTGGAGGCTCTGGAGTCGATTGAGAGGCGAGCCAGGAGGCTGATTGACAACGACGCCTTGACGTCTGTCGACACGTTGCGTCTTAAGCAGCTGCAAAGTCTTGAGCATCGTCGCAAGGTAGCGTGTTTGTCGGCCTTTTACCGGATACACTTCGGAGAGTGCGCCCAGGAGTTGCACAATCTGGTCCCCCCTGCCCCTTTCTTCTATCGTACGGCTAGACGGACGCGCCAAAGCGCCACCCTTTTATGGTGGACATTCCGCGTGTTAGAACCAAGCGTTTGGAATCCTCATTCCTCATACGAACAGCCGGAATGTGGAACGCTTTGCCTGGGTCTGTCTTCCCGTTAAGTACAACGTGAGTGTCTTCAAATCCCAAGTAAATAGGTATCTTCTAGGTAAGCGTGCTACACCCTAGACCGCACATCTGCTTAACATCAGGCAGTGTGTAGTCAAACGCGAACCTATTTGAAAATAAAAAAAAAATCTGTACCATAAAGGTAGAATAAAGAAATATGTTTAACCTCTAATGGTGGTATATTTAAAAATATTTTTAATGTCAGACGAAATGACGGCCCAGTATTAAACGTCATTGTAATATGTAGCATGGCAAAGGGAAAACTATTTTTTCCAATTTTAATGTCAGTTGTCATTGTCAATTCATACTTTATTTCCTCTTCGAGGAGCTATAATGGTGGAAAGACAATTTGTCCCTTTGCTATGCTAAGCGAGACATTTATAAAAGTCTGCAGTCAAGGTCACCTGTCATCTAATTACGTTTTGTGAATCCATGTTAGGCCCAATCAACCCAATTATGAACGCGCCATCGTAAATTTAATAGCAACGTAAAAAGTGTTCTCTCTATCGAATGCCGAAAGTGAAAAAGAAACAGAAATAGTCTAATTAACTGTTATAATTACCATGCTGTCTTCAAAATTGGGCATTTTAGCGTCGTTGTGATAGATGACAGTTTCGCTAACGCAAGATTTCAATTTTCCTATCCTACGGGAATTATGCAATTTTCGGGATAAAATGTAGCCTATGTCCTTTCTCAGGCTCTAGACTATCTGTGTACCAAATTTCATTGAGATCGGTTCATTAGTTTTGGCGTGAAAGCGCTACAGACAGACAGATAGACAGACAGAGTTACTTTCGCATTTATAATATTAATAAAGTAAGGATAATATATTATCAGTATGATGATATCCAAGGACTGCTCATCGATTGATTTGACAGATATTCGATCGACAGTTGTTTATTTTGACATTCTTGCAGCGCACGCTCAGTAGCTCGCAGATGGCAGAATTTTCCTACTTACTCAACATTTATCGTTATATTTTGGACAATTCACAAAATATCTTTATAAATTGTAGCCTATGTGTTATTCTGATGTATAAGCTATATTATTGCAAAGTTTCATCTCAATCTGTTCAGTAGTTTTTGCGTGAAAGAGTAACAAACATCCATACATCCATCCATCCATCCATCCATCCATCCATCCATCCATCCATCCATCCTCACAAACTTTCGCGTTTATAATATTAGTAGGATACTCTAAGCCAATTTGCTTACATTGATATCCACTAGGTGACTCTGCGTATGTATGTATTTTTTTAATATATCTAAATTGTAATAAATAATAATGTATATGGAAAGATTTAGTAAAACAATATTTTTTTCATACAAATAAAAAATATTTTTCATTAAACCTATTTGAAGTTTTGCTCCACGTCGTCGCACAAGCAAGCTCTCTAAAAAAAAAATAAAGAGCAAAGAAATGGCGTCGCGAGTTGTTTTTTATTCGCGATCAATGTGTTTCTAATCGTTGTAATTCCTATTTCATGCCATTCATGTTATTGGGGTAGTCTAAGCTAAATCCGCGAATGTTTATTTAAGAAATAGTGCTATTTCGCGTTGATTTATACTCTCACCGTAAGACAATGGCGTCGTCTCAGGAACCCAGGCTCTCTCATGTAAAAGTTGGTGAAACTCTGGAGTACGTTGGCGATTATCGTGATTCAAGCAGCGAAAAAGAAGCCGGCAAGGCCGTGAAACGCCGTCGTGTATCACACGACTACAGAAAACTATCGAAATTGGGATACGGTCCAAGTGTGTCAGCCGAGCCAAGACATGCTATGTCCCCGGATTCCAAAGGTAAAATCACATCTGTAATACTCTTCCAACGAATCTAGCAGCTCTCAACCTCACCCTAACGTATATTTTGGTTGATTTTTTCCATCGTGTCTTGTTATATTTTGGTGGGAAACTGTTAACCTATCATTTTGTTTCTTACATCATAACAGAGGTCAAAACTGTTTGTAAACACACATAGAAGGTTTATGTCCTATTTTGGACTGTTTTAACGGTATCCTTGCGGGAGTTTCTTGGTAATGAAAGATTCGGAGGTCAGGTCAGAGGTTTCTATGTAGTTTGCTAAGAATTGCATCATGATGTGACCTTGCTGGTATGTGCATTGGTACTTTCTATTCGCTCTGGCAGACTAAATGTCCATATAGTTGTCAGGAACCTTGTGAGTCATCAAAAGATGGACAAAATACCGGGGAATTTTCTAAATGCACTTAGTCATCTCTAACGAGGAAATCAACTTTGCAATCCCTAAAAACAACACTTGTTGATCATGCAAAGCTATATCAATTGTTCAAACATTTATTTTAGTCTTAAGATAAACCATCTTGGTAATTAACTGGTAATTTCATTACAATTTTCATGTACATACCTTGAGTACCTTGAAAATTGCTACAACTAGATGAGTCTATGGCTGAACTAAAGGACTATTGGTTGATGATAAAAACAACTTATTAATCTTTTCACAAGTTAATTATGTTTGTTATTGTTTCATCGCCATTTAACATTTGTTTTCTAGTTTAATGCTACCCATTGTAGTTCAAACACATTAAAGCACATGAAAACATTGAAGTGAAAGGCCTATGTCAAGGTCAAAACATCATAAAGTAACTCTCTGAACAATTCATAGGTCTTTTTACACTAAACTGTAAAAAATGAATTAAAATTGTCAAAGAAAAATTCAAATAATTTTTTAACTGTGTTTATTAACATAACATACCTGTTATTTACTTAATCATTTTAAACTACTACTACATAACTAGCAATTGGATCATCCATAGTCCCTTGAAGGTCTAAAGATAATGCTCAAGCCCACTGCCAGTTAGCAGCATGCCTAGCATGCTGGCAGCATTACCACGCTGAATACCAATCCTTATACATTGAGTCAAATAAACACCAGCATTTTGATCACGCGTCGCGTCCACCAGACGCCCAGAAAGACTTGAAAACAAGATGAGCTCCCGGCCCCCACAGACCCAATGTCTCAACTTCAAATGGCAAAATATATTTAAATTTTTACCTGATAAATGGTCCAAGACTAAAATGCAATCAAAGTCAGGCCCAGATCTACCTTATGGCTTTTCGGGCTTAAGCCCAGGGCCCTGTGGATTGCAGGGCCCCCAGCTGTGCCAAGTCAAAGTATAAAATAGACGATAATGCGAAAGAAGTCGATAATATTACTAAATTAAACTGGTTGTAAGGTTTGCAGTGCAGCCCTATGAATCCTGCAATTGATCAAACCCATTTCATTCAAGTCTACGATCAGGTATTGGCTCTTCGAACTGACAGCAAGCGTGGATCCATAGAAGGGCCCCCCTTGGCCCCATGTCGATCTTAATGCTTACTTCGTTTTCTTCACTTAAAATAGGCTTTGTGTTAAAAAAAATATGGAAAAATTTTCGGACTGGTCATAGGATCATGTCAGTCTTTTGCCTGGTGATGGTTTCAAGGTTGATCAATTTCATACATTAGAATTTTCTTGCTTGCTACTTGCATTTGAAAAATTTTCGCATTTGTTGCTTTCACATTTAATAGCAGTACACTGCACTTTTTGCTATTTCGAAGTTACTAAAAATACAGTAAAATATTTGTTGCTCTGCTCATTTTACCTTTTGAAATTATTGTAAAAACTGACAAATCTTCACGCTCTGTACATACCTACACACATTACAGCAGTAGAGTGCTCTCCTTTACTCTATATCCATTTTGAAGTTACTGAAAAAACTAACCATTTTTTTTCCTTTTCGTTGCACTCGCACACTAGTGTAAACTGCTCTTCTCTTTCTGCTTTTGAAATTATTGTAAAAACTGACAAATTTTCGCGCTCTTTATATACACACATTTATAGCAGTAGAGTGCTCTACTTTGTTCTAATATCAGTTTTGACGTTACTGTAAAAACAAATCAAATTTTTTTCGCTTGTGCTCGCGCTTGCGCTTATTAGCACTGCAGAGAGCTGCTTTTCTCATACTTCTATTGAAATAACTGAAAAGTGATGAGAGTAGTGCTCTGCTTTGTCTATCTATTTTAAAGTGATTGAAAAAAGTCGATTTTTTTGTGGTTGCTTCGCTCGCGCAAAGCAATGGATTGGTCTGCTTTTCTCATCTTTGTTTAAAATTACTGAAATAACAAAAAAATGATAGCGGTGGAACAGTCTTGTTTACTACTCGTGCCTCATTAAAAATCTCTGAAAAAACTAACAAATTTTCGCGCTCGCTCCGTTCGCGCTTTCTCAAAATTGTTTGTTTCTTCCCATATTTAAAAACTTGGATCAAAACAATTTATTGACAAAACGAAAAAAAAAATTGGTAGGGTCGCGTAATTTCCGTCAACTAATTAGTACATTCAACTTGATGACCCGCTGAATCAATGGCTGGATCCACCCTTGACTAACAATCAAAATGTTTAACCATTGCCATTACATATTCATTCGATCTCAATCGTGCTCCGATGTTTCCCTCTTAAACTCTGTCTCTTTCTTTCTTACTATCCTATACTTTGAGTAATTAGGTGGGCCCCTAAGTAGTATTAGCCCAGGGCCCCCAAAACTCACGGTCCGGCCCTGATCAAAGTGCTAAGCTGTAAGCCAGGAATGTGTCAACAATATAATTATAAAATTTTACCCATTTTAGTGTAAGTAAATAAATAAATATTTTGGGACATCTTACACACAACCTCTGACCCCAAACTAAGCAAAGCTTGTGATATGGCTGCCAAAGACTGATATACTACATATACTTATTTTTAAATACGTACTTATATAGATAGTAACTAAATAACACCCAGACACAGAGCAAACACTTATGTTCATCATAAAAATATTTGCCCTGAGTGGGGATCGAACCCACGCCTCTTTGAACCAGAAGTTAGGGTCACTAACCACTGAGCCACCTAGGCAGTCAGTAAGGAATAAGGAAGGCGTCAAAAAGGAACAATTCAGGCCAATCACATCATTATAGCTGATTCACTAGATTGCACGTGAATTTAATTTTTTTGGGGTTTACAGATAAACTGTTCATTATAATTTAGCAAAAACTCATTTAGTGGCCATGAATAGGTAATGTTTACGATGTTCATACATCTAAAAACCAAATGAGTGACTAAGCCATACAGTCTGCACGGAAGTGTATCAACTGATTTTCACCTTAGTTTCTAATATAACTTTTTAAATACAAGCTTTTGCTGTCCTAGATATCATATAGCAGCAGAGTGCTAACCAAGACAAGTAAAACGAGCCCAAACACGACGGGTCTATCTTTTTTAGTACAGGAGTTCCTATGGCCACCTTCCGACTCCATGAAGATCTACTCCATGGTACCATATTATTGCATTGTCATGTGATATACATATGCATGCAAAATTTTAACTCGATCGGAAGCCGGGTAGTTGGTCAAATACATATTATTATAACTTGCAAGATTCCACCCGAACCTACATACATCCGTTGCAAGTATATATATATTTTCATTTAAAATATATTAATTTTAATTTATCTTTTTCCATATTGTAAAATTTTTTTAATAAAATATTACTCTAACATTAAAATTATTTATAACAATAACATGACAATTAATAATTTAAAATTTTAATATTAGAAAGGGGTTTGAACATTTGGGTATTGCGGCGTTTGGCCCCGCAAGCTGTTGGTCCCGCGGGGCGAATCGACCATGACTCTTTTTGAAGGCCCCCATTGGGCCCGCGGGGCCAAACGCCAATAACTATAAAAGAAGTGGTTGTTTGGGCCCACGTTGATAAAGATCAATTTCCCGCATCGGTATTACGTATTTCTTATGGTACAGCCACGCATAAAATTACATGACATAAAATAAAAATCCGACTACAAAAAATCAACAGATGTGCAACGCTATAAAAAGAATTGTTATTATACTCTATAAAATTTAACTTGATCTCTGCGACAGTTACATATTGACATATTTAGAGTTGAGATAGTGGTAGAAAAAAACGATTTTCAAACAATGTTGTAATGAAATCGAAGGAGTAGTTGAAGGTGAGAAATTGGATTTTATTTACTTACTATTATTTAAGATCAAGTATGTACACATGTAATGATATTAATTAAATACTCATAATAATGTAACGATAGTATTTTACCGACGTTTTTCACTATTATCGATGCTAATGTAACATATAATTGGGTTTAATTTAATTACACATGTAAAAAATCTTATGACATTCAAATAAACAATAAAATTAATGATAAATTAAGTTTTATTTAAAATATCGTCAGTATAAACTATCGATATTTTAATTAAAACTCTATCTAAAACTCTGTGGTCACGATCATTCGTCGCCCATCACTAATCGACATGCCCATAAAGTATTACATTGACAGGTACTGTCTGTACTATTAAGAAATTCAGGACTTCATAGGCGTGATTTTTCTGACAGCTGTCGTAGAGATCAAGTTAAATTTTATAGAGTATAGTATGTTTATGAGCCTTTATTATCACATTGTTGAACAAAGGCCTCCTCTCGAGATTTCCAGTTTTGTCGGTCTTGTGTTGATTCCTGTCAATTTGGATCAAAAGTGTTCAGTCACAGCCATGGGCACACGGGCGGTGTCGCCGCGACATCGCTCCGCGGCGTCACCGCGGCGACCAGTGTTGCCGGTAGCGATTTAGACATTAAATCTAGAGTATTCGAGTATTCTATGAATATTTAGCAGGAAAAAAAGGTTTTGACGACAACCGTTCAATCTTAAAATGAAGATGAGAAAAATCCCTCGTACACGTTAGAAATCGGATCGTGTAATTTGTCACGACTAATGTCACAGTAACAGCTGACCAAGTGACAGCTGTCAAACTTAAAAGTGTTTTATCTCGGTCATTATCAATTCTAGACTGCTGTTGTCTTCACAAAAGTGATAGAACTTGACGAGACCTACATTTCTGTTGACAGCTGTCAAACTTAAAAGTGATTTATCTCGGTTATTATTGATTCTAGACCATTAATGTCTTCACAAAAGTGATAGAGCTCAACGAGATCTACATTTCAGATGACAGCTGTCAAAATTAAAAGTGATTTATCTCGGTTATTATCAATTCTAGACTACTGCTCTCTTCACAAAAGAAATAGAGCTCGAAGAAATCTACATTTCGGAGGAAAGCTGTCAAACTTCAACGTGATATATCTCGGTTATTATCGATTCTAGACTACTGTTCTCTTCACAAAAGTAGTAGAGCTCGACGAAATCTACATTTCGGATGACCGCTGTCAAACCTAAAAGTAATTTATCTCGGTAATTATCGATTCTAGACTACTGTTGTCTTCACAAAAGTGACAGAACTCAACAAGATCTACATTTCGGATGACAGCTGTCAAACTTGAAAGTGATTTATCTCGGTAATTATTGATTCTAGACTACTGCTCTCTTCACAAAAGTGATAGAACTCATCGAGATCTACATTTCGGATGACAGCTGTCAAACTTAAAAGTGATTTATCTCGGTTATTATTGATTCTAGACCATTGATGTCTTCACAAAAGTGATAGAGCTCAACGAGATCTACATTTCAGATGACAGCTGTCAAAATTAAAAGTGATTTATCTCGGTTATTATCAATTCTAGACTACTGCTCTCTTCACAAAAGAAATAGAGCTCGAAGAAAGCTACATTTCGGAGGAAAGCTGTCAAACTTAAATCAATTGAGTTTTTTTTTTAGTAATTTCGTGCTTCCGTTTCTATATAAACGCGCTATAAAATTTTGTAATCTAAGCGGTAGTTCATTTTATGGCGCTAAAGAGAAAGTAAAGAAATGGCTTCTCACACTTGATTACGATGCTACTGAGTCTCTGTTTATCATACATACTTAATACATACCTAATACTGACTAGCTAAAATAAATTAAATTAAATTCAAATTTAACAGAAACATGACCTTCACTACAATACCTGAAACTGCCCATACGCTCACACGCACACACACGAACACACACACACACACACACACACACACACACACACACACACATACACCTTTCGCTGTGTTGCCTTTCGTTGTCTATGAAATTCTAAATAAAATTAAATCACGCAGTCTAAATAAAATTAATGTACAAGTTCTCTACCATATTTCGGTAATCGGCCTCAGTTTCCCGCGATACAGGCTAGCCCTAGTGCGGGGACTATTGTCAATCTGAATCTGTACATATTTTAAGGAAAATAAATATTTTTGTATTTTGTATTTTTGTATTGAATCAATTGTTGAATCAATAATAACCGAGATAAATCAATTTTAAGTTTGACAGCTGTCATCCGAAATGTAGATGTCATTGAGCTCTATCCCTCTTGTGAAAACATCAATAGTCTAAAATTGACAGTTACAGAGATATACCTCTTTTAATTTTGACAACTGTCATTTTTTATATGACAGGTAGCTGATTTTTTAACAGACAGCTGTCAGTTTTGACGGGCAGCTGTAATTTTATAATTTTTACAGCTGTCAAAGCAAAGTTCATGCAAACGGATTACTTTTGCACACAGAGCTTTTGCAGATAATAAGTAAAAGTAAAAAAATAAATTAAGACGACTTTGAGTAAAATCAATCAAAACTGTATTCACGGTTATAACGATACCATCAGTACTAATAAACTAGTTGATATAAAAAAAATATGACACATACAACAAAGAATCAGTTTACCGTTTCTATGTAACAGAAATAATTAATTATGTTTCACTTTATTTAAAAAAAAACGTAAATTTACACCAAAACGCCTAAAATGGCATACTTGCGTTTTAATGAATTTGTATAATAAACAGTCGAACTTCTATACAAACTTGAATTAATTTTAATCTCTAATATTTGTGGGCTACTTTCCCACACTTAAATATATCTACGTAAGACATCTACACAAATAAATATTCTATTATTATATTATCATTTGTAAACATAAATAATATTTATTATATATTTTACCTTAACTTCAAAATCAATTGGACGAGCGATATCGGCCGGTGTTAAGTTATCGAACTTATCCCGTCCCTACTCGACGCACTGTGTTATCCCTATACCTATAGCTAGATGCGCATGCGCAAGCGCGCATCGCGCAGGTAAACGGGCGAGTCGAGTACGGGACCAGTCCGCACACACCTTTGCCGCGGAGCGCATGTCGCCTTCATCAATATTGTACCTAATTTAAATGTTTGCTCGTGATTATTAAACCTTCAAAATCAACCGTAAGTGTGGGTTATTATTTTAATATTCACCCCAAGACTGGGCCATTACATCACACCCCCTTACACTGGTGACCTACATTTGTGACACGAGACATGAGCAAACAATTGCAACCGGACGATACCACCGGCAGACCCAAGTCGCCGTCGCCCGGCACTAGTGATGGGACAATGTCGATAAACCGCGGCGATGTTTTTAAAGTTGGAGTTCGAGTTCCACCATTTTGGCCGGAGGAACCAGAGATCTGGTTCGCCCAAGTGGAAGGGCAATTTGCAATTTCCGGCATAACCAATGACGCGACAAAATTTAATTACGTCATTGGCCACCTTGACAACCAGCATTCGAAGGAGATTAAAGATATTATCATTAATCCCCCCGCGTCCAACAAATACGAGAAGCTGAAGAACGAACTCATAAAAAGGTTAAGCGCGTCGAACGAGAAGAAGATCAAGCAATTACTTATGCATGAGGAGCTCGGTGACCGCAAACCTTCACAGTTTCTCCGCCACCTGAAAGGTCTCGCCGGCGCTGATGTCCCAGATGATTTTCTGAAGACTATGTGGATTAGTCGCCTCCCACACGGAATCCAAACGGTGCTGGCAGGACAGCCAGCAGTAGTGTCTCTCGAAGACTTGGCAGATTTGGCAGATAGGGTGAACGACCTCGCTTCATCCACGCCCAGAGTTGCCTCCGTGCAGAATGCAGTACCCAGCTCACTCCTCAGTGATCTCACGAGAGAAGTAGCCGAACTCAGGAGACAGGTGCAGCAGCTGACGACAGGAAGGAATAGCAGATCCCGCTCTCGAAACTCTGCAGGCAATCGCAATTCTTCTCGGCAGCGATCCCAGTCGAACTACAGAAAATTTCCTGTATGCTGGTATCACAGCAAGTATGGAGAAAAAGCGCGCACATGTGTCCGCCCCTGTGACTACAAGGCGGAAAACTCAACGGGCGGTCGGTAATGGCGACGAACGACTGCCCTTCAACTGCTACTGGTCGCCTGTTCGTTACCGACCGATCGTCAAAGACGCAGTTCCTCGTCGACACAGGCAGCGACTTGTGCGTCTTTCCCCGGTCAGCGCTACGTGATCGTCGTTCTCGGACTGGATACAACTTGTGTGCTGCCAACGGTTCCGATATTGCTACCTACGGCTATGTGAATTTAGATCTCGATTTTGGATTGCGAAGAACCTTTGTATGGCGTTTTGTGGTTGCGGACGTTACCAAGCCAATAATAGGCGTTGATTTTTTAAATTATTACAGCCTTATTGTGGACTGCCGCAATAAACGTTTAGTGGATAATCTTACTTCGGTAACAACCACAGCCACATTAGCCAATTGTAAACATGTATCTTCGGTAAAGGTCGCGACTGGTAAGTCAATATATCACAGAATTCTTGACGAATTTCCCGATATCACTCGTCCAGCTGGTAGACTACACACTACACCACACAACACCGTCCATCACATTCGAACGACTCCAGGCCCTCCAGTATCTTCTCCCCCTAGACGTTTAGCCCCGGATAAACTTAAAATCGCTCAGAAAGAATTTCAGTCGATGCTAGCCGCCGGTACAGCCAGACCTTCTGAAAGCCCTTGGTCGTCGCCTCTGCATTTAGCGCCCAAAAAGAATAATGGTTGGCGTCCATGCGGCGATTACCGCAAGCTGAATGCCCGAACGATTCCGGATAGGTATCCGATTAAGCACATTCAAGATTTCACTCACAGCATTTCAGGCTGCAGTATTTTCAGCACGCTCGATCTTGAAAAAGCCTATAATCAGATACCTATCAACCCAGAGGACATTCCTAAAACCAGCATCACGACGCCGTTTGGAATGTTTGAATTCCCGTACATGACCTTCGGTCTGCGGAATGCGGGTCAAACGTTCCAACGGTTCGTGGATGAAATGACCAGGGGATTAGATTTCGTCTATTGTTATTTGGACGATTTTCTAGTTTATTCTAGAACAGAAGCTGAGCACCAAGAGCACCTGCGACAGGTATTCCAACGGCTAAAGCAGTACGGCATGTTGCTAAACACGTCGAAATGCGTCTTCGGTGCCAGTGAGGTAACATTTTTAGGTTACTCTATTTCAGAAAGCGGAACGAAGCCACTAGACTCGAAGGTGCAGGCGGTACAAGATTTTCCTGCCCCTACTACAGTGCGCCAGCTCCGAGGTTTCCTGGGCATGCTCAATTTTTACAGGAGATTCCTTCCGCAAGCAGCACAAACCCAGGCTCCTCTACACGCCTTGTTAACAGGGACAGTAAAAGGGTCGCAGCCCATTCAGCTCACCGGAGAAGCTCTAGATGCATTTCAAGCTTGCAAGGTAAGCCTAGCTAATGCCGCTTTACTAGCTCATCCCGATTGTGCAGCCAAACTGGCTGTAGTAACAGACGCGTGCGATAAAGCTATCGGAGGGGTATTGCAGCAGTACAAAGACGGTGCATGGGAACCCTTAGCTTTCTTTTCGAGGAAACTAAGCCCTTCCCAAATGAAGTACTCGCCATATGATAGGGAGTTGTTGGCCATATACGAGGCTATTAAATATTTCAGGCATATGCTCGAAGCCAGGCATTTTATAATATACACTGACCACAAGCCGATCAGTTTTGCATTCCACGAAAGGAAAAATAGCTGTTCGCCTAGGCAGTACAGATATTTAGATTTTATCGCCCAGTTCACAACGGACATCCGCCATATATCCGGAAAGGATAATGTTGTAGCGGATACTTTGTCCCGTATAGAAGAACTGGAGAAGCCAGTAAGCCTCGAAAAACTAGCGCAAGCTCAAGCCTCTGATCCGGAGCTCGAAACACTATTGAGCGGAGGAACATCACTTCAACTGCAGAAGTTGCACATTCCTGGCAGCAAAATGCCTTTATACTGCGATACTAGTTCTGCAACTTCTAGACCCTATGTCCCGAAGTACTTCCGAAAACAGGTTTTCGATAGCCTGCATTCTTTAAGCCACCCTGGCGCTAACGCTTCGGCAAAGTTAGTAGCCGAGCGATTCGTTTGGCCAGGCATAAGAAAGGACTGCAGGGATTGGTCACGCGCTTGCATTTCATGCCAGCGGGCGAAAGTCAACCGTCACGTGACTTCACCGCTCGGCACATACAATTTACCACGTTCTCGTTTCCGGCAAATTCATATCGATCTCGTAGGTCCACTCCCTCTTTCGCAAGGTTACCGATATTGCTTGACGGCGGTAGACCGCTACACTCGATGGCCAGAAGCAACTCCCATCGAGGACATAACAGCGGAAACTGTAGCGAAAGCCTTATTGTCAACATGGATCGCGCGGTTCGGTTGCCCAGAAGTCATCACGACTGACAGGGGCCGTCAGTTCGAATCAGCCTTGTTCCACCATTTATCGGACCTAGCTGGTTTTGAACATAAACGTACGACTGCATATCATCCGTCTTGTAACGGATTAGTCGAACGATTTCATCGCCAACTCAAAGCGGCAATAGTATGCCACGCTAACGAAAAGTGGACAGAATCATTGCCTTGGGTCATGCTAGGCATAAGAACTTCTTTTAAGGAAGATTTACAAGCTTCCTCAGCTGAATTAGTTTACGGTGAGACGCTAAGACTTCCCGGCGAGTTTCTCGAGCCGACTGTAAGCGGTACCACTGACATTTCTGAATTTTCCGCAAGGCTCAGACATTTCGCCGAAAAATTGCGTCCTGTTCCACCTTCTCGGCATAATAAACCCAGAGTGTTTATTTACAAGGAACTGGATACCTGCGAGCACGTTTTCCTTCGCGAAGACGCCACGCGAGGTTCCCTCCAAGCTGCTTATTCTGGGCCACATAAAGTACTTAGCAGAGGTGATAAAGTTTTTAAAATCCTTCTTAAAAACAAAGAAACGACAGTTTCGATTGACCGACTTAAACCGGCATTCATACTGTCTGTTCAAGAGGATGAACCTTCTTCTAGACCCCTAGAAAATTACGTAACTCGATCTGGTCGACGTGTGAAATTCCCCGATTTTTATCGTCCAAATTGACGTGACTGGGAATGGCATTTACTAGATTAAACAATAAATTGTTAAATTAATATTAATTGTTAGATCACAGATAAAAATATCTGACACTAGGGTTACACACTTGCCTTACATATTTTCCTTATACATTTATATCGCCCCGGTATGTCTCTGGAGGGGGGTGGTGTGGGCTACTTTCCCACACTTAAATATATCTACGTAAGACATCTACACAAATAAATATTCTATTATTATATTATCATTTGTAAACATAAATAATATTTATTATATATTTTACCTTAACTTCAAAATCAATTGGACGAGCGATATCGGCCGGTGTTAAGTTATCGAACTTATCCCGTCCCTACTCGACGCACTGTGTTATCCCTATACCTATAGCTAGATGCGCATGCGCAAGCGCGCATCGCGCAGGTAAACGGGCGAGTCGAGTACGGGACCAGTCCGCACACACCTTTGCCGCGGAGCGCATGTCGCCTTCATCAATATTGTACCTAATTTAAATGTTTGCTCGTGATTATTAAACCTTCAAAATCAACCGTAAGTGTGGGTTATTATTTTAATATTCACCCCAAGACTGGGCCATTACATCACACCCCCTTACATATTGAAAGTTTTAAGTCTATTTATTACATTTGTAAAATAACGTCGGATAATTTAATTATGAATTTTCTAAAATCTCGTCTCAAATTCTCCATACATTATTTCTATGGAGGCGCGATGTTGAATAAATACGCGACGTATGCGCTCGGAAAATCAGTCGACCACCGGAGCTCAGAGCGAGGTCACGTCGATTTGCGGAGCGACGCGCTGAGAACACTCGACCGCGATCTATTGTGTACGAATGATCAGCTGCACACACGTAAATGAGGTAAGTTCAGTTTTGTGATTTTTACTTTTTTCGTGTAAGTTGTTTATATTTCTTGTGTTAAAATAATACTTATATTTCGTTCATTTATGTTTTAGTGATAATGGAAAAACGTAAGGAAAATTATTATAAAAAGAAAGGTGGCGTTTTTTTTTTTCGACATGAAAATCGAAAAAATATACAAAACCGTTGAGTATTTTGAGTCATAAATAAATACTCTTAATCCAATATGGCGGAATTCTAAAGATGGCGGACTAAGTTTTTTTTTGCACTGCTACAATATGGGTATCAAATGAAAGGGCTTGCTGAGAATAACTCGAAGAAGAAAATGAGGTCACTCTAAATCCAATATGGCGGACTTCTAAAGATGGTGGACTAAGTTTTTTAAGTATTCTTACAATATGGATATCTAATGAAAGGGCTTGCCGAGAATAACTCGAAAAATATAGTGAGGTCACTCTAAATACAATATGGCGGACTTCTTAAGATGGCGGACAAAATTTTTCATACATTCCTACAATATGGGTATCAAATGAAAGGGCTTGCCGAGAATAACTCGAAAAATAAACTGAGGTCACTCCAAATACAATATGGCGGACTTCTAAAAAATGGCGGACTAAGTTTTTTATGCATTCTTACAATATGGGTATCAAATGAAAGGGCTTGCCGAGGATATCTTGAAAAATAAACTGAGGTCACTCCAAATACAATATGGCGGACTTCTAAAAAATGGCGGACTAAGTTTTTTATGCATTCTTACAATATGGATATCAAATGAAAGGGCTTGCCGAGGATATCTTGAAAAATAAAGTGAGGACACTCTAAATACAATATGGCGGCCTTCTTAAGATGGCGGACTAAGTTTTTTATGTATTCTTACAATATGGATATCTAATGAAAGGGCTTGCCGAGAATAACTCGAAAAATATAGTGAGGTCACTCTAAATACAATATGGCGGACTTCTTAAGATGGCGGACAAAATTTTTCATACATTCCTACAATATGGGTATCAAATGAAAGGGCTTGCCGAGAATAACTCGAAAAATAAACTGAGGTCACTCCAAATACAATATGGCTGACTTCTAAAAAATGGCGGACTAAGTTTTTTATGCATTCTTACAATATGGGTATCAAATGAAAGGGCTTGCCGAGGATATCTTGAAAAATAAAGTGAGGACACTCTAAATACAATATGGCGGCCTTCTTAAGATGGCGGACTAAGTTTTTTATGCTTATATAAATAAACTGAAGTCAATCTAAATACAACATGGCGGACTTCTAAAAAATGGCGGACCAAGTTTTTTATGGATTCTTACAATATGGGTATCAAATGAAAGGGCTTGCCGAAGATAATTCGAAAAAAAAGTGAAGACACTCTTAATACAATATGGCGGACTTCTAAAAAATGGCGGACTAAGTTTTGTATGCATTCTTACAATATGGGTATCAAATGAAAGGATGATACCTACCTACCTACCTTACATTTTATCTGAAACCCACCACACGACATTTCAATATATTATTTCGTAATTTTGGGTAAACATCTGAAGTCAGTTTTTTTAATTAGTTTGTTGAAGTTTACTTAACATTTGGATCTCATACTGTTATTGCCTTGAAATGAACAATGAAATTGATTTATTTCTTTAATCTTACTTTTTTTTAGTTTTACTAAAGAGACTGATGAAGCAACTACTAAGGCGGATGAAAACCAGAATACAGATAGGTACGAAAGTCGTCATCGTCGAATAACATCGTCGCTTACCATCAGGCGAGTTTGTGGTCAAACGCGGACTTTTTCGCGATAAAATAAATCTACAATGACATACATTTTAAACTCACACTCGTGTTTTTATTCCCCTCATTATAATGTAACAGTTTTTGTTTGATTTTAGACTTAAGACTGGACAGAAAAAAGCAACTAAAAGCACCAGAGTATATTCTGCGAACTCTTGAACAAAAAGAAACTGCACGATCTAAACGTAAAGGATATGTCCACAATATGTATGGAGGCTGGTATAATAACAATCAAAAATTCTAACCACAACACTCGTTACATTTCGAGAAAGTTCATATTTTTCTGAGTCTATTACAACAGTTAAAAACAAAAAAGAACTCTTCTATTTTTTTTAAATTAATTTTGAATTTATTAAAAAATATATATATTTCGCTCAATAGGAAGTTTATCTCTAGCAGCCCTGATTAAGTAACCTCCAAATTGTTAAATAAAAGCATTGTTACCAATTAGACACACTTTTTAAGTGATTTTTTGTCACATGGTACCTACTAACTGGTCACACTGGTAGGTTATAATTTTTAATTTTAGCAAATTAAGAGATAAATGTGGAAGAATCAGATACGGATGCAAGTAAAATAACGATAGAAGCACTTTATTATTGCTAAACTAGAAAAAATAATAAGCTGTATTGTTATTTTTCATACAATTTATTTTTTACATTTAAAAAAAATTGGAAGGGTGAAAAAATCTAAATTAAATATTTTTGGGAAGCCCATATAACAAGCTTTCAAATGATGTATATATCATCTTGGTTCGATTTTTCTCTAAATAATATACCACTTGTGGACGTCACCTTTAACGCAAATTATTGTCAAGCTGTAAAATGTAAAAAAACATGAATGTTAATAAAATTACTTTAGGTATCGTAAGAATTTTCATTTCTAATCCTAACTAATATATATATATATATATATATATATTTATTTTGTGTTTTTCGTTTTTAGATTAACAGTACTTTTTTGGTATACCAGATCAGGTTACAAAGTACTTATCACTTTAAATTATAAAAAGTGACATTTTAATTGTACTAATTTCACGTATGAAATTAAATACGTATTTCTCATGATAGATGGTGAATGGACTTGCGACGCTAAGTATTTTTTGTCTTAACTGTCATTACACCACTTTGTATGAGAGCGGCCGGCTTCGCGTAGCGATTTAAATGTGTGCGAGGACACGCACACAAGCAGTGAGCTACGCGGATCTACGCCAGCCGCTGTCAAATACCTAAAACTGGTTAGCAGCGTAGCTCTGGAGTGCCCTTAAAAGGAACTGGAAAAAAGTATCCTCTATATCCTTTTCCTTGTTCTAAGCTATCTCTTCATCAATTTTCAGCCAAATTGGTTCAGCTGTTCTTAAGTTATAAATAGTGTAAATAATACGACTTTCTTTAATAAATATAGATAGAAGATAAATGATTTTCAAAAAATTCTGTGAGACATAGTTTGACAGATTTACCATAAAAATCTTTTTCTATCATGGCAGCCGTGGGACACGGTTGGTAATCCCACAAACTTCTAAAGAGCCCCATGACAATTATATTTTTATTCTAGATAATATTAAAAAGTATATTGTAGATAAAAAGACATCGAATGGTTCATTTGTTTGCTTCAAATTAAATATTTATGTTTACAAAACACGTGAAACCAATTTGGCACATTAGTTTCATGTGATGATCATTCAATCATCAATTGCATCATTCAAACAAATGCATTTTTGTTCATACACTCCCATAGGACTCATAGAATGACGCCCTCAAAATAATGCAATTGTTTATTTTTTCCATTGACTACTTTTCTACTTAAATGTACAGATAAAAAAGTGAATCGCGGGGCGAATCGCCCAAGACTATTTTTGAAGGTCCCCATTCGCCCCGCATTGTTTGGAGCGGGCCGAATGGGGACCTTCAAAAAGAGTCTTGGTCGATTCGCCCCGCGGGACCAACCGCTTGCGGGGCGAAACGACGCAGGACTCGAACATTTGTGGCATATCCACCCGCCGCCATTATGTTTTTGAAAGTAGTATTTGTATATGAATAGGAGACACTTATACACACAATAAATGTTACGTAGTATGGTACCCTAAAGCGTCAGGTTCTCGAGATATTTGGATGTAAAGATCGCTGTACGAGAACTTTGCGATCTTTACATCAAAATATCTCGAGAACGTGACACTTTAGTTTAGGGTATCATAGTACTAACATCTATTGTTTTTAGAAGTGTCCCCTATCCATATATACTACTTTCATTGTGTGCGGAAACTTATAAAAAAAAATTAATGAGGGCGGGTGGGATATGCCAGCATTCATACAAAAATGTTCAAACCTCTTTTAAAATTTAAATTAGAAATTTATAAATTAAGAATTAGAAATTTTCAGACACAATATAATAATTATTTTTCGTAAAAAACATCATGACCGACTTCACCCGTGTACAGAATCATTACATAGTATAAAACAAAGTCGCTTTCCGCTCTCTGTCCCCATGTATGCTTATATCTTTAAAACTACGCAACGGATTTTGATGCAGTTTGTTTTAATTGATAGAGTAATTCAAGAGAAATGTTTATATGTATAATACACCTGTGCGAAGCCGGGGCGCATCGCTAGAACGCAAATATTATGCACGGATCGATGTAACATTTTTCACATTATTGTTGGTTTATCAAAAATGGCTCAGCCAATTTCGATAAAATTGAAATGGGACCAATTTCGAAGTATATTCTTTCCAATAAAAAAAGAATTATTGAAATCGGACTACATACTACGAAAAAAATTATGCGTGGTTAAATACATAAACAAAAAAAAAAAAATATACGCGTCGAATTGTTTACCTCCTCTGGTGGTTCGTCGGTCAAAAATTAAAAGTGGCTAAAAATGACTGAGATGGTGGTTCACAACCACAACCAGTGCATTCACTCTACATTCAATTCAGTTCAAAAGCAATCTGTAGTAAAAACGAGTGCTTCCACTTTGCCCCACCAAAGCGCCCCACTGGTGGGGCAGATTCCACTCCATCATTTTTTGGAGTGGAATCTGCCCCACTCGTCTCATCTTGGTGGGGCAAATTCCACTCACTTTTTAGACCAGTGGAATCTGCCCCACCAGGGGTGTCGTGCGATTTTAAATTAAATTGGTAATGCCATGAAGTGCATATTTTACTGCAAAATTTTAATCATTATAGCGCCCCACCAAATGAACAGATAAGTGGAGACATTTAATGCAAAATAATTAAGAAGATTGTAAACTAAAAGCACATTTACTTAAAGTCATAAATTACGGATTGTATGCGGTCATAGTATTTATGTAGCAAATATTTTCGAAGCCATTATAAAGTAAAAGAAAATTATAAATTGAATATTGTCATTCATCGTAATAATCTTTAATAATCATTTCGAGATTTAATCTCAGTCAGCAAATTACTTAAATGGTAATTAAAATATGGACCTATTACAATTAAAGAACATGTCCATCTTAATTGTAACAGTCTTTCTTATGTGAATTAATTATATTTTCTACATTAATACGTTATCCCGACTTATGTTTGTAGTATACATATTGGAGAGCTGACGCCGACATTAAATGACCCATAAGTAGTACTAGTAACCCGCAATTATATAAGCAATACGAAAAAAGTAATAAGACATCATACGTAACTCATTCAAGATATTTTGACATTAGACTAGTCAAAATAGTTAAGTATTCAAACTATGATGACATTGATGATTAATGTCGAAATCGCTCAAATTGTTGTATCGTTACACTAAAATAATGTTTAAGAAAATTAAATTGTACATAACTAAGTAAATATGTTATTTTTTTAATTCATATTATGTTGACTTTATATTTAAAAAGCCAAATATGTCATTTTATTTTGTGCTGGAGTCAGCTCTCCGCCCAGTAAACAACGTAAGGAAAACTGAAAATAATGGAGGAAAGAACGGTACGTAAATTAATAACGTTATCCCAACTTATGTTTGTAGTATACATATTGGAGAACTGACGCCGACATTAAATGTACAAGTAGTACTAGTAACCCGTAATTATAAAAGCAATAAGAAAAAAGTCTACATCATACAATTATTAGGAATTCATTCAAGATATTTTGACATTAGACTAGTCAAAATAGATACGTATTCAAACCATGATGACATTGATGATTAATGTCAAAATCGCTCAAATTGTTATAACGTTATACTAAAATGATGTTTTAGAAAATTAAATTGTGCATAACTACTGTATTGTACTAAGTAAATATGTTATTTTTTAAAATTAAAATTAAGTCGACGACTTTATATTAAGAAAGCCAAATATGTAATATTATTTAGTGCTGGCGTCAGCTCTCCACCCAGTAAACAACGTAAGGAAAACTGAAAATAAGGAAGGAAAAACGGTACGTAAGGTAAAAAACTGTTACATCTTCACAGAAAGAAATTTCTACAGTCGCTATTAAAAGTGATTATCTATAACTTAGCTACTAATATTTACTAGTGATCAATTTAGTGAGTGATTTTTTTAAATTATTTCATCATGTCTAAAACTTGATTATTGTTTTTAAAGATTGAAACAGATAGCGCGCAGCATAAAGACCGTTCAGGTAAGTATAAATCATCACAGGATAGTTGACTACACAGATTTCCGCACCACAGCACATAATTGACTAAAATTCTAAGTTGACTAAATATTTAAAAAGCCAAACTTTTTTTTGGAATCAATTGTTTTAAATATCATATAAGAAAGAAAAGCCCTACCTAACGCATAGGGGCTGGTAGCAATAATCGTTTTCTATTTCACTCGATCGTGTAATATGAGTGGCTTGATCACAGCAGGATAGAACGAAGCCGTTGATAGGTGTACTTATTTTTATAATCCTGGCCTGCGAAACAAACAACCATAGAAGTATTTATAAAAAATTCAATGCACAATTCAGAGTTGTATGAGCGATATTATGTGTGAATAAATAAATCCGTGTATTAAAATGTCTTGTGATGATTCATACTTACCTGAATGAGCTTTATGCTGCGCGCTATCTGTTTGAATCTTTAAAAATAATACCCAAATTTTTGACATGGTTGAATAATTTATAAAAATCACTTACATAATTTATAACAAGTTAAGAATAAGAAAATAAGAATTTTATCAAGCTACGTAACAGATAATTAATTTTAATAGCGAACGTAGAAATTTCTTTCTGTGAAGATGTAACAGTTTTTTAATTTACGTACCGTTCTTTCCTCCATTATTTTCAGTTTTCCTTACGTTGTTTACTGGGCGGAGAGCTGACTCCAGCACAAAATAAAATGACATATTTGGCTTTTTAAATATAAAGTCAACATAATATGAATTAAAAAAATAACATATTTACTTAGTTATGTACAATTTAATTTTCTTAAACATTATTTTAGTGTAACGATACAAAAATTTGAGCGATTTCGACATTAATCATCAATGTCATCATAGTTTGAATACTTAACTATTTTGACTAGTCTAATGTCAAAATATCTTGAATGAGTTACGTATGATGTCTTATTACTTTTTTCGTATTGCTTATATAATTGCGGGTTACTAGTACTACTTATGGGTCATTTAATGTCGGCGTCAGCTCTCCAATATGTATACTACAAACATAAGTCGGGATAACGTATTAATGTAGAAAATATAATTAATTCACATAAGAAAGACTGTTACAATTAAGATGGACATGTTCTTTAATTGTAATAGGTCCATATTTTAATTACCATTTAAGTAATTTGCTGACTGAGATTAAATCTCGAAATGATTATTAAAGATTATTACGATGAATGACAATATTCAATTTATAATTTTCTTTTACTTTATAATGGCTTCGAAAATATTTGCTACATAAATACTATGACCGCATACAATCCGTAATTTATGACTTTAAGTAAATGTGCTTTTAGTTTACAATCTTCTTAATTATTTTGCATTAAATGTCTCCACTTATCTGTTCATTTGGTGGGGCGCTATAATGATTAAAATTTTGCAGTAAAATTTGCACTTCATGGCATTACCAATTTAATTTAAAATCGCACGACACCCCTGGTGGGGCAGATTCCACTGGTCTAAAAAGTGAGTGGAATTTGCCCCACCAAGATGAGACGAGTGGGGCAGATTCCACTCCAAAAATGATGGAGTGGAATCTGCCCCACCAGTGGGGCGCTTTGGTGGGGCAAAGTGGAAGCACTCAGTAAAAACACTCTTCATAAATCATTGTTGTTGTGCAGGAAGTACAGAGTAAACTGGAGAAGTAAGTTTTTGCTAAATGAGTTATTTTTAAATGCCAAAACGCTATTCCAGTTGGTGTATGAATGGTCTTTGTTTGGTGAAAATTATAATTAAATTACTTATTGAGCTACACTATAAAACTACCACTTTACCACGGGTTTTTCGGTGAAGGAAAACATCCTAAGGCAACCTGTAGAAGAAATTCGATAGCATATGTGAATCCACCAACCCGCACTGGGCTAGCATGGTGGGTATGGCCCAATCACCCTTCATGGGTAGGCCTACGTCCTGCAGTGGACTATTAAAAAGTCTCAGTCTCAGAGTAAATAAAAAAATCAAGAGAGAATGTTGTAAACAAACAAGTGAAGCCAATCAAAACTACGCCTCGCCGTGTACAGACAATTACACACACATCCAGGTAACTATGAAACTACGCCTTGGCTTGTCAGTCAAACTGGCGGCGCAACAGCGACGCACTCACACATGTATAAAAAACCGGCTTCACTTGACTGTTCACCGACGTTCCCTCTGGATTTTTTTATTTGCTCTGAGAGTACAGTACAGTACAAAACTACACAGCACTAGCAAAGTAATGAGAATAAATATCTGAAAACTTCAAATTTTTCATAATATCCAAGCAGTTTCCATCTCACATTTGCAAATTTGTACATAGGCTTCGAATTTCTAAAAACCTTTTAAGCATTTATCAATCTTAACACACACAATAAGCCCGATTACAGAGGCGCCAGCGTAACTATATTAGCTAAATAGCATAGTTCTGTTTCTTTTTCACTTTAGGCATTCGATAGAGGGAACGCTTTTTACGTTGCTAATTAATTTACGCTAGCGCTTCTGTAATCGGGCTTATTGTATCAAAAAAGTTGGTATTGATGTCCTTATTTTAACAGAACAAATCGAAAACACTTATTTTCGGTTTTATCTACTCTGTAAGAGAGTTACTAATGAGTAGAAAAATACTACAAAATGTGTCTAATAAACAAATGCTTCTAGATTTTGAAATGTCATATCATCATCACCAACAAAATTAAATATCACAAGACTTGAAACAGCATTATGTTTTAGTTTGAGATCCTCTTCATATACATATAACCAAAGAAGATATAATAATACTACGTAATATAACACAATCTTTTCACTTGTAAATAAAGCAAGGGGTCATCTATGTTGAATACTATTTTAAACATTTGAACCAGTATTATTCAATATGCTAGATCTGTTATCATTAGACGCTGATCTTTCAAAAGAAGTAAGGTAAGCTGGTATAATACCTGTAGATTTTGCATTATAGTCATGTACAAAGAAAAAAATAAAAATATGTTCTACTTTAAAAAAAAAGATAATTTTGATGTAGGCCCAATCCTCGCGCATCTGTTAAGTAAGCTTCAGTTAGGATTGGGTTTGGATAAAAGTCACGCGACGTGATGTGGCATACATAAACTATGTAGTAGTTCTGCGAACAGTAGACCTCGCGACACATCTCTTTAACTGGTTCTTCATAAGCCTATATCTCGAATCACTCTAGACCGATTTGATTCATAGTGGTCAATCTTGTTAGGATTTAAATACTAAACCAAAATTAAATTTAAATCTAGCCAAATTTAAAATTTAATTAATATTATTTTTAATTTTAGGACATGTACCAATTTTCATCGAGATTCGTTCAAAAATGCGACCTGTAGAAATTTCAGCGTCTGGTCAGAACAAAGCAAAATCGTGACGCCAGAAATAAAATAAATAGTTAATCGGTTTATAACATTTATTTACTGATATTTGGTAGGAAAGATGCGAGTGCAGTCTAGCACAGTTCTACGAGAACAGTGGTAAGGAATTCAAAATAACTAGGTTATGCATTAAAGCTGTAGAACAACGGGTACACTGAGAGAAAAACTAACAAAAATATAGTAATCTTTACTAAAATTTTACTAAATCCGAGGACAACAAATGACCTGTAATAAATACAAATCGATTTTTGTAAATGCAATTCGTAGGTATTACAATATCAGTTCTGTTATATATAGTAAGGCCCCAGTAGTTTCAATAGATTAGCTTTGTAATATCTAGTAAAGTCCATAGTACTCTTTACTAAAATGTTACTAATCCCGAGGACAACAAATGCCCTGTTAAAAATACAAATCGATATTTAGTAGGTATTACTAATACCTGTTTTGTTATATCTAGCAAACTCCTTAGTACTCTTTACTAAGATTTTACTAATCCCGAGGACAACAAATGCCCTGTAAAAAATACAAATTGATATTTAATAGGAATTATTAATACCTGTCTTGTTACATGTAGTAAGGCTCCAGTAGATCCAATAGATTAGTTATGTAATATCTAGTAAAGTCCTAGTTTTTTCGAAATTTATATCTGTAAACATCTAGTAATTTTGATGAATTCGTTTTGTAATATCTATTAAGCCTTAGTACTTTCGAAAGTTTGGTTCTGTATTATCTGCTAATCACCTAGTAATTTTGATAGATCAGTTTTGTAATATCTAGTAAGCCTTAGTACTTTCAAAAGTTTAGTTCAGTATTATCTAGTAAAAGTCTAGTAGTTTCAATAGCTTAATTTTGTATTATCTAGTTGATTTTTGTAATTTCTAGTATAATTTCTGTGTTATCAATTTAGTAAACCCTATCAATGTAAAAGTTATAAAACACTTCAAATCGAAATATTAAAAACTGTATACCTGCTTATAACAATGACCTATAAGTATACAGTTTTTAATATTTCAATTTGAAGTGTTTTATAACTTTTTTATGGATTGGGTTTATTAAGTAGATATCACAGAACTAAACTAGACATTACAAAAACCAACTAAATAATACAAAATTAAGCTATTGAAACTACTTGAGTTACATATCTTACAAAACGAATCTAAGGTTATAAACTAATTCTAAATGTAAGTTATAAGGTGAATAATAATTGTAGACATAAAAATAAAGATTCAAGTGAAGTCATGTTTATTAAATATTATACATGTATAATATAACACACGAAACAGCCACATTTACAATAACACATAATTTACATTGCCGGCGAGTATAATGTATTCACGGAGAAACCCAGTTACTCCGTATATTCTGGGTAAAATTGTCAATTTTCACTTACACTGGTTAAATCTGTACTTATGACACTTAATTAAACACAGTTAGTTGGTACGCACTGAACTTCATCCTCCATGTTTACTCTACTGCACGCAACGACGAAATGGCTGCTGGAAAGACGGGATCGTATTCACTGAGACCCCAGTTACTCAGTATGATTGTATAGCTGTTATAACACTGACTCCTGGGTAAGATTGTCAATTATCACTCGGAGTGTTTAAATCTGTTGGTAAAACACAGTTTGTTGGTACTGAACTTCACTCTCCTTTACATGTTTACTCTACTGCAAGCAACGACGAAATGGCTGCTGGAAAGGCGGAATCGTATTCATAAAGCAAAACACACCGGACACTTTACTGGAAATAACAAAACATTTCGTTGAAATTACTTAGCTTATTGCTGGATTTACAAAATAGACCAAAAACTAAATGTTTTTGTTGCATTAACTAAAGTATTGTAGTAAAATTACAATAGTATCTTGAAATTAATAAAGCCTCATGCTTGAAATGATTCTTCCTTTCAATACAAATGACAATCGTGTTTTGAAAATTATTAAACCCACGCTTGTAACTACAAAACAAGGTAAATCAATTTTTTTTCATCTTTCAAACCCATGGTATATCAGATACCAATACTTGTCTATACCAGTACCTATCTAGGTACCAACGCGGTGGATTTTTTTTGTAAGTACATAGTACTAATCGCCTAAGAGCATGTCAAACCCTACGAAGTACTCGTATGATACAATTTTTATTGGATTTTGTTAAATGCACCTTTTTATGTTAGTAATAAGGAATCATACTATAGGTAACGTTTGATGAAATATGTTAGCATGCACTACAAATATCCTATAACTAGTTGTTATTAATAAAGAGTAAGTAAGTAAGTAAGAGTAAGATACTTAGTGTACTGAACTACCGAAACCAAAGTCAAAGCTGTCAAATAAGAATATTTCAACGACGTTGGCGGGAACAGAAAAAATCTTAATGCCAATTAATGCAATTAGAATTAATGCATAAGTATTAATTTGAGATTTTTCGAGTATTAAAGTGTAAACTTATCTCGTATATTATTCCAGTAACTTCAGTGCCCTTACCATAACTTTTGATAGTAAACGTAAACTTTTTTCCGTTTTTGTTGAATAGCTTCATATGTTTAACCATATCTTATTAAATTTTAAAGCCAAAAATTTGCTTTTTATTTGTTAGCGTTTAGAATCCAGCAGCTATGCTTATTCTTCATTTTTTTACTCTTGACTCAAGACCATAGCGTAAAATCATTTTATTATAATTTGTTCTGGGAAAAATATTGTTACTTACTACTACTTATGATCTAATATTTGCTATTGTTATAGGCGATAAGTTTACGTTTTACGGCTAATTTTGACAATTTTATTATTTTGTCAATTGTTTGTTTTTGAAAAGCAATAATGCTTTGTTTGGGAATTTTGTCATCTTGTAATTTCAATTGAGATTATTATCGTAAGAGCGCTTATAATGTTTGTTTCTGAAAAAACAGTACGTCATATTATGATTCCTGTAGGCCACGCGGGCGAAGCCGCTAAAAGCTCATAATAATTATTAAAGCGTGTTCCTTGGAATTACAAAAAGGGATAAATTAATTATATTTGTTGTACCAAATAAAGTTCTTGCTAAATTTTACAAACTTGTGTTGAAATAAATAAAGCATGTTGCTTGGAATTACAATAACGGAAACACTAAATATTATTCTTGTACCAGTTAAAGCTATTTCTAATAATTACAAACTAGTGTTGAAATTAATAAAGCGTGTTGCTTGTTATTGCAAAAAGGGAAATATTAGATATTTTTGTTGTACCAATTAAAGTTCTTTCTAAAAATCACAAACGGGTGTTGAAATTAATAAAGCATGTTGCTGGGAATTACAAAAAGGGTAAAACAAAATATTTTTGTTGTACCAATTAAAGTTCTTTCAAAAAATCACAAACGTGTATTGAAATTAATAAAGCATGCTCTTTGGAATTACAAAAAGGGGAAAACTAAATATTTTTGTTGTACCAATTAAAGTTATTTTTAATATTTACAAACGCGTGTTGAAATTAAAAAAGCATGTTACTTGGAATTACAAAAAGGGTAAAACAAAATATTTTTATTGTACCAATTATAGTTCTTTCTAACAATTACTAATGCGTGTTGAAATTAATAAAACGAGATGCTTGGAATTACAAAAGGTAAAAACTAAATCTTTTCTCGTACCAATATTTTATATTTTCTAAAAATTACAAACCCGTGTTGAAATAAATAAAGCGTGTTAATTAGAATTACAAAAAGGTAAAACTAAATATTTTTGTTGTATCAACTATAGTTAATTCTTATAATTACAAACGTTTATTAAAATCGATTAAAAGTATTACTTAGAATTACAAAATAGATAAACTGTTAGAAACACAACTACCTTTTCTTGAAAATAGTAATCGAATTTGCGGAATTTACAAAACTCTAACAATATTTACTATAAATTTGTAATAAATATTAAACTTTTGCAATATCTGCATTTACTAAAATCGTATTTTAGGAATTACAATTACAAAAACAAAACTGTTAGTAAAAAATAATAAAAATTGCAAATACAGCAAAACTTTGGTAAATTATACTAAAATTTAGTGTTTTCGCCAAATACAAAGGACTTTTGTAATATTTGGTGGCGATTTTTTTCTCAGTGTATTTTACTATATTGTAAATATCGTAAGGGAAAGAGAAACACTCACAAACATTACATGTTAGAGTGAGATAGTTTCGTTTTTGTTTCATATTCCAACAATGATAAAGCACAGACCTTGCTTCACTTCTGTAAATAATTCATATCAAATTTTTCTCTTCTTCCACAGGGAGAAAGCGTAAGGCCAGCCAAAACTCCCAAGACATCTGCCTATGGGGCGAGAACCCCACCCCAGCGAAGCTCACCAAAATCTGGCCAGTATTCGACTCTGGAGGATTCGGCGCCGCCACCATCCTCGACTTGAACGCTCGCAAAAACTCCGCAATCCCCAAAAACCCCCTCCTCTTTAGCGACAATGACAGCTACCTGTTCAAACTCAACGAAGGCCCATTCAAAACTGATTTCTTCGGTGGTCTGCATGCATCGTGGCAGCAGACCAGAATATCAAACAAAATTTCTCATGATGATGTTACAAAGAAGATCTTCTCATCTGTCTCGAGACAGCTACGAATCATTAACACACACATGCACAACTCAATGTTCCGTTACAAGTATCCTCGTGTTACTCGCTCCAATGTGCTTCTAGAAAGTTCTAACATGAGACGGCCAGCTACTCATTTTAGTTTAACAATGAGAGCTTTGCGTTTCCAATCTACACCAAGGAGGGAGTTGCCTTGCTATGGAAACTTGGAGTTGCCGTTCAAAATCAAGCAGGAGAATGCCTCGTCACCCCAGTTCTATCCGGCTTTGTGCAAAACAGTCAAAAGTGAGGACAAAGTGACAGATGTCAAGATGACGGATGTCAAAGTGAAGTCAGAAAGCGAGAGGAGGGATAAGGAGAAAGAGCGGGAGAAAGATAGGGATAAGGATAGGTAAGTTGTGTTATTTTTTTTAACTTTGTGTATTTTAATATTCTCGTCCTTAAAGACTAAAAATAGAAATCAAAACTAAAAGTTATTCAAAAGATGCTGTCATCCGGAAAATTGTTTTTTTTTTTTTGTTCATTTACACAAGCTGCAAGTTTAGTGAAAAAAGATTAATTGAAACCATACTGATTCTAGTATGTCATTGCATTTTTGAATGTGGCATCAAATCACCCAAAGATAAGGATTTATTGCGATACATATTTTTTTAAAGCTGTAACTACATTATTTTTTTAATTTAGTGTAATTTTCCGTCTTACCACAAAAGTTTTACGCACGCTTCAGACAATGTTTAAGAGTACAAATTGCACGGCTAAACAGTGTTCAAAGCGTGTTTAAATCTTTTGTGGTAAGGCCGCTAGTGTTTGACTACAGCCATTCTGCTTGATGTACATTGTACAAGCTGCACAAATCCCTCACCTCCTTGACAAACGAATTTGCTACTATATGCAACGAGTCGCCTTGATTAAATAGACGCCATTTTTGATTCTGCCTATTTTATGCCTTATTGATATTTTTATATTTAAATAGTTAAGCAATGAAAATAATTTAATGTTATAGTATTTTATTGAATTTAAATAATTAATTATAATTGTACTTAACTGATTGTCTTTTTACAGTTATGAAAAGTACATTATTTGTATTTCTATATTGTATTCATTTTATACATATAATTCAAAGATACTATGACTCATCATTACTTTGAAATATTAATGACTTGTAACAAAATTTAATCAATAAATTGATTATGATTAATATAGTTGAAAATTACGCAAATCTTCTATTTTATGCGTACTATTGAAGAAATGTTTCTATCCATTGTCAGATCGCACTCGTCCCGGCACTCGTCCTCGTCGTCTTGCGCGTCGTGCCGTCGCCGCGCGCGCGTTAAACGCTGCAGCATCGGCGTACAGTGCCGTCGGGACCGACCCGCGTCAGACGACTCCTGGGCGGCCCTGGCCACCAACCCGGCTGTCAAGGGACTCAAGTACCACAGGTGAGATGTTGAAAAAACATCCCCGACTGTTGTTAGATCACACTCGTCCTGACACTCGTCTTGCGTGTGTCAGGACGAGTGTGATCTAACAACTACGCTAGGAACCTAGACTAGTTAGCGTTATGCGGTTAGATGGCCAAATAAAGAAAATTTACTAAGAATCTGTTAGTAAAAGTTGTGCAAGTATACTGAGCGCCACACAAATTAAAAGATGGGAAGTTAGCCGCAGATGACACTTCGTCGTGATTCGCTAATTATTGCGCATGTGTGCACAATGCCTATACAAATGGCGAAGTAGTGAACTCGGGCGTAGGGAGCGCGCGGGTGGCATGAGGTTGGCGGGCGGGTGTGCCCCGGGGTTTCGTCTCTCTGGCTCCCGCGCGTACCCATATTTCGGCTTTTGCGCAGAACGCTGCGCATAACTTCCCATCTTTCAACAGGCCTTGTTAGGCGCTCAGTATACCGCGCCTAACAAGGCCTGAATCGCGCTTGCTACCAACCCGGCTGGCTGTCAAGCAACTCAAGTACCACAGGTATGATATATTGCATGACCTTCGCCGATCGCAGATCGCTTTCGTCCTGTGCATCGTATCGTCGCCGAACGAGACCTGGGCTGCCCTGGCTACCAACCCAGCTGTCATGGGGCTCAAGTACCACAGGTGAGATGTTGAAGAAACATTCCCGTCTGTAGTTAGATCACACTCGTCCTGGCTTAGCCGCCTTTGATTTAGCCTATAATACGCATAAAAAATCCTGTATGCACGATTTGAAAATATTTTTGACCCATGGATCTGATTGATTGTGTTATAATAGATCCAACCGTTTATTTTCTTTTTGACAGCACCAATAGAACGTAACTGCGTCATGTTACGCAAAAGTTCACTTTTAAATGCGAGGTTTTAAAAATATGACAACTGCCTAAGTTTGCTCCTTGATCCCGTATAATAATCATCTTTGACAAATTGAGTCCATAAGTGCAGTAGTTTTTTTAAAAATTACATAAAATAGCAAACGTTTTTAAAAATTTACGTTCTATGGCTACACACGATAGCCACGGTTGGATCTATTATAATGATATAGGCAAGACGATGTGGATATTTGCGTGTCCAACTGGGATAGAATATAGTAAAACGGTTTTATATTTATTACACCTATGTTCAAGCTAAGAAATAACTTACTTTGGCTGTAATCTAATGATATTCGTTTGTTGGCAGACTAATGCGTGTGGAGACGCACCCCAACGGCGGCGCCAGCGTCGTATATCTGAACCAACGAGACGTCGACATGCTCAACGCTCACCAACAAGAGGCGCTGGCTAAAGAGTTCCTCAAGGTAATCTGTTTACCTATCCAGGATAATCCAGAACTGCTGTACTAAGCCGAAAGGAGGTGGTTCAGACCATCACTGAATAATTTTTGCTGAGGCCAAACCGAAAATGAGAAAAAAATATATTTATATTTGTCGATTTCAAGTTGCAATTTTGCATGGAATAGCTGTTTTTAATCTCGAATTTTGTTTTGGCCCCTGTTAGAAGATAAAAAATATGTAATATTTAGTAGCAACACCAACATTTCCGCTTCCTATTTTTTGTTACATACTGTACTGTACCAGTCTTTTTAATAGTCCACTGCAGGACGTAGGTCTACCCACGAAGGGTGGTTGGGCCATATCCACCACGCTGGCCCAGTGCGGGTTGGTGGATTCACATATTCCATCGAATTTCTTCTACGGACGTATGCATGTTGCCTCACGATGTTTTCCTTCACCGAAAAGCCCGTGGTGTGAAATTCCGTACATAAATTCTAAAGAACTCATTGGTACGGGACCGGGGATTTGAACCCACGACCTCATGATTGTGAGGCGGGGTGACCACCACGGCTAACTTTTCATTATCTTTTTTCATCCATCCATCAGCCGAAAGACGTCCACTGCTGGACATAGGCCTCCCCTATGGATCGGGATTTGAACCCACGACCTCACGATTGCAGGTCGGGCGTTACTACCACTACACCACCACGGCTTCAATTCAAATTCACGGCTTCGAATTCTGTTACATACAATCTGTCAATGTCAAATATTCTAGCGTACATTTTCTCTTGCCCTTTCGATTGAATACTTGTCTTTATGAAACGTATTTTGATATGTCTAATAATAACAATGTTACAAGATCCAAGATACAAGTTCTTCGTTTTATTTATGGTTTCCTATTAAACCAATCCCGTTGTAAAAGTTCTTCATAACGGAGGATTGTCTTAGATACCCTTTTTCGTAATAGTACACGGTATTTTTTTTTTAAAGCCGTGGTGGTCTAGTGGTAGTAACATCCGACCTGCAATCGTGAGGTCGTGAATTCAAATCCCGATCCCGTACCAATGAGTTTCTTTCCACATCATTGGCTTTTCGGTGAAGGAAAACATCGTGAGGCAACCTGCATACGTCCGTAGAAGAAATTCGATGGCGTATGTGAATCCACCAACCCGCACTGGGCCAGCGTGGTGGATATGGCCCAATCACCCTTCGTGGGTAGGCCTACGTCCCTATTCCCTACACGGTAATCAAATAACCTGTATACATGTCTATTTGCAACACTGTATTGATAGTGGTATATTTTTTCTGTATTCGGTGTAATATTAACATTATTATTTCCAGCTGGTATTTTCCGAAGACAGCGAAGGTTGGGCGTATTTCGTGTGCGGCGTGGTCCGCGGCGCTGCCGGCGCGTTTCCCTGCCTGCTGCAGTACCTGTCGGAGACGCACCCCAACCTCACCGTGAAGGCCGGGGTCTTGGCCCGAGCCTCGGATATAGAGACCACAACCGTCAGCAGATATTACCAACAGGTATTTAACTCTACATAGTTTGTCATTATACTCTATAAAATTTAACTTGATCTCTGCGACAGTGACATTGACATAGAAGATTAACATATTTAGAGTCGAGATAGTGGTGGAAAAAATCGATTTTCAAACAATGTTGTAATGAAATCGAATGAGTAGTTGAAGGCGAGAAATTGGATGTTATTTACTTACTATTATTTAACATCAAGTATGTACACATGTAAATAATGTTATAATATTAATTAAATACTCTAATAATGTTACGACAGTATTTATCGACGTTTTTCACTATTATCGGTGCTAATGTAACATATTATTGGGTTTAATTTAATTACACATGTAAAAAATGTTATGATATTAAAATATTCAATAAAATTAATGATAAATTAAGTTTTATTTAAAATATCGTTAGTATAAATTATCGATATTTTAAATAAAACTCTGGTCACGATCATTCGTCGCCCATCACTAATCGACATGCCCATAAAGTATGACATTGATAGGTACTGTCTGTACTATTAAGAAATTTAGGACTTCATAGGCGTGATTTTTCTAACAGCTGTCGCAGAGATCAAGCTATACTTTATAGAGTATAGCACATATTATTTAATGACTAACTGTACTTCTGAAGTGTGATGAAGTACGAGTATGAGTTTCCGAGAAACTCGGTTCTCTCAAAATCATCCCGGCCTCATGAAGGCAAGAGTTGTTGGCTCGGGTGGAACCAAAATATCACGTAGACGAAGCCGCAGGCATAATATAGTTACTACTCAGGGTTATCCAGAACTGGTATACTAAGCCGAAAGGAGGTGATTCCATTTCTTTTATTATGGATCCAACCCGGAATTCGAAATAAAACCGGACAAGTGCAAGTCAGGCTCGCACACCGAGGGTTCCGTACAAATCCTGTATGTATCCTGTATTTCACAAAATTGTAATGTGAAATCTCTATAGGATAATTAAATATTCATCAAATATTTTTTTTTTTACTTTTCTTGTCATACATAATTACACATTGTAAACCTGTTTTAGCATGTGCTAATGAAGCTCTTTCATATGATACCCCATATATTCCTATATGTGTACTCTAAGACCATGCTTCTCGCCGAATTTCATAGTTCTAGGTCAACTGGAAGTACCCTGTAGGTTTTTGATGATTGAAGACGAATGAAAATTTTTTTGAGTGTCGAAATTTGCGGTTTTTTACGATATAAACGGCTCTAACATTTTTAAACGATAACTGAGAAGTTTTTCTTTTACACAACTGCAAGAAATCATAGATATACGCATACAGTTTAAATTTCAACTCGATATCTTTACGCGTTCCCGAGATAAAGAGTCTTGACATACACACAGACGGACAGACAGACAGATGGACAACAAAGTGATCCTGTAAGGGTTCCGTTTTTTTCCCTTTTGAGGTATGGAACCCTAAAAAACAGCTATTTCATACTTTTTGTCGATTCCTAGTTTCATTTTTGTTTGGAACAGCTGATTTTTTTTCGAATATAGTAGTTGTTGTTCATAATGATGGTCTTAATCACCCCCCTTTTCTACTTAATACAGGACAAGCAGATAACCATGTATATTTTGTCATTATTCAACAGATTGACTGTGACGACCAAACCAGAAATGAACCAATAATGTATATTTGTCTCCAGGTGCAACAAAGCTACGCGGCCGGTACATTCCGCAGCGGCCCCCTGCATCAGATCTCGCTGGTGGGGACGGTGCACGAGGAAGTGGGAGGATACTTCCCGGACATGCTGCAGATGTTGGCACGAGACCCGTTCCTCAACCTGGTAGCTACATATTAGTATTATATTATATGTAGTTAAAGGAGATGTCCACAAAATGTATGGAGGCTGGTATAATAATAATCAAAAATTCTAACCACAACACTCGTTACATTTCGAGAAAGTTCATATTTTTCTGTGTCTATTACAACAGTTAAAAACAAAAAAGAGGCCTCCGATTTTTTTTAAATTAATTTTGAATTTATTAGTATAATATATTTGGCTCAATAGGTAGTTTATCCTTATCAACCCTGATTAATTAACCTCCAAATTGTTAAATAAAAGCATTTTTACCAATTAGACACACTTTTAAAGTGTTTTTTGTCACATTGTACCTACTAACTGGTCACACTGGTAGGTTACAATTTTTAATTTTAGCAAATTAAGTAGTGAATATGGAAGAATCAGCTACGAATGCAAGTAAAATAACGATAGAAGCACTTTATGATCGCTAAACTAGAAAAAGTATTGTTATTTTTCATACAATTTATTTTTCACATTTAAAAAAAAATGGAGGGGTGAAAAAATCTAAATTAAATATTTTTGGGAAGCCCATAAAACAAGCTTTCAAATGATGTATGTATCATCTTGGTTCGATTTTTCTCTGAATAATATACCACTTGTGGACGTCACCTTTAAGAAGCAATGCTAGGAAAAACCAACTGGTGACTCCTTCTCATAGGCTGGCGAAATCGGAGAAGTCTGTGTATATTGGTGGACCCGCTATATACAACCGAATACCCGTAGAAGTTCGGGATGCTCCTTCCGCTGGCTCGTTTAGGAATAAATTAAAGTGTTGGCTACATGACCAACTATTTTATGACGTAAATGAATTTTTGAAATTACCTGAATTGTATTAAGATTTTGTGACTAATTTGGTAATTGTCAAGTTCTTCTATTTTTATTTTTATTTCGTGCTGTATTGTACAGTGCCCTAATGTAATGTTTACTTATTGACTTGTAACAAATGGTGTTATGAATAAATGACTATATGACTATAACCTTTACATCGGATCTCGCTGGTGGGAAACACTAAGTGAGAATTTTTTTCCCGGATATGCTGTAAATGTTAGCTCGAGATCCGTTCCTCAATTTAGTAAGTATATCAGCTTCACACCAGATCTCGCTGGTGGGAACAATGCACCAAGTGGGCGGATATTTACCGGATATGCTTCAATTGTTTGCTCGGGATCCATTCCTCAACCTGGTAAGTTAACAACCTTCACATTCCGCAGTGGGCCCTGTATCAGATCTTGCTGGTGGGAACTTGTTTCCTGGAATAACCTTCACATTCTGTAGTGGGCCCCTACATCAGATTTCACTGGTGGGAATGGTCCACGATGAGGTGGGAAGGATATTTCCCGGATATGCTGCAAATGTTGGCACGGGACCTGTTTCTGAACCTGGTAAGCTATTTCACTTTCCGGACTACCATGTCAGCTTTCTAATAGTTAATTGTTGAATAGAGTATCATATGTACCGCATTTAGTATGGTTTGTTATTTCATGAATTTCATGTTTTCGATTCCATCCATTAGCCTAAGACGTGCACTGCTGGATATAGGCCTCCCCTATATGGATCTCCCGGATCGGATAAGACCGGTTGGTAGCGGCTTGCAATCTAGCGCGATTCTGCGGTCTTAATGAGGTCATCCGTCCACCTTGTAAGTGGACGTCCTACGCTGATCTTGCCGGTCCGTGGTCTCCACTCCAGAACTTTTCGACCCCATCAGTCATCAGTCCTCCGTGCTATGTGTCCTACCCATTGCCACTTCAACTTGCCGATCCGCTGAACTATGTCGGTAACTTTGGTTCTTCTACGGATCTCTTCATTCCTGATTTGATCTCAAAGAGAAACTCTAAGCATAGCCCTCTCCATAGCTCGTTTTGCTACTTGGAGCTTATTGATATAAGGTCCATAGTAAGAGACCACGTTTCAGTGCCAAAAGTCATCACTGGCAACACTGGTCGAACACTTTCGACTTGTGGTCCTGAGGTATGTCTGACGAGAAGACGTTACGCAATTTTCCGAACGCTGCTCAGCCGAGATGGATTCGGCGATTGGCCTCTTTGTTGAAGTCGGACCTACCTAACTGGACTACTTGTCCTAGGTCAGGGACGGCGAACCAATGGCACGCGTGCCATGAAGGGCACGTCACCTGTCACAAAAACTCATAATGAACATATCAAAAAAAGTGTGAGATATTCTATTTCATTATTCTTATTATATTGTGAGCTGGCCCTAACTTGCGAAGAACCGATACCCGTTGGGGTAAACGTGTTCTTGAGTGGAGACCGCGGCTCGGCAAACGTAGTGTAAGACGTCATCCGACCATTCGGGGTGAGGATCTGCGATAGACTGCAGGCAGATGCTGGATGCGGCTAACTGAATACGGCACTACGGCGCTCATTAGCTACGTCATGTTATGATAGAGGGCTATGTTCAGCAGTGGACTATTCTGCCGTCTATAACCTAAAAAGCCGTTAAACCACAAAACTAAATTTTTGGGTATCAGCGAAAAACGCGGGACTAGACAGATAAAGTACTTTAACTATGATTTAGACAATTATTTGCAAAAACGGCTTTAAGGGTAAGCTATTATTTGTAGAATAATGATGTTTTCAAATAATTATGAGATCATAGCGGTATTTAAGTTATGTTTTGTTGGATGACATTATTGACTTGTAAAGTAGAAATAAGAATGTCAATAGCGGTGTTTTCACAATTTCTATCTTCTTAACTATAAACGATATAAAAATAATTCTTACAGTGACGGATAGATAATTTTAAACTCTATAAGAATGTGTTTAAATGTGAAAATTGACCCCTTGTGGCTTAACGGTGTTATAGCTTGTGGACGGCAGTATTATAGTCTGATGATGATGATGATTATTATTATTATTTTCCCAGTAATCACAGTCAAAGTTATAGTACGTCTATGACCTCATTTAACATTACTTTAGAAAAAATGACACGTTGATACATAAAGGTTCGCCAACCCTGTCCTAGGTAGACGTACGAGTCAACGACTTCACGAACCGAGTTATTACACTAGTAATAAAACAACAGATATTTCGGTTATTACACGAGTAATAAAAGTTCCACTTGTTTTTTTAGTTTATTTAAGTTAGTGTGTTAAAACAATGAAATTGAATTCATGTTTATTCAGTAGGTACTTAAGCAAAATGTTTTTTTACAGACAATGCCGTGGGGTCCAATGTCTGCCGTGGAGATGGAACCACAGGAGTCCAACGATGGACCCATCTTGTGGATCCGGCCCGGGGAACAATTGGTTCCTACCGCTGAACTTGGCAAGAGTCCTATCAAGAAACGAAGGTATCCCAACATATTCATTCATTTAAAGATCGCCAAAATTCTGCCAGTCATTTCTTCAAAGACTCCTTAAATTCCATCAATTATTCTTCCATACATCACTTAACAATCATTCATGTAAAGATCACCAAAATTCCATTACTAATTTCTCCAAAAATCACCAAAATTTCATTAGGTATTTCTTCAAATATCATTAAAATTCCATTAATAATTTCTCCAAAGATCACCAAAATTCCATTATTAATTTCTCCAAAGGTCACCAAAATTCCATTAATCATTTCTAGTTCCAAAGATCACCAAAATTCCATTGATCATTTCTCCAAAGATCACCAAAATTCCATTAATCATTTCTCCAAAGATCACCAAAAGTCCATTAATAATTTCTCCAAAGATCAACAAAATTCCATGAATCATATCGCCAAAAATTACCAGAATTCCATCAAAATTTATCAAAAATTACCGGAATACCAATCAATGATTCCTTCAAATATCATCTAAATTCCATCAATCATTCCTGTAAATACTTATTACTATTATAAATCAGAAAGTGTGTTTGTTGGTTTGGTCCTCTTTCACGCGGCAACGGAGCACTTTTACTTGATTTTTCTTATGGATATATTTCAAAGGTCGGAAAGTGACAGGAGAAACTAGTATCATCTAAATTCCATTAATCATATCTTGAAAGATCACCAAAAAGAGACAATGCCAAAATTTATGGACATAAACATAAGGCTGTACCTGAATATCAGTTTTATTTGTTTTCACTTTTTGAGCGCAAACGTCCTAATTTTTTTTAGTAGGTATCAGTCTCGGGCATATCACAAGCTCTGATTAGTTTTGGGACCAGAGAATGAAAAAAATATTTAAAAAAAACTTTAAATGTATTTATTTATTTTATATTGTTTTCAGGACGGGTATAAACGAGCTGCGTAACCTGCAGTACCTGCCGCGGTACAGCGAAGCGCGCGAGTTTCTATTCGAGGATCGGACCCGAGCGCACGCCGACCACGTCGGCCACGGACTCGACAGGATCACCACCGCAGCCGTCGGTAAGCTTTACAAATATTCTTTGGATGACCTTTTAAAGTAAGAAACAACTGCTTTGATTAAATTTCTAAGTAAGAAAAAGAATCTTTGGGTTACCTTTCAAAGTCGGGATAGGAAATATTTTCTGTGCCCTTTAAAAGTGAGGAAGATGGTTTAGCCATTTCCTAATCCAACGATTACTTAAGAGTGCGCCTAATGCCATGAAAAAAACAGCACCCGCGCTTCTTGCATCGCTCGATGTTAGCGATGGATCCGCACACACCACTTCGAAATATTAATCTTTTAATTAATTTATTAATGTTATCTTTTAATTTCTTAATCGTTAATCGAGATGTGTTGTTTATACCTATAGAATATTGTAAAAGTTATTAAAATATTAGATTTGGCGTTGGTGGTGCGGATTCGTCATTATTCCGATTGCTCCTCCTCCTTGGCCCAAAAAATGCCGCCATTAGAGTGGGTGTAGCCAAAATTTGGCACAAAAAATCGCGGCCATGACAGTAAAAATCGCGGTCATTGCTCTGGGTGTGGCTAACGTTAGGCACAAAAAACCGGGAGTGACAGAGCGGTCCGAGAGCCAAACTCACGCCCTCTCGGTCGCACTCGTTACACTCCCAGGTAAAGAAAGACCTAGAGTGAAGGGCACAGTAGCGGCCGGCTGTCGCTATTTCAGTCGCACTCGTTACTGTCCCTAGTAAAGATTAATTTAAAAATCGTGCCTTTCGTTATGCTCCCGCGGAGCGAGGCGTGGCGCCAGCCTGCGCGAGCGCACTTGGTAGGATAAGTTAGAATTAAGATTATTATAAGACTAGATTTGGTATTGGAAGGTTCTCACTAATAAAAGATCGAACGAGTTTTGCCTTTTGTTTTCAAAGTAAACGTTGATAAGTCAAAGTCTTCGGAACAGCAGTCCGTGGCACTCCCGTTTGTGCTGTCACAACAAGGGCGAATCGGTACCAGCGCCCGAGGACTCCCGTTTCCTCGGCCCACTCCCGATTCACACAACGGAAACGGCGCCTTCGTGCACGACGCCAGAGCGCCGTATTCAACACTCGCTGTCATCTATGTTGCTTTGTTTAGAGTCGAAAATCGCATGACACAGTTCACGATGATTTGGCTTCGAGCGCCAGCTTACATTTTTAGGTGACATTTTATTTTTTGTTCAAAATTTAAGCATACATTAAAAAACTAATCGATTACTCTACTAGAACATTAGTCTGGCTACGTAATTTGTCAAAATAATGTGGTGTTGTCGCTGATAATTTCGAGCACTTGAAAAAAAAAGATTTCTTTTATGATGCGTTGTTTTAATTTTTTTCTAAGGTTACCATATTATTTTCCAAAATTCTACGCGATTACTCTGCTACTATAGGTTCTTTCCTTTCCTATAGTATTTTTTTAATATGGATATTTATGTTCGCTATCTTTACACCACGTATTTAAAAAATCAATTTTGGCATTAGGCCCCCTTAATAAAAACTTTCTTTTTGTGATAAACATTTCAAAAATTGACGCCGTCGCAGGACCTTAGATTTGAACAATGTAGTAGTTGGTAAAAATGATAAAACATTTTCACTAATTCGACGCTTTCGCAGACCGCGTTTTAGCTTAATTTGGACGCTTTGTCCATCTGGGCCGGAATCCCAGAGAGATGCAGGTCAAATCCTGCGAACGCGTCAATTTTTGAAATGTTTATCACAAAAAGAAAGTTTCTATACACCTAGTGTGTGAAGCACGATAAAAATCATTTCATCGATTACACCTTAGGAAAAATAGACGTTTTTGTTGGTCAACTTTGCACTAAATTTCCGATCCAATTTTATTTTATTTTAAGGTTTAGGGATTACCTACTGAGCATAAAATCACAATATGCTGACAAATCCAGGTGGAGCTTCAAGCGCCATCTTGAAAAAACGATTTTGGCCGATATATCGGAATCTATGCACTTTAGGGCAAGTCATAGAGACCGTTATTGTAGAGAATAAAGTTTTTGACGTGACAACGTCTTATAAATTGGTTTGCCGGGTGACACTTCAAGAAACTGCGTTACGCTCCGCTCACGTTATGCGCTCACAATGAGAGCGAGTGAGAGGCACGCGTCATGGTTAGCCCGCCTAAGAGCGAGAGAGACAGACATTTTCATCCTTCTTCCTACTATACGAATGAATATTCACATTAAAATTATTTTACCACTCAAAGTCGTTGTCACGTAAAACTTTCGCCCGTATACCGACTTTACAGGCAACCAATTTTTTTTTCCAGTAAACTTTTTTTGTAAAAGTTACCGGTAACGATTTATGGCCCATTTAATGAACCGGTTTTTCTATCCTGGCCGATAACTCGCAGAACGATGAACCCTGTACAGGGTTATTTCTAATCAATTAGCATCCTTTTATGGGCTTATTCTGTACATAAAAACTAACAACTTTTGTTCTGTGACTTTTGTCAAAACTCGAAAAAAATGTAACATAGAAAAATATCGTTCACCCGCGACAAGACTTTCTCAAGTGCTCAGGTTGAGGATTTTTTGTTCAAGTGCTTCTCAAAGAAAAGGAATAAAACTGTCCACGGATCCACCTGGTGGATATCGCAGAAGAAAAAAATCCGTGAATCCACCTGTGGATTTAGATGGAAAAAGAAGTATCTATGAATCCACTTGTAGATTTAAGTGGGAAAAAAAGTATCCATGAATCCACGGTGGATTTAAGAGGAGAAGAAGGTATCCGCGGATCCACAAGTGGAGCCTAGCTGTGGACCCAAGTGGAGGGAACCCAGTAATGCACTATTCCATTCTTATTAGTCACTATCCGTCTCTGGATGGTTTACATATCCAGCATATGCTGAGATGGAGCCGGTTTTTAGGGTTCCGTACCTGAAACGGAAAAAAACGGAACCCTTATAGGATCACTTTGTTGTCCGTCTGTCCGTCTGTGTGTATGTCAAGACTCTTTATCTCGGAAACGATATCTATACATATCGAGTTGAAATTTAAACTGTACGTATATCTATAGTCTCTTGCAGTTGTGTAAAAGAAAAACTTCTCAGTTATCGTTTAAAAAAGTTAGAGCCGTTTATGTCGCAAAAAAACCTCATATTTCGACACACTAAAATCAAAACAGGTTACTTCCCGTTGTTGACATAGAACTATGTCCATTTTTATTTAAATCATAAAAAAATAAGGCCTCAAAATTCACAAAATATGGGTTCAAAATTCAAAGTGAGTAATTCGTATCATGTAAGGTATCATATAAAAGAGCTTCATTAGCACATGCTAAAACAGGTTTTAATTATATTTAAAATTTGTAATTTTCGATGTATGACGAGAAAAGCGAAAAATATTTTTTTTTGTCGGTGGTTTTAGTACCTATAGAGATTTTAACAACTAACTTCCCAATTTTGTGATATTTTCTGGATTCGTACGGAACCCTCGATGTGCGAGCCTGACTCCCACTTGTCCGGTTTTTGACAGAAATATATATAAAATTACTTTAGTATAGTTTTAATATTTAATTTATGTTGTACTGTATGTTACGTGTCTTAGTACTGTATTTTTGTCACAATAAAAAGCTGTCTATGTATAGACATCTTGTAATAGTACAATGTTTTGTCTCCAGGTGTTTTAAAAGCGATCCACTGCGGCGAGGACACGGACCGCGGACGCATCACTAAAGACGTGGTGGCTTTTCATGCAGCAGATTTCAACCAGCTCGTGCGGCTGCTGCAGCTCGACCTCTACGAGCCGCCTATATCGCAGTGTGTCACGTGGTAAGTCTATACACTCATCAATAGGCTATTTGACAACATGAAAAATATACTATTGATTGTGGTAATCCTTACAAATAATAGCCTGAAAAAGACATATTTCACTTTATTTAAACTAAAATATGTCTAATTTTCGCAAATCGCACGAAATTAAATACTATTTTTTTTGATATTTTATCTGTGACGTGAACACTCTAAGAAGGGCGACAACTATGGTGACGTTACATGCTAGTAAACAAGAATTTCTCGATCGACTGTTGTTTGTGTAGTTTGTGTTTTGTGTTTTTGGAGTAATATTATTGGATCTGTAAGTAACTTTTAAAGTATTTTTTGTCAATTTTTAGTTGTGAACTAGCGTATTTACTAGTATTAACTAACGTTATTTACTAGTGTGTGACGTCACAGACCAGCGCCATTACAGAATGTCGTTTTGGCGGGATCTTGAATATCTATTCTTTAACACTGATTTTCATTGTTAATACAGTAGATCTCTCGGAAATATAAATGTAGTGTGCATTATGTACTAACGAATAATTTAAAACGATTTCCAAAAACTAGTCAAATAGCCTATTCATCAATTTTTTTTCAAGAAAGATTTTGTTGACCACCTGTGACGACTCTTTGCAAAATCGTGCTATAAACCTTTGGGCCACATCGCCTCATTTTTGAAGTGAAACCTTATTTAGCGGCGTTTTACACTTTCTGGGATGGGTAAAATGTTAAACTCGCGTCAAAACACAATAGCACGAAAATCGCCGACTAATTTCTAAAGTATACTAGATAGAATCGACACGCACTTGACAACTTGTAATGAATGTTTGTATCTTGTTTCTAGGTTGGAGGAAGCGAAGTTAAACCAGCTGCGTCGTGAAGGCGTTCGCTACTCGCGTCTGAACCTATGTTCGGACGACATCTACTTTCTGCCGCGCAACATCATTCATCAGTTCCGGACTGTATCAGCTGTCGCGTCTATCGGTGAGTGTAACATAAACGGCTATGTTGTAAGACATAAGCTACTTCGCCCGCCCCGGCTTTGCCCGGGTACGATTGGCTAAAAAAGACATATTTTATAAGTATTGTGTCTATATACTTACCACGTAATGTAGGTATACGTCACACACATGCTAGACATACCGGATGAACCATTATGATGAGTTAAAACCTACCCAAATCGCGAGAGTTTCCGTAGTCTTAAACTGTTCGACTATTTACGTAAAAAATAGATAGTATTGGCCTATCTAAATAAAAGTGAGTTCATTGAATCAGGCGTTACTTTGCGGAAATTCATCTTCAAATCTATGTTTTGAATTGATATTTAGTGTATTTCCGCTATCTTGTTGTAGGCAAATAAGTTTAAGGGCATTAAGTGCATTAAGGACAATTATGAAAAAAAAAATTACAGACAATTACTAATATTACAATAATTATACATTTAAAAACTTAATTTTACAAAATAGATAAAATAATAATAAATATCACTTATTTTCACTACACTCTATATTATATATATTTTTAAAAATAGTACAATAATAATCCGTTAACAACAAATAAATATTATAAAAATCTTTTAAAAATAATATGACAAAATATTGAAAACACTTCACTAATACATAACACCCTTATTCTCACTGCACTACACTCTGTTCGACACGTGTTTCGCCTCTCAACGAGGCATCTTCAGGACGTGTTGACTCTTCGAGGTCGCTCGCAAGAATGAGTTCATATGTGTCGGATGGCTGTACATAATATATAGCCATGATTTCAGAAAATGACAATGATGAGAATGAAAGAGACGGTTAAAATATTAGAGACCCCAGTCCATCTACATTCTACCTATGTAAGTTAGTTTCTTGTTCTTGCCTTCACTCGAGAACTTTGTAAAACATTGGACATCAGTTCTCCTTCTACGAATTGTGTGCCCTACCTAAGGCCTCTTCAACTTGCTACTACCTATGTAAGTTAGTTTCTTGTTCTTGTCTTCACTCGAGAACTTTGTAAAACATTGGACATCAGTTCTCCTTCTACGAATTGTGTGCCCTACCTAAGGCCTCTTCAACTTGCTACTACCTATGTAAGTTAGTTTCTTGTTCTTGTCTTCACTCGAGAACTTTGTAAAACATTGGGTATCAGTTCTCCTTCTACGAATTGTGTGCCCTACCTAAGGCCTCTTCAACTTGCTAAAACAAAGAGCTGTGATGGAAGGAATCGAAACGCTGGCATCCAACGTGTTCCGGTGGTCTCGACCAGATCTTAGATTCACGTGAAGACCTTCGCTACACTTGCCAATACATTGTCTACATTCGAGAACTTTAAGGTCCCATCGACAATTCGTTTCACATACTATGTGTCAGGACACATACCTATAAGGGCGTAGCTACCGCTGTATCAGGGGCCCCGGGGCTACTGGGGCCTTAACGTGTGTGGGCAAAACATAGTAAAATGTTATCCACAATATCACTTAATCTCGTGCTTCCCGAAAAAAAATCATCTCTTTTTTCCCGGGTTAAGCGTTGTCAAAAGTTGTCTATAGAGGCAGAAATTTTAGAACAACTTAAATCGTCTTCAGCTATATGAACTTACATAGCTGATATAAGTCATTATATTCTATTGAATCAATTAGCCAATAAAAAGGCAAGAACAATGAATTATTTAATTTGAATTGTTTGGCTAGCTCAATTTTTAGGCGGAAGTGACGACTTATAAACAATAACTTACCACAAAAGTTTTACGCATGCTTAGACAATGTTTAACAGTACAAATTGCACGGTTAAACAGTTTTTAAAGTGTGTTTAAATATTTTGTGGTAAGGCGGTATATATTTATTTCAATTTAATGCAAGTATTTTTGTTTCTTTTGTGAGAAATGAGCGATTTGGGCTCCCCAACTATTTTTGATTCAGGGCTCCTCCAAGGCACGCTACGCCACTGCATACATTCACTACTTATAAAACATAAATCGACGCACTAATGGCAGAGATATATAGCCGTGGTGGTCTAGTGTTAGTAACGCCTATCCTACAATCGTGAAGTGGTGGGTTGAAATCCCGATCGCGTATCAATGAGTTTCTTTGGAAATTATGTACGGAATTTCAAATCATTGGCTTTTCGGCGAAGGAAAATATTGTGTGGCAACCTGCACCAACCCGCACTGGGCCTGCGTCCTGGAAATGGCCCAATCACCCTTCATAGTTAGACTTGAATGTCCTGCAGCAGTGGACTATTAAAAAAAAAGCCTGGTATATTTGTACCTACATTGTACAAAGTACAGGAATAGCCAAACGGGGTGAGCGGCGACCACGGAATTTTTTATAATACTTACATTTTTAAACTTGAGATATCTTTGTCATAAAATGTCTGAATTAAATAATTTTAAAAGTTGCATAAAGCTATTGAAACAGTCTTGAATATGAAATAATTTATTTTGTTAAGGATTAATACCAAGATACAAATTAAGATCCTATTCTTGAGACGGCATTTTAATTTTTTTTTAAATAAAAGAACAGTTATTGTGTCTTAACTATAATAGTTAGATATATGCTGTCGCGGCACTTTTTGTAAATAATAATGTGTTCTGCAAAGTCGTAGTACATTATTTTATTCTATCATCAATAGTTTTTGCAGCGCACGCGATGTAAATAATATTTTAGGCACTTTTTTACACCTTGGGCAGCATTATTGTAGTTTTAGTAGGGATCCTTATTTTTTTATTGCAATTAAAATAGCCTATATTAATCAGTGATAATGTAGCATTCAAATGGTGAAAGAATTTTTAAAATTTGTCCAGTACTTTTTGAGCCTATTCATTACAAACATACATACAAATCTTTCCTCTTTATAATATTAGTATAGATTTATTCAAAAACTTAAAACAATAGTGATTAACATAAAATATTGTCTAAAAACCAAGATTTGGTTTGTATTGACAATAGGTTCTCATCATTAGAATATAAGTGCGGTGCGCGCGTTCACTCATAATACCAATCATATTATATATCATATTAGTTTGAACCAATGTTCGGACGACATCTACTTTCTGCAGCGTAACATCATTGATCAATTACATACTAAGTCCGATGTAGCTTCGGTGAGTGTTATAAAATATCTAGATTGTGGGCTCCAATGAGAATGTATTATATTACAATAAGATAATAGAGCATAAGGGCTATTTTAATGTATTTATTTTGTTTGTTATTCCAGCGTGGCACCTGCGCCTGAAGCAGTACTACCCGTCTTCGGAGGCGTCGTCGCCGGCCGACGAGCGCCCCGCCACCGTCCCCGCGCCTCCCGCCCCGCCCCGGACCCCTTCCACAGGTAAAAAACAAAGTTACCAAGAACATTGGGACTTATGAATAAGCTTCAAAACCGAGGTTATCTAGAACATTGGGACTTATGAATAAGCTCAAAAAACAAGGTTATCTATAACATTGGGACTTAAAATAAGCTCAAAAAACAAGGTTATCTAGAACATTGGGACTTAAAATAAGCTCAAAAAACAAGGTTATCTAGAACATTGGGACTTATGAATAACTCAAAAAACATTAGGTTATCTCTTCGAACAAATATCTATAAAGCCACAATCGTCCAAAAAAGTACCGGGCCAAAACCCTGTCCAAGCTACATAGTGGGCAGGCTTTTTAGTTAATCGTAAGGCGATTGCAAGCCGACTACAACGCCGCGCGATGCCAAAGTGCTCGGTTACGTGCACTAATTAGGTGATATAACGTCGAGATTCGAGAAAACGGGTCATTGTAAGTATTTAATGCAAATATCTAAGTCGGTATGTATGACAGCGCTGTCATTTTTTTACTACTTTCACTTAAGGGCTGTAGCTCTGTAGGTATTTGCTCGAAGGGTTAACTAGAACATTGGGACTTATAAATAAGCAAAGTAACGCCTGATTCAATAAAATATCTTATGAATAAGTTCAAAAATAAACCCAAACGTGCTATGGAAAGATCTATGCTCGAACTCTCTAATCGAATCAGGATTGTGATGCATGCCTGCGGTTCCATTTATACAAACCTAATGTGGACTACCTAACTGATTAGCAACTTGAACTGGCAGTGGGCCGGGGCATATAGCAGGAGAACTAATGTCCGGTGGGGTCAGAAAGTTCTCAAACTGAGACCACGTACCGGCAAAAGCAGCATAGGACATCCCCCCACAAAGCGGACCAAATAACCTCATCAAGTCCTTGCAAGTCAGTTCCAACTGGTCTTAAAGGAGATCAATAAGGGAGGTCTATGTCCTGCAATGCACGCTGTATGGCTGAAACAACGAAAAATGCTATCCAACAATCAGGGCTTGCATTTTTACGTTACCAAAAGTTGCAAATACCGAGAAACCATAATGTAAAAGAAAATATGTAAACCAAGGGTGAAATATACTTAAATTGATTTTTTAAACATTGTTTCAGAAACCAAAATTCAACAAGCTCCTCCATCCGCGACAAAACACAAAGCGGGCGTCATAGAGATGCGCGCACTCAGCGCCAAATTCCACGAGAAACTGAACAAACCGCAAAAACTATCACATACCAGGAAAAGCTTCGACGTACATAAGACTCCGACCAAAACTGACAAGCCAACTGATAAACCGACTGACAAAGACGTCAAGCCAAAAGTGGAATACAAGCTCGAGACCAAAGTAGAGAAAACACCGGAGAAATCTGACAAACCGCCAGAAAAAGAAGACAAAATCGAAAAATCAGAAATGAAAATCGACAAACCAGAACTGAAAATAGAAAAACCAGAAATGAAAACGGAAAAATCAGAAATGAAATCGGTGAAAACAGAAAACAACTCGGTCAAAATCGAGCCAAAATTGGAGAAAAACGACGTCAAAGTCGAAAAACCAGATCAGAATCGGTCAGAGAAATCGGACAAAATTGATGTGAAGGGAGACAAGGAGCGGTCAGAAAAAGACAAATCGGAATCAAAGACAGAACGAAGCGACAAATTAGAGAAAACTGATCGTGAATCGAGGGATAAGAATCACTCGCACAAAGACAGACATTCAGACAAGCATCGGTCTGACCGTGACCATCACAGAAGGCACTCCTCATCCCGCCACAGGTCCTCACACTCATCACACCACAAGTCTGACCGTTCTCGCGATCACAAAAAAGATCACAAGTCTGAAGGAAAAGATCATAATATGAAATCGGAACATAAACATAAAGAGAAAAATGACATAAAGGATGTGAAAACTATGTCCGATGCGGTGGAAAATGCAAGGATACCCGAGATATTGCATCGGCCTCCGGATTAGTGCATTAGTGTGCAGATGTGAAAATTTTAATTTGTGTGTGTCAGTGTTAAAGAGATGTATGGTCTGTGGTGTTTTAGTTAGCAGTTCGGGAAAGAGTGGTAAGTATGTTTGGTATTTTGAAGTGTTTTTTGTGATATCACTGTTGTTTTACTTTGTACTGAGAGGATAAATGTATTCAATGTATCATGTCTTTAGAGGTCTCATCACTTTGAACAACTTTTAACTATATATACCTCTATAAATATGATTAGGAAGTTAAACAAGTATTTTGAATTACTGTACATGCAAATAAATAATGGATATTTGCTTTTGGAAAGACATAATCAGCTAATTTCGGTTTTGTGCTCGATAATTTCCATTATCTAACTCGCAAACCATTGAACAAACCAGTGATAAATATTCTCTATGGGGGCTCGTGAGATAACAATAACACTAGAAGACATAGCAAAGCTGTATCCAGCCAATTTTCTCTTTCCAAATGCCAATGTGCATTTTTTATTCACTACTGCTGTACACGATATTATTAAAAAGTACTGTAGAATACCAAAGTCATTGATATCTCTAGAACAACACCTTTACTCTTTTCCCATTTGCTAATTGAAATGTCCCATACTGTATGGATTATTTATACGATCAAGGGTGGGGACGGACGCAGATGTTAGTGATCTCAAAGTTACGAAGAAAAAACCAGCATTTGAGTGATTGGTCTGTGTGTCCTGAATCGGTATCCACTTCTGAGAGCAGATATCAAGGAAAGATCTCAATTATTATTAGAGAAAGTAATAAATTAGCTGGTTTTTATAATTTTGGCGATCAACTGTCTAAATAGTTTCATGATGGTGCACCAACTCTTTCTCAGTGATAATTCGCTTGTTGAAATAGCTTTGCCCATTGCAGAAAACTTGAAAGGCTGCTACAGGCTGCTGCTGCCAGATAGATAAAATTCTCTAGCAACGCCAACATTTATAAGTACTATGCACGTGTTTTTATTGGCTATTTGCCTGTCGTCAAAACAATCCAAAATTTTATAGCAAAAAGTGTATGCAAGCAGATTAATCGGTCATCCTGATGTACTCTTATACCCGTACACTAAAGTGCATTTTTTAATCAACTCCAAGACAAATCAGTAGTAAACATAAATGCATACAAACGGTTAAGGGCTTTTCATACACGCAAATAATCAAGTCGATCCCTCCGTCTGTTGCCGCGCGAGAGTAACAATCAATGGTGGACATCCCACACGTTAAAACCAAGCATTTTCAGTCCACATTCCTCATGCGACTGCCAGAATGTGGAACGCTTTACCAGTACAATGTAGGTGTCTTCAAATCTCGAGTAAATAGGTATCTTCTACATAAGCATACTACATCCTAGACCGCATATCTGCTTAACATCAGGCAGTGTGTAGTCACACGCAAACCTATTTGAAATAAAAAAAAAAACAAAGAAACACACTTCTATTTATAAATAAATATTTGGAGACATCTTACACACGGCCTCTAACACCAAACTAAGAAAAGCTTGTAATATGGCTGCCAGAGACTGATATACTACATAGACTTATTTTTAAATACAGTCATACATACATAGATAGTAGCTAAATAACACCCAGACACAGAGCAAACACTTGTGTTCACCACGTAAATATTTGCCCTGAGTGGGTATCGAACCCACGCCTCTTTGACCCAGAAGTTAGGGTCACTAACCACTGAGCCACCGAGGCAGTCAGAAGGATCAGTGATGTTACGGCTATATCGGGCTTTCTAGGAACCTAAAATACGGCCTTTTAAAGCCGTATTTTTAATTTTTTTACGAAAATGATATGTATTTACTTCAAATCTTCCCATATATTTTTACTAAAGTACTTATGGCTTTTTTGAGGTTGACATACGGCCCCTCTAAAATTGACTTGGAACAGCACTGATGGCAAAGGTTTAAAGCTCCAAGTATGGTGCATCGTCATGGAACCAATATAAGATTCAAATAATAAAATGACTCCTTAGAAAAGCTCCTTAATTGTAGAAAGTAAAGTATCTGCCAAAGTCTCAACCCTTGATGTTTTAGTAATATAGGTTACTCTGTACATATTGTAAGTAGTCTCTTAGAGGCTAGGCGAATACGGTTTTATGAAGGATGGATGCGCAGTTTTAGAGTGTCTAATTTTATTGATATAAGCTGGTTTTGTTTTAATATAAGAATTAGCAAATTGTGAAACTTGATAGCCTAGGGCAGCGCCGTAAGGTTGAAAGTCTATCGATTTTCTAATAGGTCGATTTTAAATAATGAAATAGGATTCATTTAGAAGCTATATGACCGTATCCTACAATCAATAGTATTTCTACAGGACAAAAAGAAAGAATAAAAAGACGCGTTTTCAGGGGTGTAGATTTCAAAAATGGCATCTATTTTGACATTAAAGATGGCGGATCTCACTTTTTTCAAAAAGTTGTCATGTGTATCGTTTTCGAGGTTTTCGGGGGTGTAGATTTAAAAAATGACATCCATTTTGACATTAAAGATGGCGGATGTCACTTTTGTTAAAAAATTGTCATGGGTATCGTTTTCGAGGTTTTCGGGGGTGTAGATTTCAAAAATGGCATCCATTTTGACATAAAAGATGGCGGATGTCACCCCTATACTGTTGATTTTCCTTTGATACAAACGATTTGATGTGACTCAATGTTTCTGATGGAATAAAACATACTGCCGGTTTTTCTGTTTCCTAAGAGATATTATTTTAATATAAAGCATTTTTAAAGATAGAGGAAATAGGTATCTTCTGCGTCCTTCATCTTCGATCATAATTGCGTCACTTACCATCAGGCGAGTTAGTCAAGCGCGGGTTTGTTCGCGGTAAAAAAAAAAAAATATTTTCGTTTTATTTTTTGAGATGTCTTTTCTCAAATTATAATATTAAAAAACGAAAAATACTACAAACGTGTGTTATTTCATTATAATCAAATGCTTAATTTCGTTTTTGAAGTATCAGTTTATTTGTAATCACGTCATTTGAAAAAACAAATTTTAAATGATCAGGAATCAGGAAGCGCCCTCTCTCTAGAGGGAGCTCACACCTATCCTTCGAAACGAATAGTATATAGAAATATGCGAGTCTTAAAAGCTATGGCTTACCTAAACAATAGAACAAGGGGAATATTATAAGCTCCAATCTAAACATGAAAGACAGAAAACAACGAACTATGTAGGAGTGAGATATATTAATAGTTGTATTTCAGCATAATCCAACAGTGAGAGACGTCTGTGTCCAACAGTGGTATAAAAGGTTACATCTGATCATGGTGATGATTTCCGATCCCACTTCTGAAATTAGATACCTCTAAAACTGCCGTGTATGTGATTTGATCGAGTTTAACAGAAATGCAGAGATGTATTGTAATAAAATAAGATAAATAATTAATTATAAATAAATTAAAATTAATACGTTCACACCACATTTCTACTGCACTAAGGATAAATTATTATTTTCTTATAGATTATAAAGAATTCACACTGAGTTTGTGATAAATTTATCCGGAATTTTGCAAAACATTTGCGATATCATTTTATGCATAAATTCCCGTAAACTATAGTTTTTTTTTATGATTTATGTATCTTAGAAAAAAAATACGGCCCACGAAAATGGAAAACAAGTTTGTTACTTTTTGTACAAAATTATGAAATATCTATCAAATATTTATTTGTAAGTGAGTTAAGACAAAGGTTTTCAAACTTCTGCACTAAAAATATATCAAATTTGTTGTTACTCTCAATATGGTATTTTCATCCGACATCCTAAAATGATGATTAACTATGAGGAAAGAAATGGAATGAAGTATAATTTACTTCAATGTAAGGGTACAATGGGGCTGGCATGGACTTTCGGTCCAAAAACTCCCAAAAAAATAGAATAAAATAAAAATACTTCATTGTAAAATCCGGTTTTTATTGTTATTATCAAACAATAACTATTGAGTTTAATAGTAGTCGTGAATGCTCAGGAATAATTTATATTTGTCATAAATATAAAAAAGTAAATTTTAGTAACAAGTTCAAGAAATAAGATGGAAATTTGACATGTTTTACAAAATATGCATAATGACATTGGTTTGAGAATCTCTGGCTTAACTCCTAGCAGGTCTGTCTGTCCTACCTACTTCCCTTTTTGTACTTTTATTTTTTTTAAGGTGCTCAGTTATTTTTTTTACAGAAAATGATTTTTTTTGTTGCATCTTATAAATGCTCTTCTTTTTAAAACTTAGTAAACAAAGATGGCGGATAAACAACCAATCAGAATCGCCGACGAAAGAAATCAGATCTGTCATTGGTCGAAATATAGAAACGCCATGTTTGTTAATTTTGTTCAATATTTAAAAATGGATTACAAAATGTATGAAAATGAAACAAGCTTAAGAAATTATTTCTCTTCTATACCAGTGTGTACCTTGATGCGAGAAAAATCTGTTAATTAAATAAATAAAGAGTAATTAATAAAAGCGATTGTATATTTTTATTTTAAGCAAATCCCTGTTTCCTATTTTGGGTTCCATCGAAACATATTTTTTTGTTTCATCAGTATTTTTTTTCGGTTCTCGCATCATGGATTTCCTCAGTTAAATTAGTTTTTTATCAATGCAGTATTATTTATAAGTTAATTAGTGTACAATATGACTTGATTCTGGAATGATCTATATCAAATACTTGGGTAGTATAGCTCGCGTCACGTAAGTAAAACTTGCGAAATTTATTTTAGGTCTTTGAGGGGGAGATGCGTTGTTTGTATTGTACTACAGATGCGCAGAACGCGCCGTCTTGATTTTAGTTATTTGGTGCGAGCTGTACCTATTTTAAACTTAAAGATTCAAGTCACGTTAAAGGTTGTCGCCCATCATCTGGTCCGTAGAACGTCCACTGATGCACTTAGGCCTCCCTTATAGATATCAGAAAGGACTGTCTGTGATTTGCTAAATCGTAGTTTCTATGGACGGCAGCCTTAGGGTCTTCGCACGTTAGATCGAGTCACCACCAACTTTTGCTAGAACAAAAAAAAAAGCATTAACACAACAACAGAATAAATCTTCTAATCTGTTAATAGTCCACTGCTGAACGTAGGCCTACCCGAGGATTGAGACATAACCACAACCCTGGCCTAGTATTTTATGTTGTTTTATTAGGATGATTTTAGATTTAATTTCATACGTCTACACTTCAAGGGGTCTTTTTTCTGTGTTTATAGTCGGTGTTGAGTAAGTCTAATGTGCGAAGACCTTTAAAATCGTCCGCGCTACTTGCCAGGATTTTTAATATTATTGCTAGAAACTATTTTTTTTATACCCTGCAGCTAATTCGCGTCTCAAAGTAGGTTTTAGTCGACACTCGGTACAGACTGTGTTTTGTGAATTCAAAAGACGGTTGTAGATTTTAAGTGTTATTTTTTGTATATTTTAGAAATTATTTGAGCACTATTTTATGAAGAAAATAAGTAAAAAATTTGTTCAAATTATTTACTTTTAAATCCCGCGCTATACGCGTTTATAACTAAAAAAAGTTACAATTATTTTAGTAAGTTCAAATTCCTACATTTTAGGTATTTTTTTTTTGTAATGAGACAAGCAGGTCTTTTTATTAGAGTTGAATATTATTTTTTGTATTTAAATGCGTTGTAAATATGGCGATTAAAACGTGGGATGAACAGATATGTTACCACTTAGGGTCGGTACTCACAATTTAGTGGAGAGAAGAGGAGAAAGGAGTATGGAGACTTTAAAAGTTAAATCTATTTTTGAAACTAGCGGATATCGCTACTATTGGGCTTCCTGAAATATCCAAACACTGATTTAAATTTTATTTTTTAGTATGTGATCATATTAACGGCATGATTCAAGGTACCTATGAATATGAGTTTACCTTTTTTTGTTGTTCACTCCGCGTAAATTATTAGCGCAAAGAAAACTGAAAGAAAGCACTAGGTTTTCATATTCAACTCTATAAAGTAGTCCTTAAAATACACAGCACAAAATGATATCAATGTCGCTATTTTGCGTAATGAAGAGGCAAAAAGTATCGTTCCATCATGCCGTTTTTAAATTATTATAGTTTCTTTTATCTGTAGAAGAGAGGATAAAAAAATTGTTTGATTTCGAGATATACCCACCTTTGTACTTATCCAGTATTATAAATTTTACTAAAATTGTTACCTTGAGTTAACTACTCCTGTTCAAATTGTGACGTGGGATTCAACATTTGATTTTTATGATAATTCAGTGCAATGATTTGTCGATCATTGAGATCAACTTTTACAACGGGCCTTAAAATCGGGAAAATAATATCAAATTTCCTTGATTTAACTGTTCTCTTTACCTTAGTTTTTTATAAATTTTACGAGTAGTAATCGATTCTATCTCCTTTTAATCTCCCATCTCCTCTCTTCAATGTACACCCGCCCTTACAATGAATGCCTTATTTTACGAATCACGTACTTCAGTTGTATGATTAGAGTTAACCTGAGCGATCAGGAGTTTGTGATCTAAGTAATTAATAACGTATTTATGTATAGGCGTTAACTTATTGTTTCATGTTTACTATATTTTTTGAAAATAATAAATAGAATTATCAATAGTATTTTTATGTTGTTTTATTTACTTTATGGGATATAATCTAAGCCCGATTTTAGAGGCGGCATCGTAAGTATTAATAGTTAACTAGACTATTTGTTTCTTTTTCACTTTAGGCATTTGATAGAGAGAAAACTTTTTACGTTGCTATTAAATTTACGATGGCGCCTCTAAAATCGGGCTTAATATTGTCTTAAACAAACAGAAAGAAGGCTCGTTAAACACTTTGTTATGAGTAATTTCTAGGTGTTCGCTTTTCACGCCGCACCGGCGTGAAAAGGAAGTAGGTAAGTAATTCTCTTTCTACCGCGCGGCGAAATATTGTATTTTACCACATAAATATTAAATTATTGTTGCAAACATCACCCAGGAGTTGCTCTGCACACATAGGAACCCAATGGATGTCGCGTATGCGTTGAGGGAAATATACTCAGGTATATATTCCTCAGTCCCCCGTGTTAGGTCTCTTGAGCAGTAAAGGTTCAAGGGGGCTCAAATATCCAAAACCCTCCCCAACACCCTTTTCTTAGTGCATAGTGCATACGCAGGAAGAAAAGGAGGCCCTCATAAGTCAAGGTTACGGGGGAGGATCAGGATCACGCACCCTTACCATCCATGAAGTTCAGGGACTAACATACGAGTCGGTAATCGTCATAAAAACAAAGCCAAAAATGAGAGACACGAGAGTGCTACTACGCCGACGACATCGAAAATGATGCCATTAGTCGATTCGTGCGGCGACCATCAAGGCCGTCAGGGATCGGAACGAAGCGGTGATGGAGGCTCTGGTCCAGGAGAAGGAGAATTGCCATAGGACCTGAACAAGTGTAAGCATTGCGTGCATGCCCCAAGCATTCATGCTCGCTCGCCATCGAAGGCTACTTCTTGCGGCGGCATTATGTGTCGGGTCGTTCTTTTCCCTTAAATATGGTCGAGGAGAGCGATGGCGGGCACATGTGTCATACTCGTGATCGGGTGCTGCTAGCGGGTCGCCGGTCTGCTTGTGGCTTTCACGCAATGCATCGACTGAATAGCTTAGACTTAGATTTAACCATGTACCAACTCTCTTTGTACTGTAAAATCTAATAATTATCTTTAGCAGACCCTGGAGTCTGTGGTTAGGAAATTTTCGACAAAAAAAAAAAATATTGCCGTGGTGGTAGTGACACCCGCCTTGCAATCGTGATAGTCGTGGGTTCAAATCTCGGTCCCGTACCACAATGAGTTCTTTGGAATTTATGTATGGAATTTAACACCACTGGCTTTTCGGTGAAGGAAAACATCGTGAGGCAACCTGCATGCGTCCTTAGAAGAAATTCACACCATCGAATTTCTTATTGTGAATCCGCCAACCCGCACTGGGTCAGCGTGGTGGATATGGCCCGATTGGCCCATCGTGGGTAGGCCTACGTTCTGCAGTGGACTATTAAAAGGGCTGGTGCAGTACAGTACCTACCACTTACATGATAGTACTTTATATGTTCAAGTTTTCACTTCTGCTGGCGCTCCCAGAATGCAACTCGTTGTTTTTTTTGCTTGACACCTTCCTACTACGGTCGTCGCATTGTAGGTACGTTATAGTGGGTCTTTCGTATATAAACTACGTCTAAAGTATTTGGTTCAACTTATTTATCTGTAGGTACAAGTATATAAACTACGTCTAAAGTATATGGTTCAACTTATTTATCTGTAGGTACAAGTATATAAACTACGTCTAAAGTATATGGTTCAACTTATTTATCTGTAGGTACAAGTATATAAACTACGTCTAAAGTATATGGTTCAACTTATTTATCTGTAGGTACAAGTATATAAACTACGTCTAAAGTATATGGTTCAACTTATTTATCTGTAGGTACAAGTATATAAACTACGTCTAAAGTATATGGTTCAACTTATTTATCTGTAGGTACAAGTATATAAACTACGTCTAAAGTATATGGTTCAACTTATTTATCTGTAGGTACAAGTATATAAACTACGTCTAAAGTATATGGTTCAACTTATTTATCTGTAGGTACAAGTATATAAACTACGTCTAAAGTATATGGTTCAACTTATTTATCTGTAGGTACAAGTATATAAACTACGTCTAAAGTATATGGTTCAACTTATTTATCTGTAGGTACAAGTATATAAACTACGTCTAAAGTATATGGTTCAACTTATTTATCTGTAGGTACAAGTATATAAACTACGTCTAAAGTATATGGTTCAACTTATTTATCTGTAGGTACAAGTATATAAACTACGTCTAAAGTATATGGTTCAACTTATTAATCTGTAGGTACAAGTATATAAACTACGTCTAAAGTATATGGTTCAACTTATTTATCTGTAGGTACAAGTATATAAACTACGTCTAAAGTATATGGTTCAACTTATTTATCTGTAGGTAAGTACAAGTATATAAACTACGTCTAAAGTATATGGTTCAACTTATTTATCTGTAGGTACAAGTATATAAACTACCTCTAAAGTATATGGTTCAACTTATTTATCTGTAGGTACAAGTAATTTACTGGTATAATTTTAAGTATAGGCCGAATCAAAATTCTTGGCGTCTATGAACACGAGGCGAATTGTTGCGCAGTAGCAATATATTGTCACGCGGTAGGCGCACGCACGTTTTTTACGTGTATGTTGTAGCTATGAGATAAGCTGTGGCTACAGCTTTGTTTACCGTGTTTTGTGTTAGTTTTTTTTGGTATTGAAGAACAATAGGATTTTCTAGAACTTTCACTTGTTTACCTACTTTGTCAATCACAATGGCATCGCAGATTCTAGAGATTTCTAGGCAACTTTCCTTCAGATATAAATGGAGCGACGCTTATCGTTCAACTCAGTTATTGTGTTTTCTATCGGAGCGACAGCATCTCGTGTTCAAGTGCAATACCAGTGATTGTGAAGTGTTTGTGCGAACCAGTTGTGTCGAGTGTTTTGTGATTTTGTAAAGTGATTGTGTGCAATAAAGTGCAAAGGGCATGATGACTAAAAAAATATAATTAGTCCGTCAGATAGACTTTCAAAAAATATTAGACACGCATTTTTTCTTTAGTCAATTAAACAAAAATTGATAAAGATATAGCCCGTCAAAGTTCCGCGTGACGTCACAAGTGCCATACAAATGTATAGACTTCTGTAAGAGAGGTGACGTCACGACCCCCACTCCCAAACTTTTACAAAGTTTATCTTTGTAATTTGTTGTTTGATTAACAAAAGAAAAAAAACGTGTCCAATATTTTCTTAGTAATCTAACTCACGGCTAATTATAATAATGATTTTTTTACCCAATCATCATGCCTATAAATGAAAATAAATAAATAAATACTTTGGGACATCTTACACACGGCCTCTGACCACAAACTAAGCAAAGCTTGTGATATGGCTGCCAGAGACTGATATACTACATATAGGTACTTATTTTTAAATACATACTTATATAGATAGTAACTAAGTAACGCCCAGACACAGAGCAAACATTTATGTTCATCACATGAATATTTGCCCTGGGTGGGGATCGAACCCACGCCTCTGACCCAGAAGTTAGGGCCACTAGCCACTGAGCCACCGGGGCTGTCAAATTGGCTGTCTATTGGCGTTTTTAATGATTATCCAAGAGCCCATCTGGAGTTTTGGCGGGAACGCGGAAAAATCATGTCGCCTCATTGTATTATTTTGTTAAACTTGTTTTTATCAGTGATAATTAGTGAAAAATGGTGGCATTTCGTTGGTTATGAGCTGATTTACGTGCAATAGGGTAGGCAGGTAAGTGATATAATGTGACGTATCATGTTGTTCCGTGTTGTTACCAAACCTCCATAGACGCCTCTAGTAAAGTCTCCACTGAGGTATGACTTGGACTATGATTGGACTTGACCGCGACTTTATTGGACTATGACGAGACTACGACAGTGACTATTTGATAAAATATTATCAAAAATTATTAAAACTTATTACTTGACACTGGCAAATGCACAATAATGCGACGCCAAAACTAAGAAGAAGAAGAAGAGCCCATCTATGTCAGCGACGCAAGAGATGCAACCCGCAGCTTGTAGTTAACTTTACAGACGCCAAAAAGTTTGATTCGGCCTATAAATAACGTTTATTTCGTAAAGTTAGTCCTTCGTTCTACAGTGATGTATTTATCTGGAACGAGATGCGCCACCACCTTGAACTGGCAGGCGGGCCTGGTGACGTCACTCCACACCACGAAGTGACGTAATATGTGCGCCAGCATCGTCTTCGTCACCATTAGAGCGAAGCCAGATCCTGAAACATATTAGCACATGGGACTTTTTTTAAACCGACTGCAAAAAGGAGGTTCTCAATTCGACTGTATTATGCATTTTTAGGATTCCGTTCCTCAAAAGGAAAAAACGGAACCCTTATAGGATCACTTTGTTGTCCGGTCATGTCTGTCTGTTCGTATGTCAAGACTCTTTATCTCGGGTGTGCGTAAAGATATCAAGTTGAAATTTAAACTATATACCTACGTATACCTACGGTCTGTTGAAGTTGTGTAAAAGAAAAACTTCTCAGTTATAGCAAAGAAGATATAATAATACTACGTATAGAACGGCCACTCGTTACCCCCCACCCGTTTGAGTCTTCCTCACTTCCACCCCGCGTCAGGTCACGATTTACTACTCTGCGCGCGGACTGCACAGGCCGCTGCAAATACCCGTGTAGCGTTCGTGCGTATGTGTAGTGTCTGTGAATAAATATAGTGTTGTGTGCGTAAGACAGCAGATTTTGTATGAAGAAACGCGGAGTGTCCGGGCTGTGGTTATAGTATAAAAAAGTTAGAGCCGTTTATGTCGTAAACAACCGCATATTTCGACACTCATAAATATTAAAGCCTACAGGGTACTTCCCGTTGATAAAGAACTATGAAATTTAGCGAGAAGCATGGTCTGTACATTTTTATTTAAATCACAAAAAATAGGGCCTAGAATCACAATATACCTATTGGCTCAAAATTCAAATCGTATCATGTGAGGTATCATATAAAAGAGATTTATTAGCACATGCTAAAACAGGTTTTTAATTATTTTTAACAATTTTCGAGACAAGTAAAAATTAAAACTTTTTTGTCGATGACTACCTATAGTATAGATATTTTAACAACTTACTTCCCAATTTTCTAAAAAAAAAACTGGATTTTAACAGAACCCTCGGTGTGCGAGCCTGACTCGCACATGTCCGGTTTTTTTTGTATGTACCGATTTTGACGATTCCTATTTTTTTTCGTTTACGATGTCATTCAGAAGAGTATAACTTGCCACTTTGCTTAGCGTTTGTGGACTATGAGAAAGCCTTTGATTCGGTCTAGACATGGGCTGTGCTTGAGTCTCTTCAACGATGCCGTATTGACTATCGGTATATTGAAGTGTTTGTATAATAACGCCACTATGTCGGTCCAAGTACAGGAAGAGAGCTCGAAGGCGATCCCTTTGAAAAGAGGCGTCAGACAGGGAGATGTGATATCTCCGAAACTGTTTACTGCCACTTTGGAGAACGCCTCTAAGCTCCTGGAATGGAAAGGCAAAGATTCGGCATCAACATCAATGGTGAATACATTCACCTTCGATTTGCCTAGGATATCGTGGTCATGGCAAAGTCGATGGAAGAAGTCAGCACGATGCTCGAAGGCCTCAATCGAGTTTCTCAACAGGTGGGTCTCAAAATGAACATGGATAAAACGAAGGTCATGTGTAATGCTCATGTGGTACCCACCCGAATATTTGTTGAGAGCTCGGTTCTTGAAGTTGTTGACTCATACGTCTACCTAGGACAAGTAGTCCAGCTAGGTAAGTTCAACTTCAAGAAAGAGGTCAATCGCCAAATCCAACTCGGTTGGGCAGCGTTCGGAAAATTGCGTGACGTCTTTTCATCCGATATACCTCAGTGCCTCAAGACGAGAGTTTTCGATAGTTGTGTGTTGCCTGTGATGACATATGGAACTGAAACGTGGTCTTTTACTGTGGGCATTATGAATAAGCTCAGGATAGCCCAACCTGCTATGGAGAGGGCTATGCTCAGCGGCTCTCTGCAAGATCGAATCAGAAATGAGGAGATCCGCAGACGAACCAAAGTTACCGACATAGCCCAGCTGATTAGCAAATTAAAGTGGCAATGGGCAGGACACATAGTTCGGAGAACGGATGGCCGTTGGGGCAGTAAAGTTCTCGAATGGAGACCACAGACCAACAAACGCAGCGTAGGACGTCCACCGACTAGGTGCACTGACGATATAATAAAGATCGCAGGAACGCGCTGGATGCAGGTCGCTTCCAACCGGCCTTATTGGAAAACCCTAGGGGAGGCCTATGTCCAGCAGTGTAAGCGTCTTATGGCTGATGGATGATTTTTTTGTTTGGTAGGTGATACTCCAGAGCTGGTCCCAATTACATTTTATAGCAATCGGCTTAATCGTTTTTGAAAAATCAACATTAATGTGAAAATTTGTGGGTAAGCCTACGTCCTGCAGTGGACTTTTAAAAAGGCTGGTACAGTACGGTACAGTACAGTATACACATATACCTAGGTACGTATAACGAAACTACGCCTTGGCTCGTCAGTCGAACTAAGGCGGCGCAACACCGACGCAGTCTCCAGTCACCATAATGTATAAAAAACCGGCCTCACTTGTCTGTTCACGACGTTCTGTCTTGATTTTTTTAGTTGGTCTGAGGTTGTATGCCGGATGTCACTGAGTATGAACAACTTGACTACTGTGGGACCAATTCAAAAATATTTTAAACAATTTTTAAATTCGCGCCGATTTTTGTTTAACAACGAGTCTGCGCCCTACGAGCGGTGCCGGTTTACTCCCCACAGCACGGCGCGGCGTAGCAACGGCTTCCAAGAGGTGTTATCAGAAATCCTTACGGGAGGCCTATGTTCAGCGATTCTTGTACTCACCTACACACCGCCGCTTCCCCAGGCCAAAGAAAGCCGCATGATGAACCGGCAAGGAGGACGGGTCCAGCCATCGTTCAGGTCTGAACTGCATCGAGTCTGTGCCCCACGAGTGGTGCCGGTTCACCCCCCACAAGATGGCGTAGCAGCGGCTGCCGGCCGGCAGGGTGTAGCCTTCTGCCATTCAAAGGTATATAAGTAAATCAATATCATTTACTCCATCATCCATCAGCCATAGGACGTCTACTGCTGGACATAGGCCCCAATAGATCTCCAATAAGACCGGACGGTAACGGATTGCATCCAACGCAATCCTGCGGTCCTAATGAGGTCATCCGTCCACCTTGTGGGTGGACGTCCTACGCTGCGCTTGCCAGTGCGTGTTCTCCACTCGAGTACTTTTCGACCCCATCGGTCATCAGTCCTCTGCACTATGTGTCCTGCCCATTGCCACTTCCTCTTGTCAATCCGCTGGGCTATGTCGGCAACTTTGGTTCTTCTACGTATCTCCTCATTCCTGATTCGATTCCGCAGAGAGACTCCGAGCATAGCCCTCTCCATAGCTCGTTGTGCTATTAGTAAGTCCCATAGAGACCAATATCATTTACTAATAAAGATAGACTGCAAGAGTAAAAGTCAGCTTGATGAAGCTGAACATAAAAAAATAGTTAAAATTAGAGAAACGGGGCCTGGCAACACACTTAACTTTTTTCTGTCTCTTTTGTTTCGGCTGTCAGCGGCAGCGCATATCTGATTTTACTTGTTAAAAATAAAAATTAAACACATTATTTGTGGCAAAATAAGCTATTATTTAAAAGCGACGCCTGCAACTAGGTACCCACTTGTAACTATAACTTTTCCTACATTTGTTTTTAAATAAGTATACTTTTTTGTTAATTTTCTGGTTGTCTTAGATATATCCCTAGTCTTATTAAGTATTGTAGGGCAACTAGGGACGTTACAGGTGCAGACTAGGTATAGGCGATCTCATCATGATCACGCTGGATTCAAGCCGCTTCCAACCGGTCTTAACTCTTAATGGAGGTCCGAGGGGATCTTAAAGGGAGCCCTAAGTCTGGCAGTGCAAGTCCTATGGCTGATGGGTGGATGAACAACGCAAGGCAACCCAACTTACTGATCTTCAGATCCTTGTCTAAGGTCCGGCCTATGGCGGGGATGGTCGGGTAAAGCCGTAGGGTTTCCTTCACCACCGCTTCTAAATACTTCAGCTGCGACAAGTCGTGCTTCCTCACGTCGCGCAGCTCTCCGTGGAACACCTGCTTTAACCTGGAAATGTATAGAGTTTGTGCAAAAAGAGAAGCGTCGTAGGTGAGGTCGCCACTGTCGCCAGTGTGCCATTTTACTAATTTTGTTACGTTGACAACACTGCTCTGTCATCGCTAGTACAACTAAAAGTGTTTGATACTTCATCATCATCATCACTATCAGCCATAGGACGTCCACTGCTGGACATAAGCCTCCCCTATGGATTTATAATAAGCCCAGTTGGAAGCAGCCTGCATCCACCGCGTTTCTGCGGTCTTAATAATATCGTCGGTCCACCTAGTGGAAGTCCTACGCTATACTTGCCGTTGCGTGCATCTCCATTCGAGAACTGAACCGCCCCACCGACAATCAGTTCTCCGAGCTATGCGCCCTGCCCATTGCCATTTCAACTTACTAATTCGCTGGGCTATGTAACTTTGATACTTGGTAGACACCAAATCGGTTTTCATCAGTAGACTCGCGTCTACCAAGTGTAGTCGGTACCTTGGCTATATTAAATCTTATTGTTAGTTCACCGTAACGCCGCGACGGTTCTCTTTGTGCACAAACTCTACCTATAGTAAGTTCGTGTAGGCCGAGTGGCTAGCCCTAGTCACAGCCCGGACACTCCGCGATTCTTCATACAAAATCTGCTGTCTTACGCACACAACACTATATTTATTCACAGACACTACACATACGCACGAACGCTACACGGGTATTGGCAGCGGCCTGTGCAGCCCGCGCGCAGAGTAGTAAATCGTGTCCTGACGCGGGGTGGAAGTGAGGAAGACTCAAACGGGTGGGGGGAAACGAGTGGCCGTTCTACACGTAGTATTATTATATCTTCTTTAGTTTCGTTAGAATGTGGACCCCGGTTATTTAAACCTGCCAGAGGCCTTCAGGCAGCTTAAAAACTGTGACTAGGGCAAAGAAGATATAATAATAGGCCTCTGGCAGGTTTAAATAACCGGGGTCCACATTCTAACGAAACGTATCATTCGAGCCACGGATCTCGAGAGAGCGAATAAAATCACCTGACATGGCACTATTTTATGGCTTTTTGGACTTCAGCTCAGATCCCCATGGATCCCAGGGGCAGCTAACCAAGTCAAAAATAGATGATGATGCGAAAAAAACCGGACAAGTGCGAGTCAGGCTCGCACATCGAGGGTTCCGTACAAACACGTTATTAAAATAATTAAAAACCTGTTTTAGCATGTGCTCATGAAGTTCTTTTATATGATACCTTACATGATACGATTTACTCACTTTAAATTTTGAACCCGTATTTTGTGAATTTTGAGGCCCTATTTTTTGTGATTTAATTAAAAGTAAAGTAAAGTAAAGTAAAGTAAAGTAAAAATTTATTGCACAAACTGTGTAAAATGGTGGTACAAATTTTCTTAGTAACAACAGTCTATCCTAGCGGACATGCAATTTTTGGTAACATAAATTTTAGAGTTTACCTGTCTAAGTTAAACTATGTTACATTTTCTATTTAAGTTGGCATAGTTAGAGATTCTATCACCAATAAACACACATTTTATTTACAACCTGTCATAGCCAACATTTGAGATCATTATTTAAATAAATCTACCTATGTTACACTTACATTCTAAAAACAAAATAAAAAGTTATATAAATCGACCATTCACAACGTCTTAGCATTTTATAAAAGATAAGTAAAAACTTGAACAGCCTATATGTATGGTAGGTACGAGTAGGTACATATTTTATATTACATTACTCAATATGAAATCACTTATTCTAGATTTATTTTTTATAGTATAAATATGGACCGGACCCATGGGTACATGCATAAAATTCCTTCATGGTGTAAAAAGTTTTCTCGATAAGCCATTTCTTCAAGCTTTTTTTAAAGTTATTTCCACACAAAGCCTTAATATGATGAGGTAAGTCATTAAAAGTATTGATTGCCAAGTTTTTAGATTTATTCCTATATGTGTACTCTGAGACAATGCTTCTCGCCAAATTTTATAGTTCTACGTCAACGGAAAGTACCCTGTAGGTTTTGATTTTTGCGAGTGCGAAATATGCAGTTTTTTACGACATAAACGGCTCTAACATTTTTAAACGATAACTGAGAAGTTTTTCTTTTATACAACTGCAAGAGATCATAGATATACGTATAAAGTTTAAATTTCAACTCGATATATACAGACGGACAGACGGACAACAAAGTGAACCTATAAGGGTTCCGTTTTTTCCGTTTGAGGTACGGAACCCTAAAAATATCTAATTTTATTAATTTAAACAGATCGTAAGGTTAGCAGCTCATGATTAATCAAACCCATTCAATTAATTCTATCCAATTAATTTAATTCAGGTCCAGGTGGGCCCCTAAGTAGTATTAACCCAGGGCCTCCTAAACTCAAGGTGCGGCCATGTCCCCTGAACTATTAAAATTATTCATACAGCAACTTACTCCTGGACAACCTTTTCCTGGACATCCGGCCGCGAGCCCAGGATGACCAGCGCCACCGTGAGAGTCACCGCCACCGTCTCCGACCCCGCCGCCGTGAATGTGTCCACCTGTATCGTAAATAAACATCAATATGAAATGTAAGGAAAAAAATGCCAAGTCAATGTAAGTAAAAAATAAATTAGAGATGGTAGGTTTCACAGCCGCTATACTGAAGAGGCAGTGGGCTCGGCACGTCAGCCGCATGCCAGAAGATCTCTGGGCAAAAGACAACGCCAAATGGAGCCCCAAAGCGGTACGGCCTCGTGAGAGACCCCCTCCTAGATGGCAAGACGAACTGAACACCTTTGATCCAAATTAACAGTAATCAGCACAAGACCAACAAAACTGTACTAAGCGATTCGCTTTTCCTTCATAATGCGGACCGCCAGGGATTGGAATGCCCTGCCTCCGTCATTGTTTCCTGACAATTACAATATGGATATCTTCAAGTCAAGAGTAAATTGGTATCTTCGAGGTCTACATACTCCATCTTCGGCTACAACTTCGCTTACCATCAGGCGAGTTGGTGGTAAAACTACATAAATAAACTGGAAATCTCGAGAGACAATTTGCCCAACAATGGGACAATTCAGGCTCATAAACAAACAAACAACAGGGTCATCTTACACACAGCATCCAACTCCAGACACAGATTAAACAACTAAGTTCATTACAAAAATGCTTGCCCTGGGCACAGTAAATACATAACAGTAGGTAATCTAAGGCCGCCCGCCGAGTTATTAGCCTACACTTGCGTTGATCGCCAGGGTTGTTACTTTTACTTTTAGTTAATATTTTATAACAAGCAGCACTTGATCTTAATTGTATGCAATAAAAAGCATATTATGATTGAATATTTTACCAATTTATAAATTTAGTAAAAATAAAAAGCCTTTATTCACACATAAGACAATAGAAAAAAAAACAATAGTAATTTGCAATATTAATTATTGTGAAATTGCCCTTTTTACACTATACGCGACAAATACGTTTACCTAAACGATGTTTCGTACTCAATCCTCTGTTTTATAGTAGGTAAAACTAGACTTCTTAAAATAAACTTTAGCTCTAAACATAGTATTCAAGAAGTAAATTTGGGAATACATTTATAAAGAAAAATGCGACTACGCTCTTAATAAAGCAAATAAACTGTGAAATAAACAATACAATACCACATTTTCTAATAAGATTTAAGTATAAGTAGGTACTTACATTTCTGGTTCAGTAGGAACTATGAAGAATGATAAGTCCGGGTTTGCGAAATCGTTATTGAGGCACCCGAAAACACTACAATATTTTTTTCCCCTTTTTGAAGTCATGATACTCGTAATAATTAATATTATGGTAAGTGGCCGGCGAGAGTTGACGAACGCGAGCGGTCATGTAACGAACGCATGTGCTCACAGTCGCGCTGCACAGCCCGTACTGCCGCCACGTTATTCCCACATATATTATGCTAGCGTGTGCGTGAAATGGCGTGCCTACACGGCGCGCGGCGCGCACGCACACATTCAAACCGAGAGCGTCACGTTTGTATGAAGATATTTTACTGTATGTTATACTGTGCCCTGGGTGGGGATCGAACCCACTCCTCCTTGGCACAGTAGTCAGGGTCACTAACCACTGCACTGGGACACCGAGGCAGTAAACGATTACTGCCTTAACTCAAAAGTTTTACGCACGCTTTAGACTTTGTTAAACATCACAAATTGCACGATCAAATACTGTTTAAAGTGTGTTTAAATATTTTGTGATGAAGCGGTTATTGATTAACAACCATGCTACAAACCTAATTCTAGATGACGGAGGTATTCTAGTCTAGAAATAGGTATTAGATTATGATCAACGTTTACTATGGAATTTTTCAGTGTGAGAATTTTGGGGCCCGCCCTAAAACCATGAAAAATATTAGCTTTTTCAATATGTAGGTACCTATATTTTGTCAAAAAGAGATGAATTTTTTATAATTAAAAATTTAAGTCGATGAATTACACGAATACATCGAAAACAAGATGTTTGTTTTAAAGATACACAATTTTAGTTTGACTATACGATATAAATAAATACCTCGTCATCCCGACGTTTCGACCGAGTTGCATCGACCGTGGTCATGGGTAGACATGGTGTGTATTCCTTTTGACGTGTCTTTGTGTGTGTTTGTCTGTTTGTGCAATCGTAGATCCCGAACGTATGAACCGATTTTGATTATTAGTTATTTCTTTTGAAAGGTCAATTAGTCGGGACTCGGGAGTGTTCTTAGATATGTTTTATAAAAATTGGTTTAGCCAATTTAAAGTTATTAGCTCATTTGTCAGCTGCGATAGAAACCTTATTGCGAGAGTTAACTTATTTAAAAAAAAATATTTGAGTTGCAATATTTATTTTTATCCTGTCTTACCTCCTCCTGGCAAGCCGTGGTGGTCAAGAGGTAGTGACACCCCGCCTCACAATCGTGAGGTCGTGGGTTCGAATCCCCGGTCCCGTACCAATGCGTTCTTTGGAATTTATGTACGGAATTTCACACCACTGGCTTTTTGGTGAAGGAAAACATCGTGAGGCAACCTGCATACGTCCGTAGAAGAAACTCGATGGTGTATGTGAATCCACCAACCCGCACTGAGCCAGCGTGGTGAATATGGCCCAATCACTCTTCGTGGGTAGGCCTACGTCCTGCAGTGGCCTTTTAAAAAGGCTGGTATAGTACCTCCTCCTGGACCTCGATCTCATTGAACAGCCCCTCTCTATCCATATCCAAGAGATATTCCATGAAACACTTGAATCGCTTATTGTTATGATGATCATTCTGTTTCAACTCAGCTTTTCGTTTTCTTATGATCTGAAAATAATTTGTTTAACTTATACAAAATACCTAAACTAATACTACTTAAAATCTAGAAGTCCCTTTGTAAAAGGAAATAGACATAGACATAATTTTATTTGCAACGAAAACAACACATAATACAAGACAAACATCAAAAATATAGTACATGAATAAATGTAAACAGTAATTATATGTTAAATTTTCGCCACAAAACCGGTCCCATCTCAGCATAATGCCGACCGTGACAGCCGGCGCTGATCTTCCGATGGAACCGACGTGACGTCACGCACGCGACTGTCGCTCGGTATGCGTACAAGTATTAACACAAAAAAATAAACATCTTACAATAACCTTACATGTAACAACAATATTATAAATACACATAATAAGTTAGTTATGTACTTATTTACTACAAACATGTATACGCAAAAATAAAATAGATGGCGTTAGCTGCACCTTAAAACACACACAATCGTCTCACATAGACCTCAAGTAGCGGAACAAATATCGATGCTAGCGTTTTCCCAAAACAGAACTAGATAGTAAGCGCTGAACGAAGTGTGGAGGACTGCGCATGGGTTTAGTATGGCGGTCACCATGTGCAGCCACTCCCTCCACAGTAAGCGCTGAGCGAAGTGTGGAGGGCTGCGCATGGGTTTAGTATGGCGGTCACCATGCGCAGCCACCCCCTCCACAGTACCCTCAGCGCTAGGCTTACGTGCTGCTGCCTGTAGGTGCTTAAATCTACCTACATTGTAAGTAAAACAAGAATTAGTAAAAAAATAGAGATCACCAAAATATTAGAGACTTACACATATATACAAGACCAAGATGCTCCCTTAACAAGACTTATTAAAATATTCTATTTTAATAAGTCTTGTTAAGGGAGCACAGCGGGACAATTCTGTTAGCCAATCTCTTTACTGAAGTGATTCGTTTTTGAACTTCACTCGTTTTTCTGACAGGTCGGACAGCTCAAAACTGTCAAAAAAACGAGAGAGGTTCTAAAACGTATCACCTCAGCAACGAGATCGGTTAACAGAATCGCCCTGCAGATCTCCGAAATACAAGCTATGCTTAGTTTGGAGATCTGAAGCTCATTGTCATCATATGTTATTTATTACTTTAATAAGTCAATAAATTCATTTTGAAATAAAAAAAAATAGGCTCACCGAAGTAGTCAATCCGCGAAGGGTTCTTCCCAATTCATCTTGAGTTTTTTTAAGGCTGCTCCAGTTGTAAATAAATTCGTTGTGCAGCCAAAACTTCTTCCCCCTCAAAACGAAACCGTCGTAGAACTTAGATCTGGCTGTCAAGAACTGTTCCCTCAGGTCCTCGTCTGTTTGGTCCATCATGGTGCCCATTGCTGTAGCTAGAATCGCAATATTTTTTGATGTGAAAACGTCTTATAAATCGATAAAGGCTGTCTGCACACACGAAAAAGCACTCCTTGTCACGTCCCGCCTGAGCCGAGCGTGCAAGCAAGAGTCCGGAAGAAGCGATGGAAGCGTTCGGTTTATAATGCTCTTCGTTGATGTTTTCTTATGATGTGCTATCACGAAAAATTATGGACCATTTTTTTTGTCAATGAAAACATTTTTTAGCTGCTTTGTGCATTTTTTAGCTTAGGTGAAAAATGTTAAACTTGCGTCAGGACGCGTGGTCTGATCGAAAATTCGTAAGGCGGAGGGAGCAAGTTTTCACTTCTACCGACACTCCCGGACTGCAACCCGTTTCTCTTCGCCCCAACCATTCGCCTCGTGTTCACAGACACTATCGTCGATTCGTTGAAAAATGCGACCAGCTAGTCCAGCATGCGCCATGCGACCACGAAAAGCCACGAAAAGAACTCTTTTCGACATGGGAAAAAGTGAAAGAGATATACTTTGCCATAACGGTGTCTCGTTTTGACACGTCAAAAGATATATTACTTCGTTCGTATCCTAGCCCGGCAGTACGCGAGAAGCAACATACAAACTTCAATCCGGAATTTTCAATCAAAAAGATATATCGTCGCTGTAGAGCGAAAAGTCACTAAGTCGAAAAATCATGTTTTGAGATACGAGCGTTTAAAGTTTTAAAAACTAAAAAAAAAATATTGCTCGGTTTCAGTGTTGGATATTAATGATTTTATCATTTCATATTGTAGGAAATATCTCAAAGTTGAACTTACACCTATTTACTTACTAGAATAAGCTACTTTTCATGGAAATTTTAAGGAAAACAAAAAATTCGTTAATTTTTACTTTCAGTTTCCTGCCCATAAATGTGTTAGTTATTTTTCTTCCTTAATTAATGATTTCTTGCTTAACTGAAGCTCTTGGATACAGACAATAAGTTGACTTAGTTATATTAATTCTTATTACCTCAAATACTAAACGATACAAATAAAAAATAACTAAGTGATATAACTATCCATTTTGGATTATTTAAGTAGGTAAATTGTAGGACACGTTTTTAAGAAACAATCAGTGGACAAAAATAACTTACCTAACTTTATTAAATAACTAAGAAAAAAACTAGCGGTAGGTACCCTACTATTTTTCACTATTTTTCTTTAATTCAATCTTCATTAGATTCCTCTAAAACGTCTGGCTCACACAGTGCATCTTTTACATCTATGCTGGTAGGTAGAGAGTGATACCAGTAACGTAACTCTTGTGGAATAATTCGCTTGGTACACAGATTTATCAGATCTCTTTTTTGGCCTCTGAAATCTAGAGAGGACTTAGGTAAGCCTTTGGAATAGTGTAACTTTTTATTTCTGTATGATGATGGTATTCCAGCTATTGTACTAAGGACTTGTGCGCCTGAGCTGTCGCCTGTGTTGACCCGCCTCTTTCGCCTCTCTCTGAAGACAGGTCAAGTGCCCAAATCTTGGAAGCTTGATAACGTGCAGCCTGTTCCGAAAAAAGGTAAATCTATACTTTGCAAGAGTATGGAACGTGTTCTTAACAACAGGCTTCTGGCATACCTGGAAGCGAATAACTTACTCGGTGATCATCAGTACGGCTTTCGCCGAAACCGGTCTACTGGGGACCTTCTGGCCTACGCCACACACATCTGGAGTGAGGTCATCGAGAAACACGGAGAGACGCTGGCTATCTCCTTGTCATTTGACAGAGTCTGGCATGAGGGTCTTATTGGCAAGCTTCCTTTTTACGGCCTACCTGCTGATTTCTGCGCTTAGATATCTGATTTCTTGAGGAATCGGTCAATACGAGTAATTGTAGATGGTTGTTCGTTTGACCAAATGGCTATCAATGCCATGCCGGTGTTCCTCAGGGGTCAGTGCTCTCTGCGACGCTTTTCCTACTGCATATTAACGACTTGCTAAAGCCTGGTATTTTTGGGTACGCAGACGACAGTACAGTCATGGAGAGCTACACATCCGAAGCAAGAACGAGCGGGCCACAGATCGAGTCACTCAGAGAGGCTATGGTTGAACGGCTCAACTTGAGTCTGGAGACGGTATCTGAATAGGGTGCTGCTAGCCTGGTCAAGTTTAATGCCTCGAAAACTCAAGGCTGTTTGTTTTCGGCCAAAAAGAGGCCCTTCAAATTGTCTCCTGCTTTCCGTGGTGTGTCCGTTCTGGTAACTAACAGTCTGGAACTATTAGGTTTTACGCTATCATCGACTCTCAACTTTGGCTCTTTTATAGAGTCAAAAGCACAATTAGCCTCAAAAAAACTTGGTATTCTCTCTAAGGTGAGACGGTATTTCACACCTGAGCAACTGATTAGTCTTTATAAAGCGCAAGTCAGGTCTCGCATGGAATACTGCTCTCACTTTTGGGATGGCTCTGCTGAATACCAGTTGGAGGCTTTGGAGTCCATTGAAAGGCGAGCCAGGCGGCTGATAGGCAACGAAACCTTGACTGAGTCGAAGCTGCAAAGTCTCGAGCATTGACGTAGGGTGGCGTGTCTATCAGCTTTCTATCGGATACACTTCGGTGAGTGCGCCAGCGCAGGAGTTGCACAATCTGATCCCACCTGCCCCTTTCTTCTATCGTACGGCTAGACAGACGCGACCAAAGCGCCACCCTTTTATGGTGGACATCTCACGCGTTAGAACCAAGCATTTTGAGTCCACATTCCTCATACGCACTGCCAGAAAGTGGAACGCTTTGCCTGAGTCTGTCTTTCCGCTAAAGTACAATGTAGGTGTCTTCAAATCTCGAGTAAATAGGTACGATATCTTCTATAGGTAAGCGTGCTGCATCCTAGACCGCATATCAGCTTAACATCAGGCAGAGTGTGTAGTCAAACGCAAACCTATTTGAAATATAAAAAATACATGCCCATCGTATTATTTTAATTTTTAACTCCATTCGTCGATTTGCACTATCGTATCGAGTACATTTAGTGCACAGATCTTTCTTTGGTCAAAAGAATGCGCGCCAAACTTACTTAAACAACATCAATGTACGTTGAAGTTGTCAAAAAGATCAGTAAATGCTTTTAATGACCGCTTAAAACTATATTCAATAGCTTATTAAATAAGGGAAAAAGGTACTTAAAAAGATTTGGGAATTTCATACTTTCGTTAAGTAGTGCTAAGGTCCTTAGGACATCAAACCGAAATTCGCTAAATAGAGTTAGTTAATTTTCGCTCTCATATTTTAAGCGAACAGTGTGTTCTAAAATTAAGTAAGTTGTTTTAGTGATCTTACGAATGGATACTGGTCCAGATTGAGGCATTGAAAATCAGTGAAAAAGTAATTAAAGCTACTTAGGTATGAAGATGATATACATCTACGTAAACAAAAAATATTTAAATAAATTAGGTAGTTTTTCCTTGTCATGAAATGAGTCAAATGACATATTTAACCAGTTTCAGAATTTTCTAAAACAGGAACTATGACACTTATAGCTGCAGCGATAAGACTGAAATTTGGAGAAAAATACGACGATTCCAATGACGTTCCTAACTCGATTCGGCCATTTTACGACTTAGTGACTTTTCGCTCTACAGCGACGATATTAAATAATTATTTTTTGCAAAAAAATAGCATGACCGACTTCACCAGTGTACAGAATCATTACATAGTATAAAACAAAGTCGCTTCCCGCTGTCTGTCCCCATGTATGCTTATATCTTTAAAACTACGCAACGGATTTTGATGCAGTTTGTTTTAATAGATAGAGTAATTCAAGAGAAACGTTTATATGTATAATACACCTGTGCGAAGCCGGGGCGCATCGCTAGAACGCAAATATTATGCACGGATCGATGTAACATTTTTCACATTATTGTTGATTTATCAAAAATGGCTTAGCTGATTTCGATAAAATTTAAATGGGACCAATTTCGAAGTATATTCTTTCCAATAAAAAAAGAATTATTAAAATCGGACTACTATAAAAAAAAATATATACGCGTCGAATTGTACACCTGCTCCGGCGGTTCGTCGGTCAAAAAAAAAAAATATACGCGTTGAATTGTATACCTCCTCCGGTGGTTCGTCGGTCAAAAAGAACTCACAGCAGAATGTCTCCAAAGTGGCGTGCTCGACGTGAGGACAGTGGTAAAACTTTCCCTTCCCAACCTCAGAATCCAACTTCTGGATCAGCAGCTTCGCTTGGTGGTTCAGCTCGGGTAAATAGCCGTTTAGCACCTCTTGGTTGAAGGTGGGGCTTAGGAGCTTCACGTGCTTCCGCCATGTGGTTTCTAAGAACATACAATTCCATCACTAATATTATAATCGCAAAAGTTTGTGAGTATGAATAGATGGATGTTTGTTACTCTTTCACGAACAAACGACTGAACCGATTTAAATGAAATTTGGTATGGAGGTAGCTTAGATCTTGGATTTATTTTTACTTTATTAATAATTATAAACGCGAAAGTTTGTGAGTATGTGTGGATGGATGTTTGTTACTCTTCCACGAACAAACGGCTAAACCGATTTAGATGACACGATGTGATCAGTTTTTCCCATCATTCCAACTGGGAGCTCATTCAGTGAATTAAGAGGTAGGAATTGGTAGTTCACGATTTGAACCACTATCTGAAGCTAGATAAATCTAGCTGGTGTATTAGCGTTGACTAAAACGGAGGGTAGGTGCAAATATAGTTACAAAGGAACTCTTAAGGATTTCCATAAGAAATCAGAAAATTTACCTCGTGTCGTTTCTAAAAGATTATATGAATGTCACATGTCAAAAAGAGCCTGAAACGAAGACTTTTTTCCCTATTTATTCAAAATATCTTTTCTGTTTCTCATTTACAAGGCTACGAACATAAAATGGGCCACAGCCGGTACGCTGGCCACAACCGGGGCGTCTACCAATATTTGCTGTTATAGCGGCAAAAGAAATACGTCATCTGTGAAAATTTCAACCTATTTAGCTATCACTGTTCATGAGATACAGCCTGTTGACAGACGGACAGCGGAGTCTTAATAATAGGGTCAGTTATTACCTTTTGGGCACGGAACCCTAAAAAAAGGTTTTTAATGCAAGTTTTGTTTTACATAGGATTCAATAAATATGAGATCGTACTAATAAATTACACTAATAACGTCGATAGATAGATAATTCTTTATTAACTTAACCAAATACAATACAGACACATGAAAAATAAAAACATTAAAAATTAGTTGAACTAAATGGCGGCCTTATCGCTTCAAGCGATTTCTTCCAGGCAACCATGAACGGAAAGGAAATAGCACATTCAATAAAACAGCGGCCTTAGCAAAAAATAATTTAAAAATAAACAATGACCACTTATAACAAACAAAAATAAGCAATATTAACACCTAACCAATAAATAAATAATATTTATTGAAATAAATATATAACGGGACTTAGAGTCCATCATCATCATCGTCATTAGCTTAATGCGCATACGCGCGTGGGTTATTTTGTGGGCGAGGACATATAACTGCTTGTAACACTATGTCACGGCCTGTTTTAGTCTCAAATCACTTTCCTGTTCAAAGTCCTTAGTAATAACACTATCATATTATAACAATCCGAAACTGTAATGCGTAAGCGATCCGCCGAGCACGAGATGCCCTTTTCGGGACCCGCTCCACTGTACGTGGATACAAGTGCGCCCATGGTTCTCGTAACACTGCTGGCTGGGCGTTCCGCTAGAGTGGTTCATCACTCTCGATGCACTAGATGGCGCTATAGTCAATACCCCGATACGGCCATACTGACATTCGCTCGACCTCGAGCGATTTGTATCCATTTATGTGGGTTTCTGCAGCTATTCATTATCAATCACATCTTTGTCAGTCTTAACAACCGAATTATTTGACGTCACGCCACACGTGCATAACTTATACTTACTTTACACACATATCCACACACGCACACATAATAATATACTTTCTCTGAGTATCGTCGGTTATCCGCTTCAATAGTTAAAGCTTTAATTCTATAGTTTCACACATCATTTAAACTCATCATTTCATTCACTGTACTGAAATGTATAGTGTTCTGGCAACCATACCGTTAACAATCACACAAAAGATTGTGTGATTGTTAACGGTATGGTAAGCAAAAGATTGCTTCAACCAAACATCTACTGTCAACAGGATGACTTCGTCACATAATTGCGATACAACTTGCAAGTGTAACCAGCATCTAATAGATCAATATCGCATCATGTGCCACGTCTCAGCAATACACTGCAAAGCAATCTATCAAATCAGATAAGAAGAATGGATCATCTTAAACTGCTCGGCCATACTGATTTAATCTAAGTATGTACTGCAAAATCGACAGATGAGCAAAAACTTAGCGCAACGTGCTTAAAGTAACATTTATTCTTCACGTTTACGTTGCCAACGTTTAAACGTTACGTTACCAAGAACTCTTTGTGTAAGAGTTATCACGCTTCAACAGCCTTACCGGGTCAAACGTCATAAATGAAGACAATATCTCTCTCTACGCGATCCTGTATGACACATTTTGACAGTTGACAAATTGTCTCTTTGTGGAGGCAACAGGTACCCTCTCAACCCACAGGAACCACTTTTCCACCGTTGGACTGAACATCTCCCTCGATCGACAAGAGCTACATTTCTACAGATGGATGGGAACAAACGTCACTCTACGAAAACGATATTTCTCCCTCGATCCACAGGAACCACATTTCCACAGTTGGATGGGAACACTCTCCCTCGATCCATAGGAACCACATTTCCACAGTTGGGTGGGAACAAATCTCACTCTACGAAGACGATACCTCTCCCTCGATCCACAGGAACCACATTTCCACAGTTGGATGGGAACACTCTCCCTCGATCCACAGGAACCACATTTCCACAGTTGGATGGGAACACTCCCTCGATCCACAGGAACTACATTTCCACAGTTGGATGGGAACAAATCTCACTCTACGAAGACGATACCTCTCCCTCGATCCACAGGAACCACATTTCCACAGTTGGATGGGAACAGATGACTCTCTATGAAGACGATACCTCTCTCTCGATCCACAGGAACCACATTTCCACAGTTGGATGGAGGAAACAAATATCTCTCCACGAAGACGACATCTATCTCTCGATCCACAGGACCACATCTCCACAGTTGGATAAGAACAAATGTCACTCTATGAAGACGATACCTTTCCCTCGATCTACAGGAACCACGTTTCCACAGTTAGATGGAAGGAACGAATATATCTCCACGAAGACGACATCTATCTCTTGATCCACAGGACCACATTTCCACAGTTGGATGAGGTATCTCCCTCGATCTACAGGAACCACGTTTCCACAGTTAGATCGGTACGGCTGCCTCAGCGTGGAGGCAACATTTCATATTAACGGCTGCCTCAGCGTGGAGGCAACATCTCATTTTAACGGCTGCCTCAGCGTGGAGGCAACATCTCTTCTGCTGTCGTCCCTAAAAAATAATTAAATAAAATAAGTGCCCAAAGTACGCAGCTGCTATTTGGTCAGCGCTGTAGTAATACGTCACCAATAAATAATCAAAATTAACAGTCATTTCTTGGATAAAAATCTCTGTAAAAGAGAAACAGAAATGGTTCTTTTTTTTGTCAGAGATCATATGATTCACGTTCAAATCATCACACGCCGTCGTGATGCTACTCGCCTAAACACATGAGTTTGGCGCCTATAAGCGCCATTCTTCCATGACTGTACAGCTTTTTTTTAATGACTAGCCAAAAGACTTATTCGCGCAAATCTAGCAATCTTTTGTTAAGAATCTAGTAAAAATCTCCAACTCCCAGGTCCAGTGAATTCCCAACAGCATGCGCTACGTAGGTACGTACTGGTGCCTACTATAGCTGCCCACAATGTTTTTCGATGCTTACAGCACTTCTCCCCTTCCGCAACTTTCCGTTTACCTAAGAATAATACAGTAACTACTCGTAGCGCACCCGCCGATGGCAGAAATCTTCATTTACTACTTCAATTGCCAATAAGAAAGGTGCGTCGCTTCAAAGTAGCAAAAATGACAATGCCTTTTACGAATTTATGACGTGATAATAAAATGAGCAAACACTCGCCAACAAGCGATAATAATTAACAAACCCCGATTAACAGCAAATAAATAGTGTTCTTCAACGGTTTGTTATCCAGTAGCAAAATAAAATGGTAATAACTTCGAAAATGATTTTTAATTTACTTTCAATTTTAGAAAACCTTTTATTGTAAGTACACACACAATACTTGTTACACTTTCTCACTGTCTAATCGAAGAAATGAAATAAAATAATTAATTTTTCCCATACCTTATCTTTTCTGTTAAATAACTATGAATGCCATGAAAATTCTCATTAAACAAAAGCTGCTGAATTGCATGAACTATTTTGTAAAAATACGGTTAGAAATAATTTTTAAAACAGGTTTCACATTAATAGTAATCAACGCCAACTTCGTACCCTCCTTGCAGCATTAACGTAACTACTATGGAGCGGACCCGGCGTCAGACTGAAATAAGAGGCATCATTGCCATAATCATAAGGTTCAAAATATATGCCACATACACCAAGGACGCCTTCGAAATCTGCTCGCAACACCGCTGCGATATCGGTGCGTAATCCTATCACGAGCGTCACCCATGCCAAGCTATGACGCTGGCCACACAACAGCCCCTACACGCTCCCGACTTCATCCCGCTGCCATCGTGTGTCACAACCCTACACCCCACAACCCCAGAGCTTATCCACCGTCCTTCACAAACTCTCGTCGGCCGACGACGATTCGCGCACCCGTTTCGCCCGAAACAGAACTAAAAATATGAAATGTTTATTTTTATTTTATTCCCCTCAAAAACACGTAAAATGCGCACTCATCCTCAAATTATCTTCCGTTCTTTGCGATATCATTCGTAGAGCCGACACGAGTTTACCGGATTTCGAAGCATTGTCGTCGGGTGTGTCCGGTGTTTGCGTGTTTTAGCAAGTAGGTACATTATTATTAGAATACCTTCTCTGCGGTGTCGTACAGATCGGGATACTCATTGGCTATTTATCGCTACCCACTTGTCAGGTGTTAAAATATTGGCTTAAATAGATGTAGGTGACCAATTCATGATGATATATACCGATTAACATAAATTTTAATCGGTTCCTAGAAAATCTCAGATCGTACATGTAATCAGACTGATTTCTGTATAAAAAAATTAAAAAATTATAATATAAAAAGTATACGAGACGAAACACCTATGCTGGTATACACCACTACTCACTGCGAATCAGTAAACGCGTACGTCGACTATCGATAAGGTATCAAAATAATTTCTTACAGGATTTTGATGATGACCTGCATGATTCGGCCTATATGAATGAGCCATTAATTTCACTAACAAATTATTTTACAACTAGAAATTGGTTTTAAAAAGTAAGTCACCCCCTTCCGACATCCATCAGACGAAAAAAAAACATACGTTGGCCAAAATTTAACCTGTCCAGTTCACGCACTCCCAGAACAATCACGATCTATCCAGAGTGCGTAAACGCACCCTAGAAGCAATTATCTTGTCTAATTGTTTACGGTTTAATTTATCGCTTTGAATATCACTATGTCATTTAACATTGTTGTACCTGTGAAAACAGACACTCACGCTCTCTGGATGCGCAATAGCACAGAAGCACAGATTTTTTTTTCAATACCTACCTAATTATAGCCTTATTAGGTACAACAATCGCTTTATCAAATTAATCAAGGAACACCAAAAGTCAAAATAAAATGGAACAAGCTCACCCGGGTCTATCAGTACTTCTCGATGTTTTCGTGTCTCAAATTATAGCATAGCTCAGTGCGCGCACCGGATTGCGCCGCAGCAGCTCGGTGACGGTGCTCGACGATGCGACGACACGCTGCAGCGTCTCCGGCCGACGCGCTGCAGCAACAATTTGAGTGCTATTCGTCTAGTAGCTTATTGTAGAACTAGAATTCCACGCATATTGAACCGAAACACTTCACTGATATTACATCCGTGCTGTCATTGTAGAACTCCTTAGAATTCCACGCACATTGAACCAAAACACTTCACTGGTATGTACTGCTGTTCAAATTGATCAAAATAAAGTACGATATTATTTCTCCTCAATCTGCCTAAGTCACAGCAGAATAATGACAACTTCACACACTCCAAAGCTAACAATACCCTCTTTTCTTTGGATACGCTTGCTTTATTAACAATCCATTCTTCAACACATTAATTTACAACCTCCTTTCGGTGAGAGCATCTGTTCAATGCTCATGCTCCGAACTTGAAATCTGATAAATTATAGCAGAAGTTGTTTCACGATATCTTTGCGATGAGAGGCAAATTGATTTCAACTTATTGAAATGCGGGTAGATTTAAAATTAGTGTGGAACGGTTGCGGTACTTTATCCTTGCGTTTTAATGATTAAATTTCGTCCTCAAGGATTTGCCCTTGCGATCCCACTTCTGATAACGGGACTTAGGGTCCATCATCATCATCGTCATTAGCTTAATGCGCATACGCGCGTGGGTTATTTTGTGGGCGAGGACATATAACTGCTTGTAACACTATGTCACGGCCTGTTTTAGTCTCAAATCACTTTCCTGTTCAAAGTCCTTAGTAATAACACTATCACATTATAACAATCCGAAACTGTAATGCGTAAGCGATCCGCCGAGCACGAGATGCCCTTTTCGGGACCCGCTCCACTGTACGTGGATACAAGTCCGCCCGTGGTTCTCGTAACACTGCTGGCTGGGCGTTCCGCTAGAGTGGTTCATCACTCTCGATGCACTAGATGGCGCTATAGTCAATACCCCGATATATATATGAACATACAAGTATTACATAATACAAAAATAAACTTACTTATATATTTACATTCTATTAATATTAATACTTACTTAAATAAATAAATATATAAAGCGAGCAGAATCAATAATGTACCTAAGAAGACAGGTAATGCAATTTAACTCTTTGTTCGAAAACATTCAGTGATGGGGCGCGACTGATATCCACCGGTAACTCATTCCATAATCTAACACATTTCACAGTAAAAGATGAAGCGTAAAAGTTTGTCTTATGTTTAGGAAAGTCAAGATTAAGATTCTCAGATGATTTTAAAAACCGGGTCAGAAGAGAATGCCGGAAAATAAAGCGTTCTTGAAGGTAGGAAGGAGAAGAAGGATTGAAGAGAGTATTGTAAAGAAAAAAAACGATATGAGCATCCCGGCGACGACGAATAGGAAGCCTCTTGAGTTTTGCGCGATAGTCTGAGACGTGGTCATATTTACAACTCAGAATCTACAAAAATGTACGAAGCAGCTTTTCCGAGTTGGTCCCATAAATAATAAAAGTTGTTTATATTGATGGCCTGAATCACCTCCTTTCAGATTAAGACACCAGTTCTGGATAACCTTAGACACATTCATATCATAGTTTATTGAATCAGGCGTTACTTTGCGGAAATTCATCTTCAAATCTATGTTTTGAATAAATACTTAGTGTATTTCCGCTATCTTGTTGTAAGCAAATAAGTTTAAAGGCATTAAGAAAAATTTTCTACAATAATGGCCTCCATTATTTTTTCCCAAAAGTTCAAAGTTTCCGAGTTTGGCCAAAAACATTTTATCAAGATGGCGCTTGAAGCTTATCCTGGATCTGTCAGCATTTTGTGAATTTGTGCTCAGTTTGTGATCCTAAATCTTATCTGGGGCCATAATAATGCCCCCGCCAAGTCGGGCAGCAACGCCGTACCATACTTTTCTTGAAGCCATTCAGGCCATTTTCAACCCCCTGTAATTTTTTCTGGAATTCCAGGTTGGCGCCACCTTTGAGGAAAAGCGTCTACAAGATCAGGACGTCAAACGCCTTATCAATAAGAACCGCCTAAAGCCTTCCTATACCTACACACATAACGCCAGTGGCCACTTGCACTGTGCGCCTTGCAACATTTTACTTAAAAACAAGTTCGGTTTTGCGAGCCATGTAAGAGCGCCAGGGATCGCAATTGACGGATATAAAAGTTATTCATATTCATATAACCCTAAGCTAATTAGGTACATTATACCTGTATATAACAAAACATAAAAACCTTTAGGATCAGCGTTATAGATGGAATGAAGGGCAATACGTGTAATGTCTTCTTTGGCAATGCTTCAGACGCGATGGCAGCGGATATTGAAACAAGTAGGTAACACCGAATTATAAAATCGTACCACATATCAGGGGCATCACCATTATTATGAGTTATAACCAACTTTTACTATGGGACCAACCCTGCAATCGTGACAATAAAACTAGATGTTCCATACAAAATGTCCATTGACAAAATAATAATAAAAATGAATATGGCTGACAAAGTATTCATGGGAAGTGGCATTTACGACCCCTAAATATTGTATTTACTACTCCCTAAATATTCTGAGATGAGGCTACTTGGCGGGTGCTGCCGCGCCTCATTCCATAGACAAGTTTTGTTAAACATCATGAAGTTCACAATAGGTTTCCTTTTGTTATCTCCCCTACCTGCAACATCTATGGCCAGATTGGCCACTTTTTAGGATACTTACCCTATTCGATTAGGCTTTTTGACACATGTTAACTCATTATAATTGACATAAAAAGGAGATTTTCATTTTAAATGTTTTTTCTATGTATGTTACGCGATTACTCCGCCAATTGTGAACAGATTTTGGTGATTCTTTTTCGTTTGGTAGATCTCACTTCAGGGGTATACTAACACACAAATCGGCGGATGGGAAGTTTTGCACAGAACGCTGCGCAAAAGCCGAAATATAGGTATGCGCGGGAGCCAGAGAGACGAGACGCTGGGGCACACCCGTCCGCCAACCTCATGCCTCCCGCGCGCTCTCTACTTTCGTGCTCACCGTTACTTCACGCGGCGTCGGCATTGTGCACGCATGCGCAATAATTATCAAATCACGGCGAAGTGTCATCTGCGGCTAAATTCTCGTGCCCGTCGATTTGTGGGGCGCTTAGTATAGTCTCATTTAAACTTTATCGTAAAAGTCGTTTAAGAAAAATCAATGTAAAAATTACTGCATTGATTCGTGAACTATTCAAATACTGTACCTACCTACTGTAATGTTACCAACCATTGCTTGAAAATAGTCCTTCACCAGTCCAAGGTTTGAAGAAGTTGTACATGGGATCCTTTTCCAGGCAGGAATTCAGCACAATGTAGGCGTCTGCAGGGTCCACAGTGACTGGAAACACATTTTTAACTTTTACGTTATTTAAACTTTTCGGTCAATCTCATAGAAACAGTAAATTAGGCTACGTAGTAACTGCTATTTTTTGCATTTTCGCTGTTAGTTCCGTAGTAAAAGTTGTTCATAATGATGCAAATTTACCTACACCTCTAATAAATCAGAAATCGTTTATTGCAACACTATGTACAAAGATGTTATAATAAATAATATTAGTTCCAATAGTGGAGCCATTACGGGCGTGCAATATTAAAAAAATGGAACTGGGCTAGACATTACATTACATTACACAAGCATTACATTGTATTAACTTAGAGAATAATCAAATTAACTAACTATACCGTGTTACCGTTAGTGTTATATCTATGATACATTTTATTGAGGTACTTTAATAAGAATATAGTGCCTACACTTTGCAAAACCGTGCCTACCCGCCTAACTCGCTTACCTATCTACCATCAGCACGGGAAGCATGGCAAAGGGACAAAATTAAGTAGTCTTTCCACCATTATGTCCCCTCGAAGAGGAAATAAAGTATGGGTTGACATTGTTGACAATGACAGCTGACATATACCCGGGCACGTGAGTGATGCAACTTCTGCCGCGTCTTTTAAAATCAAGTTAAAAAAATGGCCACAAACCGAGCTATTCTACGATTTCAATGACTTTTTAAAATTGCCTGAAATTGTTATTGGTTGATATTGTATCTGTAAATTAATATCAGTTTTTAATTTTTATCACCACAAATGACATTGAGATATTTCATTTATTAGTTATTTAACGTTGACATTTAATTATTTGTATTGAATTGTAGTTACCAATTGTATCCTATTTTATGACGAATAATAATATTGATGAAATGTAAAATTGATAATTAATATAATTGTATACCTACTCGTAATTGATTTGACATGTAACAATGGTGTTATTAATAAAAATATTGTATTGTATTGCATTAAAAGTGGATAATAGTAGATTGTATCATATGGGAGCAAAATAATATTTTTACGGCGAGGGCGTTTTTTTGAATCTAGAGCGAAGTGAGGGATTCTATCCTGAACGTAGCGAGGGATTCAGAGCGTCGCCCGAGCCAAAAATATATTTTGCGCCCGAGTGGTACACTTTATTTTTCATCACCTCTTTGAGAAAATAAAAGGCGCCTCATATTTTATATCTAATAAAACGTAGAGTAACAACTAAATTGAAATTAAATTGTATCTAATAATAAAACAAATTAATATTTATTTTACACTAGCTTCAAAAAGTGCGCGGCAAAGATCATTCCGGCGCACTTATTTGTTCCAATTTTAAAAAGTGCGCTGCAAAGATAATTTCGGCGCACTTATTTGTTCCAAATTCAAAAAGTGCGCGGCAAAGATAATTCCGGCACACTTATAAAGTTTCTTATAGAAAACACCACCTTTGGGCTCAATTAAAGGCGAACCAAGTAGTCATTTTCGAATAGTTGTTTATTATTTTTTATTAATGTTTTTACTATTTTTTATTTTAGAATTTCCTCCTAATTATTTTAAATTATAATGGCATAATTAAATAATTAGTTTAAATAGCATCTGTTTAGAAATACTGTTATTTACATAGGTACATTATTATTTTCGGATTTCCATGTCTATATGTTGTTTATAAACTTTCGCGATTTGAACACATTATTATTATATACTACGGGACTAAACGCGCACTAAAATTACGACATAAATAAATAAACCTCCTCATCCCGACGTTTCGGCCGACTGAGTCTACCCATGACCACGGTCGATGCAACTCGGCCGAAACGTCGGGATGAGGAGGTATTTAATTATCTCGTAATTATAGTGCGCGATTAGTCCCGTAGTATTTAGTAATTCCATGTCTATAGTGGTAATGCGTCGAACCCAACTAATATGTTCGTCCATTTCTCAAAAAAAAAATATATATATATACATATATATATATATATTTTATAACCGAATTATATGTAATAAATAATTATTTTTTTACAGAATCGAATTATTTCTTATAGTATAGGTATGGGTCTGATCCATGAGTACATGCATAAACCATTTTTTTAGAAAATTATTAAATCTATTTCCATCTAATGCCTATATTTCAGGGGGTAAATCATTATAAGTAGTAATTGCTGTCATATATGTGCTTTTATGAAACATTGTGTTGTTAGCCTGAGGCATACTTAAATTATATTTGTGTTTTGAATGTAAACTATGGGGCGGCAAAGAAGGTCAGTAAAAATTGTTTGGATTATTTTTTACGAACCTTAGATTATTGACAAGTAAATAATCAAAGTTACGAACATACAAAGTTCTAGTATAAAAATGCTAGTAACAGTCAATAAATTATTTTCCTTAAATAGTTCGTAGTGAATCGGTACTATGTAAATTGTAAATAGATCTAATACAACTTTTTTGCAGTTTGAACTTACTTTGGACATCAACTGAGTTAACCCAAAAGATTATACCGTGCGTTAAGTGAGGGTAATCGTTGCCGTAGTATGCATTCTTTGCAATCTCTTCAGAGGAGACATTTCTTAATATCGAAAGACGTACAGGCTTAAGATGCGCAATAACGAATATAAATTTCTATTTTGATGCTATTTCGGGCTATATCGTCACAAGAAACAGATGTTACACTGGTAATTTAAGCGTGCGGTTGATGTAATGGTATTCGTTACAAGATAAGTAATATTGAATAGATCCGAGTAATAAGTAATACGACAAAATCTGATATCCTCATTTATCGTATTCGCATAATATTTGTAAAGACCATTCAAATTAAACTGGATAAAATAGTTCGGATTTACAAATCTCTGTGATTGGCGCATATTCGCGGCTGGCACCGCCCCGTGCCACTTCCGGACTTGCGGATAGATGGCGCTCTGTCACTTGTGGCAAAGAAGATAATTATAATAATACTACGTATGCTTGTGGGGGAATAAAATGGCGGACGGAAGATTCTTAAAATCATTTATTTATTTCAAAGTGTACATGAATAAATTTAATTCCGTTTTCGTGTCAGTTTTTGACAGTTGTGTATTGCCAGTGAAGATACATGAAACTGAAACGTGGTATTTTACTGTGAGCCTTATAAATAAGCTTAAGTCAGCCTATTGTGCTATAGAGAGGGCTATGCTTGGTGTCTCTCAGCGAGATCGATCTGCAGAGGAACCAAAGTTACTGACATAGCCCAGTGGATTAGTAACTTAAAGAGGCAGTGGCACATAGTTCGATACAGATAGCCGATAGGGCCGTAAAGTTCTCTAATAAAGAAACTACTGACCAGTAAACGCAGCGTAGGACGTCCACCGACTAGGTAGACTGACAATATCATAAAGATCACAGAAACGCGTTGGATACAAGTCGCTTCCAACCGGCCTAATTGGAAATTTATGGGGAGGCCGACGTTCTGCAGTGGACGGCCTACTGATGATAAATTGAATATTATTTCATTTCTTCACATTTCTGACATCATTCAACGACTGAAAATGACGATGAAGTTCGTTCTTTTATTTTAATTTTAAGAAAATATTTGTTCAACCTTTTATTTCTGCGTATTTCGGCCTCAAAAACAATGACGAAAAAATACTCGTGAAGTAATGTCAAAATTCGACAAATTTCGCTCGCACATGTTAGAGATTGTCGACAAAAGTGCTACAGCCAATAAGCATGCACTCACGATAAGTCTTCATTCCGTGGCGTAGTCATGTTAACGTCGCCCGAAATATCGAATTATTGCTTCATTGTAGAAATATTGAGAAATAATTCTTTAAATCATGCAAGCATGCAAGCATACAAGCATGCAAGCATACGACATGCTTGCCCCGCATAACGATACTTCGAATATTTTGCGTTTGTTTGAGATACATGCAGTTTCCTATTAACCCAAAAATTTAGTTTCATTTACTTCATTCACTTTTGTATTGTTGTAAACAATATTTAGTTGTAGAGGCTGAGTTTTATAATCTCTGAATTGAATTATCTTTGTTTTAGGGATATTTACTTTTAAATTTAGAGTTTCTAATGCCTTGACAATTTTTCTAATGTAGTATGTGTTATTTCATATTTTTTTTCATTTAATTTTTGTTGTGGTATATACGCAGTAGCATCATCAGCAAATATGGTACAATTATGTTTAGTTGCTAAAGGCAGATCATTTACATAAATCAAAAATAATAATGGCTCAAGAATGCTGCCTTGAGGGATACCTAAACGTATGTTTCGGAAATCTGATTTAATACTTTCGATTGTTTTGGTTTTTCGGTAAAGTAAGTAAGTTCGTATAGGCTGGGTGGCTAGCCCTGGTGTCAGAGTTGTTAGGCCGCCTGAAGGCCTCTGACATGGCTAAACGGTTTTTCGGTTATAAAAGTTTATACTTGTACATTGTTCTCTGTTTGAAAGGTAGCATTTAATCAGTTCTAGGACTAGGCCTCTAATTTCTATGCTCTCAGGTTTATTTATTATTTTGCTATGTGAAACGCAGTCAAACGCTTTTGACAAGTCGAGTAATAAGGCTACACCTTTTTGTTTATTGTTTGTATCTTCCCACACCTATTTTATACACTCAAATATTGCTGATGTTGTGTTTTTGACTTTTTGGAATCCAAACTGATTTGTATTTAAGATATTGTTTTCATCCAAAAAATACATTAATCTGGTGTACAATACTTTTTCAAAAATTTAAAATCCGGGTAATGCTATTAGTCTGTAGTTTGCCATATCATTTGTAGGTCTTTTTTTTATATAAGGGTCGCTTAACTATCGATTTATTTAATTCACTAAGAAAACGGCCTGTTTCGATGGACAAGTTAATTATGTGTGATAATGGTACTGCAATAAAATCTATTGTACTTTTTATTGCCTGTATGGGGATGTTGTCATGTCCTGCACTTTGTTTGTTTTTTATCTGTTTGACGATATTTTTTATTTCTTGAGCCCCAAACGGTTTGAGATATATGTTTTTACAGCTTTTTTGAATGACCAAGCCTTGTTTTAGATTTTTTTTATCATTTTTGGTTATATTGGTAAAGTAACTGTTGACTGAATTGGCTATATCTAAGGGCTCTGTGATTTCAATGTTGTTGATTTGCAAAGTGTCAATAGTTGAGGGAATAGTGTTTGTTTGGGTAGTGTTTTCTTTAGTAATTTTCCAGGTAGCCTTGCTTTTAGTGTCACTTGCATTAGTATACGTAATGTTAGACATGTTTTGTGACGCTGAGACGATTTATTCATTGTTTTACAAAAACATTTTGTTTTTCTACATACCAAAATTTTTCTAGTCAATATTTATTATAGCGTTACGTTCCCCGAACTAGCCTCTATGTTGATACTGCGACCACCCACGCGATATCACGCCACTGCATTCCGCAGCCCAGACGCAGTGTCAGCAAAGATAAGCCCGAGCTTTCATTAGAATTTAAGGTGTAGGTTTAAACAAGTTTAATATCAACTTCACTAGGTTTAAGACGTGCCTAGCATCGGTACATTAAATATAAGTTTTAGAATTAATTAAATTGTAATTTTTAAAAAGATAATTAAGCTCTCGAAAGTTTACTGGCGCAGCCGGTAGGATAGCTGGCTGTTGTCATCGCGGAGTATATTTCTCAAATAGTGAATTCTCTAATGCGTGGCAGCAAAAAGTTTTAACGGCCTACCTAGAAAAACCTAGAGTCAGTGCACCCGTTAACCAGCTATCCTCGAACCAAAGAAATACGTTACTTCGAGCAGTACAGAGAAAACATGGCGATTGGACTGTGAGTACAAGTAAAATCCTTCTACTTCCTTTCTTTCCCATCATTTCCCTGATTTTTGTAAATTAATTAAGTAATTGCGACGAAAACTGCGCATAGTTAAGTATTTTGTGACGAAAACTGCACATTAATTAAGTATTTGCGACGAAAACTGCGCATAGTTAAGTAATTAAGTATTTTGTGACGAAAACTGCACATTAATTAAGTAATTGCGACGAAAACTGCGCATAGTTAAGTAAATAAGTATTTTGTGACGAAAATTGCACAGAATTAAGTAAAGTAGTTTATATAGTTTACTAATTTCTAAAAAAATATTACAGTATAAAATCTATTGTTTTAATATAGGAAATTTGTGTAGATTAAGTGAATTAATTAATTAAGTGTATAATAATAAGGTAAACACATTATTTACCTAATTTACTAAAATGGCTCAAGAAAACAGAGGCCCTTTGCCTTTACCCGTTCTACCACAAGCTCAGATTCCTAAAGAAGTATTATCATTAATTCCCGAGTTCAATGGCGAGACAAAATTATTAAATTTATTTCTAAGAAAATGTGAATATGTATTACGTCAGCTCCAAGGCACACAGCCCTGCAATGAATTTTTAATGCAATATATTACAAGTAAATTAACCGGAAAAGCCGCCGCTGTTATCAGTGAGCGTAGCGATTTTGAAAATTACGATAACCTGCGAGAAGTCCTTGTGCAACACTTTGGAGACCCTCGTAGCGAAGGTTGTGTCGCAATCGAACTCGAATCTCTAAAAATACGAAGCAATGAGACCTACCTAGATTTTTGTAGCCGAATTCAGGATGTTCGCACTATCTTATTTTCCAAAGTTTTCCAAACTAACACGCCAGAAATGAGAATTGCAAAGAAAATTATTTACGACAATACCGCGCTTAACATATTTTTATATAATTTACCGGAAAACATGGTTCGAATTGTCAGACTTAAAAATCCTGCGACTCTTGAGGACGCTTTGAAAATAGTTTTAGAAGAGGTTAACTTCCACGAGCAATATAACCTCCGTTCAAAATTACTGAATAGGCCCCAAAATTCGATGCCGCTTCAAACCCAAAATAACTTCAAACCGACAATTCCCACACAATTTAAATTTGGAATTCCCGGAAACCAAAATTTATATGTGCCGCCAGCGCCTAGACAGCCTGCACAGCACCAAGCAGTAAGCAGACCGCAGTTTGGATTTAAACCCAACTTCGGGCCACAGGTAAGTCCACAGGGCTTCCGCCCTCAGCCTGGACAGTTCGGATTCAGACCCCAGCAGCCTGGACAGTTCGGATATAGACCCCAGCAGCCTGCACAATTTGGATTCCGCCCTCAGCCTGGTCAATTTGGGTACCGCCCACTACCAGCTCAATTTGGTTACCGCCTACCACAGCTTCAAGCACCAAAGCTAGGGAGCAATGACGTCACAATGCGCACTGCCCCTGCACACCCGCCTAGACATCCAGTTAATGAGATGTACACTACAGACGCGCAGGACTACAACGCTGAATACGGTGAGTATGCACAATATTACGACCCTTACCCTTATGAAGAATACCCTACTTATGATTTCCCGGAACCCGAGGAAATCCCGTAAAATGCAGCGGAAAACGCCGACGAAGGTATTGAAAGCGAAAATTTTTATATGATGGCCTCCCCAAACAACCCGAAATAATTCAGTTAAACTATGACGCCACTTTAAAATTACCCTATATATACGTACCAGATATAGATGGAAAATTCATGCTAGACTCAGGAAGCACTAGATCGTTTATAAGCCCCACAAAGGCTAACGAGTATTACAGTGAATTAAAGCAATACGAACCATTTACAGTTACAAGTACGCATGCTACCAGCACCCACAGTGAAGTCGTGAAAATCCCAAATTTCCAAATTTTTAATAAACCTGGTTTTCATAAATTTTTCATATATGACGTAGACAGAAAATACGATGGTGTAATTGGATTAGACCTTAGTTCGAAATTAAAAGCCAACATGGATTTAGGCAGGAAAATTCTGAAAACTGAAGAAACCGCTATACCTATAATTTACGACCGCGAGTACATAATCAATTTAGAAGCACGCTCAGAGCACCGAGTAAAATTACCCGTGAATTTGGAAAATGGCGACGCTATTATCAATTTTACCCAACTTTCCGAAAACATACGTATGCCCTCAGCTATAGTTAGGTGTGAAAACTATTTCGCGACAACCGTAATTCAAAACGCATCAGACAGAAACATGACTATGACAGTGACAAAACCGTTCAAAGTAACTAAAATTAGTGAGGAAAATGAAATTTGTGACGTAAATTACAATAACGACATGACCAACGTAGACGTAGATGACTTACTGAAAGAAAACTTGAGAAAATTACGACTTACGAAAATAAAGCAATACGAGACTTATGTGAGGAATACAAAGATATATTTTACTGTGAAGACTTACCGCTGACATTTACGAATCAAGTTAAACATCATATTAGGACAGTCAACGAGGACCCTATCTATATAAAACCGTATAGACAGGCTCCAGCCCAAGCCCAGGAAATTAAAGAACAAGTTGATAAACTCCTCAGGGACAATGTGGTCCAGGAGTCACATTCACCCTGGAGCGCCCCCGTTCACCTAGTTCCAAAAAAATGGATGCTTCCGGACAGCCTAAATACAGAATGGTTATTGACTACCGCAGACTTAACGAAATTACGACTGACGATAGATACCCACTTCCCAACATTTGCGACTTATTTGACAAATTAGGTAAAAGTAGCTATTTTGCAACTCTTGACTTAGCTTCCGGATACCACCAAATTGAAATTGCAGAACAAGACAGACAAAAAACCGCATTGTCTACCCAAAATGGACATTACGAATTCCTTAGAATGCCCTTTGGTTTAAAGACCGCACCAGTGACGTTCCAACGCGCTATGGATAATGTGTTGAGAGGTCTACAAGGAATACACTGCCTTGTCTACTTAGACGACATATTAATCTATTCAAACGGTCTAGTAGAACACCTAGAAAAACTCCGAAAAGTTTTTGACAGACTCCGACAAACCAACCTAAAAGTACAACTAGACAAATCCGAATTCCTCCGAAAAGAAGTACAATATCTAGGACATACTTTGACTAAAGACGGACTCAAACCATATAACGACAAGATAAAAGTAGTACTGAACTATCCTATCCCAGAGACTCAGACAGAAATAAAGCGATTCCTAGGTTTTATAGGATATTACCGTAGATTTATAAAGGACTTTTCCAAAATAACGCAACCCCTAACCGCCTGCTTGAAAAAAGGTAAAAAGGTAGAAATTACCGAAAAATACAAAGAAGCCTTCCAAAAATGTAAAGAATTATTAGTAAATGCCCCAATTTTACAGTACCCAGACATGACGAAATCTTTCATCCTCACAACAGACGCCTCAGAAGTAGCAATTGGCGCTGTTCTCTCTCAGGGCACCATAGGCTCAGATAAACCTGTAGCTTACGCCAGCCGAACGCTTACAGAAACCGAGAGGAAGTATAGCGCAATAGAAAGAGAACTATTGGCTATAGTTTGGGCGACCAAACATTTCCGCCCCTACCTCTACGGGCACAAATTTGACATAGTAACAGACCATAGACCTTTACTTTGGCTTTACCAACTTAAAGAACCAGGAAGTAAATTAACGCGCTGGAGATTACGTCTCCAGGAATACGATTTTGATATAAAATACAAAATTGGCCGCAAAAATACAAATGCCGACGCTTTATCTAGACTTAAGGTAAATGCCCTGGAATCCGACGAAAACGACGACCACTCTGTGATAGTTAACTTAGATAGACCAACCGAACAAACGACTAACAGATCGAACGACAGTGACTCTGGCACTATTATACTTTCCGACTCGAATCGAACCGCTACAGCTAGCCCTATAAGCTTATCCGACGACGAAGACGTTAACGAAGAGTTATTACGTAAAGAATCTCATTGGCAAGTTAGGTCCGAAACCGAATCTAGCCACAGCCAAACTATTCATTCAGGTAAAGATTTAGATTCACCCGGTATTCCCATTTTGCAAGAAGCCGTAGACACGAAACCAAACCAAATATTAGTTTTTCAGAAATTTGGAAACGATATGCAAGTAACCGATTTATCCACGAAACACCAGAAAATTCTGGAAGTATTTCTCCCAATAAATAACTTGGAAATAATTAAAGATTTTTGAAGAAATACGTAAAACCAAAAGTTAAATATTTTATTTATTTTGAAAAATTTGAACACAGGCGCGATTTCGGAAAAACGATAATTACTCTATTTAAGAAAGGCACTGTTAACTTTTATGAATGCACCGAACGCGTAGTAAATGTAGCAGATGAGACCGAGCAAAAGCAGCTAATAGAAAAAATACACGACGGAAAACTTGTCACAGAGGCATATCAGAAACGGTTAAAAGAATCAAACGAAACTACTATTGGCCGAACATGCAGGAAACAGTAGCAGCTGTTATAAATTCTTGCGAAAAATGTAAAACTACCAAATATGACCGTAAACCCATTAAACCGGTACTACAACTTACGGAAACTCAAGAATCCCCATTTCAGGAAATATTCATTGACATTTTCTCAATAGAGTCGAAACATTACCTCACCATAATTGATGCCTTCAGCAAATTAGGACAAGCTTTAGAAGTACCGTCCCGATCTACCCCGGAAATAGTTAGAGCATTATTAAAATATTTCAGTTTTTACGGAATCCCCAGAAAAATTAGTTGTGACCCCGGAACTGAATTTAATAACGAATTAATGAAGGAATTAACAGATTTACATAAAATTCAACTACATATCGGAACACCCAATAACTCGAACTCTATGGGAATGGTAGAGCGCTTCCATTCCACCCTTATATAAATTTACCGCATAGCTAAATATGAGAGAAAATACACAGATGCCGCCTCCGTAATGACTTATGCTATACTAGCCTACAATAACGCTATACATAGCGCTACCGATTTAACTCCGTTTGAGATTGTATTCGGGCACACCTCAGTCAACTCCGCTTTCGATACAGACTTTGATAAAGCATATAAACAACAATTAATATAAGACCACAGAAAAAGGATTAATGAGTTATACAAACATATTTCCCTAAAAATGAGCAAAGAAAAAGAAAATGTAATTAGGAAAAGCGGTGGAGAAATAGGACCGAATTTGGAATCAGGAAAAGTAATTTTCGCAAAAACTAAATAAAAGACAGGCGAAAGATAAACCTAAATACCAAAAAGCAGTTATTACAGGAGAAGTAGTTAGGAACATAGTCCCCGTGGAAGTTAGAAACAGGAAGACCAAGGTTTCCCCTTAAAAATGTTAAACATCCTCCACAGGTGGTGCTGCCTACTCCTGATGTTATGGATATCGACCCAGGCCCTTCTGGATCGATACAGTCACCAAGACCAGGACCTTCAACTGCAAAGGATTAAAGATAATCCGGGTCTTCTACCCGTGAAGTTAGGAAAAGCATTTTTGGAGCGAAACGAATGGTCTATTGTTAAAACAATTAAATTAGAAGGACTAGCCTCTGACTTAGAGCTTAATTCAAAACACTTTTCCGATTTTTGTACAAATTTAGAAACTTTCCAAAATATTTCCCAAATAAGTAGTATAAACGAGAACAAAATTCAGGTACAATACGTCAGGGATGAAGCAATTGAAAAGTTACAGCAATTAATCCCTCAGAAAAGAGTCAAACGTGGACTTATTGACCCGTTAGGCTCACTGATTAAAGTTATAACTGGCAATTTAGACCATGACGACGCCGTTCACTTTAATACACTTATAGCAGATCTAGATAGCCGCAAATCCGCGACATCTAATAAAATAACAATCATTTCTGAAATGTTAGATCATATAGTTAATTCCACTAAGGTTATTGATGAAAACAATAAGATGCTAAGCGATAAGATTATGAACTTAGAACAATTTTATAAGAATAACGTAAAAAGACAAAGCACGGAATTACTTCAGTCTCATATAATAAATGTATTTAACCTATTTACTATAAATTTCAGAACCATCTCTATAAAGCTCAGTGACATAGAGACTGCGATAGCATTTAGTAAGGTTTCAGTTTTACATAAAGTAGTTTTAAACTCCGACGAATTATTAATGTTATTAACGGAAATAAGTAAGGTTGAACAATTAATGTATCCAGTAAATGAGCAAAATTTAGTAAACTTAGAAGAAACATTTACGGTAAAGACATATGCTAGAGATACTGATGTTATATTTATAATTAATGTACCTTTAGTTGATAACACTACATATAGTTATTTCAAATTGTACCCACTCCCTGTGTTCCATGATCCTAGCGAAGAAGTTTACGCCATTATCCCTGAATTCCCTTACCTAATAGTAGAAGGTAATAAGTACCACCCAATAGTCCAGGAATGCAGAGAAATAACAGCTAGAGAATTTTTATGCCCAGAGAAAGCCTTAGCCATGCACACAGCGGAGACCTGTGAGGAGCAGCTGATGCAGTTTCAACAGAATGCTACGAAATGAATGCTACCGTCACCGAGTCGAGCTGGAAAACGTGAAAATCCAGAAAATTTGCCGAAACATGTGGATAATATTTGTGAAAATTGAGAAAACTATAGCCCAGAGATGTGGAGATGACGTAACACAGGAACGAATCCGAGGAACATATATATTAACTATACAGAAGCCGTGCGACGTCTTCATCGATAACTTATTGATCTACGGACACCGTTTTCACTCATTAGATATGCCGCACTATAAGCAGGTACCTATAGTTAACCTGCCCAATTTACCCGACAACAAGAAAATCGTCGAAGCGAATGCCGATCCGGTAAGCCTTAAGAGTGTGGACCTGGACGCCATTCAACGCCTCAACGAATTAGTGAAGAAAAGCCCCAGCCGCGGAAACAGCGAAATTAGTGTGAAAAGTGTTAGTGTTGCCACCATCCTACTCCTACTAATATTATAAACGCGAAAGTTTGTGAGGATGGATGGATGGATGGATGGATGTATGGATATTTGTTACTCTTTCACGCAAAAACTACTGAACGGATTGAGATGAAACTTTGTAATAATATAGCTTATACATCAGAATAACACATAGGCTACAATTTATAAAGATATTTTGTGAATTGTCCAAAATATAACGATAAATGTAGAGTAAGTAGGAAAATTCTGCCATCTGCGAGCTACAGCTGAGCGTGCGCTGCAAGAATGTCAAAATAACAACTGTCGATCGAATATCTGTCAAATCAATCGACGAGCAGTCCTTGGATATCATCATACTGATACCTTACAGACATGCCACACGGGCGTTGACGCCGCGTAATTGCACCGCGGCGTCACCGCCGCTGCACCGCCGCGGTGCAGCGGCGTTGCTGAGCGTCGTCGCGGCGTCACCGCGGCTACCAGTGTTGCCGGTAGCGATTTAGACATTAAATCTAGAGTATTCGAGTATTCTATGAATTTTTAGCGGGAAAAAAGGTTTTGAATTCATCAATCCGTTCAATCTTAAACTGAAGATGAGAAAAATCCCTCGTACACGTTAGAAATCAGATCGTGTAATTTGTCACGACGAATGTCACAGTAACAGCTTTCCAAGTGACAGCTGTCAAACTTCAAAGTGATTATCTCGGTCATTATCAATTCTAGACTACTGTTGTTTTCATAAAAGTGATAGAACTCGACAAGATCTACATTTTGGATGACAGCTGTCAAACTTAAAAGTGATTTATCTCGGTTATTATCGATTCTAGACTATTGCTCTCTTCACAAAAGTAATAGAACTCGACGAAATCTACATTTCGGATGACAGCTGTCAAACTTAAAAGTGATTTATCTCGGTTATTATCGATTCTAGACTACTGCTCTCTTCACAAAAGTAATAGAGCTCGACGAGATCTATATTTCGGATGACAGGTGTCAAACTTAAAAGTGATTTATCTCGGTTATTATTGATTCTAGACCATTGATGACTTCACGAAAGTGATAGAGCTTAACGAGATATACATTTCAGATGACAGCTGTCAAACGTAAAAGTGATTTATCTCGGTTATTATCAATTCTAGACTACTGCTCTCTTCACAAAAGTAATAGAGCTCGACGAAATCTACATTTCGGATGACAGCTGTCAAACTTAAAAGTGATTTATCTCGGTAATGATTGATTCTAGACTACTGCTCTCTTCACAAAAGTAATAGAGCTCGACGAGATCTATATTTCGGATGACAGCTGTCAAACTTAAAAGTAATTTATCTCGGTAATTATTGATTCTAGACTACTGCTCTCTTCACAAAAAAAATAAAGCTCGACGAGATCTACATTTCGGATCACTTTTAAGTTTGACAGCTGTCATCCGAAATGTAGATTTCGTCGAGCTCTATTACTTTTGTGAAGAGAACAGTAGTCTAGAATTGATAATAACCGAGATAAATCACTTTTACGTTTGACAGCTGTCATCTGAAATGTAGATCTCATTAAGCTCTATCACTTTCGTGAAGTCATCAATGGTCTAGAATCAATAATTACCGAGATAAATCACTTTTAAATTTGACAGCTGTCATCCGAAATGTAGATGTCGTTGAGCTCTATCACTTTTGTGAAGACAGCAGTAGTCTAGAATCGATAATAACCTAGATAAATCACTTTGAAGTTTGACAGCTGTCATCCGAAATGTAGATCTAGTTGAGCTCTATCACTTTTGTGAAGAGAGCAGTAGTCTAAAATTGATAATAACCTAGATAAATCACTTTTAAGTTTGACAGCTGTCATCAGAAATGTAGATCTCGTTGAGCTCTATCACTTTTGTGAAGACAGCAGTAGTCTAGAATCGATAATAATCGAGATAAACTCACTTTGAAGTTTGACAGCTGTCATCCGAAATGTAGATCTCGTCGAGCTCTATTACTTTTGTGAAAAGAGCAGTAGTCTAGAATCGATAATGACCGAGATAAATCACTTTTAAGTCTGACAGCTGTCATCTGAAATGTAGATCTCGTTGAGTTCTATCACTTTTGTGAAGACATTAATGGTCTAGAATCAATAATAACCGAGATAAACTCACTTTGAAGTTTGACAGCTGTCATCCGCAATGTAGATCTTGTCGACTTCTATTACTTTTGTGAAGACAGCAGTAGTCTAGAATCGATAATGACCGAGATAAATCACTTTAAAGTTTGACAGCTGTCACTTGGACAGCTGTTACTGTGCCACTCGTCGTGACAAATCACACAAGTCCATACTCGATGGGCTTATGAGATATTTTTCATGTCACTTTGCACAAATCAATGCATCTATTTCAGATTTTATCGATCGGCCACATTATTTCTCTAATATATCAAACGAAGAACAAAACACTTTCTTTCTGCGGTTGGCTCACAGAAAATAAGACTGTATATGAGAGATTTTACTTATCTTCAGCCGGTTATCCCTAAAACCTTTTTTTTCGCTAACTGCCTAGATGTCATCAGTGTCTAAGGCAACACTGGGCGCCGCGGTGTCGCCGCGACGACGCTCAGCACCGCCGCTGCACCGCGGCGGTGCAGCGGCGGTGACGCCGCGGTGCAATTACGCGGCGTCAACGCCCGTGTGGCATGTGCCTTACTATTTTAATATTATAAATCATTGAAGTATAATACACGAGAACTGAAGATTGTTGTCTATGACGACGTCAGCTAACTGCCGGCGTACGCCGGCGAAGCGCGCCGACCGGCCTTAGTCGCGATTAAACAAAATGGTTGAATATATCAGACGTCAAAATTTTATTTAAAAAATTAAAAATGGGGAAATGTGTAGTCAAAACCTTTTAATCCCGTTCTCAATTTCTTCATAAAGCTTCTGGAATTTATTTCCACAAGTAAATACGGTTCACACTATTCGTATTAATTGAAATATATATTCGTATCAATTAAACACATAAAATATCATGATTTTAAAAGTAAATAATTTTACAGTTGGTGATGCCAGGTGAAACATAATTTTGTTTCCCCATAATTATGGGAGATTTCGACTAATCGATAATTACTTTTTTGATACTATAGGATATCCGCAGACAAAATACGTAAAGATAACGATAAATAATGGATAAAAGCCATTAGAATATTACGAAAAGAAACTGACTGGATAATAATAGTAAATAGTGAAATGGTAAAATTACAATAGATTACAATATAACTTCAATAAATACTAAAAATACAAGAGTACAAAGATAATAACAAATCCGGTACCTAGATTAATGGGCGGCATTAACGTCTACAGCGATTTTAAATAATACTAATAATCATTACTATTTTTATAATTATTGATAGTTATGAATCAAGCAGCAGAATCAGGCTTAAATAGGTTACGTTTTGTAATTATTAGTTTAATCAAATAGCTCGACGGCAACAGGTATCTATGTCCGGAGATTGAAGTACAGGTATAGTATAACATATTAGGCTACAATTTTCAAAGAAGTTTTACGTGATACAGAGATACTGAAAAAGCGCTGCGTGGTATAGGTACGTATGAGTGACACAGACTGCACGCGGGCCGTGCGGGGTGCGTGGTAACTAGTGGTAAGAGCTTACGAACTCGGGCGCGGGTGGCAGTGTGGCGGTGTGGCTATGCTAGCTGTTAGTCTGTTATATTTATTATTGTTTATTATAATTGTTTACTCCAACGGTTCCAGAATAAAAAAAACATCACTGCAATTTTCAAAACAATATATTGTAGATTCTTCATGCAATGCTTTCGAATTTTCTTATGGAATATCCTGTCCTACAATATGACACGTTTTTGATAATTAAGTATTATTATGGCGATAATTATTTTAATTATCAAGAACGAATAAAATTAAATATTGGTCGGATAAATGAATAAAATATTATTTGTATTATAACTTTAGTCATAATTACATCAAATTATATTTGATTTTGATTAATGACTCAAATTCATAATGATATTACTAAAATGTTGATTATTAAAAATATCGGTTTGTATCACTGACATTGAGAAGATATCGTAACATTTTGGGGAAATTACAATCTAATGAACTGGCACCCTAAGTAATGCCTACTTAATTTAAAAATATTGCTATTTCTGTCATTTTCAACGTCTTACCGTACTTTAGCAACTAGTGTAACAGGGATAGAGATATGATTCTTTGATTACCTACCAACGATATTCGGGCGGTTAATGTGTCGCCATGCCTAGCAACGCAGTTGTTTGAGTCTGCTTATCTAGACATTAAACATCATTGTTATAAATGCGAAAGTAACTCTGTCTGTCTGTTGCGCTTTCACGCCAAAACGAATGAACCGATCTCAATGAAATTTGGTACACAGATAGTCTAGAGCCTGAGAAAGGACATAGGCTACATTTTATCCCGAAAATTGCATAATTCCCGTTGGATAGGACAAAATCTTGCGTTAGCAAAACTGTCACCTATCACAACGACGCTAAAAGGCCCAATTTTGAATACACCATCGTAATTATAACAGTTAATTAGACTATTTCTGTTTCTTTTTCACTTTCGGAATTCGATAGAGAGAACACTTTTTACGTTGCTATTAAATTTACGATGGCGCATTCATAATTGGGTTGATTGGGCCTAACATGGATTCACAAAACGTAATTAGATGACAGGTGACATACATTGACTGCAGACTTTTATAAATGTCTCGCTTAGCATAGCAAAGGGACAAATTGTCTTTCCAGCATTATAGCTCCTCGAAGAGGAAATAAAGTATGAATTGACAATGATAACTGACATTAAAATTGGACAAAATAGTTTTCCCTTTGCCATGCTACATATTACAATGACGTTTAATACTGGGCCGTCATTTCGTCTGACATTAAAAATATTTTTAAATATACCACCATTAGAGGTTAAACATATTTCTTTATTCTACCTTTATGGTAAAGAATCCATGCTAATATACGAAGAAACGGATCGACTTGATTTTTAAAAGTAGTATGGCATGAGTATGAATATCTTGACACTAAGGTTACGAGTATTAACCTTGATTCTGAGTTGTGACCTTGACACGAACATAAATTTCTGTTGGGTTGGTTAGGATTGAACAGTGATAAAAGTGCAGCCCGGCGCAGTTGCGGCACTCCTCATGAGGCACGCAACTTGCGGGTCAGCCTCTAAGCTGCTATATTTAAAAACTCCAGAAAATCGGCCTAACCTCGAGTGCAAACTTCTAAACTGCCTAGGGGGAAAAGACCAAAAAGAATCGGGAGACCTCGAGCGCCGCCTTCTCAGCTGTCTCAGAAAAAACCCAGAGAAGCGGCTCTACCTGGGATTCCCGCGCCGCCCATAGGCCTCGGCTACTAAGTTCTCCTGCCACGACAAGATTCAAGATTCAAGATTCAAGATTCAAGATTCAAGATACTTTATTTGTCAGAAACATGGTAGTGTACAACAACATACAAAGTCGCATACAGTTGTTCGGAGAGTAGAGAACGCATGTTCTTGCCCATCATGGCGTACAAATGTAAATAGCATAGTTACACGTTAAAAAAAGACAACATTTGCAATTTTACAAGCAAAATTTTAAAATAGTAATGTCAAATTAAAATAAAGAATACTACTGATTTATAAGATGTCAAGATTGTCATAATAAAATAATTTCATGTAAAAAGTTAAATAATGTCAAATCATAATGTAATAAATCAATTTGATAATAATAATGTGATAAATCAATTTAATAACCTTAACTAAATAAATGTCAATCAAGAATTAGTCATGTCAAACATTTGTCAATTTTGTCATCCAAGAAGTCAGCAATACTATAATAACATTTGTTCAATAGTATTTTTTTTAGTTCGTTTTTAAACATGCCGTCACTTAATTCCCTAATACATTTCGGTATTTTATTGTACACAATAGGGGCCATACAGAAGACACTTTTGAGCATCAACGTCGTTTTTACACGTGGAATACTAAGTCTAGTATGATCTCTTCTCCTACGGTCGTTCCTATCAGCCCATCGTTCAAACAAGTCCGGGTTCGTTCTAACAAACATGGCTATTTCAAGTATGTATAAGGACGGTAAGGTTAGAAGTTTATATTTTAGGAAAAAAGGTCTACAGCTATCAGTTTTTTTTAGATTAAACATACATCTTAAACACCTTTTTTGGGCTTTGAACACAATTTCCTTATCAGTAGAGTTCCCCCAGAATATAATGCCATATCGGAGTACTGACACAACTATACCATAGTAGGCTGTTAACAGAGCTTCTTGGTTCATTATAGATGACAATTTAAACAATGCATATGCCGAAGAATTGACTCTTTTACTCAACACATCAACCTGCATTTTCCAATTTAACTTGCTATCAATCGTTAGACCTAGAAATTTGGTAGATTCTACTTCTTTCACGTCAATTTCATTATAATGTATCCTAATTTTATCTGGTACTGTACGCTGTCTAAAATGTATTACATTTGTCTTATCCAAGTTGATTTTTAAATTATTATCATTTAACCACTCAATTATTGATACTAAGGCACTATTGATGTCAAATTCATATGTCATTTTGTTGTCACATGCAATAGTCACGGTACTATCATCTGCAAAGAGAATCGTCGGGTGAGATATAGCTTTCGGGAAGTCATTTATATACAAAGTAAATAATATAGGACCAATTACACTACCTTGTGGAACTCCAAATTTGGGAGATCGTTCTCGTGATCGGTAAGTAACTTCTTGTTTCTTATTTATGTCTATTTTTGTAATTTCCGTGAATTGTTTCCTATTAGTTAAGCTAGATTGTATTAATTCTAACGCTATTCCTCTAATGCCATATTTTTCCATTTTTTTAAAGAGTACGCTGTGCTGGACGTAGTCAAAAGCTTGCGTCATGTCGCAGAATATGGCGCAAACTGGCTTGGTTTTATCTACGTTTGACATTACATTTAGTAAGAAGTCATATATGGCCATATTTATGGTCCTATTTTCTCTAAAGCCTTTCTGTTCATTACACAAGATATTTTTCTTCTCTAAGTAGCCGCAGAGTTGTGAACAAATATATTTCTCAAAGACCTTTGAAAAGATCGGGATTAGAGAAATAGGTCTATAATTATCAATGCATTCTCTACAATTTTTTTTAAATATCGGCTTGATAATGGAAATTTTGAGTGATTCAGGATAAGTACCGGTACTTATACATAGGTTTAATATGAAACTTAAATGTCCGCATATATATTCCGCCACTCTTTTAACAACACTAGTGGCAATGCCATCATATCCTACGCTATTTGTGTTTTTTAGTGATTTAATTATTTTAAGCATATCATAAGGTGTACTCGGAGCAAAAAATAACGATTCTAATCTACTTTCAATCAGCGATTTACTGCGTTGGATATTGTTTGTGGAAGGTTTAATTTTATCTACAAAATTATCATTAAATAAGTTACATATCTCATTTGGATCAGTTATGATTTCGTTACCAATCTTTATATTGCCAACAAATTCTTTGGGAATCTTACATTTTGAGCTATTTATTATATCCCACGCACACTTTGATTTATTTGTTGCTGTTTTTAAAGCATAGTCATTTTGTGCTCTTTGAGTTAGCTTAACAATTTTTTTGTATCTCTTTGTATAGTTAACTAAGTTATTTTTGTTGGTGACATTCCGGTTTAGCCTATATTTCCAAAGGAGAGCACGTTTCCTTTTGCTACATAATTTTATCCCACGGGATATCCACTTAATTTTCTTTGTAGAGTTTATTGTTTTCTCTATGACAGGAAAGCTAAGGTCGTAAAATAATTTAAACAAGTCAATAAAATAATAATAGGCATCATTAGGGTCGTCAATATTATACAAGTCACAAAATGAAAGATTTTTAATACATGATATAAATTTCATTATATTGTCTTCGCTGTAATCGCGGCGTCTTACTTTCCAACTCTTAATAAGTGGTTTCCTATCTACAGGACACTTGATCAGTTGTGCTGTGTGGTCCGATAATGCGTATTCAATGACCTCTACTTTACAACGATTTTTAAAGTCATGCGCTATATTATCGATACAAGTTTGACTACTTAAACGGGTCGGCTCTTTTATGGCTAACTTTAGATTATAGCTTATGAGTATATTTTCTAACGTTCTAGTGTCGTGGCTAGGTTTCAGGATATTCAAATTGTAATCGCCACACATAACTATATGTTTGTAGTTTTTTTTAATAACTTTTTGAAGAACGTTGTCTATTTCTGTAAAAAATATGGACATGTACTTCTGATTATTTTTTGGTATTCGGTAAATACATATGACAATAATTTTATACAAAATCAATTCAATGGCACAACACTCAAACACTCCAGTAATGGATAGAGCTTTTATTTCTGGGAGTTCTCTGTACTGAATTCCAGACCTGACAATAATACATGCTCCACCTTTTGAAATGTTTGGTCTACAGAAACTAGAAGCTAATTCATAATTAGGTATTGAGAAATTGTTTTCATAGCCCAACTTCATATTGTGCTCTGTAACACAAATGACATCTATAATTACATTATCTTCTAACCTTAATTCGTCTAAGCAAACAGTTAACTCATCAGCTTTACTAATCAAACCTGCTATATTTTGATGGATAATGTGTATATAGTTATTCACGAAAAAGCTCTACATTACGGTAATCGTTCTTTTGTTGATACTCCTGATTATCGTCGTTATTATTACAATTATAAAATCTTAACTCTTTTACATAGTTTGAGATGTGATTCATTATGGTACGCAGACCAGCATTTTTCAACATTCCGGAACGCATGTAATACATCTTATTATCAAATGACAGACATGAATTAGAGTCAACAATGAAGGCATATTTTAGTGTCAAATTATCCAAGTATAGCAATTTATTGAAGGTGTCGACTTTGTAGTTATATAAATTCATAAATTCAACTGAATCGCTATCTGTAGTAAACTTATAGGTGGGTAAACAGAGTATAAAGTTTGTATTTTTTATTTTACTTAGTGTCTCTCGAATGAGACAGACAAGAGAAATGTTATTTTCAGCCTGTTTGAAATCTTCTTCGCCTAATAATATAACACAGTAGTCATCTTTGGTCAGGTTGGAGGTTTTTGTATCTATACCTAGTAGGAGCTCAGATATGCCACCATTAGGTGTGAGATAGTGCCTAAACAGTGTATTTCCGTTTGATCCATCTAGAGTGTCTTCAGCTACTTGCAGTACTCTATTATGAGTGTTAGAGCTAATTAAAATAATCTTGCTTTGTCTCTTTGAGCTTTCTAATCTCCCTGTGATATGTACTGGAATTTTATGATTATATGTAGCAGTCTCTCCTAATTTTTCTGTATTTTGAATTAGTGGTTTGACTTTACGTTTGGTAGTTTTCTTGGGCTTAATTTGAAGTTCGTTTTCTAATTCTATTTGCTCTGTCTGTACTTTCTTGTCCTCAAATTTTTTGTCGTTGAAAGAAATGGTTTTTTTCTGCGTAAGTTTTTTATGGGTTGGAGTAAGTACTTTTTTAGGGGTTAAGTTCTTCTGTTTTGCTGGACTATGAGTAATTTTCTTAAGTAACTCATTTTTCTTAGTCAAATCGTCAATATTTTTTTTCAGTTCGCCGTTCTCAATCATAAGTGTTTCAATCTCTAAGTGTGCACTACTCAATTGAATCGTCAAAGTTTCAATTTTATCTCTAAGTCCCTTTACTAATTCAGTCTCTTCGTCGTCAGAAATATCAGGTAAGCTATTTATAGTAGTGTTTAGTGTTTGCGTCGTAATTTCACTGTCGGAAGTTGTACGTGTCCGTCTAAAGGTAATATTTTCCAGGAAATTCATTTTCGATGTCAATTTAATGTATAATATAAGTCAAAAATAGGTCAGGTAGTAAACTCGTACAAAAAAAAAATACAGGTTGCACTTAGGCTCGAACCGGGTGCTTCAGCTTGGTAGAAGCGTGTGACAACCACTGATCCAATTGCGCTTGTTGAATAGACGCGAAATTAAGCATTATCTATTGCTATAGTGTAACAAAGTGCTTACATAGATGTCGCTTTTAAGACTTTAGCTATTATTTCTATCTGGCAATATTTGGTTGTGCTTGTCAAATGTACGTAAGTTCGACTATCTGTAATCTTCAATAGATGTCGCTTTGTTCAATAATACTATATTTCTTCCTTCTAGCAATACTGATTGTTGTTGTCAAACATGTCAAATAAATTTTGTAAACCGTTGGTATGAGTCAGATTTGAGTTTGGATAAAATGGTAAATATTGTAAATCGCGTCAATGTATTTCGTATCTAAGGGTTTGTTCAAAGACTCGCCGGTGTTTGGATGAATGTTTTGTGTTCAAAAGTAGTGTGCTTACTGTGATCCTAGTAGTTTCTCGTCAGATTTTCCATGAACTAAAGGTACTTATTGTCGTTGTTGTTTTTCACTTTTCACTGATTATTTTTAGTTAATTAAGATTGTAATCGTCTTGCCTTTATTTTTTCACGACATTTGACACAACTGGGGCACTTTTGTAATATTTTAAGCACTAAATAAATGTTTCTTTTCTATATTATTAAAATTAAAAATAGGGAGCTATTTGTATTTACGTTGGCATCAGTGTTGCCATTTCAAGGCGGAAACCTATGGGCGGGTACACTCTAAGATTATCTTAATCAACAGAAGCATTTATAAGTATAAGGTATTTTGATATCGGGATAGGTCTGAACAGTGACAACAAGGTGCAAGGTACTTAATTTTTTTACAGAGCAAGTGCTTAAGTGATTAACTACCACTAAATACAGACTTATGTAAAACTTCGTAAACTACTACTACATAACAAGCAATTGGATCATCCACAGACCCTTGAAGGTCTAAAGATATTCTAAATGCTCAAGTCCACTGCCAGTTAGCAGCGTGCCCAACATGCTGGCAGCATTGCCAATCAGCTTGCTTATACGTTGAGTCAAATAAACACCAGCATTTTGGTCACGCGGCGGGTACACGAGACGCTCAGAAAGACTTTTGAAAACAAGATGAGCTCCCGGCCAACACGCGCACCATGTCTCAATTTCAAACGGCTTAAATATGTAACCACTGCCGAGGTTAGCATATTTGCGCCGTTTGTGCTGCTCCGCTGACGGCTCCAAAGTATCGACGCAAGTCGCGTCCCATGCTAAGGGCCGTCTACACTTCCATGGGACCAGCTTCATACCGTCAGGCCTTTTGCCATCACCACGCGCAAACCCATTCGGTTAGAGTACGGCTGCGATATTGGCGGTCGCAAAAGCCCTGCGTACGAGTATGACATCGTTCACAATGGCGTGGCAACCAATCCGACCAGCGCTTCTTGACCAAGAAAGACGGTGGTGACCAAGCTGGTCAACTAGGGTACTTGAATATGTGAGAGCGCTCAGCTATGTGCGGCGCGGCAGCAAGGTGGGTCGACGATATCATCAATACCGCCGCGCGCTGGTCGAGCCTGGTCACGACCGGCAAAGAGCCGAGGCAGATGGCACTGCAAGAGAGAGGCCTATACCCGACAGTGGGTCAAAGAAAGCTGCGGATGATAACGATGACGAAACAAATTAGTTGAGATTGGCTGTTTTTTGGGGTTTGAAATGATTATTTGCTACAATATTTGTGTACCGTTTCACATTGAATTGGGGCTAATATTTTGTGGCGCACTTACTGTATTAGTTACCATATTTTTTTGACAAGATACACAAAAATAAATTATATTGCGGGCGAAGCCGCGGGTAAAAGCTAGTAGTGTTATATATGGTGATTATGGTCATTTTAGTGTACGCCATTTGGTGGAAATATAAGTGTTTTATGCGAAGAGACAATATGGAACAGAACATTGAAGAAAATTAATGGGGTACCAATTCCCCTTTTAGTAGCATAAGAAAATGTCGGGAAATTGTAAAGAACAAAGTTCTCGGAAAAACTGTATTTTTCCGATAACTTCGGTCTAAGGGGGAAGGCGTTACGTTCCCCGAACTAGCCTCTATGTTGATACTGCGACCACCCACGCGATATCACGCCACTGCATTCCGCAGCCCAGACGCAGTGTCAGCAAAGATAAGCCCGAGCTTTCATTAGAACTTAAGGTGTAGGTTTAAACAAGTTTAATATCAACTTCACTAGGGTTAAGACGTGCCTAGCATCGGTACATTAAATATAAGTTTTAGAATTAATTAAATTGTAATTTTTAAAAAGATAATTAAACGCTCTCGAAAGTTAACTATAGTCAATCAGACATTGTTTGTTTTTGCTTGTTATACATTTTTGGTACATTTTCCTTTTAGTTTTACTAACTATTATAATGTCTTTTGTCTTCCAGCATACTTTCGTTTTGTAAGTTATTTTATTTTTTTCAGTGGGTATGCAGAAATCGAATATTAGTTTGAACAGTTGAATAAATTCTCTTTAGGCAGTTTCTGCATCCTCGTGTTTATAAATTTCAAGGAAATTGACTTGTTCGATGTATCTGATAACTATGGGTAAGTACTTTTTAACATTTTGTTTTTCTACGTACCAAAATTTTTCTCGAAGCTCAAAGTAATTGGTATATAAGAATTTGCGCAGTGTGGTCAGAAAAATTAGTTCGACTGTTATTATTTGTGTTTCGTACTTTTTAATGTTTGTAAATATATTGTCTATTCTCGTGGGTTTTTGTATGGCTGGTTGCAAATTAAATGAGCCTAGTGTATTCAGAAACAAGTTGGTTTTATTGTTTTCTTCAAGCGTATTTATATTAAAATCTCCCGCTTTGAATATTTTTTTCTTATTGTATCTATTCCTGAGAGTCATTTTTTGTAGCAAGATCTCTAAGTTTTTTATGAATAAGTTAAAGTTACTATTTGGAGATCTTTAAACATAAATAATAATGTAATTAAGTTCTTTTACGCTTACGCCACACGCTTCAAAATGTCTATCTATACTCATTTCATTTTACTTACCCAGTCTAATTTTATTTTAATCATTGACAAAAATAAACACATAGCTAAAAATAAACTTTACTAAAATCATTAAAACTAATATATATACAAAACTAAATTTATAACATATATAATATAATCTAAAAATGCTCGTTTTTTATGGGAAAAGTGCGCTGCTTTTTGAAAACCATCAATTTGTAGTACGTAAGCTTCTTCATCTTTTAGAAAGGTCTCACTTATGCAGCAAATGTCTATGTCGTGTTTGTTGGTAAGTGTTTAAGTTTGTCACTTTTTAGGGTTCCATACCTCAAAAGGAAAAAACGGAACCCTTATAAAATCACTTTGTTGTCCGTCTGTCCGTTTGTGTGTATGTCAAGACTCTTTATCTCGAGAACGCGTAAAGATATCGAGTTGAAATTTAAACTATATACCTACGTAAACCTATAAAAGCCGGTTTTTGTATGGAAGGTGGCGCCTTTTTTTTTGCGCGGCCATCAACCAAACCTTGTTTTTATAGTTTAGTATAGTGTAACAAATGATGATTATGAAATGCTGCAGCTGTAGTTTCAGTCCAAAAAGAGTTACAAGACTTAGAAGTTTGTTTTGATTTATTTGTTTTTAAGGGTATTTTTATCACCTAGGCGCCTGTTACGAGTTAAGTTGACATAAATAAACACTGTTGAATGCTTTTAGAATTGTTAGGAAAGAGATTGCACCAGGAACTATCTCGCTTACTGCACATATCATCTCCAAATTATCCGTTTTTGTCTGTAATGCGGTAATTTACTTGAAAGATGGCTTGGAAGAAATCACTTCGACAATGATTTTGTCTATGTCTGTGTCTTTGTGTGCAATGAAGTGTTCATTCATTCCTTTATTTACCGTGTATAATGCATACCGCGTAATCTGTTGTCTACGATAACACCAGAGATTTCTAATCATAACAGTGCTAGATAGATATCAGAGTCCTGAAACAAAAGCCGAGTCATAGTTTTAAAACACTGGTCACCAATAATTCAAAACACGCCCACATAACACAAAGATCGAGGCGTTAGAGCACAAAAGAGAACAATTAATACCGAGGTGACTCCGAGTTCTTCTCCCCCCGTGTTTGGCGGAAATGAGGTTACCGACTAGAGTTATATATATATTTTTGGCGGCTGGACGGGGCAATATTTGGAGGGTGCGAGTACCCTTCTCAGTCCGCGAGATCGGGCGGCTTCGCTCAGCACCCTCGTTAGCTTCTAGTGTGGCCATCGTTAGCCATATCTTGGCTTGGTGGAATTGGGTTGGCCATCTTATGGCTTGGTGGTGTTGTCTCAGATTGGAGTCTCCACGACCTGCACTGAACCAAGTGCAGGCGGCATCTCTTCCTCTTTGACTTGATATGACGTGACGCACGTCAGGTCTGGTGGCGTACTCGAACAGGCAAACGCGGCTTCGGGTGGTCAGAGTCGGAAGTGTACACTCGACCAAGACCGACTGAAACGCGGAGCGGAGCTCTCTCACCCTCTTGGGGGTTCGTAGCGATGCGGAGATGGGGAGTGGGATCGCTAGCCCGGCTCAAGCGCGCCGCCGCGCGAGCCAGGGATCACGTCTCTAACATCCCCTTTGAAGCTTCGGTCGTCGAGCACGATGGTCAACGACGCAGGTTGGCGGCGGCAACGACGGCGTCAAGCTCACGCCAGGGCGGAGTGACGGCTACCCGTGGTTGTCCGGTAGTGTGCCACGATGGTGGCTGGCATCGATGTTGAAGCGGCTGGCACCGGGGGAGAAACTCGACCCCGACCGCCGAGGCGCGCACGCATATTGGCGAGGCCCGATGCGGCCTCGCGTCGCATAAGCGACAGCAGCGGCACGATGGCTGGGTGTTGCGACACTAGGCATCGCGAGTTGGGGTCCGTGTGTGGCGCAAAAGCGCGCGGTATGTCCGGTGAAGCTCGCCCCGACCGAATACCGAGGCGCGAGTGAGAATTAGTTAATCCTCATTCTTTTGATTGCCGGGGGTTGGGACGCGGGGGGAAGGGGGCGGTTTGTAAGTGAGTTTGTTAAAAGGCGCCAATTTTAGGCATTGGCTTTTATGCAGTTGTTTAAAAGAAAAGCTTCTCAGTTAACGTATAAAAAAGTTGGAGTCGTTTATGTCATAAAAAACGCATATTTCAACATTTTCATTTAATTTCCGTTGACATAGAACTATGAAATATGGCGAAGAGCATTGTCTCAGAGTACACATATAGGAATAAATCTGAAAAAAGTACATTTTTATTTAAATCACATAAATTCTCAAAATATGGGTTCAAAATTCAAAGTAAGTAAATCGTATCATGTAAGGTATCATATAAAAGAGCTTCAGTAGCACATGCTACGAGTAAAACAGGTTTTTAATTATTTTAACAATATGTTTGTACGAAACCTTCTATGTGCGAGCCTGACTCGCACTTGTCCGGTTTTTTTCTTATACTTCTAGTGTTGAGGTGCTTAAATTTTAAGCTACATTATCTATTTCTGTTCTTACGAACGACAAAATTGAGGTGTACTCGTCACGGGATTTTTTTGTGTTATAGGCTGACTTTTTTCGTGGTTAGACACATTTTTGTTACACTGTAAAGCAGTTTCTGCATTGTAGTTTATGTTCGAAATGCCGTTTTGTTTAGCTACGGGGTTTGGGGATAAAGTTTGAACTTCATGTTTTTTAAAATAATACCGGTAGTACCCGGTCTATACGTATAATCGTATTTTTTTGGAGTTGTGGGTAAAGAAGGATGCGCGGAATTAACCTGTCAATATTTTTTATTTTTTTTTTTGTTAGTAAAAAACCAAACATATTTTCTAAAAATGATATGTGCTTCAAAACTATAGAAATTTTTTGCTGTTTTCATATCACTAATTAAAATTAAAATTAACCCACCAGAAAAATTACAATGATTTTTTTATTGTTTTTACATTACGGATTACATACATAAGAAGTGGCGGTATGGTCTTAAAGGCTTTAGTGTCCAAAAATGAGCGAATTATTTGAAAAAAAAAACAATCTTTTATTATTGTTGCTGTCAAAAAAAAAGGAAATGTCAAATTCAGTCAATCAGATGACGTATTTAGTGTTGCCAGACTCGTCGTTGGTATCCAGACTTAGCAATTTTGGAAATGTTGACGTGTTGATGTAATAATTATTTTCTTTTTTAACTATTGGCACATAATTCTGCGTTAACTCGTTTTAGCCCGTAATGTTTACAAACTGAGGTGTTATTATACATTTTTGTATACTAAAAGATTATCAAAAAGAAAGAATATTCTTATTATTTTTATATGTACTTTTTATCATATACTTTACTACTAAAAACAAAAAGCAGTAGTTGAAGTTATCCAAGAAATTCGTGGCAATTTTAATATTACTCGTGATAATCCTTAAGGGTGCTATTCGAATCTTTCACTTGCTTTACTACACTTGCAGCAGCTGCACTAGGCCGGCTGTGGCTACACAACTGAGGCGTTAGTCCAGGTTTACACATAAATTGAAATTACATCTGTTCGATATTGCCCTATACATTTTTGTATAGCGCCCCTAGCCGAAACGATGAAGAACTAACCAAAATGTATGGAGCCACACGCGAACGCAAAAGTTTAAATAAACAACACAAAACCTGGACTAAGGGCTCTGGTTATCTACGTAGTTGTATGAATTTCTACAAAAAGATTCCGAACACGGCTGCGGCAGCATGTGCTACCGAGCCTCGGCTGCAAGTGTTGTTCTGCAAGTTAGCCTGTTTAAACAAGTCCAACGTACCTGCGATGTACGACGTAGGCAACCAGCATCGGAATCATTCCCGACTAAGGATACAAGCAGCGGCTCATGTGTGTGCTACCTCCATTCGCAACCTGCATCCGCAGGCTGCAGCTGAGGTTCGAATAGCTGCTTTACTTATATTCTTAACTTATAGTTGCGGTTCTTGTACTTTTGCTAATGAAATGGATGAATACCGAATATTTTTATGATTCCATTTTTCATTTTCTTTTTATATCAGTCCTAGACATTGATTTTTTTGACGTGACAACGTCTTATAAATCGATGAACTCCAAAAAGTAATCTGATATTACAGACAAGATGAAATGCACTGTTTTAAAAAACAATATAAATATCATTGAGACAATATTGACTAAAAATACATGACATCAAGTTTTTAAAATCGAGCACCATTTTAGCACGCTGAACATAACAAACCTGGCAATCCATAATCTTTAGTGTGTATACATGTCTATAAATAGGTACTTATAGCTTGAAAATTGTTTTCGTTTTTTCTTATTTTATATTCAATTTTAGCCAAATTGTACATATTTGAACAGTTTTAGAAGCGTTATAAATCACATTGGTGAACATATCATTCTTAGAAAATTAGTGAGGAAAAATTAGTCTGTTCGTATATAACAGGTCCTGGTATGTATGGGCTCGCGCATCCTTCTTTTGTTGTTTTATTTTATTATTTGAGTTTATCATTTTTGTCATATTTTTGCCTAGATAGCAGTTTTTGTAGTCAGTTAGGTTTATGAGATGATTCAAGGTTTTGCAACTGGTTATTGGCAAGTATTGGTAATTTTCGAAGTTATATGCAATTCTTTTGATACTACGGTTTAGTCTAGCCTCATTTAAGTATGGATTATATCTAACTCCTGATACAACAACTTGGGCTGAGTCCACAATTTTCTATAACGAAGACAATTCTCTGAGAAATTTCGTGGGGTTTGTTTCATTTGCTCCTACAGATAGTATAAACCAGTATTCTTTGTTCAAATCATACTGAGATGCTATAAAGGACATGTCCACAAAATGTATGGAGGCTGGTATAATAATAATCAAAAATTCTAACCACAACAAAGCATTTTTACCAATTAGACACAGTTTTTGAGTGTTATTTGTCACATTGTAACTACTACCTGGTCACACTGGTAGGTTATAATTTTTAATTTTAGTAAATTAAGAGATGAATGTGTAAGAATCAGCTACGAATGCAATTAAAATAATGATAGAAGCACTTTATTATTGCTAAACTAGAAAAAATACAAAGCTGTATTATTATTTTTCATACAATTTATCTTTAACATTTAAAAAAAATGGTGGGATAAAAAAAATAATTAAAAAAATCTAAGTTAAATATTTTTGAGAACCCCATAAATCAAGCTTTCAAATGATGTAAATATCATCTTGTTTCTATAATACTGATTGCTGAATAATATACCATATGTGGACGTCACCTTTATTATTGATGTAGTCCAGGGAAGCATTCGGGTATGTTTCACAGGTGATGTCGTATTCTTTGGGCGTTTTGTATTTATCTCGTAGCTTAATAAGCGATGAAGCCATTTCTCTGCAGCTCTGATCACCAACAATGTGAATTTTCGGCTTTTTCTCCATGCTTTCTGGTTCATACTGGTTATTTGTTGTTTCATCTGTTTTTATCTCTTTAAATCCAGTTTCATTGAAATCGTCGACATTACTCTTACTTGGTGCACTCGTTATCGTTAATCACATCATTAATCTTCTTTAGTTTTTTCTTAGTTTCGCTTGTTTTTGTAGGTGTTACATTACTATGATTCACTTCGTCATTGTCAGTTTGTGTCGCTTTTTCTTTACATTCAATTCCTTTGCTTGTTCGCAGTTTGCAGCTGCTGACAGAATTATTCTAAGTTGTTTTTGGTTCTATATCCATTAACTTATTAATTATTTGATTGTTTTGTACATGCGGCATTTTTATTTCTTCTTTTGCTTTTAATAATGGTTCAATTAATTCTTCGTTTTCCTGTTTCAATAATTCCCATGACTTGTCATTATTTTTGGTGTTTCCGTTTGGCTTATAGAGCTAATCGCTATCTAATCTAAATCAGAGTCGCGTATTCTGAACCGTCGGTTATATCGTCAATATTTAAATTGTTTGCTGTGGTAATATTGCTTGATTTCTTGTTGTTACCGAGTGGTTTTCTTTCGAAGAATTATTCATAAGCGTAGATGTTGTCGGTTTTTCAGTTTTTGTTGTCTGTGACAGTGCTTTTGGTTTTATTTTCTTACGATATTTTTTTCTTTTAATTTAATTTCATCTTTGTTTATAGGCATTGTTGGTTTTTTAGTTTCATTTGACTGTAGCAACATTTTTGGTTTTCTTATTGTTACAAAATTGTTTTCTTCTCGCTCTATCATATTTTTATATACATTTTTTTAGAGACACCACTGACATTTAAAAGCCGTTTTCTGCTCTCGTTGCAAAAATCTGACTATGGAAACATTTCCGCAGGTCAAGTCATATGTGACACTACACAATGAGCAAGTCAAAAATATTTCTCTGTTTAGAATTTTAGTTGAACATTTTCCACAGTCTAGAGATGTTGTTTTGGGTGCCATCTTGCGGAAGATTGTGTTATTAATAGGTTACTATTCGAATCTGAATCATTCGACGACTCGCCGTACTGCCTCATATGCATGCCTCGTATGTAGTATGTATACATGTCATATTTATGCACACACATTATAAAACTTGCATGAGGCAATCTAATTGGCCTATTTTATTGATAAAACAGAAAACCGCGTAAGCAAATGTTCAGCTTGACAATGTCTCCGACTTAAGTCGGGGGAAGTACAAGAGGAACAACAAAAAAACTGTTAAAACAATCAGACCTGGGAGATAACACGTCATCGGAGCCACGATGCTCAGTTGTAAATGTCACCCTCGGTCACCCAACCGAAGACCGACCGTGCCTAACGTTGCTTAACTTCGTTGATCGCTGATTGACCCTAATCAAAAACCATGGATGAGACATAAGAAAATAATACTTTACCATAAACCTGGTCCCCAGGCATCGGTATAGTGAGAGGCTCGTTTCGCAGGAGCCCCTCCATTGCGTAGCTCTCCATCATCTTGTAAAGCTCTGAAACAATTATAGAATTAGACTAAGAATTTATTTACTGCCAAAAACTGAGTAGGTACCTAAACGAGGTAGGCACCTATTCAGATTTTTCCCATTCCTCATACGAACAGAATGTGGAATGATTAGGAGTAACCCCTAAGACCATCGAAGGTCTATAATAATCCAAATGTCTAAGTAGTCATCTTACTAGGCGGATCACTCATCTTCATCTTACCAGGTGGCGGCGACGTCTTAAATCTAGTCTATAAGCGGTACGACAAGAGCTGAAAGCGTAATAAAAGTAAAACAATGATTATTGTTGATGTATTTAGATAGTATTTTTTATATTTAATTTTGGGCATTTTGCGCAAACTGTCCAATGGCGTTAAGTTCAATGAAATGTCTAAATAATCAGCGCTCGGCAGGCGCCGCGCCCGGGTGCACCGCACCCCTTCCACCCCCGGGTAAAGACGGCTCTGCCAGGTGGATCATTCGCGTTAAGTACTCTGATGTAGAGTTCTGTAAAAATCTACTCTTCCATACAAAAAGTGTATTATCCACAAAAAATGTTACAAAATTATTCATTTGTCTATAATTTCTAAACATGATTGGTTTCATGATTTCCTGACCCTTATTCCAAGACCAGACTCTACAAAGATTACGAAAAAGTTGATTTTTTTTCGCCATTACCATTTATATACGGCATTGGCTTCTTAGTAAAGGTTATTTTTAATGATACGCACTTACAACCCTAAGAGTTTTGCAAAAGAACACTTTTTCAATGCAAAATAGGTCTACATTTGGCCACCTACTCGCCTGATGGAATGCGAAGTTCTAGCCGAAGATGTAGTACCTATGTACAGGGCCGCGCCGACCTCCGGCAGCGCCTGTGTGCGATACCCACGAAGCGCTTCCTATTTTTACGAAGCTTCATGTTTCAATATTTTTTTTATTATTTGTTAATTTTGCCCGATACTAAAATGTTCATCACTGTATACCTAGCTCAGGAATCAACCGCACTAATATTTTTATTTTATTAGGTTTTGGGTCTCTTACTGCGCGTAGGATCACAAAATGGGGACTATCGTACCTACTTAGTTATCGATACTCCCCCTACAAAGAATAATATGTTGTTGTGTAAGTGTAAAATAAATAATTTCGGTAGCGGCGGCCCTCAATCTCTTGACGCCTGTGTGCACCGCACACTTCGCACATAAGGGCGGCTCGGCCCTGCCTATGTAGACCTAGAAGATACGAGGTGCATTCAATAAGTACCTAGCCTCATCGCCAGAGGGCGCTGTAGTTTCAAAAGAGTTTTACCACAGTGTAGCACATTCTTTTTTAATTCTTTTTTCAAATTTTCATTCCAATCCCTTCATTTGTTTTAATTTGACAACTTATGGAAGCGAACGTATCGATATGTTTTACAAAAATGGAAAAAGAGCAATATCGTTCGGTGATTAGATTCCTATTTTTGGAAGGGAAAACGCGCATCGAAATCAAAGAGCGCTTGGATGCTGTGTACGGTGACTCTTCTCCATCGATGGCCACCGTCAACAATTGGTTCAACGAGTTTGCACGTGGCCGTACGTCGGTTTTTGATGAACCACGTCCAGGTGCACCGAAAACAGCTGCTACGGAGGAAAACATTTAAAAAATCCATGATCTCGTATTGGCAGATCGCCGATTGAAGGTTCGGGAGCTAGCTGAGACTGTAGGCATTTCAGAAGGAACAGTGTATCATATTTTTCACGAGGAACTCGGCATGAGAAAGCTGTCGGCGCGATGGGTGCCGCGTTTACTCACACCGGAAAACAAGTGCAACCGTGAGACCACATCGGAGACGTGTTTGGCGCTGTTTAGGCGGAATCCAGCGGAGTTTTTGCGTCGTTTTGTGACCGTCGATGAAACCTGGATCCACTGGTACACACCAGAGACCAAGGAGCAATCAAAACAATGGATCCAGACCGGGGAACGTGCTCCAAAGAAGGCGAAAACTGTAAAATCGGCCGGAAAAGTTATGGCCACCGTTTTCTGGGATTCACAAGGTGTGATCTACATCGATTACCTCGAGAAGGGTAAAACAATTACAGGGCTTTACTATGCCAATTTATTGGGCCGATTCGACGCCGAATTAAAGAAAAAACGACCCCATCTGGCGAAGAAAAAAGTGCTGTTTCACCACGACAACGCACCGGTTCACACGTCTGCCGTTGCCATGGCCAAATTGGTCGAATTACGCTACGAATTGCTGCCCCATCCACCGTATTCTCCAGATTTGGCCCCTTGTGACTTCTTCCTGTTTCCTAATCTGAAAAAATCTCTCGCCGGGAATAGATATGGATCAAATGAGGAGGTCATCGCCGCCACGGAGGCTTATTTTGCAGAGTTTGACAAAAACTATTTTTCGGACGGGTTAAAAAAGTTGGAGCATCGCTGGGCTAAGTGTATCGAACTAAAAGGAGACTATGTTGAAAAATAAATTGCCACTTTTCCAAAATTTTCGTTTACTTTTTGTAGGCTAAGTATTTATTGGATGACCCTCGTACCTATTCACTCTTGACTTGAAGACATCAAAATTGTAATTGTCAGGAAACAATGACGGAGGTAGGGCATTCCAATCCCTGGCGGTCCGCATTACGAAAGAAGAAGCGAATCGCTTAGTACGAGCAGGTGATACGCCGACTATGTAGAGATGGTATTTATGCGACTTCCGGCTTGTTTTGTTGTGAAAAGGAGATAAAGGAATCAGGTCGTCGAGTTCGACCGCACATTCGCCGAAATGGATTATATTAATAGGCAGGTATACCTGCAGGGTCACCGTTCTTGATCTGCCACGTATGTCCAATGATGGGCCAGCTTCCCCCCGCATTGGGCGGGCGATGCTTCCTCCTCGAACACATATAAATTCCCGCCAAAATAATCACTATTATCGCCAAAATCATTTTTACTGTTTGTACCTACAAACCGTTTAACAAAATCGATGTAAGTATTCAACGAAAATCTTATACGAAATGTAAAAGGTTTAAAAACAATAGTAGACAATAGTAGATATGTATTTAAAATAGACCATAGATATACCTATAGGTATAATATCACAAGGTTAATTAGAAAGGGTGTACAAAGACGGACGACGGGTGTTATTCAGAACATCATTTTGAACAACTTTTACAATTAATACGCCAATGCGGAATTTTCGAAAAAAACAACAATATTCCATCTCGATTAGGGTTTCGTACCTAAAGGACCCTATTACTGACTTCGCTGTCCGTCTGTCTGTCTGTCACCAGGCTGTATCTCATGACAACCTGATTTTTTAGCCGTTTTTTGTTCGATATGAATAAAGCTGGAAACATACTATCGGACGCGGCATACGAAACATACTATCTATACCTAATAGATAATGAATGTACACTGAGCCGTGCACACTATCGGACATAAGTCGAGGACTCGCCTCGGACTCGGACTCGCGTCCGACTAGCACTTGACCGATTATTTGTTGTCTCAAATTCTGGTTTGTTATAAGTGGTTCATAATGACCCCTTTTCGGATGAGTACCATCTCTGAATAACCCCGTATACTGTATATGTATGATATACGATCTAAGTACATATTTGACTAGAGACGTAGGTAGGTATATTTTTTCTGTAAATAACTGAATGTATTGTGGTTACGAAGAATGAAAAATATTTCAACAGCTACTTATTGGCTACCTAATATAATTGATTGTATTAAACAATGTAAATATTTAGTTACACATTGTAAATATTTGACCAGATGTGGGTAAAATACGACTCTAGAGAGAGTCTACACTCTACACGTGGCGTAAACCACGTAGTGAATCGCAGGAAAAAAGCAAAATTAAATTTTTTTAAAACGCTTTAAAATTAATTGAAAAAAAAAACAGTTGCTTATGTACCAAGAGACTCAAGTGGTGTCTTACGTCACGGGTAACAATTGGACCCTAAGCGTAGCGAGGGACTCTATAGGTAACACCCGAGCTCAGCGAGGGTGTTTTAAGCTAATTGATGAGGGTGTTTATTTAGAGTCCTGAGTAAAGCGAGGGGTTCAAGTCGCCCAAGACGAAGACAGACTTGGTTCTAGTGGTGCGTACTCTACTTTTCATACTTCCTGCGAGAAAATAAAACTCCAGGAATATGAGTACCTAATGGCTCCTCTTCACAATGGGCGATGATCGACACTCGTTAATCGCCTGTGATTGGCAAGTTAATCGTCACAATCATTGTGCAAGCATCCACACGATCGTCCGTTTTCATTTATTGAACGGCAAGCCTTCAAGATGAACCTAGAGGTTATAGCTGCAGATACCATTAATTTAATTTCCCTGTACAATCATTTTATCAAAGTAGTTGAACGAAAAGTTGTGAATAAAAATGGAAGAAGAGAAGATGGTGGTGTTTGAGCATTCATCGCAATAGTAAAAGTAAATAGTAGTATAATAAAAAACGACGCGACGGACGCACGCACGGCTCCGCTGTCCTCCGGTGAATGAATGATCGGCGATCGTGTCATCGTGTGGGCACGCGCTTCCCAACTACACGCGAATCCCTTTGATGCGTGTCCGAAAAACCGACAAGTCACCGATCGCCGCGATCACGACGACGACTATGGACGACCATGGCCGACTACAGGCGAGTAGTCCTTCTACACGATCGTGCTTGCGTGTAATCGTCTATGATCGCCGATTGTGAAGAGGCGCCATAATACTTAATCAAAAATTAAAAAAGTGTTGGTACTCACTAGGTAACTTGGTATTATTCACAATAAAATAAAACATATTAGAATGTACCTACGAATTTTCATAGAATCACACACAATCCTCAATAAAACAGAGAATGTAAAAACCAAAGAGAATGTAACTAGGTAAATACTACGTAAAAAACATAAGACCATGGCCAGCTCGATTATCATGGCCTAACACGGGCATTGCCAAGAGGTTTTATTCTATAAAATAAAATCGAACCGATACGGAAGCTTTATTCTATAAGATCGAATAAAACCTCCTTACTAAGCCCGTTGCCCTGCAGTTTAATGAGGTTTTATTCCATTTTACAAAATGAAACGACACTATCGGACGCGGCTTACGGACGACCTTGAGCGTTCGGACGTCCGAGAGCGATCTGGTACACCGGATGTTTAAAGATTGGTTTAAAGACTGTGCACATTGCTAAGTCGCGGCAGTCAGTCGCGTCCGATAGTGTTTCCGGCTTTAGACGTTCCAAAAATCACTTTACTCCCTAGGGAGTTCCAAATGGCGTCAGTCCGGCTTTCAGTTGTAGGTTTCGACTTTCAGTATTTGGCTGGATTTAACACGGTTCACTGTATAATTTGTTTCTAATTGCAACAGAGCACCTTGATAGATGTTTACGCGGCAAGTGTTGCCACAAGCTCCACATTTTGACATTTTGAGAAAGAGACACTTTACGATATAGGGACTTTGTGCGAAAAGGACAGTAGACATTTTGAGAAAGGGACATTCTGCGCCTGAGCCCACCTCTGCCGTCCACAAGCTATAACACCGTTAAGCCACAGGGAGCCATTTTTCACTTTTAAACACATTCTTATAGAGTTTAAAATTCTCTATCGATCACTGTAAGAATTATTTTTATATCGTTTTTAGTTTAGAAGATAGAAATTGTGAAAACACCGCTATGGAAAATTCTTATTTCTACTTTACAAATCAATAAAGTCGTCATCCAACAAAACATAACTTAAATACCGCTATGATCCCATAATTATTTGAAAATATCATTATTCTACAAATAATAGCATACCTTTAAAATAATAGCATACCTTTACCTTTTTTTTGCAAATATTTGTCTAAATCAGAGTTAAAGTACTTTATCTGTCTAGTCCCGCGTTTTTCGCCGATACCCAAAAATTTGGTTTTGTGGCTTAACGGCTTTTTAAGTTATAGACGGCAGACCTAAAGAACTTCTCTTCTAAACAGCTTGAATTTGTAACTTTGTACCTAGAATTTTTTGTATTCTACCCACATAATAGCTTTCAAATTCGATACTTTTAATTTTAACAGAAAATGTACGAATAGTTAATTTAAGTAGAATTATAGTCGTAAATAGTTTAAATTTTATTATTTTTGTGTATATGTTACTTACTAGAAAATGACATTGAGAGAAAAATGACTGGACGCTGACTGGAGGTTTCTTTGCAGCTCGATTGTGGCTAAAGTAAGGACGTTAGAAGAATGATTTTTGTTTCAGTAAACAGAACAAATACAGATCTAAAGGTTAGTACCAATTTATAAGTTATTAGTTCATTATACGTAAGTTCGGTGAATATCCCGCTTGCTGGAGGTCGGTTAGAAAAGCTTATATTTCCGTTTTGTATACGGAACAAATTCTGTTTTAAGCGTAATTCAGTAGAAAATATCCAGATCTAATTATCAGCATCACTCGTATATCTCCCAGACACGGGATCCCGCTGGGTGTAGGGACATGGGAATTCGTTGAAGTATCGAGTTGAAATTAAAACTATACATATAAAACTGTAATCCTTTCAAGCTAATTTTATTATTTATTAATTACAAGTATTTACTATATAACTACCTAATCCTTACTAATATTATAAACTAGCGGACCCGGCGAACTTCGTACCGCGAAAGTTAATGAATGTAGGTAGCTAACCTTACGGAAATGCCTACATTAAGATATTTTAAGTTTAATGGCTGTCATCCATAATGTAGATCTTATTGAGCTATCTCACTTTCGTGAAGATAGCATTGTTCCAAAGTTGACAGTTATGGAGATAAACTACTTTTAAGTTCGACAGCTCTCATACAAAATGTAGATCTGGTTGAGCTATCCCACTTTTGTAAAGACAGTAATGGTCTAACATCGACAGATACGAAGATAACCCACGTTTAAGTTCGATAGCTGTCATCCTAAATGTAGATCTGGTATAGCTATCTCACTTTCGTAAAGATAGCATTGATCAAAAGTTAACAGTTACGGAGATAAACTAATTTAAGTTCGACAGCTGTCATACAAAATGTAGATCTGGTTGAGCTATCTCACTTTTGTCAAGAGAGTAATGGTCTAAAATCGGCAGATACGAAGTAAGTAATTGTAAGTGCGCCACAAAATATTAGCCCCAATTCAATGTGAAACGGTACACACATATTGTAGCAAACAATCATTTTAAACCCAAGAAACAGTCAATCTCAACTAATAAGTTTCGTCATGATTATCATCCGCAGCTTTCTTTGTCCCACTGCTGGTTATAGGCCTCTCTTTTTCTGTGACATCTGCCTCGGCTCTTTGCCGGTCGTGACCAGGTTCGACCGGCGGTATTGATGATATCGTCGAGATAGTCGACCCAACTTGCTGCCACGCCGCACATAGCTGAGCGCTCTCACCTATTCAAGTACCCTAGTTGACCAGCTCGGTCACCACCGTCTTTCTTGCTCAAGAAGCGCTGGTCGAATTGGTTGCCTCGCCAATGTGAACGATGTCACACGCAGGGCTTTTGCGACCGCCAATATAGCAGCCGTACTTGAACCGAATGGGTTTGCGCTTGGTGATGGCAAAAGGCCTGACGGTATGAAGCTGGTCCCATGGAAGTGTAGACGGTCCTTAGTATGAGACGCGACTTGCGTCGATACTTTGGTGCCGTCACATCTTTCTGAGACTCAGAGAAGGGCTGGAGCGTTGGCCGATTCGGAGCAGCACAAACGGCGCAAATATGCTAACCTTAGCAGTGGTTACAAATTTGAGCCGTTTGAAATTGAGACATTGTGCCCGTGGTGGCCAGTTTTGTTTTCAAAAGTCTTTCTGAGCGTCTGGTGTACCTGACGTGTGACCAAAATGCTGGTTTTTATTTGGCTAACGTATAAGCATTGGCAATCAGCCTGGCAATGCAGTAGTAGTTTATGAAGTTTCACATCATAAGTTTTGTATTTAGTGGTAGTTAATAAAGGCACTTGCTCTATAAAAAAAAGTCAAGTACCCTTGCACCTTGCCACTGTCCAAACCTAACCTGACATCATAATACTTTATACTTATAAATGCTTCTGTTGATTAAGATAAGGTTAGAGTGTACGGGTTCCCGCCTTGTCGTGGCGGGGGAACTTAGTAGCCGAGGCTTATGGGCGGCGCAGGAATCCCAGATAGAGCCGCTTCTCTGTGTTTCTTCTGAGACAGCTGAGAAGGCGGCGCTCGAGGTCTCCCGATTTTTTGGGTCTTTTCTCCCTTGGCAGCTTAGAAGTTTGCACTCGTGGTTGGGCCGCTTTTCTGGGCTTTTTAACTAAAGCAGCTGAGAGGCTGGCTGGCAAGTTGCGTGCTTCATGAGGAGTGCCGCAACTGAGGCGGGCTGCACTTTTATCACTGTTCAATCCTAACCAAACCAACAGAAATGTATGTTCGTGTCAAGGTCACAGTTCACAGTCAAGGTTAATAACCTTACAGTCAAGATACTTATACTCATGCCATACTACTCCTAAAAATCAAGTCGATCCGTTTCTTCGTATATTAGTATGGATTCTGTACCATAAAGGTAGAATAAAGAAACATGTTTAACCTCTAACGGTGGTATATTTAAAAATATTTTTAATGTCAGTCAAAATGACGGCCAAGTATTAAACGTCATTGTAATGTGTAGCATGGCATAGGGAAAAAACATTTTGTCCAATTTTAATGTCAGTTGTCATTGTCAATCCATACTATATTTCCTCTTCGAGGAGCTATAATGGTGAAAAGACAATTTGTCTCTTTGCCATGCTAAGCGTGACATTTATAAAAGTCTGCAGTCAATAAATGTCACCTGTCATCTTATTACGTTTCGTCAATCCATATTAGGCCCAATTATGAACGCGCTATCTTAAATTTAATAGGAATGTAAAAAGTGTTCTCTTTATCGAATGCCTAAAGTGAAAAAGAAACGGAAATATTCTAATTTTACTGTTATAATTACGATGGTGCCTTCAAAATTGGGCCTTTTAGCGTCGTTGTGATAGGTGACAGTTTCGCTAACGATTTTTTAAGGGAAAAGATGATATGAAAAAGATAAGATGAATAACTATTAAAAAATAAAAAAAATGGAACGGGATAAAAAGTATCCTATGTCCTTCTCCTGGCTCTAAACTACCTCCCTGCCAATTTTCAGCTAAATCGGTTCAGCCGTTCTTGAGTTATAAGTGGAGTAACTAACACGACTTTCTTTTATATATATAGATGCGAAAGTAACTCTGTCTGTCTGTCTATCTGTCTGTCTGTCTGTCGCGCTTTCACGCCAAAACCACTGCACCGATCTCAATAAAATTTGGTACACAGATAGTCTAGAGCCTGAGAAAGGACATAGGCTACTTTTTATCCCGAAAATTGCATAATTCCCGTAGGATAGGACAAAATCTATCGTTAGCGAAACTGTCACCTATCACAACCACGCTAAAATGCCCAATTTTGAAGGCACCATCTTAATTATAACAGTTAATTAGACTATTTTTGTTTCTTTTTCACTTTAGGCATTCGATAGAGAGAACACTTTTTACGTTGCTATTAAATTTACGATGGCGCGTTCATAATTGGGTTGATTGGGCCTAACATGGATTGACAAAACGTAATTAGATGACAGGTGACATACATTGACTGCAGACCATTGAGGAAGGAATCAAACTGCAGACTTTTATAAACGTCTCACTTGGCATAGCAAAGAGACAAATTGTGTTTCCACCATTACAGCTCCTCGAAGAGGAAATAAAGTTTGGATTGCCAATGAAAACTGACATTAAAATTGGACAAAATAGTTTTCTCTTTGCCATGCTACATATTAGGGCATGCAAAAACGGGGTGGTTTTGAAAAACCGGGTTTTTCGGTTTTTGATTAAAAAAACCGGGTAAATCGGGTTTTTCGAGTTTTTCGGTTTTTTTTTTGGTAAGTATATGAAAATACTAAAAATAATGGTTTGTTTGTTTGTTTATGACCCTGTACTGTCCCATTGTTGGGCAAAGGCCTCCCCTCGAGATTTCCAGTTGCGTCGGTCTTGTCCTGATGCCTGCCAATTTGGATTAAATGTATTCGCGCTATCTAATAGAGAGTGCAGACTCTCTATTAGATAGGCCTCTACGAGGCCGCACCGAGTTGGGACCCCATTCGGAGGTGATTTTATCCCAGAGGTCTTCTGGCATGCGACTGACTTACTCGGCCCACTGCGACTTCAGTTTAGCGGCAGTGAAAGCCACATCTTTGATTTGAGTTCTGGAACGCAGTTCGGTGTTTTGTACTCGGTCTATTAGCCGGCCACCGAGAATACTGCGCTCCATCGCTCTTTGGCAAACCTTGAGTTTGGACTTTTAGACTTTAGTTAAAGACACCTATTTGTCAAAAACAATGTTTGTACACCATAAGTCAAAATGGAAAGATTACATACATCTTGCGCTTTAGTGTGATCGGAAGGTGTCTCTTCATATGCTTTTTCATGGCCCAATAGCTCTTCCAAGCTTTCTCTTTTCTTCTAGGTCTTGTCTCGTCTGGAAGGTGACTATTTGCCCAAGATAGATGTAATCGTGAACGTATATGTCTTCGTCATCGACAGTTACCCGACGTTTGATGCCATTGGTCATCACTTTGGTCTTTAACATGTTCATCCGCAATCCAACCTAGAGGCTTGCAGTGGTTAGATTTTGTAGCATTGATTGCAGCTCTCTGGCTGAGGAAGAGAAGATAACGATATCGTCTACAAAATGAAGAACCTTTTTTTTACCGATATCAACACCACTTCCATCCCAGCTTGCCGCCAGCTTTCCGAAAACTTCTTCGAGGACGCCCGTGAATATTTTCGGGGACAGTGGGTCTCCCTGTTTAACATATTTCTCTATTGCAAATGCTGGGCCAGAAGATTGTAATTTTGTTGCAGCGGTACTTTGAGAATAGATGAGGCGGAGAAAATTAACGTGTGTGATGATATCAAATGCTTTTCAACCGAAGAAACAGAGGAGGTACTCAACTCGACGCGTATATGTATAAATATGTTGTGTATAACTAAACCAATAACCTATATAACCAATAGCGCGGCCAGAGATCCAAGAGCCAGCTTACCTGACAGTTCACGAAAGATATCCCGGACATCAGCCTGTACGAGATTAGAATGGCCCTGAATCAGTTTAAGAATAACAAGGCGCTGGGTGATGACGGTATCACATCAGAGCTGCTGAGAGCGGGTGGAACACCGGTACTAAAAGTCTCCCTAAGCTTTTCAACACCGTCGTCCTCCAGCGCATCACGCCAGAAGCATGGAGCAGAAGCGTGGTGGTGTTGTTTTTCAAGAAAGGTGACAACACCTTATTGAAGAACTATAGACCCATCTCACTTCTGAGCCATGTTTATAAGCTGTTTTCAAGGATCATTACGAACCGTCTCGAGCGTAGGCTTTATGAGCCTTCCGAACAAGCCGCATTCATACGCTGCGGCAGGTTATACAGAAGACCGAAGAGTATAATTTGCCACTTTGCTTAGCGTTTGCGGACCATGAGAAAGCCTTTGATTCGGTCGAGGCATGGGCTGTGCTCGAGTCTCTCCAACGATGCCGTATTGACTATCGGTACATCGAAGTGTTGCAGTCTTGTATAATAACGCCACTATGTCGGTCTGAGTACAGGAAGAAAGCTCCAAGGCGATCCCTTTAAAAAGAGGCATAAGTCGTAATTTCTTCGAAACTGTTTACGGCTACTTTTGAGAAGCGTTCAAGCTTCTGGAATGGAAAGGATTGCATCAATGTCAATGGCGAATACCTCACTCACATTCGGTTTGCCGACGATATAGTAGTCATGGCAAAATCGATAGAAGAGCTCAGCACGATTCTGGAAGGCCTCAATCGGGTTTCTCAATAGTCTTAAGATGAACATGGTCAAGTCGAAAGTCAAATGTGATTCCCATGTTGTACCCTCTTCGATTTATATTGGGAACTCGGTTCTTGAAGTCGTTGACTCGTACGTCTACTTAGGACAAGTAGTCCAGTTAGGTAGGTCCGACTTCAAGAAAGAGGTCAATCGCCGAATCCAACTCGGCTGGGCAGCGTTCGGAAAATTGCGTAGCCTTTTCTCATCCGACATACCTCAGTGCCTCAAGTCGAAAGTTTTAGACCAGTGTATGTTGCACGTGATGAGTTATGGCACATAAACGTGGTCTCTCACTATGGGCCTTATTAGTAAGCTCCAAGCAGCCCAACGAGCTATGGAGAGGGCTATGTTCGAATCAGAAATGAGGAGATCCGTAGAAGAACCAAAGTTATCGACATAGCCCAACGGATTGGCAAGTTGAAATGGTAATGAGCTGGGCACATAGCGCGGAGGTCTGATGACCGATGGGGTCGAAAAGTTCTCGAGTGGAGACCACGTACCGGCAAGCGCAGCGTAGGACGTCGACCGTGGACGGATGACCTTATTAAGACCGCAGAATCGCGCTGGATGCAAGCCGCTTCCAACCGGTCTTATTGGATATTCATAGGGGAGGCCTATGTCCAGCAGTGGACTTCTTATGGCTGATGGATGGATGGATGGATGATATTTCTTTTGTTTGTTAATTTCAACAATCGAGCTTTCCTTTATGTATATACAAAAAGGCGGCGGTTGATAGCATTTCGGTCAAGACGAGACAAAACGTGTCCCATTACGCTTATAACGCTACAGCGCTCTGCCTATATGACGATACTCGCTAATGTAAAGCGAGAGAAAGAGAAAATGAGGACTTTCGCACTTGAATTTCATCCTTTAGCACGTAGTTATATAATAGTCATTGGTCAATGGTACATTAGGCGTAATTTTATACATGGAAAAAAGTGTTAGAGCAAATAGATGACAATAATGTAATACGAATAATGTATTACGAAGGAGTTAATATGTGAATTTTAAAAAATCGTAGAAAAACCGAAAAACCCGAAAAAACCGGGTTTGTAACTAGAAAAAACCGAGTTTCTAATTCGGTCGGTTACCCGGTTTTTTCGGTTTTCGGTTAACCGGGTTGCATGCCCTACTACATATTATAATGACGTTTAATACTGGGCCGTCATTTCGTCTGACACTAAAAATATTTTTATTACTAACTAGCTTTTACCCGCGGCTTCGCCAGCGATATAATTTAATTTATGTTTATCTTGTCAAAAAATATGGTAACTAATACAGTGAGTGCGCCACAAAATATTAGCCCCAATTCAATGTGAAACGGTACACAAATATTGTAGCAAATAATCATTTCAAACCCCAAAAAACAGCCAATCTCAACTAATTTGTTTCGTCATCGTTATCATCCGCAGCTTTCTTTGACCCACTGTCGGGTATAGGCCTCTCTCTTGCAGTGCCATCTGCCTCGGCTCTTTGCCGGTCGTGACCAGGCTCGACCGGCGGTATTGATGATATCGTCGAGATAGTCGACCCACCTTGCTGCCGCGCCGCACATAGCTGAGCGCTCTCACCTATTCAAGTACCCTAGTTGACCAGCTTGGTCACCACCGTCTTTCTTGGTCAAGAAGCGCTGGTCGAATTGGTTGCCACGCCATTGTGAACGATGTCATACGCAGGGCTTTTGCGACCGCCAATATCGCAGCCGTACTCTAACCGAATGGATTTGCGCGTGGTGATGGCAAAAGGCCTGATGGTATGAAGCTGGTCCCATGGAAGTGTAGACGGCCCTTAGTATGGGACGCGACTTGCGTCGATACTTTGGAGCCGTCAGCGGAGCAGCACAAACGGCGCAAATATGCTAACTTCGGCAGTGGTTACATATTTGAGCCGTTTGAAATTGAGACATTGTGCGCGTGTTGGCCGGGAGCTCATCTTGTTTTCAAAAGTCTTTCTGAGCATCTCGTGTACCCGCCGCGTGACCAAAATGCTGGTGTTTATTTGGCTCAACGTATAAGCAAGCTGATTGGCAATGCTGCCAGCATGTTGGGCACGCTGCTAACTGGCAGTGGGCTTGAGCATTTAGAATATCTTTAGACCTTCAAGGGTCTGTGGATGATCCAATTGCTTGTTATGTAGTAGTAGTTTATGAAGTTTTACATAAGTCTGTATTTAGTGGTAGTTAATCACTTAAGCACTTGCTCTGTAAAAAAATCAAGTACCTTGCACCTTGTTGTCACTGTTCAGACTATCCCGATATCAAAATACCTTATACTTATAAATGCTTCTGTTGATTAAGATAAGGTTAGAGTGTACCCGCCCATAGGTTTCCGCCTTGTCGTGGCAGGAGAACTTAGTAGCCGAGGCCTATGGGCGGCGCGGGAATCCCAGGTAGAGCCGCTTCTCTGGGTTTTTTCTGAGACAGCTGAGAAGGCGGCGCTCGAGGTCTCCCGATTCTTTTTGGTCTTTTCCCCCTAGGCAGTTTAGAAGTTTGCACTCGAGGTTAGGCCGATTTTCTGGGGTTTTTAAATATAGCAGCTTAGAGGCTGACCGGCAAGTTGCGTGCCTCATGAGGAGTGCCGCAACTGAGCCGGGCTGCACTTTTATCACTGTTCAATCCTAACCAACCCAACAGAAATTTATGTTCGTGTCAAGGTCACAACTCAGAATCAAGGTTAATAACCTTAGTGTCAAGATATTCATACTCATGCCATACTAATTTTAAAAATCAAGTCGATCCGTTTCTTCGTATATTAGCATGGATTCTCTACCATAAAGGTAGAATAAAGAAATATGTTTAACCTCTAATGGTGGTATATTTAAAAATATTTTTAATGTCAGACGAAATGACGGCCCAGTATTAAACGTCATTGTAATATGTAGCATGGCAAAGGGAAAACTATTTTGTCACATTTTTAATGTCAGTTATCATTGTCAATTCATACTTTATTTCCTCTTCGAGGAGCTATAGTGCTGGAAAGACAATTTGTCCCTTTGCTATGCTAAGCGAGACATTTATAAAAGTCTGCAGTCAATGTATGTCATCTAATTACGTTTTGTGAATCCATGTTAGGCTCAATCAACCCAATTATGAATGCGCCATCGTAAATTTAATAGCAACGTAAAAAGTGTTCTCTCTATCGAATTCCGAAAGTGAAAAAGAAACAGAAATAGTCTAATTGACTGTTATAATTACGATGGTGTATTCAAAATTGGGCCTTTTAGCGTCGTTGTGATAGGTGACAGTTTTGCTAACGCAAGATTTTGTCCTATCCAACGGGAATTATGCAATTTTCGGGATAAAATGTAGCCTATGTCCTTTCTCAGGCTCTAGACAATCTGTGTACCAAATTTCATTGAGATCGGTTCATTAGTTTTGGCGTGAAAGCGCGACAGACAGACAGACAGACAGACAGAGTTACTTTCGAATTTATAATATTAAAATAGTAAGGATAATATATTATCAGTATGATGATATCCAAGGACTGCTCGTCGATTGATTTGACAGATATTCGATCGACAGTTGTTATTTTGACATTCTTGCAGCGCACGCTCAGTAGCTCGCAGATGGCAGAATTTTCCTACTTACTCAACATTTATCGTTATATTTTGGACAATTCACAAAATATCTTTATAAATTGTAGCCTATATGTTATTCTGATGTATAAGCTATATTATTACAAAGTTTCATCTCAATCCGTTCAGTAGTTTTTGCGTGAAAGAGTAACAAACATCCATACATCCATCCATCCATCCATCCATCCATCCATCCATCCATCCTCACAAACTTTCGCGTTTATAATATTAGTAGGATATTATAAATGCGAAAGTAACTCTGTCTGTCTGTCTATCTGTCTGTCTGTCTGTCGCGCTTTCACGCCAAAACCACTGCACCGATCTCAATAAAATTTGGTACACAGATAGTCTAGAGCCTGAGAAAGGACATAGGCTACTTTTTATCCCGAAAATTGCATAATTCCCGTAGGATAGGACAAAATCTATCGTTAGCGAAACTGTCACCTATCACAACGACGCTAAAAGGCCCAATTTTGAAGGCACCATCTTAATTATAACAGTTAATTAGACTATTTTTGTTTCTTTTTCACTTTAGGCATTCGATAGAGAGAACACTTTTTACGTTGCTATTAAATTTACGATGGCGCGTTCATAATTGGGTTGATTGGGCCTAACATGGATTGACAAAACGTAATTAGATGACAGGTGACATACATTGACTGCAGACCATTGAGGAAGGAATCAAACTGCAGACTTTTATAAACGTCTCACTTGGCATAGCAAAGAGACAAATTGTGTTTCCACCATTACAGCTCCTCGAAGAGGAAATAAAGTTTGGATTGCCAATGAAAACTGACATTAAAATTGGACAAAATAGTTTTCTCTTTGCCATGCTACATATTATAATGACGTTTAATACTGGGCCGTCATTTCGTCTGACACTAAAAATATTTTTAAATATACCACCATTAGAGGTTAAACATATTTCTTTATTCTACCTTTATGGTGCAGAATCCATGTTAATATACTAAGACACGGATCGACTTGATTTTTAGAAGTAGTATGGCATGAGTATGAGAATCTTGAAACTAAGGTTTATTAACTTGAGTCTGGAGGCGGTGTCTGACTGGGGTGATGCTAACCTGGTCAAGTTTAATGCCACGAAGATTCAAGGCTGTTTGTTTTCGGCCAAAAAGAGACCCTTTCAATTGTCTCCCGCTTTCCGAGGTGTCTCCGTTCCTGTAACTGGCGGCTTGGAACTATTAGGAGTTTCGCTCTCATCGACTCTTAACTTTGGCTCTTACATAGAGTCAGTAACCCAATTAGCCTCCAAAAAACTTGGTGGTCTCTCTAAGGTGAGACGGTATTTCACACCTGAGCAACTACTTAGCCTCTATAAAGCACAAGTCAGGTCTTGCATGGAATACTGCTCTCACCTTTGGGATGGCTCTGCCAAATATCAGCTGGAGGCCCCGGAGTCAATTGAGCGGCGAGCCATGAGGCTGATTGACAACGACACCTTGACTAAGTCGCAGCTGCAAAGTCTTGAGCATCGACGTAAGGTGGCGTGTTTGTCGGCCTTTTGTCGAATTCACTTCGGAGAGTGCGCTCAGGAGTTGCACGATCTGGTCCCACCTGCCCCTTTCTTCTATCGTACGGCTAGGCAGACGCGACCAAAGCGCCACCCTTTTATGGTGGACATTCCGCGCGTTAGAACTAAGCGTTTCGAATCCTCATTCCTCATACGAACAGCCAGAATGTGGAACGCTTTGCCTGGGTCTGTCTTCCCGCTTAAGTACAACGTAAGTGTCTTCAAATACCGAGTAAATAGGTATCTTCTAAGTAAGCGTGCTACATTCTAGACCATATCTGCTCAACATCAGGCAGTATGTAGTCAAACGCAAACCTAAACCTTGATTCTGAATTGTGACTTTGACACGAACATACAGTTCTGTTGGTTTGTTTAGAATTGAACAGTGATAAAAGTGCAGCTCGGCTCAGTTGCGGCACTCATCATGAGGCACGCAACTTGCCAGCTTCTCAGCTGTTATAGTTAAAAACCCCAGAAAAGCGGCTCAATCTCGAGTGCAAACTTCTAAACTGCTGGAGGAAAAGATCAAAAAGAATCGGGAGACCTCGAGCGCCGCCTTCTCAGCTGTCTTAGAAAAAACCCAGAGAAGCGGCTCTACCTGGGATTCCCGCGCCGCCCATAAGCCTTGGCTACTAAGTTCCCCCGCCACGACAAGACGGAAACCCATGGGCGGGTACACTCTAACCTTATCATAATCAACAGAAGCATTTATAAGTATAAGGTATTTTGATGTCGGGTTAGGTTTGAACAGTAACAACAAGGTGCAAGGTACTTGATTTTTTTATATAGCAAATGTCTTTATTAACTACCACTAAATACAAGACTTACAATGTAAAACTTCATAAACTACTACTACATATCAAGCAATTGGATCATCCACAGACCCTTGAAGGTCTAAAGATATTCTAAATGCTCGAGCCGACTGCCAGTCAGCAGCGTGCCCATCATGCTGGCAGCATTGCCAATCAGCTTGGCAATGCTGCTTATACGTTGAGCCAAATAAACACCAGCATTTTGGTCACTTGGCGGGTACACCAGACGCTCAGAAAGACTTTTGAAAACAAGATGAGCTCCCAGCCACCACGCGCACAATGTCTCAATTTCAAACGGCTCAAATATGTAACCACTGCCAAGGTTAGCATATTTGCGCTATTTGTGCTGCTCCGCCGAATTGGTCAACGCTCCAGCCCTACTCTGAGTCTCAGAAAGATGTGACGGCGCCAAAGTATCGACGCAAGTCGCGTCCCATTCTAAGGGCTGTCTACACTTTCATGGGACCTGCTTCATACCGTCACGCCTTTTGTCATCACCACGCGCAAACCCATTCGGTTCGAGTACGGCTGCTATATTGGCGGTCGCAAAAACCCTGCGTATGCCATCGTTCACACTGGCGTGGCAACCAATTCGACCAGCGCTTCTTGAGCAAGAAAGACGGTGGTGACCGAGCCAGTCAACTAGGGTACTTGAATAGGTGAGAGCGCTCAGCTATGTGCGGCGCGGCAGCAAGGTGGGTCGACTATCTCGACGATATCATTAATACCGCCGGTCGAGCCTGGTCACGACCCCGACAAAGAGCCGAAGTAGATGGCACTGCAAGAGACAGGCCTATACCAAACAGTGGGACAAAGAAAGCCGCGGATGATAACGATGACGAAACAAATTAGTTGAGATTGGCTGTTTTTTGGGTTTGAAATGATTGTATTCTACAATATTTGTGTACTGTTTCACATTGAATTGGGGCTAATATTTTGTGGCGCACTTACTATTTTTGTTACCATATAGTTTGACAAGATAAGCTTAAATTAAGTTATATCGCGGGCGAAGCCGCGGGTAAAAGCTAGTACTATCTATATATATAAAAATGAAACCCGTTTTCCGTTGTCACGACATAACATGAAAACGGCTTGACCGATTTGGCTTATTTTTTTTTGTAGTTTTCTAATACTCTGTACAAGGTTCTTACGGAAAGCGAAACGAAGTTCGCCGGGTCCGCTAGTTATATCATAAAAGTAAATGTTGTATTTATTGGTATAGGCCAAATCATAATCATATACGGGCCGATTCTTCGTGCAATAGCAAATTCATAATGTCAGTGGCGGTCAGAAGTGGGGATTTGCGCAGCTTGTAGCTAACGTCACATGCGCCAGGTCATGGCACCGCTAATAATTGGTTAATTTAGAATCGGCCTATACTTAACGAAACGGTATTAAATGTTTAAAAAAAATAACACATAGGTAATCCATTGGTTTTGGGCGTTTAATATTTCATTCGTGTTTCATAAAATCTGTTTTTCGTTCTACAGTGATGTATTTATCTGGAACGAGATGCGTCACCACCTTGAACTGGCACGGGGGCTTGGTGACGTCACTCCACACCACAAAGTGACGTAATAAGTGCGCCAGCAACGTCTTCAGGACCAAGAAGGCGAAGTTAGATCCTGAAACATTCGAAAAATAAAAACCACCTTTTTGTTTCGGTCATCTATCACTCTTAAAATGGTCAGTTTACAACATTCCAGTCTAGTAACCTTGGAGTCCAGTAACACTGGAATGAAACAGGCTGGACTGTCGATATCATCTACTTTTTAAAAGCTGTCACAGGGTCAAGAGTACAGGGACAGCGAGTTACCAGTAGGTACAATAGCAATTGTTCTGGCAGCCCTGCCCCCCCACCGCCTAAGCAATAGCAATCGTAATAGCAATCGTTTATGACTTCATTTTAGTCATTTGGCATCGCCTATGTGACGTTAGCCATCAATTGCTTTGCGCGGATTGCGAAAGCAATCGTTGAATGAACAACTTTGATGGCTAACGTCACATAGGCGGTGCCAAATGACTAAAATGAAGTCATAAACGATTGCTATTGCTTTAGGCGGTAGGGGGGCTGGAATGGTACCTACTGGATTAACCGTCTATAATTTATGATTCCATTTGAGCTGGATTCAAAAATAGACCGTCGATCCAGTTTCTGCCCCCCTACCGCCTAAACAATAGCAATCGTAATAGCAATCGTTTATGACTTCATTTTAGTCATTTGGCACCGCCTATGTGACGTTAGCCATCAATTGCTTTGTGCGGATTGCGAAAGCAATCGTTGAATGAACAACTTTGATGGCTAACGTCACATAGGCGGGGCCAAATGACTAAAATGAAGTCATAAACGATTGCTATTACGATTGCTATTGCTTAGGCGGTAGGGGGGCTGGTAGCTCACTGGATCCATTCCATGTCGGTTTACATTATTTCAAATTATACATACACATTCGCTATAGTAGTTATTTCAAACTTAAGCTGCATTTACCTACACACCGTCGCTTCCCCAGGCCGAATGAAGCCACATGGTGAGGCGGCAGAGTTGAGGGCTGCAGCCAGCGCTCGGGGCGGAAATCAAACGCGTCTGCGCCCCACGAGGGGTGCCGATTCACCCCATACAGCACCACGTAGCATCGACTGCCGACGGGTAGGGTGTAGTCTTCTGCAGGAGGAAGTAAAGAACCAAACTCAAAGACGAAATTCAACTGCAGGGTGATTATTCTGTACGAAAACATGCGAGCTATGTGCCACAAAGGAGATGTCCACAAAATGTATGGAGGCTGGTATAATAATAATCAAAAATTCGAACCACAACACTCGTTACATTTCGAGAAAGTTCATATTTTCCTGAGTCTATTACTACTGTTAAAAGCAAAAAAGAGCCCTCCGATATTTTTATAATTAATTTTGAATTTATTAGGATAAATAAATATATTTGGCTCAATAGGTAGTTTATTTCTATCAATCCTGATTAAGTAACCTTCAAATAGTTAAATAAAAGCATTTTTACCCATTAGACACACTTTTTAAGTGTTTTTTTGTCACATTGTACCTACTAACTGGTCACACTGGTAGGTTATAATTTTTAATTTTAGCAAATTAAGATATGAATGTGGAAGAATCAGCTACGAATGCAAGTAAAATAACGATAGGAACACTTTATTATTTCTAAACTAGAAAAAATAATAAGCTGTATTGTTATTTTTCATACACTTTATTCTTCGCATTTAAAAAAAATGGAGGGGTGAAAATATCTAAATTTAATATTTTTGGGAAGCCCATAAAACAAGCTTTCAAATGATGTATATATCATCTTGGTTCGATTTTTTTCTGAATAATATACCACTTGTGGACGTCACCTTTTGATTTCAAGAATATAGCGTGAAATATCGGGTCTTCGCGTGAAGGAAGTAGCTTGGTGTGGCGGCAGAGTTGAGAGGTTCAGCCAGCGCTCGTGGCAGAAATCAAACGCGTCTGGTGCTGTATGGGGTGCCGATTCACCCCATACAGCACTACGTAGCATTGACTTCCGATGGGCAAGGTGTAGTTTTGTGCAGAAGAACATAGATAACCAAGCTAAAAGTGTGGTGATTTTCTTTGAAAACATGCACGTTACGTGCCCTAAGTTATGTTTTGATTTCAGAAATATCGTGTGAATAATATTATTATAACTATTTTTATTACTGAAAAAAGCCGCAGTCACTTCGTACAGCACCACGTAGCCACGACTACCTAGAGACGAGGCGAGGTGTAGTTTTGTGCAGAAGAACATAGAGAACCAAGCTAAAAGTGTGGTGATTTTCTTTGAAAACATGCACGTTACGTGCCCTAAGTTATGTTTTGATTTCAGAAATATCGTGTGAATAATATATTATAACTATTTTTTTACTGAAAAAAGCCGCAGTCACTTCGTACAGCACCACGTAGCCACCACGACTACCTAGAGACGAGGCGAGGTGTAGTTTTGTGCAGAACCAAATAAAGAACCAATTGGTGTAGGTCCCTATATAGCTAGAATTTATCTTAATATAATGGAGGGCAACTGCCTACTTTAAGGGCTAAAGTAATCAGTATTAGGAGTGAGTAATATCGCCTTTGTCAAGATATCGTATCGAAACTATATATCGATATTTGATATTGGATTTTGAAACTATATATTGCTAGAAACCATATTTTTTGTCAAACGAATTCAGATTTCGATTTAAAATCATTCGATACACGGCGTGCATTGGCTGCCGCAATATAAAATATCAGGTTTAATGTCTGGTTAAGTTTGGGTTAAATATTTTGTTTTAAAAAATTGTCGTGACACAATTTTCTTCTTACTTAACCAGGCTTAGGACAGAAGTTTTTGCCATAATAACATAATAAATTTAAAAAATCATATCTGTGGGGGGAATCCCGAATCTTCCCCGTTCTCTCTTTCTTACCCCATTCCACCAAACCTCTTTTTTGGCGCCGGTACGAATTAAAAGTTGAGCCGAATCAACTACGAAATCGCGATAAAAATCCGATGTAATATTTGTGCAGTTAGCAACAATCTGTGAAAATCCCCACACCTCATCGTCGCTGACATATGAATTTGATACTGCGCAACGACTCGCTTCGTGTTGACAAACGCCATCAAGTGAAAAAAAATAATCGTATGGCGCGAAAATCGTATGGCTCGATATTGAACATAAAACACTGATATAATTAATCAATTGAATATCTCGATATCTCGTTCGATATTCCATTAAAGTATAACATTACGAATCAAGTCAGCGAAATCAGCAATATCGAGTTTTAGAAAAATATATAGTTTCATCGCAGGTCAATATCGGATTTCCGATACGAACCCGATATATAGTTTCAATATCTATATACGATTTGTATCACTCATCCCTAATCAGTATAAAATCCAGAAATACAGGTACAACCTGACTGTTAAACATTTAGCAACCTTTTGGGGGCTTATTCTGTACATCAAAACTAACAAAATGTGTTCTGCGACTTGGGTCAAAACTAAAAAAAATTGGTGTTCCATAGAAAAATATCGTTCACCCGCGACCAAATGTATGGAACAGCTGCTTTTTCTTTGAGTTTTGACAAAAGTCGCAGAACAAAAGTTGTTAGTTTTGATGTACAGAACAAGCTCCTAAAAGGTTGCTCAATGTTTACCAGTCACCCTGTATAGAATTATATCTATTGGCTTTCATATTTTTTAGAGTGGGTAAAGAAGTTTCCAGTGGGCACTGACTACCCGGGCTACGCCTTATAAGAGCTTAAGAGTTCGCTCAAGGATATTTTAACTTATTTAGGTACTTACTGATTTTGACGTCTTTGTCTAAAGTCCTCCCTGCGGCTGGAATGGTAGGATACAACCTTATAGTTTCCTTGATCACGGCTTCCAAGTATTTTAGCTCTGACAGGTCCTGCTTCTCTACGTCGCGTAGGGTTCCGCGGAACACTTGCTTTAATCTGTAAATGTTAGAAATATATCCCGGGAGGTAAGCGCAAAAAAATGCAACTACTTTCTACCTTCCGGTCTTAGATTGGGTGCTGCCATTGTTGAACGCCATGTGTGTCCGTGTGGAAGCAGCGTCGACAAATATGGACTCCACGGGCTTTGCTGCCAGAAAAGCGCAGGTAGGTTTTCCCGCCACGGCTCTTTAAATGACATCATTAAAAGGGCGCTTGCCACTATCAACATCCCAGCTATTTTAGAGCCAGCTGGCATAGCTCGGAATGATGGCAAGCGCCCTGACGGTTTAACATTGATCCCCTGGGAGCGTGGAAGGGCGCTGGTATGGGACGCAACATGCGTCGATACCTTGGCCCCTTCTCGCCTCAGTGGGACAACTCAAAGAGCCAGAGCCGCGGCGGAGGCCGCAGAAGATGCTAAGCGGCGCAAATACGCATCACTCGCAAGTGAATATGTATTTTCGCCGCTTGGCGTCGAAACTTTTGGTCCGTGAGGTCCAGCCCTAAAAAAATTCTTCAAGACAATTTCGTCAAAGCTTGTTGACGCTGCTGGTGACAAGAGAGCTGGCTCATTCCTCGCACAGAGAATCTCTTTAACCATTCAGCGTGGGAATGCAGCCAGCGTTCTTGGCACCCTACCACACGGACACAGGATTTGTTTCGATTTTTGGCTTTTTTTTGTATATAGCTAGGATATATTTATTTAGGTAGTTAAGAATTGAATTTCTCTGTTTTTTAAGTTGAATTTTTGGTATTACGTTGTCATGGTGGTGTACAACAATACCCCGGATTCAGTAAGCTGGGATTTGGGTTTTTTAATAAATGAGTACCTTTCTTGTAACTACTTTTATTAGCTGATAAAAATATTTTTATTTTTTGTATTCATTTATATCAAAAACTAGTCAAACAAACATTGTTGTCTATGATTTCAGCTATCTACTTCTGCTAAGTTGCCGGTGTTTTTCAAGTAACCCTGAATACGACAATCCACCAATCTACACAGTCAGGTCAAAAATTCTGTCACATGTTTAATATAAAATAATTGAAACAAGTTTATTCATTATGTAACCATTTATATACCAAAATGAACTTAACAACACATAGATTCTTATGACAATAAAGTTTATTCAAAATGACCTCCGTGATTTTGAATACAGGCCTTCAATCTGCGCGGCCAGTCGTCTATCGCAGCACGAACGAGGTCCATGTCAATATCGGCGGCTGCCTTAATCAAGGATGTCTTGAGTGACTCCAAATTGGGATGAGGCTTTGAGCACGCCTTTTCCTCCAAGTGTTGCCATATCTTGTAATCTACAGCATACATTTTTATTTTCATGAACAATTCGAAATTCGAATTCAATAAAATTTTTTTAATATGGCCAGCATTTTAAAAGGAAAGTTTTTACTGTGTGACAATACTTATGACCTGACTAGGTATATTGGGCAAGCCTAATAGGTTTTACCCAATAATTCTTCGTGATTAGGCTTATGTCACAAATCTGTGGCTTATGTTTATCATAGTGGACTACTAAAGAATAAGGCCAGTGCAGAAAACAAAACCAGTAGGTAGGTAGTTTAGAAGCCAGGGCCGAACTGTGAATTTAGGGGCCCTGGGCTTATAGGTACTTCTTAAGAGTCCACCTAATTACTAAGTATAGGACAGCATGATCTAAAAATTTAAAGCAACAGAGTCAGAGAAATTTTGTTCGTCTCAGACTCTGCATTCGAGCACCATCGAATTGTAATTTTGTAATTATTTCCAAACATTTTACCTGTCAGTTCGAACTAGCAACACCTGAACGTAGACTAAAATTAAATACATTGAATGGGTTTGATTAATCGCAGGATTCGAAGGGTACTAACCCTACACTATGTTAAAATTATATATTTTTTCGTATCATCTTTTATTTTTTACTTTGACTTGACTTATCTGGGGGCCCCTGGAATCCACGGGGCCCTAGGCTGAAGCCCAAAAAGCCATATAATAGATCCAGCTCTGTTAGAAGTTATTGCAAGTTAAAATCCTGTAATGTATTACTTACTCGTGTAATAATGAAATTGAATTATGACACGTTTATTAAATTTAAGAAAATGCAATGTGGCAATGCCCTCTATCTATTTATTCATTTATTTAATATATATTTATTTATAATTACTTATACTTACATGTATTTATATCATATGCTCTTCTAGCATAAACACACACACACTCACACACACACAAACACACATGAGTAGCGCTGCAAACCCTGACTCCAAAGAGATCTTGTGTATTGCAGTGTTACTCACACACACACATAGACATTATTATATAGCTCTCCTTTAGTATAAACCTAATAACTTTAAATATAAGTAAACATTTCTGTGTAACTAAAATTATTATTATTTGTCAGCAGTCATTGTAAGTAGGAAGTTACTGGCTCTTATAATACAGGTTTTGACCTAGCATTAGGGCCAGGGAACCAAGACATTAATTGTGCTTCTTAATTAGACAAATAAACGATTTTTGTATTTTGTATTTTTTTTTTACTGAAAAACATGATTAGGTGCTTTTTCGAAGCTAAGCAACCATCGATACGGCCAGTCTTCGGCTGGGTGACTGCGGGTGGCATTAACAGCTGAGCGCTGCCGTGGTTCGGATTAGGATCGCAGTTATTTTAGCTATGTCGACTTAAAACTCTGAAACCAGGACTAACCTACCGGCAACCTAAGGCATATGAACATTTGAGTATAGCGCTCATAGCGTAGTGTGACTAGGCGTTCGTTAGCGATCATCGAAGTTGAGCAACGTTCAGCTCGACCAGTCTTCGGATGGGTGACCACGGGTATTTAGAACTGAGCGCTACCGTGGCTCGAATGACACGTTAAATTGTAGGTCCCGGTTGTCTTAACTGTTTACTCATTTCAAAGGCCTTCAGGCAACTTAAAAAGGCTAAAGCCAGGGCTAGCCTGTCTACACGAACTTAGTGAAAAACTTACTCTTCGACAACCTTCCGCTGCGCGTCAGGATGCGTGCCGAGAAGGACCAGCGCGACACAGAGGCTGGCGGCCACCGTGTCTGACCCCGCCGTCGTAAATGTATCCACCTGGAAAACCCCTTCAAAATTATACATAGATTACCTACCAAAGGCAGGGAAGGCCTAGAAAACGTTGGTGTGACGACCTTGACACTTTACGGGAGGGTTGGCGGGATTTAGCCACAGAACGCGATGAATTGAAGGAAGTGGGGGAGACCTTTGCCCAGAAGTGGGATAGCATAGGTTGAGAAAAAAAATACCTACCCTTTATTGATCACACCGATTTTACTGGTAGGTATAAGTACAAGAACCTTTGATTATTTACTTGGCTAGGTATATAGTAACGCACCAAAAGCGCCCTAACAAATAAATAATCAAAGACAAGAACATTGCGAATAAGGTGGCTTAAAACTACTTAGTTCGATAATTAGCAGCCTTATACAGGGTTATTGGTAATTCACATTTAATTTTGACTGCCTCGGTGGCACAGTGGTTAGTGACCCTAACTTCTGAGTCTTTGACTCAGAAGTTAAGGCATGGGTTCGATCCCCACCCAGGGCAAATATTTATGTGATGAACGTAAGTGTTTGCTCTGTGTCTGGGTGTTATTTAGTTACTATCTATTTAAGTATGTCGATATTGAAAAATAAGTATAAGTAGTATATCAGTCTCTGGCAGCCATATCACAAGCTTTGCTTAGTTTGGGGTCAGAGGCCGTGTGCAAGACGTCCCAAAATATTTATATTTATTTATATTTTACATCCTTTTAAGGCCTCATTAGGCCCAATTATGGAGGCGCCATCGTAAATTTAATAGCAACGTAAAATAGTGTTCTCTATCAAATGCATATAGTGAAAAAGAAACAGGGCTAATCTAAACTGCTATTATAATTACGATGGCGCCTCTAAAATTGCGCCTATTCTGTACATACACATAAACAACTTTTGTTCTACAACTTATCCCAAATCTCTAATTATCCATTTTTTTAAAGTGGAATCAGTCTACCTACCTATGAACAAACTTTTTTTTTTACATACCTAACTAAGTAATATTTACACAGTATCTCCTCTGACGTCCAAGTCTCGCGGGTAGCGGCGCACGCGCTTTTTACTTACATTGAGTTAATTATTTTTAAGACCGGTCAAATAACTTTTTAAAATTTTGTACGGAATAAAATAAATTCGAATTTTCAGAAGTCGTAAAACAAAAGATGTTGGTTTTGTTGTACAGAATATGCCCTTTAAAGGATGCTAATTGATTATCAGTAACTCTATATACTTATTAAGCCGATTACAGAGGCGCTAGCGTAACTATATTACCTAAATAGCATAGTTCTGTTTCTTTTTCATTTTAGGCATTCGATAGAGAAAACGCATTTTACGTTGCTATTTAATTTACGCTGGCGCCTCTCTAATCGGGCTTATTATCATCATACTTCATAGTATAGTATTTATAATATTTATAATTTACAATATTTACATTTACATTTACAATTTACAATATTAATATTATAAATCCGAAAAGTTTGTTGGTTTGTTCCTTTTTCACGCAACAACGGAGCAACTGATTAACTTGATTTTTGGCATGGATATACGAGTAGTTCAAGGGCCGGAAAGTGACATACGCTACTTTTTATCCCGAAAAAGTAAGAGGTTCCTGTGAAATAGCACAAAAGTCAAAATACAACGCGGGTGGAGCCGCGGGCAAAAGCTAGTACATTCCATAAATCATAAACATTATTATCATCGTCATCCCCAGCTTTCTTTATCGCACTGATGGATATAAGATTATTATTTACTTGCAGTGGTATTCGTCTCGATCCCGTGCTTATCGTGACCTGCTAGCTTAGCATACAGCCACGAAAAAAACTTTGTCGACGTGTAAAAAGTAACAGATATATACCTCACCATAACTCTGTCTCGTGACAAGTTGATAGAATTATTTCGTGATTCGTATGGTAGCCCGGCTGCTGCCAACTTGAAGGAAAACATCGTAAGGAACCTTCATACGTCCGTATTAAGAAGTTTACTTTATTCTTACCTCTTCCTGAACTTCAGTCTCAGTAAAAAGCCCCTCTCTCTCCAAATCTAAGAGATATTCCATGAAACACTTGAATTTCTTTTTGTTATGACGAGGATCGCTCTGTCTTAACTCTGCTTTACGCTTTCTTATAATCTGAAAATTAATAGCAACAAAATACAAACTTAACCTAAAACTATAATACAATACTTCGTACAATTGGATCATCTGCAGACCCTTGAAGGTCTAAAGAACCAGTCAGCAGCGTGCCCGGCATGCTGGCAGCATTGCCACGCTGAATGGCAATGCTTATTCGTTGAGCCAAATAAACACAAGCATTTTGGTTTTAAAAGTCGTAGGAAAATGTATAATTGTGTATGACATAATTCATTCCCTAGTAAATGTTTGTACGAATGCTATTAAATATTTTGTACTTAAATTTCCGAAGACTCCGAGACACTTTTTCTACTCCGAGACAGGAGAAAAATTTTTAGGATCACTTTTGGTTTTCGAACGTCAAGACTGCAGCCACCTATTATGACATTTATGACACAAATCTTACCGAAGTGGTCAATCCGCGAAGAATTTTTCCAAGACCATCTTGAGTCTTCTTAAGACTGCTCCAATTGTAAAAAAATTCATTGTGCAGCCAAAACTTTTTTCCTCTCTCGACGAAACCGTCATAGAACTTGGTCCGAGCTGTTATGAACTGTTCTCTCCTTTCTAAGTCTTCTTGATCCATGATGCTGCCCATTGCAGTCGCTGCAAATAATTTCAAATATAATGAAGAATGTTAGTTTTAGCTTAATGCCCGCTGTTTCGGTCGCGTTATTTTAATACTCTATTTAAATCATACTCAATGGTCTTCTCTTTATATCTTTACAAAATTATATTATTTTTAAAATGCATGCATCAAAATTAAAATAAACCATTTTGTTTCCCTTTCCCATATGATATTTAAAAAATATAAAACAATTTAGATGATCAGTTTCATTTCAGTTACACAGCAGAAACCGTAGATTTTCCAGGATAACAATAGCGCACGTGTTATTCCATAATCCACTTCGAAGTTTTGTCTGATCTAAAATTGGTTTTGATAGGTTTGACTAAAGTGAAGAGTTTGTGAAATTAGGGCTGGTAGAGTCTGTAACTCTACCAGGCTACCTTGGAGACCACGAGAGATCTGATAACTTTATGATAATACGATCCATAGTAGGTATCTTGGCAACACAATGAAAAATTTTTTGGTGGAACTTACAGCAACAAGTGTCTAAAGTAGCGTGCTCGATGTAAGGACAGTGGTTGAACTTCCCTTTCCCAACCTCTGAATCTAGCTTCTGGACAAGTAACTTCGCCTGGCGGTTCACTTCTGGCAAGTAGCCGTTCAGCACCGATTGGTTGAAGGTGGGGATTAAGAGTTTGACGTGCTTCTTCCATGTTATTTCTGAAAATGTGATTTCAGCCATAACTGGACATAAGACATTCATCCATCGTCCATCAGTCATAGGACGTCCACTGCTGGACATGGGAGGCCTATGTCCTATACCCTATAACCCTGCAATAAGTCCGTTTGGAAGCGGCTTGCATCCACGCAGCGCGATCCTGCGGTCTTAATGAGTTCATCCGTCCACCTTGTGGATTAGCCATAAGACGTCATACAAAAAATGTAGCGTCGGCCAAATATATTTTTTTAAATATAGGTAGTAAAATGAAGAACATTTTTTTTTCAATTATATTAATTTTATTGGAAAGAGCAAACATTCCCATTATTTATGGAACATTAAGTATTTCATTCTGATGGCTCTCTCTGTGAGCTTCTCAGCAGCGCAGCCTAGATTCTAGAAATTCATAGTTCTAAGGTCAAAAAGGGTGGTACTAAGTCGAAGGTGGTACTGGGCCAGCGTCGCGGCGTCGTGAATATGGCTAGATCGCCCTTCGTGATAATTCGCTCAGAAACTAATTAAATTTTTCATTTCGTTCAAAAATAGTTATTTGTTAAACAAGAGTGCAAAGTTGATTTTTAACCGCGTGCTGACCGAGCAAGCGAAGTATTCTAAAATTGAATCACTCGCTGCATTAGAATTCTGAGCGTTAGCGAGGGAATCAAAAGAGCACAAGGTAAAAAATCTTTGCACTCTAGTGTAACACTTAACTTTTCATCCCCCTTCAGCGAGGATATGACTAAAGTCGTCAACTTACCACACTGTTGAAATACTTCTCGTGTGTTTGTTAACGGGAGAAAGCTCATTTGCGTACTATTATATTAACAGTTTCAGACAATTTTGTTCGTCTATACTAATACTAATATACTAATACTAATACTAATACTAATACTAATACTAATACTAATACTAATACTAATACTAATACTAATACTAATACTAATACTAATACTAATACTAATACTAATACTAATACTAATACTAATACTAATACTAATACTAATACTAATACTAATACTAATACTAATACTAATACTAATACTAATACTAATACTAATACTAATACTAATACTAATACTAATACTAATACTAATACTAATACTAATACTAATACTAATACTAATAATATATATAATATATATATATGCATTGCGATGTGGTGGCAGTTGACAGAGGCCTCACCCCGCTCTCCCTGGCGAAGGAGAACTGGCGCAGGCCATCGGTGCTCAGCACCGATGATCGCAGGGCGGTATGGAGGAGCAAGGAGCTGCACGGGCGGTTCTATCGGGCCCTAACAGGACCCGATGTGGACCTGCTCGCGTCGGTGGCCTGGCTGCGCTTCGGTGACCTCTTTGGGGAAACCGAAGGTTTTGCCTGTGCAATTGCGGACGAAGTTGTCTTGACGAACAACTACCGGAAGTATATCCTGAAGGACGGTACGGTCGACATTTGTCGGGCATGCCACCGTCCCGGAGAGTCACTCAGGCATATTACTTCCGGTTGTTCTCATCTTGCCAACGGCGAGTACTTGCACAGGCATAACCAAGTAGCCAGGATTATCCATCAGCAACTTGCTCTTCGATACGGCCTTGTCGAGTCTGAGGTGCCGTACTATAAGTACGCACCGGCGCCAGTTCTTGAAAATGGTCGTGCGTTGCTTTACTGGGACCGCTCTATCATCACGGACAGGACTATTGTCGCCAATAGGCCTGATATCGTGGTGGTCGACCGGTCCCAGCGCCGGGCAGTGCTCGTCGACGTCACCATCCCACATGACGAGAACCTCGTGAAGGCCGAGAAGGACAAGCTCAGCAAGTACCTTGACTTGGCTCACGAGGTTACCGCCATGTGGGATGTGGACTCTACGATCATTGTCCCGATAGTCGTTTCGGTAAACGGCTTAATAGCGAAGAGTCTCGACCACCATCTTAAGAGGCTCTCGCTAGACGGTTGGGTCAAGGGTCAGATACAGAAGGCGGTCGTCCTGGACACAGCGCGCATTGTCAGGAGGTTCCTCTCTCTGTAGACCCAACCACCGGTAGCTTGGGCCTCGCCCCGCTGCCGGCGGCACTCTAGGTTTAGGTTTTTTTATAGTATTTTATTTTTTATTATATAAATATTGTAAAAAAACTTAAATTTAAGACTATAAATAAATATGTATATAATATTATAAAGAGGAAAGATTTGTTTGTTTGTTTGTAATGAATAGGCTCCGAAACTACTGGACCGATTTCAAAAATTCTTTGGAAAGCTACATTATCCCCGAGTAACATAGGCTATATTATATTTAAAAAAAAATTAGGGATCCTTACTAAAACTCCAATAATGTAACATAAGGTGTAAAAAAACCCTGAAAAATTCGCGTCGCGTGCGCTGCGAAAACTATTGATGATGGAATAAAATAATGTACTACGACTTTATAGAACAAAATGTCGCGACAGCATATATCTAACTATTATAGTTAAGCCGTAATAACTGTTCTTTTATTCTTAAAAATTAATTGAAATACCGTCGCAGGAAAAGGATCTTAATTTGTATCTTGGTATTAATCCTTATCAAAATAAATTATTTCATATTCAAGACTGTTTCAATAGCTTTATGCAACTTTTTAAATTATTTAATTCAGACATTTTATTACAAAGATATTACGAGTTCAAAAATGTAAGTATTATAAAAGTTTCGTTTCGCCGCTCACTACGCTTGGCAATTCATGTACTTTGTACAATGTACATAATACAAAATTCACTTCGAGCAAATATCTATAGAGTCACAATCGTGAAAAAAGTGTCCGAGCCAAAATACTGCCCAAGCTACGTAGTGGGCAGGCTATTTAGTTAGTCGTAAGGCGATTCCAAGCCGACTACAACGCCGCGCGATGCCAAAGTGCTCGGTTACAGGCACTTATTAGGTGACATAACGTCGAGATTCGAGAAAACGGGTCATTGAGAATTGAGAAGGGTGCTTGGGCCATATCCACCACCAGTGCCAGGGCCCAGTGTGGGTTGGTGCAGATTGCCACACAATATTTTCCTTCGCCGAAAAGCCAATGATTTGAAATTCCGTACATAAGTTCCAAAGAAACTCATTGATACAGGATCGGGATTTGAACCCACCACCTCACGATTGTAGGGCAGGTGTTACTACCACTAGACCACCAAAGTTATATATCTCCGCCATTAGTGTGTCGATTTATGTTTTATTGGTAGTAAATAGGTATGCAGTGGCGTAGCGTGCCTTGGAGGAGCCCAGAATCAAACATAGTTGGGGAGCCCAAATCACACATTTCTCACAAAAGAAACAAATATGCTTGCATTAAATTGAAATAAATATATACCGCCTTACCGCAAAAGATTTAAACAATGTTTAGCCGTACAATTTGTACTGTTAAAACTTTAGTGGTAAGACGGTTATTTATAAGTTGTCACTTCCTCTTAGAAATTGAGCTAGCCAAACAATTCAAATGAAATATACACTTTTCTTGCCTTTTTTTCAGGAAATTGATAATTGATAATGAATAGAATATAATTACCTATATCAGCTAAGTAAGTCTAGCTGAAGACGATTTCAGTTGTTATAAAATTTCTGCCTCTTAGGACAACTTTTGGAAGAATGCTTAACCCGGGAAAAAAAGAGATGATTTTTTTCGGGAAGCACGAGATTAAGTGACATTGTGGATAACATTTTACTAGGTTTTGCTTACACACGTTAAGGCCCCTGTAGCCCGGGAGCCCCGTATTATTGACACGGCTGATACTGCGGTAGCTACGCCCCTACACATAGTATGTGAAACGAATTGTCGACCTTAAAGTTCTCGAATGTAGACAATGTATTGGCAAGTGTAGCGAAGGTCTTCACGTGAATCTAAGATCTGGTCGTGACGTCAGGAACACGTTGGATGCCAGCGCTTCGATTCCTTCCATCACAGCTCTTTGGGTTAGCAAGTTGAAGAGGCCTTAGGTAGGGCAGACAATTCGTAGAAGTAGAACTGATGTCCAATGTTTTTCAAAATTCTCGAGTGAAGACAAGATCAAGAAACTAACTTATATGGGTAGAATGTATAGACTGTGGGTCTGTAATATTTTAACGTCGCTTTCATTCTCATCATTGTCATTTTCTGAAATCAGGGCTATATAGGTATTATGTACAGCCACCCAACACATACGAACTCACTTTTATTTAGATATGCCAATACCTACTATCTCTTTTTCATAAACTTCGAACAGTTTAAGACTACGGAAACTCTCGCGATTTGGGTAGGTTTTAACTCATCATAATGGTTCATCCGGTATGTCTAGCATGTGTGTGGCGCATACCTACATTACGTGGTAAGTATATGTATAGCCAATCATACCCGGGCAAAGCCGGGACGGGCAGCTAGTATCTAATAAAATTCCTGGTCGCTTGAATCACTCAAATTTTTCACTTGTTTTTAAGTTTCTTATTTTAAAACTTTTAACAATACGACATGCATGATAACAAAATGGCGCGCGCAAAGCAAATTAAAAAAGTACAGCAAGAAGGTTCCGTGTCTGAGTTTTGAACAAATTAAAAAAGGCACCATGGAGGTAGAAGCAAAGAAGATATAATAATATTACGTAGAAGTAAATAGGTTTAAGAATGTTTTGTATTCACAAACTTGTGCACACGATGTTCTAAATTCAATTTTACTTTACCCTCTAGCGGATAAAAACGGCTTTTGCACTCAGATTACGAAGAGCAAACATACTCTTTCCGAGATGGGGAGATGAAAAATGTTTTTTTGTACCAACCACTGCTCGAAAACAGTCCTTCACCAGTCCACGGTTTGAAAAAGTTGTACAAGGGATCTCTTTCTACGCAAGAATTTAGCACAATATGTGCGTCTACGGGGTCCACTGCAACTGAAAAAAAAATCTTGACAATAAGTTGGTCTTGGTAGAGTTAACAAAGTTCAAGCATATTTATCTTTGTGAGAGCAAAATCTAAAAAATATCAAATGTTTGAACAAACGTTGTAGTTTATACAATAGTCAACGTTTGGTATCTAGTCTTGCGAGGTTGGTGCTCAGAACATTAACTAAAGCTGATTGTTGGTGTTTTACTAAGTGCCCCTGTATACGCCACCCGGTTAGGGTAACCGTCGGAGGAGTGTCGGTATCACGATGGCCGCTCTCCCTATCCTCTGCAGCCGTAGTTGCAGGGGCCCCGTTGTGGACCCGTTGCATCGGGACGATACGGGTGCTGTCCGGCGCCCAGTGCTGATTGGTCCCGGATGGTGGATGACGATGTGTCTGGTGTTTGACATATCGTCATTCTGGCCGGAGCCCAAGCTCCGTGGTCCCCACCCGAGATGGGCCAACGCTATCGGGTGCCGCGGAGGAGTGCGGAAGCGTGCTCGTAGCCCCGACAACAGGCGCAGTGGTGGAACAACTAGGGTTTTTGGTGGGTATACCGCACTGCGCGGACTCCTACATAACCACCCGCCTGCCCTCGAGGTGTGGCGGTATCTATAAAAGTTTTCCCTGGTAAAAAAAATTTGGCAACCAGAAAAGACGTGCTAAAATCTCGGATTTTAGAGTCCAGAATATATCATGTCATGGCGGCTACACATTAGTGGCGTGAATTCACGCGCGAATTCACGCCGCAAATTCGCGACACAAGTCGTGCCAGCCCACATTCACGGGATGATAATAGTAGTTCGTGAGACTCGCCGTGAAACGGAGACGGAAACTCGCGGTGAACGGTCGTTTGCATCCCACAGTGCGGAATTTCATTCAGAATGTAATGCTTTAAAAAGAGCATTTCAGTTTCGTTATTTCAACGTTCATGCACGACTCCATTTTAGCGCCTGCGCAAGGACTGCACAGCACTTGCTTGTACGCCTTTGTAATCAGAAGTAAATAACTGAAAACGGGCCGTAATGTAGAGATACGTACATACTGGTAACGCCGCGCGAAGGAGGCGCCCATTGTCGCGAGACAAAATACCGACCCCGATCGGGAAACAGCAGGCCAATCGCACTAAAAAAATACAGCAAAACCTCGATTGAACTTTAACCGAAATTCAACTTTTTGTCTATTTTCGTATCGCGCTAGTGATTTTGACAAAAGTTGAAACTCAACTTAGTCAGAGTTGGAACGTAACCGCTGTCAAACGAACGGCTGGTGTATGAAGTTTAGCGCGATACCGAATTCCTTAATGCTGAATCGAAACTTAACTACAATTGCAGCCGAACTTTAACTGAATTACAGACGGAACGCGGTTGTTTAAAATTAACGCGCAGGCGTGAACGCGCGTGAACTCCGCAAAACCGTCCACATTCTCGTTCACGTCTGTTCACAGAGCTTCACGGCACTAATGTGGAGCCGGCATCACATATCCGGACATGTCAACAGATTCTTCAAACCGCGGCGTACGGGCATGTGTGCGTGTGTCGCGGGACTCGCGGGCGGACCAGGTTTTTAATTTTTTAAATCCGGACTACAAATGAAGACCCATCCGAACACTCCCCGGATGCGCCTAACCTAGAATAAATACGAGGAAACCCGGACCCTACAACCGGCGTGAACATATGAACTTACTACAGACTAGGCCGGATGTTAGTAAGAGATGGCATTATTACCTAGGTACTATTGGAATGAATGAGGCAGAATATCATTATAAGCTCCGCCTAGGACGAGTTTGAAGTATGCTTGCCATATTGCTGAGAGGCCAATGTGACATTTTATCAGTAGCTCACGTGTCACTTGCGGCATAGCAGTTTATATGTGTTTTCTACGCTGACCATGAAAGCGTAGAAAACGCATGCTGTGATGTGAATGATCACATATGAACTGCTATGCCGCAAGTGACACGTGAACTACTGATCAAATGTCACATTGGCCTCTCAGCAATGTGGCAAAGTCATGAGACTTACGATTTTTTACTAGAGGGCATTTCTACCTTTTTTACCGACTTCCAAAAAGGAGGAGGTACTATGTTCGTCTGTATTTTTTTTATTGTAAACCGATTTACAAAAATCTTTTTTAGTTCGATAAAGTACTTACTTCCGAGGTGGTCCCATTTCAATTTTATCGAAATCACCTAAGCCGTTTTTGATAAATCAACTAAAATGTGCATGAATATCACATTGATTAGTGCAAATTATTCGAATTCTGTACCTACACTGTGGAAGTCGGCGTTGCGATTTTTTGCGAAAAATATTTATCATTATACTAAGACACTATTTATCTAAGGACCTGACTTACTGTAAATCTGATCCCCTGGCATCGGTATTGTAAGAGGCACGTTTCTCTGAAGCCCTTCCATAGCGTAGCTCTCCATCATCTTGTATAATTCTGAAATCAATAATATTTATTGAAAATTTCAAACACTATGAATAAAAACATTCCAACAAAAATCGAGCCCCTCTTGCTAAAACTAAATATGCGTGTCGCCGAATTGCCACCAATTGTTTCCTATTTTATTTAGTTAATCAATTCAAATCTTGAAAGATCTAGCCACGCCAAATATGTCCACGAGACATTTAATTATGTCTCGTGGATGATATTTAAATATTAGTTTTGTCTCGTCTAACGTGGACACTAAAAATATTAACTGGTGCTAACGACCACCACGTTTTAGTGGCGGTCGTTGGGAGTATACCACGAATTTGGTGCTGCGCACTGACTCTAGTCGTGTTTACAGACGCCATACAGTTTGATTCGGTCTAATGGCATCCACTTTAATGTTTTATCATTTAATATTACAGTTATGATGTTTATTTTAAGTGCTTTCCACACTAGATTTTTATCTCAAAGAGTTATCTTTGTGATAAGCATTTCAAAAATATGAAGCGAACGCAGGATTTGAACCTTGCCCCTTCGGATCACTAGCCCGACGCTCTAACCACTGAGCTAGCTCGCCTCCTACGCAAGCTTCAAATTTCTGAAGTGCTTACATTTCCCAACTTATAGCGTTGGTGGCGCCAGAAATTTGAGAAATTTGAAGCTTGCGTAGGAGGCGAGCTAGCTCAGTGGTTAGAGCGTCGGGCTAGTGATCCGAAGGGGCAAGGTTCAAATCCTGCGTTCGCCTCATATTTTTGAAATGCTTATCACAAAGATAACTCTTTGTAATATTACAGTACCTGCAGGATTGCTGTTGATGATCCTGAACGTGTGTCCAATGATAGGCCATGATCCGCCAGCATTGGGCGGGCGGTGCTGCCTCCTCGACCAAATAATATAACCTAACGTCACAGCGATGGCTATTGTGGCCAAAATCATACTGGTTTGTTTCTGTAGACGATAAGACGACAAATATATTCTAGGATACCATTGTATATCGGTAGGTAGGTAACTTTTACTAGGGGGTCAATACTGTAATAACTGATAAGTCAGTAACACCAAATAAAAAAAAACATCGACTAAATACTTAAGACAAAATGTGCAAGATGATTACAATAATAAGTGACATGTCCCTCGTCCAGAGACTTAATGTTTATTCTGTATTAAAGGGGTTGGACATTTTTGTATGGAAGCTGGCATATATGCAATTATGCACCCACCGGCATTATGTTTTTTTATTGGTTTCCGCGCATAATTAAAGTAGTATATATGAGTAGGGGACACTTATACAAACAAAAATAGATGTTCAGTAGGCTGAGTGTATGTATGGAATAGCTGTTTTTTTTTAGTTTTGACAAAAGTCGTAGAACAAAAATTGTTAGTTTTGATGTACAGAACAAGCCCCTAAAAGTGTGCTAATTGACTAGAAATAACCCTGTATATTACTGACATCGTGCGTGGAAACTTTGAAATAAAAATCATAATGGCGGCGGGTGGATATGCTACAAATGTTCAAACCCGTTTATTTAAGTATGTACAGGTACTAGCTTTTCCTCGCGGCTTCGCCCGCATGATACTTTAGTTTTTGTGCTATACCATAGGAACCTTTTATTTTTCCGGGATATAAAGTAATGTATGATATTGTACTCTCCAAACTTTGTACTATATTCTTGCCAAAAATCTAGTCAGTTCGTCGCTGGATAAATATCACACGAACAAAAGCTAGTTCAATACAATACTGTTACGCGGTAGGCGCGCACGTTATTACGTGTAGGTATGTGGCAACTATGACATAAGCTGTGATTTCGGGTCGGCCTTTGTTTACCTTTATCTATTGTCTTCGTGTTTTTTTTTTGGTGTTGATCACACTATAACAATAGGGTTTTCTAGAAACTTACACTTTTTTTCTTTGTCAATCACAATGGCACCGAATATTCTAGAGATTTCTAGGGAACTTTTATTCCGATATAAATAGAGCGATGGTTTTAGTTCGTCTCAGTTACCGTGTATTGTATCGTAGCGAAAGCATCTCGTGTTCATGTGCAGTGACTAGTTTGTGTGAATATCAGTGCCAGCATGAAGTGTTTGTGCGAATCATTTGTGTTTTGTGAAGTGTCGTGTGCAATAAAGTGAAAAGTGAATAATCGGCGTTTTAACTGATTATCCAAGAACCGATCTCGTAACAATACAATACAATAAAATAGATATTTACAAGGACAGTGCTCATGCGAGTAATATAAAATACTTAATAGTGAAACGCGGCCGAATATCGAGAAAAAAATAAAGTTGGGTTGAGATCATCAAAGAAGGACCGCATTGAAACTGTTCGGTATAATCCATAATACGCTAAAATCTAGCATTAAGTCTGTCTAGAGAATCTGATGAGAGTTTATTAACGAATTTCGTGAGACTTTCGGGATTTTTGCGGAACCATTGGTATATACGAAATTGCGCACGCCTGGCTCGCACTTGTCCGCACGGGACTCTATTACTATACCTTGTAAAAAATAGCTTGATACGCGAGACATTGACATACGCGAAATGACTCGCGCACATTAAGTACCATAATTTTTATAGTCAAAATTTTCGGTACACAATGTTGTACTTCATGCTCGTGAATCTCGACCATGTCAATATGTCTCGCGTATCAAGCTATTTTTTACAAGGTATAAGACTCCAATATCAGTTCGTCTGTCTGTCACCAGGCTGTATCTCGTGAACGGCCATAGCTAGAACGTTGAAATTGTCACAGATGACGTATTTCTGTTGCCGATATGACAACAAAATACTAAAAATAGAAAAAATATATAAAATATATCAATATACCATACAGCAAACCTGATTTTTTGCCGTGTTTCATTCAATATTAATAACGGTGGTAGGCTTGAAATATTCACGGAATATTTAGTTGAACATTCATTTAAAAAATAAATATGTTTATTAAGGGGGGTACGGAAGCCTTTTTGCGCGAGTTCGACTCGCAATTGGCCGATTATTTAAACGTCTTTTCATAACTATTAGATAACAATTTAATTCCCGGTATCGTGGGATGTCTACGGAACCCTCGATAGGCGAGGCTGCGGCTCGCACTTTCTCAATTTTAGGGTTTCGCTTGAAATATTCACAGAATATTTTAGTTGTACATGAAAAGAGATTAAAAAAAAAATTAAATGATTACCTTTTAGGGCTCGGTATGAAAACCTTCGTGTGCGAGCCCGGCTCGCACTTGGCTTTTTTTAAATATCCCTTCGTGAATACTGGGCAAAACTTGTAATGTTGCAACTACTTCTACTCCAACTAAAATGATAAACTCAAAGAGGAAGATGATGTAGGTATTAGTCAATGGTATATATTGTGTTTCCCAAACTTTGACGAGCCATAGTCCGGTAAATTTAATACCTACGGGCTGTTCGTGACTCACTAAGTACTGTACTGTACCAGCCTTTTTAATAGTCCACTGTAAGACGTAGGCCTACCCACGAAGGGTGATTGGGCCATATCCACCACGCTGGCCTAGTGCGGGTTGGTACGCCATCGAATTTCTCCTACGGACGTATGCAGGTTGCCTCACGATGTTTTCCTTCACCGAAAAGCCAGTGGTGTGACTCACTAAGTATCATAGTTAACTTTAAGCTGCTTAAATTACAGATTTATTGTTATTACTCTATTTAAAATAACTTTAAAATCAGCGTATTTGATAATAATAAACAAAAAATCACACGTGACTTTCCAATAACAATAATAAGTATTGTACTTTGGTTTTTCATAAATTAGGAGCTATTTTTTTTTCGTTTTTTACCGACTTCCAAAACGGAGGTACTATGTTCGTCTGTATGTATTTATTTAGTATCCGTCCATTTCACAAACTTTTTTTGATAACTGGCATGTGATAACCAACGTTTGACAAACCCACGAGTAGCTGAAATGATCATTACACAACAAATATTTAACAAATTGGTTATATCTCAAAATAAATACAGCCTTGGCCAAGAGTACCTATTAGGCACCTTTAAAAATCAAAATGCATGTTTACTACTTGACCAATAACTGAGTGTTCTTTCTTAAGGTCTTTGGCTCTTTGTAAGGTCATAAAACACCTGGTGACCGAAAACAAAGGATTCGCTTTTCTTTCGGTCTTATCAGTCAATGTTTGGTCACTTGTGTTCTGGGCTCTAACAAGTAAACCAGCTTTCATTTCTGTTGATGTGATTAAATTGACACCTAATTGTGTTAAAAATGCCAAAAAAGAGTGAAATAAGTTTAGAAAATAGAGTAAAAATACAGGGTGCCTAATACTTTTGGCCAAGGCTACGTGACAAACTTAGATTCGTATTTTTTGATAAACAATTCTTTTAACTTTTAAATTTTGCTAACTAATAAATGTTTGGTAAAAAACCAACACTTGACTATTTTATAAAGTGTTGTTTGACAAGCAATTCAATTTATATTTAAAATACTTAACAAATGTTTAAAAATACATGCCGCTGCTGTGGATTTTTCCGAAAACAAATTACCTACCTAAACCAAAAAAGGTTTATACACGTAATACAGGGTAAAGTAAATCATACACCAAATTCTATTTCTCTTCTTTTTAATTATTTCAATTCTAAAAAGTTATAACAATATTGTTTTTCAAAAAATAGTTTTTGATGTGCTAGGTTACTTACGACCACAACGCACGAGCCGAGAGAGCGAAGCGAGCATCTGTTCACTAGTTTATGGCCGATATGCAAACTTTTGTATGACAACGTTTGATTTGGTAGAATTACTTTATCGTAATTAAATAATTAATGTGCCGCGTTAGCAGCCAGCGAAGTGCCAGAAACAAATTTCACACCTAATTTACAAAACGATTTTGTAAATTAGGTGTGAAACAAAAAGTAGGTTAGATATACTGAGCGCCACACAATGATGAGCAGATGAGATGTTAGCCGCAGATGACACTTCGCCGTGATTGGCTAATTATTGCGAATGTGTGCACAATTCAGACGCCGCATGTGGTAGTGCGTAGGGAGCGCGCGGGAGGCATGAGGTTGGCGGGCAAGTGTATCCCGGCGTCTCGTTTCTCTGGCTCCCGTGAATGCCTATATTTCAGCTTTTGCGCAGAGCTCTGCGCATAACTTTCCATCCAACCAACGGACAGAACCAAATCGGTCCCTGTTTACTAGTTTATTTACATTAAACTACTGGTCTACTCGTAAATTATGGACTTAAACTTTCAAAATATTTGTTGTAAAATTTTATTTTGGTAAATGTTGATTTACAAAGAGGACAATATCTGAAATGAAAAATGTACAATAACAAAATATCATTCGAAATATTGTCTAAGTGTAATGTTTGCCTTATAATTGGTTACAAAATGATAGTTTCTAAAATAAAACATTTGTGGATTTAAGATATTTTAAAATAAGTAATATACGACACGTTGTTTGCACTTTTTCGTGTATATTCATCGAGATTTTCGCCATTTGTGAACTGATTTAATTAAAAAAAACTTTTTTAGTTCGAAAGGGTTGAAAGGTTCGAAAAATCTTTTTTAGGTCAAAATTTAAATTTTATCGAAATCAGTTGAGTCGTTTTTGATAAATCATCAATAATCATACATGGATTTTTTCGAAAAATATTTTTTATTATAAATCTCTGCTTCGGTTTAATTTCATGGCCCGCCACCACCACCCACCATTTGGAAAACGCTGTTAAATGTTAGCCTTGCCTCTTGTTCTCTAGTTAAATATTATGTTTTTTCATTAATCTTGATAAATTGCGATTTTGAACAATCAAACAAATTTGAATGGTCCAGCCAAAGTAAATAAAACTAAATTAAAGGAAATGATTGTCTTTTTTTCATTTAAAATAAATTAGCGTGCGTAACGCTTTACAATATTTAACCAGCTGCAACTAAACTATGTTTTTAGGGTTCCATACCTCAAAAGGAAAAAACGGTACCCTTATAGGATTACTTTGCTGTCCGTCTGTCCGAATGTCAAGACCTTTTATCTCAAGAACGCGCAAATTTAACGAGTTGAAATTTAAACCATATACGTATATCTATAGTCTTTTACAGTTGTAAAAAAATCCAACTTCTCAGTTACCATTGAAAGAAGTTGAGCCGTTTGTGTCGTAAAAAATCGCATATTTTGACACTCAAGGAAATCAAAACTTACAGGGTACTTCCAGTTTATCTAGAACTATGAAATTTGGCAAGAAGCAGTATCTTAGAGTACCTATACATATAGGAATAAATCTGAGAACTGCATATTTTAAATTTAATCACAAAAAATAAGATAAGATAAGATAACTTTATTGATATTCATGGAACCTAATATTACAAAAAATAATATTATATAATATAGATTCATGAACATGCTCGTCCAGTTAAACATATTTTTACATTTTTCTTAATAATGATACCTACTAGATGCATAAATGCAGTGTCATCCAATAATACCACAAAATAATATTAAATTCATTGACAAAATATACTTATTGTTAATATGTAAAATCTACCAAAAAAATATTACAAAATACAAATTGCAGGCTGTATAGAGGCTAATAGGGCCTTAATACAAAAAATATAGGCCCAAAATTCAAAGTGAGTAAATCGTATCATGTGGGGTATCATTATGAAAGAGCTTTATTAGCTCATGCTAAAACACAATGTGTCATTTTCGATTAATGACGAGAAAAGTAGAAAAAAAAACTCAATTCGATGATTTTTTAAATATATTTAAATAAAAAGTTCATAACAAAATCTTACATTTTTAATTTTATTTTTTTATTTGGGCACCCAAATTCGGTAAAAGGCCTCCTCCATACTGTGCCATGAATTTCGATTTAGGGCATGTCTAGTCCAGGTCGGGCCCGCTACTTCCACTACGTCATCGGACCATCTTCTGGGGCGTCCGACTGGGCGCGCGCTCTCTCTCGGGTACCGTGGATGATGCGTTCGCTCCATCTGTTGTCCGTAGTTCGCGCAGCGTGTCCCGCCCATTTCCATTTCAATTCACAGAGCATTTTTTTGCATCCATGATTTTGGTCTTCTGTCTTATTTCAAAATTTTTTACTCTTTCTTTTAACTTGAGTCCTAGATTATTTACCCTATAGAAATTTCAACATTTTTATAATTTTGTGAAATCTCCAGGGTTTGAACGGAACACTCGGTGTGAGAGCCTGACTCGCACTTGCCCGGTTTTTTATTTATTTTATGTTATAATATTAATATTAACTTTTAGCGATCGTGTGGATTTTAGCCACTTTCATAAAACTTGTGACAAATAAATAAGGGAATGCTTTGAATATGTAAACAGGGAAAAACATCCTCGTTTGAGGATCGTTTAACGCTTTCGGCCGCGTACGCAACCAATGTTCTCAACTAGTTGCCTACGAGGATTTTTTTCCTCTTCGTACGCAACTAGTTGCAATGGAAGAATATCTTTTTCCGTATACGAAACTAACGACTTTTTTACATACACTACCTACGTGCGATAAACTAAAAACGGTGGTTCGTTTATCCCTCGTGGCACCACTGAATTTAGGAATACGAAATAACAGTTTGTAAAAATATATATTCTTTAGGCTCGGCGCAGACGGGCCACTGACCACAGCCACCGGAGGCGGCTGCGCGCTACCGTTACATCTGTATGTATGGCAGACACTAGAGTAGCGAGTGGCCGCCACCGTGTGCGGCGCGTCCATACAAAATATATGAAAAAGTATGCTAAGTGTCTGTCGCTGGCCACCAGTGGCTGTGGTCGGTGGCCCGTTTGCGCCGAGCCTTAAATTTAAAATATGATAGATGTCAAAGTGACAGCTGTCAAACTCGAAATTGGTTTGTCTCCGTAATTTTAGACGATTATCAACTTCACACAAGTGAGACAGCTCATCTAAATCTACTAACGGATGACAGCTAACAAACTTAAAAGTACATTGTTTCCGTAACTGTTTATTATAAAAATCTAGACCAATACTGTCTTATATGGTCCTTTAATCTTAATTCTACCATTCCATCTTAATTTCTACTTTGTGTCATTGCCATTATTGCCATATTTTACTATGGAGATTGATAGATGTCATCTGAAATGTAAATGTAGTCGAGTTCTTTATCTTTTGTGAAGACAGTAATGGTTTAGAATCAACAGTTACGGAGATATTCTACTTTGGAGTTTAACAGCTGTCATCGAAAATGTATTGAGGTATGTGGGGGTCACTACTCTACCCCATGCTAGTAATTAAGGGTTAGCTATAATAGAGTTTCTAATATCTACATAGTTACTGTAGTAAAAATGGTTTTTGGCAGTTGGTTACAAATAAAACAAGATGCTTCGTTTCACATTTATTTCTTATACCTACAGTCCAAGGTATATAGTAGAAAAACATTAAAAATCGAATTTTAAGTACAAACAATAAATACAGATCGAAGTCAGTCAGATCAAATAATACTACACATTGAAAAGATACATACACTTAAATATTTTGTTAATAAAGATTAGAAGGCATGGCACATTGTAAGATTCAAATAATTATGAGAAAAATTATGAGATGATATATTATGAAAAATGTCATAAATCAGACAAAAAATTATTTCAAATAAAGTATTTTTAAATACGATATTGAATAATTTTAAACACTTGCAAATGCAAGTTTGTGCGTATTACACATATATAAAACTTTAAAAAATGATATGAGTGGTCACGCGAAAAAATATCCGAACGTCTTGGTACGTCTGTTTTTTAGGGTTCCGTACCTCAAAACAAAAACGGAACCCTTATAGGATTACTTTGTTGTCCGTCTGTCCCTGTGTCAAGACTCTTTATCTCAGGAACGCGTAAAGATATCGAGTTCAAATTTGAACTATATACGTATATATATATATGGATATCCGTAGTCTCTTGCAGTTGAGTAAAAGAAAAACTTCTCAGTTATCGTATATAAAAGTAAGAGCCATTTATGTCGTAAAAACAGCTTATTTCGACACTCACAAAAATCAAAACCTACAGGGTACTTCCCGTTGACATAGAACTATGAAACTTGGCGAGAAGCATTGTCTCAGAGTACACATATGGGAATAAATCTGAAAACTGTACATTTTTATTTAAATCACAAAAAAATAGGGCCTAGATTCACAAAATATGGGTTCAAAATTCAAAGCGAGTTAATCGTATCATATAAAAGAGCTTCATTAGCATATGCTGAAACAGGTTTTTTATTATTTCAACAATGTGTTATTGTCGATGTATGACGAAAACAGTGAAAAATCTTCGCTATTTTGTGAAATTTTCTGGATTTGTACGGAATCCTCGGTGCGCGAGCCTGACTCGCACTTGTCCGTTTTTTTAAAACTCTCTGGTGAACTTATTAATTTTTTTTATATTATTTTAGTAATGGTATTAGAGTCTTTAAATTTAGATTTAAAACGTGTTTTTATTTAAATTTAAACGTTCCAGACCAATTTTCGCATGACCACAATATTTTTACATTGTCATAAATTGATAATCATACCGCTTACACCTATATTATTTATTATACAATTTATAAAGTTATACAAAATTGCACTATTACAAGGCACTTGAATAAAACCGATAAATAAGATATAATATAACTATTCTTTTTGACTAATCATTCAATTTTTCATTATAAAACATACTAAAAAGTAAGAAAAATTTAAATTTTCTTACAGGGTTACATTTTTATGATTTTTCATTTTTATTTATAAAAAAACGCTTTCCCTATCAGTCCTATATATAAATAAATACTATTAATAAACTAAAGCTTAAATATTTCGTCAGGATAGTACAACCGGAAACTTAACTAAGGTAAAAATTATTAAAATATGGTAACACTATGTTATAAAACATGACTTTTTTCATGCTTTTTCTAACTCTCTTTGTTACTCTCTTACTCGTGTTATATTCTCATGCTAGCTATCTCACTCAATCATTTGTAAATTATATTTAAAGTAGCTAACATAATAAATTATAAGTACACGTATTATTTATATATAAATAAAATTATATGTATCAAACATTTGTTTACTATAAAATTACTCACATTTTGTAGTATTTTTGTTTTAAGCAGGTATATTTATTTACTAAAGTGGATAAAAAACCGAAAATAACAGTTTTTCGATATCTTCTCTTAAATAAAAAACATAAACCTTTTGTTTAATATCTGTACTGTATCAGCCTTTTTAATAGTCCTCTGCAGGACTTAGGCCTACCCACGAAGGGTGAATTGGGCCATATCCACCACGCTGGCCCAGTGAGGGTTGGTGGATTCACATACGCCTTCGAATTTCTTCTACGGACGTATGCAGGTTGTCTCACGATGTTTTCCTTCACCGAAAAGCCAGTGGTGTGAAATTCCGTACATAAATTCCAAAGAACTCATTGGTACGGGACCGGGGACTCGAACCCACGACCTCACGATTGTAAGGCGGGTGTCACTACCTCTTGACCACCACGGCTATCTTGACCACCACGGCTATCTTGACCACCACGGCTATAAAGTGTTTTTAAGTAGGTATCTTTATTTACTAAACTGGATAAAAACCCTAAAATAACAGTTTTTCGATATCTTCTCTTTAAAAAAAATAAAACATAAACCTTTTGTTTAACATATCGTCATATATTATTGTATTGCTAAGTGTTATAGAGTTTTCAGAAATTCAATGTCAATAAAATAAATAAATAAATATTAGGGGACATGTTGCACACGGTCTCTGACCCTAAACTAAGCAAAGCTTGTGATATGGCTGCCAGATCTGATATACTACATAAACATATTTTTAAATACATACTTATATAGATAGTACCTAAATAACACCCCACAGAGCAAACACTAATGTTCATCACATAAATACTTGCTTTGGGTGGGGATCGAACCCACGCCTCTTTGATCCAGAAGTCAGGGTCCCTAACCACTGAGCCATCAAGGCAGTCAAACTTGTAAATGTGTGAGTGAGATAGCTATGGCAGTTTGAGAAGTCGTTTTAATAATAATTAATAAAATCAAGCCTCTTCACATCATTCGGCAAAATTTGGATCGAACTTCACTTCCAAGTAAGTTCGTTTGATCATAAAATTTTGTTAATATCGTAGTGTTACCATATTAAAGTAGCAAGTTATATTAAACTTTACAACGGAAGAGTTTAAACGCTTTGGTAAATTGAGGGTAGCAGCACAGTTGACGGTCACTGCAAGGAAATTATAATAATTGTGATATTTTTAAAATAAAAATTATGAGAAAAATTTGCATGTATGTCACTTATAATACTTTACATTAGGTAAATGATTTGTTCATCTCATTAGGTTTTTAAGGGAATTGCTGAACATAGGCCTACTCTCAAACAGCAATCATCTTACATCCACCACGCACAGCCAGTTGAGGGTCAGTAAATTTACATACGCAATAGAATTTCTTCTCTAGACGTACATATACAAGTTTACCCCAACATGTTTTCCTTAACTGAGAAGATTAAATACTTATTCAACATTAAAAGCTTAGCCGTAGGATGTCCACAGCGAGACATAGGTCTCTCCAATAGACTGTAGAATCCATAGGACCGAACGTTGGTGGCTCGCACCCTTTGAGTTCCAGTCTACCTTGGGAGTCCATCCATCAGCCATAGGACGTCCACTACTGGACATAGGCCTCCCCTAAACATCTAAGAGGATCAATATGACGCCTTGCGAGTGGAGGTTGCCATTAAGTTGCTTTTAAAATAAATAAAATATCGTGTGACATTTATAATTAAAAAAAAATCAATGCAAAAATTCGTAGTATAAAGGCTTCATCAAATATCTGTAATGAATTTAGTATAATCTAATGACATATATTGTTATCTAATGTTATATTATATTGTTAATCTAATGTTATATTTTAATGTTTATGTATCTGAAAATAAAATAATCTTGTTTTGTTGATTTTTTGAGGTCCTATGCTGAGCTTGATATGCGGTCTCTATTCGAGAACTAGTTAGTGATACTGACCACAAATCTGTTGACCCGCGGCGCGGCCGACTTGGACACTGACGTCTGCGTCACGTTCATACTCTCGAACTTCTGGCGCAAGCTGCAACAACATACCACATTCATTTACCATGGAACACAAAAAACAGGTGAAAATATTATGTATAACTAGTTTTTACCCGCGGCTTCGCCCGCATGATATTTAGATTTATAGCCTATGTGTTATTCTGATATATAAGCTATATTATTGCAAAGTTTCATCTCAATCCGTTCAGTAGTTTTTGCGTGAAAGAGTAACAAACATCCATCCATCCACACAAACTTTCGCGTTTATAATATTACTAGTTTTTACTCGCGGCTTCGCCCGCATTCGCAATATATCATTATAATTTATAGCCTATGTGTTATTCTGATATATAAGCTATATTATTGAAAAGTTTCATCTCAATCCGTTCAGTAGTTTTTGCGTGAAAGAGTAACAAACATCCATCCATCCTCACAAACTTTCACGTTTATAATATTAGTAGGATATAGTAGGATAGGATTTACAATACACTTCTTACAAACCCTCCCCCCCATGTTTTTTCATCTTTTTTCCTGTACCTATACCAGCCTTTTTTAATAGTCCACTGCAGGACGTAGGCCTACCCACAAAGGGTGATTGGGCCATATCCACCACGCTGGCCCAGTGCGGGTTGGTGGATTCACATACGCCTTCGAATTTCTTCTACGGAAGTACGCAGGTTGCCTCGCGATGTTTTCCTTCACCAAAAAGCCAGTGGTGTGAAATTCCGTACATAAATTCCAAAGAACTCATTGGTACGGGACCGGGGATTTGAACCCACGACCTCACGATTGTGAGGCGGGTGTCACTACCTCTTGACCATCACGGCTAACTTTTCTAGGGTGTCCCTTATATGAACAAAAAAATTTTTTTACAGATATCGAAACGCATACCCCCTAATTTTGTTTTATACACAAAATAATATTACAAGACAAAATTTCAGCTTCCTAGGTGCATATTAACCCGTGCCGACAAGACCGCAAAGATTACGTGAATTAGGTCCTTTTGGACACTAGACTGATGAGACTAGATTATCATAAAAATGTGTGGATAATAATTAATCATGGATAAAATTGTAAAGCAATTGCGTATATAAAGCGTAGTTATTATATAAAACATTATTCTTCAGGTTATTTTTTTTTTTCAAGGTATCTTTACCACAGTCTGGATACACTCTCTTGAGTTCAACGCAACACAACGCAACAAAAATTGTTTTTTTATTGCTTTGGCAGTGATTATGTCATGGAAATCTTTAATTAATGTAAAAGCTTGTTTTATTGTGTTATTTACTGCATTAAAACTATAAATCTTTATTTTAAATGCCGTGAATACCTATTTATATTCCCAGGAAGAATACCAAGACCACGAAAACATAATTTTACTTATGTCAGAGACAAATCGCTCAAGGATTTGTCTGAAATTTATAAATAATTAATGGATATGTATCGCATTAAATAAACTAGGTAGGTAAATTAAGAAATGTAAAGTATAAAACGCATCCTCACCTCATAAGGGCACGGCGTTTTCTTTCTTTGAGGGTAGTATCTCTTACCAAAGTCATGTAAGCTTTCTCTCTGTGAGTTTGCGAGGATATTAAGTTTCGACATAGACAAATCAGCATAAAAGAGATATAACCGATATTTCTACTGATAAACACTCAATACCTGACTGAATTTCTTTAGGGCAGCTTTAGAAATAGATTTGTCAATAGTTTCGTACAGTTGCGATATTTTCAAAAATCATAAATCTTGATTCGATTCTTTTGCTGTCTATATCCAAGTTAGTATATTCTAGCCAAGAATTCACAAGAATTATCACGACAAAAATACTATCGGGAATAAGAAAACACTGTCAGTTCTTTTTCTAGGCCCTGTTCTTAAAAAGCTCAAAGCTCCATTAAACCGTCCTTTGTATCAGAAGCTGACGTACTTATGGCAACGCATTATTTGTATCTCACTATTTGATTGATATTGTAGAAAGAGTTTATCTTCCTCTATTTTCATGATTTTAGGGCATAAGCGTGTGCGGTATCGATAAATTATCCAATTCCTTTTAAAAATCCTCTCGCGTTAATTATAAAATCATTCTGCGTTTTTTGCAAATTTGTGTACTCTCGCCAAACTTGATAAAGGAACATGTTTGTAGCTATTTCACAAAGCTTGATACATCTCTAGTACTTTTTAGGTATCCTATCTTTTCTTCAGAACGTAATATACTCCCGAATTACTAAATTCTCACTTTCACTGTCAGTGAATTTAATTTCGCTCATATTATAGAATAGAACTGCGAGAACTTGACGATTGGGCGGCAATTTTGCACCTGTTATTGGATAATTTATCTCACCAAGATGTTTTTTTTTATTATTTATTTAACAAGTCTATTGACGCCTTGAAAAAATAATACAATCTAAAGTAATCACTCGATAATACGGGAATAACTGACAAATAGAGCACCGACGCGCGGCGCAAGCACCGCAACTTGTATGAAGAAACTTTGAAGGAATGTCGGCACGGGTTGCAGTTGTCCAAATGAACTAAAAATTTATTTTTATCTGTTTTATGGTCAAGAGAACAAAATTATAGGTAGGTATGCGTTAAAAAACAAGAACTTCGAAAAATAAGGGACACCCTAAACTTTTCATTATCTTTTTTCATCCATCCATCAGCCGAAAGACGTCCACTGCTGGACATAGGCCTCCCCTATGGATCTCCAATATGACAGGTTGGAAGCGGCTTGCATCCAGCGCGATCCTACGGTCTTAATGAGGTCATCCGTCCACCTTGTGGGTGGACGTCCTACGCTGCGCTTGCCGGTACGTGGTCTCCACTCGAGAACTTTTCTACCCCACCGGTCCTCAGCCCTCCGCGCTATGTGCCCTACCCATTGCCATTTCAACTTGCTAATCCGTTGGGCTATATCTTTTTTCAGTACCCTAAAATTTATTTTCCTGGTGTATGGAGGGGTTACATTGGGCGGTATGTATGCGTGTATACGGGGGGTTATGAAGGGGTGTAAGGAGCGTGTTGTAAATGTTGAATGTTACCTTTTAGCAGTTTCGAGCTGGGATTCTCCATCTTCGTCCTGTTGCTCCCCCCTCTCGATGACGATGGTGGAGGGGGAGCGCTGTGGCTCCGAGTCGGACCACTTCTCGAATCGGTCGCGGAAGCTCTTGGTGCGGGCTAGTTGTTGCGCCTGTAATCATATATAGGAACTGTACTGTACCAGCCTTTTTAATAGTCCACTGCAGGACGTAGGCCTACCCGCGAAGGGTGATTGGGCCATATCCACCACGCTGGCCCAGTGCAGGTTGGAGGATTCACATTACGCCATCGAATTTCTTCTACGAACGCATGCAGGTCTCACGATGTTTTCCTTCACCGAAAAGCCAGTGGTGTTAAATTCCGTACATACATTCCAAAGAACTCATTGGTGCGGAACCGGAGTTTGAACCCACGAACTCACGATTGCAAGGCGGGTGTCACTACCTCTAGGCCACCACGGCTAGCACCATAATAATATGTAAAAGAATAATAAAGTGCGCGTGCGCCAGTCGACGGGAGCGCGCGTATTCCCTGACGAAGGAGTACTAATTACTCCGAAACCGGTCAGGTTCCCAGCGGTCCGGCCGCGATATTATACGTGAGTAAAAACCGGTGTTTTCTTTAGTATAATGAATTCTTACGCGAGTTTAATGAAGTAAAAGAATAATATTTTTAGCCATCAATGGCAAAACCGACTTCCATCGTGTACAAAATTCGAATAGTTAGCTCGAATTAAAGAACATATACAATTTTTTATTATTGCTGATTTTTTAAGAACGGCTCAGCCGACTTCGATATTATTATTCGCAAAAAATAGCATGGCCGACTTCAACCAAGTACAGAATTCGCGAATATTTCGCACGGATCGATGTAACATTTTTCACATTATTGTTGATTTATCAAAAATGACTCGGCCGATTTCGATAAAATGTAAATGGGACCAACTTCGAAGTATACTCTTTCCAATAAAAATAATAATTATCGAAATCGGACCGCTATGTAAAAAGTTATGCGTGGTTACAAAAAAATAAAACAAATATACGCGTCGAATTGAGTACCTCCGTTTCGTCGGTCAAAAATATAAATGAGACCTCGGGATTATACCCTTTTAAACTAAAACATAAATTATTTCGATTCGCAATCGGCGAAAATATCGACAAACATACAAAAAATACATACAAACGAACATAGAGCCTCTTCCTATTTGGAAGTCGTACCATACCATACTATACAGTAAATACCATCCATCGCCTCCCATTAATAAAAGGCAGAGAACTCTATAGAGTTGTTATAACAAGCTCCCAAAAGGGATTCAAGAGATGACCAATGATGCAGTCTTCTTCAGTGGAGTGAGGTCTCTCCTCCTCAATGAAACAATTTATACCATGAAAAATTTTTTAGACAATAAAACATATTAATCCTGCACCTATTTTTCTGTTTCTATTTACTTGTAACGCTATTTCTGACATGTTATAGCGGAAATGATTTTTCCGTTATTTTAAATGGTTATTTTTGATATGTAACTGCTATTGTGTTTTTTAGTTGTTTTAAACTGTTATTATTGACATGTAACTGCTATTGTGTTTTTTAGTTGTTTTAAACTGTTATTTTTGACGATGCTATTGCAGATATTTCTATTACAGTATTTCTGACATTTTTTTTTGTAATGTGCCGAATTTTAATTAATTTATTGTAATATCATGGCTAATAATTCAATTCAATTGAGTACATAATTAATAATTGTTATTTTGACGATTCGTAGGGTGTTGCTCATTGTATATTTTTGTATATGAATGTATGTAATTATCCCTACTGAAAATAAATGATTATCTATCTATCTATGTGTCATCCATCAGCCGTAGAATGTCCATGGCTGAACATAGGCCCCCCGATTGGAAACGGCTTGCACCCAGAGCTCTCCTGCGGTCTTATTTAGCCAACCTCATCGGTGGACGTACTATTTTCGAGCTTCAAGGACCTACAATTCACTGAAAACTGACTTCATTTCAATGAAGATACAAAACACACCTGTTTAAGAGCTTCATCTCTCTCCCTGGCCTCGAAGTAAGCCCTCCTGCGCTCATCTTCACTGTCCTCTTCCTCTTCCTCCGAGTATTCCTCTTCGGAGGTCGTGTCGCCCGTGTGGGTGCGCTCGCCGGGGGGCGGGGGCGTGAACCGCTTTAGGGGCTTCGGACCTGGGGGCAACATGGAAATAAGATTAGAATGAAGCCCCAAACACATTTATTAAAAATACGATTGGAATTACGCCTCAAACACATTTGTTGGAAATGCGATTGGAATTACGCCCCAAACACATTTGTTGGAAATACGATTGGAATTACGCCCCAAACACATTTGTTGGAAATACGATTGGAATTACACCCCTAACACATTTGTTGGAAATAAGATTGGAATTACGTCCCAAACACATTTATTGGAAATACGATTGTAATTAAGCCCCAAACCAGTTTAATGGAAATAAGTTTGAATTTAAACCCCAAGCGCGTTTAATGGAAATAAGACTGAATAGCCCAAGGGCCATATTTTCAGTATTATTAAAAAAAAAAACAATGTTTATTTTGATAACACATTTATATAATCTTGATAAACATTGTTTTTTCGCGATTTCGAGAGTGGTCCCGAAAAGTTGACCTAATGGAAGGGGATGCATTTCTAAAATATATTTTTCGTCATACATCCAGAGAGGGAGATTTAAGGCGCTAGAGACTTGTGTTTATGTGTAGTTTCATAAATGGCGCAACCACAAGTCCCCAGCTTGAAAGGTCACAATAGTGAAACTTGTAATACTGGTAACCTAGCTTGCAATACGTCAGGCTGATGCTGCTGATGCTCCATCTATCGGAAGACGGAGATTATCCGAGAAGTGTAGTTCGGAAGAAGATGGTTTGGGGCGCTATGGACAAGTGTGGTGACTTGTAACGAATATCTTAAATGGCGCAACCATATGGCCCCAGCTTGAAAGGTAACAATAGCGAAACTTGTAAGACTGTAACCCTACCTTGCAGTTCGTCAGGCTGTTGTTGCTGATGTTCCATCTGTCGGAAGACGGAGATCATTCGGGACGCTGTTTGCCGGGTGGCGGCTAGGCCAGTGTCCGGCGCGGGGTCTTCGTTGCGGACCACTCCGGGGTCGCGATATACTTCGGGGGAAGGAGACTTGGGGCGCTGCGGACAAAATTATACAATATTCATTTTGAAATAACAACTCATGTAAATGATGCTTTCCATGTTTTCCATCAGGCTAGTTGGAAACATAATGTAGCCCTATTCTGAACAAAAACAAAATCACGGTACAGGTATTAACGGTAGCAAATTCAAAATTCTGGTGTTTGATTGGATCAAAGTATGAGCATTGCCATTCGTCGAGGTAATGCTGCCAAAATGCTGGGCACGCTGCGAATTGAGAGTGGGATTTGAATTGCCTTTAGGCTTTGAAGGGACTGTGGACGATTCAATAGCTTTACTAGGAGTTTAAGCATGTATGTTTTTTCACGTGGCGTTTTAATTTCATTCCGTGAAATTTTTAGTTATACATGTGTATAAAACATCCCGGAGACTAATACAATAAATTATAATACACGTACCTGTGTTTGCCTGGGCGGGGTCATGCGGAACTGCTTGCGCTTGGTCTCGGGGCGGTAGGTGTCGGGGCGGTAGGTATCGAAGGCAGGTATGTATGAATGTATGTGTGTAGTGTATACCTGGGTTTGCCTGGGCGGGGTCATGCGGAACTGCTTGCGCTTGGTCTCGGGGCGGTAGGTGTCGGGGCGGTAGGTATCGAAGGCAGGTTTGTATGAATGTATGTGTGTAGTGTATACCTGTGTTTGCCTGGGCGGGGTCATACGGAACTGCTTGCGCTTGGTCTCGGGGCGGTAGGTCTCGAAGGCAGGTTTGTATGAATGTATGTGTGTAGTGTATACCTGTGTTTGCCTGGGCGGGGTCATACGAAACTGCTTGCGCTTGGTCTCGGGGCGGTAGGTCTCGAAGGCAGGTTTGTATGAATGTATGTGTGTAGTGTATACCTGTGTTTGCCTGGGCGGGGTCATGCGGAACTGCTTGCGCTTGGTCTCGGGGCGGTAGGTCTCGAAGGCAGGTTTGTATGAATGTATGTGTGTAGTGTATACCTGTGTTTGCCTTGGGCGGGGTGATACGGAACTGCTTGCGCTTGGTCTCGGGGCGGTAGGTCTCGAAGGCAGGTTTGTATGAATGTATGTGTGTAGTGTATACCTGTGTTTGCCTGGGCGGGGTGATACGGAACTGCTTGCGCTTGGTCTCGGGGCGGTAGGTCTCGAAGGCAGGTTTGTATGAATGTATGTGTGTAGTGTATACCTGTGTTTGCCTGGGCGGGGTCATGCGGAACTGCTTGCGCTTGGTCTCGGGGCGGTAGGTCTCGAAGGCAGGTTTGTATGAATGTATGTGTGTAGTGTATACCTGTGTTTGCCTGGGCGGGGTCATGCGGAACTGCTTGCGCTTGGTCTCGGGGCGGTAGGTCTCGAAGGCAGGTTTGTATGAATGTATGTGTGTAGTGTATACCTGTGTTTGCCTGGGCGGGGTCATGCGGAACTGCTTGCGCTTGGTCTCGGGGCGGTAGGTCTCGAAGGCAGGTTTGTATGAATGTATGTGTGTAGTGTATACCTGTGTTTGCCTGGGCGGGGTCATGCGGAACTGCTTGCGCTTGGTCTCGGGGCGGTAGGTCTCGAAGGCAGGTTTGTATGAATGTATGTGTGTAGTGTATACCTGTGTTTGCCTGGGCGGGGTCATGCGGAACTGCTTGCGCTTGGTCTCGGGGCGGTAGGTCTCGAAGGCAGGTTTGTATGAATGTATGTGTGTAGTGTATACCTGTGTTTGCCTGGGCGGGGTCATGCGGAACTGCTTGCGCTTGGTCTCGGGGCGGTAGGTCTCGAAGGCAGGTTTGTATGAATGTATGTGTGTAGTGTATACCTGTGTTTGCCTGGGCGGGGTCATGCGGAACTGCTTGCGCTTGGTCTCGGGGCGGTAGGTCTCGAAGGCAGGTTTGTATGAATGTATGTGTGTAGTGTATACCTGTGTTTGCCTGGGCGGGGTCATGCGGAACTGCTTGCGCTTGGTCTCGGGGCGGTAGGTCTCGAAGGCAGGTTTGTATGAATGTATGTGTGTAGTGTATACCTGTGTTTGCCTGGGCGGGGTCATGCGGAACTGCTTGCGCTTGGTCTCGGGGCGGTAGGTCTCGAAGAACTTGAACCTGTCCGAAATGTCGGCAGTTTCAATATGAACTTCTTCCACTTTGTCGGCCGCACGGACCACGTCTTTGGGGATGAACGGCTGAAAATATAAGATTAAATTAAATAATTATTTTTCGCCAAAAATGGCATAACCCACTTCAATCATAGACAAAATTCCAATAGTTCGCTAGAATTGACGTTTGAATTTTTTAAATTATTGTTGATTTTCATAAACGATTCGGCCGATTTCGATAAAATTCAAATGAAGTCAAAAACCAGTGAAGATTGATCTATGAAAGAAAAAAAGAGTCATCGAAATCGGCTAATTATTAGCGGGGTAATCGTATAACATACATACAAAGAAAACATACGGTCGAACTATTACCTATTGAGAAGCTCTTTTTTGAAGTCTGTTAAAAACAAGTTGAAATTGTACAAAATTAAAAAAAAATATTTCAGGCCATTGACCCATAAAATTAATTAAAATACATACAATTTTCACAATTGTCAAAAATTCCAAAATCAATGAGAATGTCAAAACAAACAATATTTATTAAATGAAGATTATTTTAGTATCTTCTCTTCGGCATCGGTACAGAGACATGTCTATTACAACAATGCCGAAGAAAAGTACAGTCCACCCTCCCCGCTATCATCATCAGGATGGCGTTGGAGCTGGCCCGCACCCCGCGCACCAGGGACGCGCTCCGCTTGCGCATGCACGTGTGAAAGCAATCCGTGCGCGCGTCCGCGAACATGCCAGAGGCGCTACAGATTCGGGGCAGCCCCAGCACCATTCTGAATGCGTTATTGTACAGGACGCGGAGGTCGCTGTATTTTCTCTTTGTATAGTTAGCCCACAGGCTGCACGTGTAGAGGGATGTACAGTAAGCTCTAAACAGAGTAATCTTGACCTCCACCGAGCAGCGTGCGAACCTGCGGGCTATCATGTTCGCTCTTATCGACAGCGCCCTCCGCTCCCGCTCAACGTCATCGTCGTCATTCAAGTCAAAATACTCACAATTTGAAGCCGTGGTGTAATAGAGGTAATGACAATCGTGATCTCAAAGCCCAGTCCTGTACCAATGAGTTTCTTTGGAACTTATGAACTGAATTTCACACTACTGGCGTAGTGTGAAATTCAGTTCAGTAAAGGGAAACATCGTAAGACAACCTGAATACGTTCGTAGAAGTAATTCGATGGCGCATGTGAATCCACCAACCCGCGCTGAGCCGGCGTGGTGGATATGGCTCAATCACCCTACGTGGGTATGCCTACGTCCTGCAGTTGAGTATTAAAAGGGCTGATACAGTACTCACAATTTCCTTCCGTTTGGGCACTTCATTGGGCGGCGGGGAGAGCGGGCCCGCGGTCTTGGCGTTCGCGTCCAGCTCCAGGAATATCGAACGGGACTTCTTCGCGATACCTGCAGGAAATGTAAATGTAATAAACCTAATCTAGGTTTTAAGACAATATGTTAACGAGAAATCTATCAAAGAGCAGAGCATTCATCGCGGATGCAGGACTCGAACCTTGCGTCTTCGGAACACTAGCTCGACGCTCTGCCCAACTGAGCTAATACGCTGTACTGCCTCCACACCGAATTTGTAAAGTAAAATACACTTGGTAAAGTACACATACTACAAGTAGTATACAAAATGGACCTTGCCTGATTAGGCGTACAAATATAATAAATCATTTTAATTGTTTAACTGGTAAGCGCAGCGTAGGGCACTCATTTACAAGATAGACGAATGATCTCATTAAAACGGCAGGATCGCGCTGGATGCAAGCCGCTATCAACCTGTCTCACTGGAGATCCATAGGGGGAAACTTATGTCCAGCAGTGGACTTCTATGACTGATGGATAGGTGTTTTAAACACACTGAATAGAATAATTTAAGAATTTTTAAAAATTTAAAGGACATTTTACACACAGCCTCTGGCCCTAAACTAAGCAAAGCTTGTGAAATGGTTGCCAGAGACTGATTTTACTACATATATGTATATTTTTAAATACATACTTATACATACGAGTAAAATATCTAAATAACATCCAGGCACAGAGCAAATACCTATGTTCACCATATAAATACTTGCCTTGAGTGGCAATCGAACCCACGCCTCTTTGATCCCATTGTAAGGGTCAATAACCACTAAGCCACGGAAGCTCTCAAAGTTGAGATTCTATTTGATGGTGATGTTAGCCCAAAGGTCTTCGAAAAAGATTCAAATTGGCAGCAGAATACAGACAAAACTGGAAATCTCTAGAAGAAGACTTTTGGCCAACAATGAGACAATACAGGCTTAGAAACAAATACATACTGACTGCCTCGGTGGCTCAGTGGTTGGTGACCCTAGCTTCTGGGTCAAAGAGGCGTGGGTTCGATCCCACTCAGGGCAAGTATTTATGTGATGAACATAGGTGTTTGCTCTGTGAAAATTACTATCTATATAAGTATGTATTTAAAAATATGTATATGTAGTATATCAGTCTCTGGCAGCCATATTACAAGCTTTGCTTAGTTTGGGGTCAGAGACCGTGTGTAAGATGTCCCAAAATATTATTTATTTTATTATTATTTATACCTTCGTTAAAGAGCGCCTGATCATCGATGTCCCTGTTCTTAGGAGGTTGGTTCTCATCGTTAAAAGCTCCGCTTTCAAACCGTTCTTTGATGGCGCGCGATTTTTCCGTGTCCAAATCTAGCTCTTTGGCGATCTTCTCTGCTGACGTTATACCTAGAAATATTTAAAACGCTCATTTAGAAAAGTATTCAGGCTCAAGTTTCCCTAAAATATATCAAGTCAAAATATAAGTTTATGAAACATAATTCACTGCAGAAGTCACTAATCCTGATACTTTTAATTAATTCTACACCAATCAACTACGCCATTTAACGATAAATAAAAAACCTTGTTCCTTTACCTTGTTCGCTTTGTAGGACGGATTGTTCGTACATCTCCTTGATTTTAGCTTGTTTGCCCTGAAACAAAACAATATTCATCGATCAATTTCTAATCTAATAATTTTATTTACAAATAGAGATGAGAACTTCTTCCGGTTTTGCTTATGATGCCGTTTAAAGCGGGTGCTCTCGGTAGGCGCGCGAAATTCAATTATTTTTCACAAGCACTGATTCTATCTTACCATGAAGACCCTTCTGGCTATATCTTGTATTTCTTACATGAGGCGAGGTGTGACTCAAGGCGATCCACTATCTCCTTCAATATTTAGTATGCACGTCAAATTCACCTTTATTTTTCTATTAGTCCTTCTTACTTACTATAAAGCGCTTGCTGCCTATGATCTTTAAAATTAATGTCCAAGGAAAAGGTCAGCTCCGGATGATTCCGGGTGATCCATCATCTTCTAAATTTAATATGTACGCTAAATTCACATCATATGAATTCACTTACCATGAAGAGCCTACTGCGTATGTTCTGAATCTCCTGCTTCCTCTCCCGATGTCTTTCAGAGCCAGCCGGGCCGCGCTCAAAGCGTCCGACGATCTCGCTCATGTTGCAGAAGGGCACCGGCGCCTCGCGCGGACCCGTGTGCTTGTACGAGTTCTTTAGGACTGAATCCTCGTCTGAAACGGGAAATACGACTGATACAGTTAAACATTGGTGGATATTGTGAGCAGGATTATTATTTCTTGTTCAATGTAGGGCAAAGGGTATGTTCACAAAATGTATGAAGGCTGGTATAATAATAATCAAAAATCTACCCACAATGCGTTACATCTCGGGAAAGTACATCTTTTTCTGAGTCTAACTAACATCAGTTAAGATAAAAAAAACAGCCCGCCGATTTTTTTTAAATTATAGTTAATTTTTTAGGATATATAAATAAATTTGACAGAATAAGTAGATTATTTCTGGCAACTCTGATTAAGCAACCTTGAAAAATCTAAAAAAAAGCATTTTTACTAATTGAACCCAATTCTTAATGTTTTTTTTTAAATATTGCTCTAACTGGATGCACCAACAATTAGGTTAATTAACAATTAGGAGGTATTTATTTATCTAGTAATTTTAGTGAGCGATTAGTCCCATAGTATACAATAATAATGTGTTCAAATCGCAAAAGTTTAAAAACAACAAGTATTTACCGTGACCACTACCAATATCATTTTCAGGAGAGGCGTAAGGGCAGGGCGTAAAATAAATAACACAACGGAAGTAACATAAAAGGGCGCCGCAAGAGCCCCTAGCCACCCGCCGAAGGCGTACTTTTGCGCGGAGTGCAAATTCAAGATGGAATAGAATATTAAAATAAAAGAGACGTCCACAAATGGTATATTATTCACTGAAAAATCTTTATTTATCTCGTAATTTTAGTGCGCGAATAGCCCCGTAGTATATAATAATAACGGTAAATACTGACCTTCCTCATCCTCAGGCTCGCTGGAGCTGGGTTCAGCAGCCACTCCGTTCAGATATTCGTCCGATACTCCAATATCCATTCCCTTCGCCTTGAACCTGCGGCAATACAAACAAATTAACTATTTAGCACTTTGTTTTTCAACTGGTTGTGCACAGATGTTGTTACCACTCACATGTAGGGTAGCTTTCTATTGGTGAAGGATTTTATGATAACATCTCAGTAGTTTTAGCTATTGGTAACAATCAAAAATAAAAAATGTAAGCTTATAACATCTATTTCTAATCTTCTTCTTTTCGAGTCAGCGATTCGATCATAAAATTTATATTTTGTTATACTCGTATGCTGTTCGACCAGTAAGAGGCCACGGAGACTGCGGCGGTGTTGGCCTCGTGGAGATCTTCTTGTGTGCAGGTGTTAGGGCACAGTGGGCATTGTAGTAGATGCTCCATCGTCTGTTGAGTGGCGCCAATTATTTCCCAATTATTATTTCTAATACTTTGCTACTATTGTAGTGTTAATATCACTTTCAGTACTGATTTACGACACAGAGTGTTTTTGTTAAACGACGAATACATTTTAGCATATCATGTGGTACCTACACATAATTATGACCGATTTTTACAATGAGAATAACCTTGAATTTGCGATATAAGTCAGGGTTATACAGGGTTATTTCTAATCAATTAGCATCCTTTTAGGGGCTTATTATATAGATCAAAACTAACAACTTTTGTTCTGCGACTTTTGTCAAAATCAAAATAAAATATTGGTATTCCTTAGAAACATATCGTTCGCCCGCGACCAAATGTATGAAACAGCTGGTTTTTTTTGAGTTTGGACAGTCGCAGAACAAAAGTTGTTAGTTTTGATGTACAGAATAGGCCCCTAAAAGGATACTAATTGATTAGAAATAACCCTATATAGTAAATTTTTAGTTAGTACTAGTTTTTACCCGCGGCTTCGCCCGCATGATATTTTGATTTTTGACACAATATTCTGATGTATAAGCTATATTATTGCAAAGTTTGATCTCAATCCGTTCAGTAGTTTTTGCGTGAAAGAGTAACAAACATCCATCCATCCTCACAAACTTTCGCGTTTATAATATTAGTAGGATACAAAACAAGTTTATCATCTTTCGACAAAATGTAAAAATCTAATAATTCTGCGCAACGGTCGATACATTTGGGCTATATTAATATAAGAAACAAGAAATAGTCTTACTAAATGTATCTAGTAAGTAATCAATTTATTTACTAAGAAAAATGTCGTTCTTTACTTACCATTTACACTTTACGGATTGAGCGTTACATCGTACTAATATTATAAACGCGAAAGTTTGTGAGGATAGATGTATGGATGGATGTATGGATGTTTGTTACTCTTTCACGCAAAAACTACTGAACTGATTGAGATGAAACTTTGCAATAATATAGCTTATATATCAGAATAACACATAGGCTATAAATTATAATGATATATTGCGTATGCGGGCGAAGCCGCGGGTAAAAACTAGTTTTGTATAAGGAAAAGAAATAAAATATAGAGCTTTCCGGCTTTGGATAGTGAAATATCGTTAGAATTACTAACGATATTTCACTATCCAAAGCCGGAAAAAAGTATAAATAGTTATCTTAAATATATTATACACACATACGTAATTTCTCCATACTAAGTGTACAAACAAACATATCTCAATACCTAAAGATATGCGAATCTATCCTATCCTACTAATATTATAAACGCGAAAGTTTGTGAGGATGGATGGATGTATGGATGTTTGTTACTCTTTCACGCAAAAACTACTGAACAGATTGAGATGAAACTTTGCAATAATATAGCTTATATATCAGAATAACACATAGGCTATAAATTATAATGATATTGCGTCAAAAATCAATATATAATGCGGGCGAAGCCGCAGGTAAAAACTAGTTGTATATAAATATACCCAAATTTCGGACAGGTAAAGAAAAATATTTGACGAAAACGGGACAAGACAACCGACTTCACTACAGAAAAATGTAATTCATAAACATTTTTGTCTTGGGCATGATGGCACAACATACCAATTCATCTAAATCAAAAATCACCTCCTTATTAGAGCTTTTTAAAAATTACTTAAACAAGCCCTAGTAGTATTTTATCTGTGCTCTAGTTAAACTTTAACCACCCGGTTCTAGTGCAAATATACTGAAAAATAAAATTTAATACACAAATGCCTACCTAAATATACAAAGTAAAACTTACCTATACATATTTTCAATCTAAAAACGCACTAAAAATATTCACGGCACTTCCTTCTATCGAACTCAATACTGGATTAAAAAATTAAACCCATCTCACTATACTTCTATAAAAATTAGCTACAAAAATACCCCAACCAATCCAAAAACTATAACACCTTTATTGCGAAAGAATTAAGGTTGAATTCAGTAAACAAATATCGTTACAAAATGATTCAGAACACATGGTGGCATAGGTCTGAAAAAACGCTTCACGATTCTGAATTGATCGTATCGATCGCTGTTGATACATTGCGTGTTAGTGGCTTAATTTTTAAAAAGTCAAGTTTGAAAGCTCTATGTAGCGAGCGATGTATAAAGTGTATTGATTTTTGGTCGTGGTTCTGTGGTGGAAAGTTCTCAAGGGATTCGAAAATAGACGAATTCGACGCCTCTGTGAATGACGCAAGTAGTTGTGGGAGGACTGGATGATTTTGATACTTGGTTTTTACTATCATATTTTTATGACGAGACGAGTTTTTAGCAAATATTCGGTAAAATATTTTTTCTAAATCACATGTTCAGAGTGTCAAATGCTGCAGAGTTATTTTACTGTTCTTTATTTGGTGTAATGTTGATAAAAAAGCAGTTCACTATGTTATAGATTACTTTGTGTACAGTCTATTGTAATTACGAACCATTTACGATAGATGAAATAGTTTATTTCATAGAAAATAATCTTACAAAGAATACAGTAGCTTAGATATACCATATATCACCCTTTGTGGGTAGGCCTACGTCTTGTAGTGGACTATTAAAAAAAGCTGGTACAGATATACCATAAACTCCAAATTGTCATAATTGTTTTTAGCGAGACAAATTAATATTTTTAACGACCGTCTGCGTAATCCAATAAAGTACAAGCCACCAAATAAAAAGCTATAAAAATATTCAGTAAGTTGCCAAATAATCTAAAAGATATCGAAAGAGAAAACTGTTTCATGAAACAACTAAAAATAATCCTTTTATCGAAATGCTATTACACATTAGACGATTTTTTTACCGATAATCTAGAGAACATAATAATAAATCGTTCCAATACAAATAATAAAATTGCAATACCCTTATAGGGTCATATGTATCACCATACAAAATATATTAACTAACAACCGCATGTGGGTTTCATATGTTGCAATAAATGATTTGACTTTGACTTTAAAATATCCTTACTTAATAATCATACTTACTAATATTACAAATCTGAAAAGTTTGTTGGTTTGTTCCTCTTTCACGCAGCAATGGATCAACGGATGGACTTGATTTTTGGCATGGGTATAGTTCAAGGGCCGGAAAATGACATAGGCTACTTTTTATCCCGAAAAAATTAAAGGTTCCTGTGGGATAGCACAAAAGTCAAAATACCGCGCGGGCGGAGCCGCGGGCAAAAGCTAGTAATATTGTAATTTCGAAAGTGTCCAAAAGTTTGTTCCTCTTTCACGCAGCAACGGAGGAACGTATTGACTTGATTTTTGGCAAGGCCATAGTTTGAAAGACGGAATGTGACATAGGCTACTTTATCCCGGAAAAAGGTTCCTATGGGATAGCACAGATAACCTGTCAAATCACCCTTCGTGGGTAGGCCTACGTCCTGCAGTGGACTATTAAAAAGGCTGGTACAGTACAGCACAGATAATATTATGCGGGCGAAGCCGCGGGCAAAAGCTAGTGTAAAATATTGTGGGCGACCTTAAGTTAATTCTTAAGAAAATTGTATCTACAGGGTTACAGGCTAAGTCGACCTATTCCCGTTAAGCGTGTATAGTTTACTACGTCTCTGACTGATTTAACTATGAAACACCATATCCTAAATCTCAGTTTTCGAGATATTTGAATTCAAATGCTTTTTATAAAGGTTAATTTTACGGACAATATTGGGTAAGAAGATCATAAAACATTATTTTTCATGTAAAAATCAAATAAAAATAATAATACGACTTACACGTTCCAAAATATCTGAGCTGATGGCCGAAAATTGGGAATTTTATAAATACCAATTTCTAATGTCAGTTTTCTTTTTCAATTTAGGATAGTGTATTTCATAGTCAAATTAGTCAGAAACAAAGTAAACTACATACCCTAAACGGGAATAGGCCGACTTACCCTGTAACCCTGTAAAGGTAGGTACTGATAAGTGCAACGATTTTCTCATTAATAGTTTAAAATGTCCTATCAAAAAGATAGTCCGACAGCAATGCGAAGATATAGTTTTGCTACCTGTTTGTTTGTTTATAGCTAAAACGAAAGGATCAAGATCATGCCATCCTCCTATAGAAAACGAGATAGACCATCTAACAGCAATCAGCCGTGTAACATTGAACTATGAATCTTTGCTAATACGACTTAAAATAGCTTGACAAAATCCATGCGACCTTTAAAAAAGAAAGATGAAAGAGCACATTAATTTGGACCAATGTTGGTTATCTAAATACACTTGTCTTGTGCGACTCGTTGGATTGTAATGGAGTGTTTTCTAAATAGATTACCTTTTTATTGTGGTATTTGTGTGGGGTGGAGATAAAACAAAATTTTGTAGCTATATTAACCCGTATTGTATTCGCTTTGAATACAATACGTCCCCAGATAGAGGATAATAATTTACAGGGTTTTAGGTATTAAAAGCAAAACTTTTTAAGGGGCGGGTCTAGTATATCTAGAGTCTAGATTCTAGACAAACAACTTTTATACTACGTCTTTTGAAAATATGCAAAAATTTTTCGCTTCTCCATACATTTTGCCCCGCGCTGATGAACTTATTGTCTCAGAGCAAATAAAAAAAATCAAGAGAGAACGTCGTTGAACAGTCAAGGCTTTTTATACATGTGTGAGTGCGTCGCTGTTGCACCGCCATAGTTTGACTGACAAGACAAGGCGTAGTTTCGTTGTACGTGGACGTGTGTGTGTGTGTACACAGCGAGGCGTAGTTTTGATAAGGGTTTTGCGTTTATTACCTATGGCCCTGTATATTTTATTTAAGCTTATTTAGTTAACGTATCCACGTTTGAAAGATTCTGAAAGCTGAATTCCATCCGTCCATCTATCTATCAGCCGAATGGCATCCACTGCTGGACATAGACCTCCAGTACAGATTTCCACTAAGGCCAGTTGGAAGAGGCCTGTATCCAGCGCGTTCCTGCGATCTTTATTATATCGTCAGTCCACCTAATCGGTGGACGTCTTAAGCTGCGCTTGTTAGCCGTGATATCCATTCAAGAACTCCATCGGCCATCTGTTGTGCGAACTGTGTGCTCTGCCCACTGCCATTTTAACTTGCTAATTCACTGGGCTATATGTGAAACTTTGGTTCGTCTGCGGATCTCATTTCTGACTTGATCTCGCAGAGGTCTGAGCTTATTGGGGTCTTACCTTGGGAACGATTAAAATTGAACAACCCTGAAAACTAAGCTAATAACGAACATTGAATGTAAAACACGCTACATTATTCCAAGCAAGGGGTAGAATGTAGTATTTTACGACACAAAAATGTATATGTTGTTTTTAAACTTTCGCGATTTGAACACATTATTATTATATACTACGGGACTAATCGCGCACTAAAAGTCTACCCGTGACCACGGTCGATGCAACTCGGCCGAAACGTCGGGATGAGGAGGTATTTATTTATCTCGTAATTTTAGTGCGCGATTAGTCCCGTAGTATATAATAACAAAAATGTATATTTCAGTAAGAAAATTCGTTTTTCAGTCAGCTTATCACTTTCTTTGCATGACTTGACAGTATATTATACATAATCAGTACATCATTACTTGACAGTAAATATATTTCACTCACAGAACTTGCTCAACGTTTGGCACGGTCAGTCTTCTGATGGGTGATCGCCCCGGACCACAGGTGGTATTTAGAACTGAGTTGAGACCTCGTATTAACAATGGTAACCGGCAATAGTACAACCAGTTTAAATAGATTTGGCGAGTCTAGTAAGGAGCGTTCTCCTCTATCAGGTTGACTTATCTGGACAGTGCGCGTCCACCCCGATACGAGATTATAAATGAATTAGGCTCTCAATTGGCAAGTATGACAAAGATCGCATAACTTTTTCTGTGGTGGTTGGTGCCTAATGCGCTCGGATATTTCGAAATTCGATACACGGTGCAGGTTTTAGGACTGCACACCAGCGTCCTGGGCAAAATTGCGTCGCTAAACGCGAGCGGAGCGAGCGCGAAATTTTTCGATAGTTACTGTTATTATCTTTCTCGTATTTTGATTCAATATAAGACGTGAGCAAATAGAACCGTTTAAAATATGTTCATCATTAATTTGGCTAAGCGCAAGTGCAGCGGGCGCGACTATGTGTGTTGGCGTTTTCTCATTAAAAACAAATTTTAGGCAGTGGCATATAAAGAATTCACACTAGTTTAATTGAACGCAAGCGCAGCGAGCGATAATATTTACGCTCCACGTGAAGAGAGGCGTGCGGCGCTAAAGACCACATTTTAACTTTTGAGCCGAGGCAAGCAAGAAAAATCACCTTGGATTGATAGAGCGCGAGCGTAACGAGCGAGAAATTGTTTCTGTTTTTGTTCAATTGATGTTTTATTTTAATACCTTCGATCCATATGAAAGGCCCTGCAGCGCGTGACAGAGGGCGCCTGCGGAGAGCGCTTTTCTTACCCGCGCCCCTGGACGATCTCTCAACCGCGCCCTACTAACCCAGCCAACAATAGTGGTTGGTGCAAGCCTGACCAATATAAACAGACACTCACTTGGCAAGCTTGGCAAGGAGCGCTTGGCTCTTTTCCTTGTGGTGTTGTTGCGGCGGCGGCGTGGGTTCCTCCTTGCCCGCGCGCTCGAACACTTCGAACCGGGACTTCACGTCCAGGGACGATAGCTCTTCCAAGCCTAGGGCGGGTTTGTCGGATGCTGGATACGAGAAAAGAAATAACAATTATCTTTCAACTAAAATGGCAATTTCAATCCACGATTGATGACCTACCCTACAAAAAAAAAAACAAAATTGACTTACAATGGGCCGACAAAAACATGTAGTCTAATTCAGAACATCTTCCTTTTAAGAAAGCGGTTCAAAATTTATAGTAAATAAATAAAAAGCATACGCCAGTATTCATTTATTTATATTCAATATATAATATAATATAGTACCGCATACACGAATTACATTATTGACAATGATAATTATTGTTAATGAATTATATGAAACTAGCAACCCGCCCCGGTTTTGCACAGGTTTATTATGCATATAAACATTCCTCTTGAATCACTCTATCTATTAAAAAACCGCATCAAAATCCGTTGCGTAGTTTTAAAGATATAAGCATAAGCATGCATAGGGACAGGCAGACAGTGATTAATTTAAAAATAAATAAATATGTAAGTCAAACATTTAAATTAACTATGTCAAAAAATAATATTATACCTTGTAAAATATATAGGCATTATGCACACATGCGCAATAATTAGCGAATCACGGCGAAGTGTCATCTGCGGCTAACTTCCCATCTTTCAATTCGTGTGGCGCTCAGTATACGGTATACGCGAGACATTGACATACTCGTAATGACTCACGCACATCAAGTACCATATTTTTATAATCAAAATGTTCGGTACACATAATGTTGTACTGCATGCTCGTGCATCTTGACCATGAAGTACAGCATTGTGTACCGAACATTCTGACTGTAAAAAATATGGTACTTGATTTGCGTGAGTTATTACGCGTATGTCAATGTCAATGTCTCGCACATCAAGCTACATTTTACAAGGTATAACAAAAATAAGAAAGGAATTACAAATGAATAAAAAAAATGTACAAATGTCAATGAAGAAGAAAAGCGTAGCCAAAAGATTTTAGCGAAACACAATTATTTTATTTGACTTAATGATTGAATTAGATCAATGCTTGATGAAAAGTAATATTACCTCTGACGACATCTGGCGGTAACTCCACGGGGTTGTTCTCGCAGATGATCATTTGGTGCTTTTTGGGTGCAGCTGGAACAAAAACGAATAAACTACTGTAGTGTGTTAATTCAATAGTATATTTTTCTTCGGAATAGGTTAGCGTTTAGAAGTTAAGAAGTTCTAATAATTTCACATTAAGTGACTAACTGGTTTAAAGCAGTTCTCACAGATGGCGCTTCCAACAATGTAAGTAATTGGTAAAAATGATAAAACATTTTCACTAATTCGACGTTTTCGCAGGCCGCGTTTTAGCTTAATTTGGACAAAGCACCTGGGCCGGAATCCCAGAGAGATGCAGGTTCAAATCCTGCGAACGCGTCAATTTTTGAAATGTTTATCACAAAAAGAAAGTTTCTATACACCTAGTGTGTGAAGCACGATAAAAATCATTTCATAGGTTAGCGTTTGACAATATCTTGATGGATTTGAAGCAGAAATACGGTAGTAGCACGCTTGCATAAAAGGCCCTGTTTACTCTCGATTTGATTTGAGGCTACATATGTTGTACTTAGACGAATAGACAAAAGCAAAATACCACATCCTTGGTATCCGTAGTAAAAACGGCCAAGTGCGAGTTGTCCTCGGCACAAAGGATTCCCTACCGTATTGGAACACCTTTAGCCTCAATTCTATTGCCGTTATTAATAGCGAGCAAAAAGCTCCTAAATATCCCGTTTGTTATATTCCCATATAACAAACCCGCCACAAATATTTATGTTATTCTGTTCTTTTCTGTTCATTTTAGTATTTGTTGTTGAAGCGGCAACAGAAATGCACCATCTGTGAAAATTTCAGCAGTCTAGCCATCACGGATCATGAAATGCAGCGTGGTGACAGACAGACAGATGGACATCGGAGTCTTAGTAATGAGGTCCAGTTTTTACACCTTGGGTACGGAACCCTAAAAAGCTTTGTGCCCCAATAAAAAGATAGTTTCATACATTGTCAGAGATCCTCAGACAAACCAAAGTTACCAACAAATGAGTAGATCAGAAGATTAGCAAGTTAAATAAAATAAATAAATATTAGGGGACATGTTACGCACTGTCTCTGACCCCAAACTAAGCAAAGCTTGTGATATGGCTGCCAGAGACTGATATACCACATATACAAATATTAAATACATACTTATATAGATAGTACCTAAATAACACCCCACAGAGCAAACACCTATGTCCATCACATAAATGCTTTCCTTGGGTGGGGATCGAACCTACGATCCATACTTCTAACTATATGCCCTGCTCTACCATATCAACTTGACTGCCTCGGCGGCTCAGTGGCTGACTTCTGGATCAAAGAGGCGTGGTTTCGATCCCCACCCAGGGAAAGTATTTATGTGATGAACGTAGGTTAATGCTCTGTGTCTGGGTGTTATTTAGTTACTATCTATATAAGTATGTATTTAAAAAAATATGTATATATTATGTCTATAGTCTCTGGCAGCCATATTACAAGCTTTGCTTAGTTTAGGGTCAGAGACCGCGTGTAAGATGTCCCCAAATATTTATATTTATAAATTTAAGAAAATATCATACCATCGGTTTCGTCTGCCTCGTCGACGGGTTTGGGCTCGAACAGTTGTTTGAAGTGCGGCTTGCAGTACAATGTCGTATGATCACTCTGGTACGTCTCCACGCTGTAACAAAGCTCTTATTTTATTACGAATAAGGACTAAAATTGCTAATTCGATATATCTCCTAGAGCCGATGATATTTCGGTCCCATAGAAAAAGTTATTATAAGGGCGACGCCACACGAGCGTGATTTTTTTAGTTGTGAGTCGAGTAAAGGTAGTTGCAGAATTTACGCAACATTCTGTTTGTGTCCTATTTGTTCTACACGTCGACGCAATATGAGTTGTCTGCTAAGTACCGCGTGAACGCCAGCAGCTCGCACGAAAAGTGGCACGTTCTGCCAAGCGTGCAAGCGAGAGCGCGGTACAAGCAACAGAGAGGCACGATCGGCCTAAGCTTGTTTCAGTTGTTGATTTAACATTGTTTTCTTATAACGTTATCACGTAAAACCGACTTTACAGACAACCACATTGCACCCGGGGTGCGAGAGGGACAAGCATCAGAATAGCAACTGAAGTTGCGTCCGTCCATCTCCTAACCAAAGGTGACGTCCACAAGTGGTATATTATTCAGAGAAAAATCGAACCAAGATGATATATACCTCATTTGAAAGCTTGTTATATGGGCTTCCCAAAAATATTTAATTTAGATTTTTAAACCCCTCCAATTTTTTTTTTAAATGCGAAAAATAAATTGTATGAAATATAACAATACAGCTTATTATTTTTTCTAGTTAAGCAATAATAAAGTGCTTCTGTCGTTATTTTACTTGCATTCGTAGCTGATTCTTCCACATTCATCACTAAATTTGCTAAAATTAAAAATTATAACCTACCAGTGTGACCAGTTACCTAGTAGGTACGATGTGACAAAAATCACTTAAAGAGGGTGTCTTATTGGTAAAAATGATTTTATTTAACAATTTGGAGGTTACTTAATCAGGGCTGCTAGAGATAAACTACCTATTGAGCGAAATATATTTAATTTTTCTAATAAAATCAAAAATAATTTTAAAAAAATCGGAGGTCTCTTTTTTGTTTTTAACTGATGTAATAGACTCAGAAAAATATGAACTTTCTCGAAATGTAACGAATGTTGTGGTTAGAATTTTTGATTATTATTATACCAGCCTCCATACATTTTGTGGACATGTCCTTTCAGTTCTAAATAAACATTGCGGTACTCAAAATCTAGTATTTTGACAAAACCATTGAAAATTGCACTTTAGTACTTACGTAAGCTGCTTATTGCACTGCACACAGCGGAAGCACTCCTTGTGCCACACTCGACGTTCTGCCTTCACCCGCTCCATGGCGTAAACTGGCCGCGAGCATTTCTGGCAGTTCGGGTTGGACTGCCCGTCTGCGGACGCCTTTATCTTCTTGTAGATCTTGTCCGAGCTTTTTGACTGGAAGGGAGAAGAATGTTCTTTGTTAGCCCATTGGTAAGTTGAAAAGGCAGTGGGCAGGGCACATAGCACGGAGGATCGATGGGGTCGAAACTTTCTAGACAGGGAACCACGTACTGGCAAGCGCAGCGTAAAACATCCACTTATAAGGTGGACGGCTGATCAACAGCGCAGGTTCGCGCTGGATACAAGCAGCTTCCAACCGGTCTTATTGGAAATTCATAGGGGAGGCCTATGTACAACCACATCACGTGGCTGATGGATGGATGGAAGGCTGCATGACTCGTGCGTAGCTAGTGCTGTTGCCAGTGCCATATTAAAAAGTTTGTGGTGTTGATTACGTTCTAGATTATCCTGGTAAGATCGATGAACTAGGAGAAATAGTGAACGTACTTGACATATGTGTGTATGAATACATAATCAAGTTTAATATTGAGAATCTTCTGAAAGCGTGAGCGTAGCGAGCGTGAAATACTCCTCAAATGTAAATAACATACTTACAATAGAGATGCTTCCCTAATCCTTATGCTTCCTGAACTTGGTCTTTCACCTTCTTGGACCTTCCATTCGCTGATCATCATTTGCTTTTAGACATCTTTAAAAATGGTTTAAGCAACTTTAGTAATTTTTACTGTTTTTGGAGCGCTTGCGCTCAGACCAACGTAGGATCTACAACCACGACCTCACCGCTGCCAATAAAGTCGGACGGAGATTTCAACGAGCTTAAGATCAGAATCAGAAATAATTTATTGCTCATAGAAGATAGTTTGTATGCTTTTGTAAACGTTTCTGCGCCAATAAGAGCATCTCTAACCATGCCTGATTGATACCTTTGAGTTTACCAGTATATTTATTATGAGAATCTTTTGAACGCGTGAGCGTAGCGAGCTGAAACTATCATCATACGGCAGTAAGGTGGTAAAATACTTACAACAGAGATGCTGCCCTCATCCTTATGCCTCCTGGACTTGGTCTTCTTGACCTTCCGTTCGCTGACGGTGACCTCCTGGTAGCTGCGCTGCACCCTGGACTCTGACTGGATCAGGCTAGATGACTCCATCGTGGCTGACGCCGTGGCTAGTGCCATTGTGTTGTGCTCTGGAAAAGGCAGAGTATGTGCGTTAGAAACAATATTGAAACACTTAAATAACAACTGTTTTCTATATTTGCTACATCCTAGACTGCATCTCTGCTTAAGGCGTCCCGTAGACAGCTGCGACCTAGTTTTCGTTCAATCAAAGATTTTTGAATAGTAATCTGTGACTGAATGACTTGACTGTAGTCGCAGACCTCAGTTGTTTGCAGGGTCCTTAATATTAGGTAAGCTTTTTAGACCCTGCAGAAAAATAGATGTGATCCTTAAATTTTTCTAGGGTGGACAAATAAATCTCTAGGGTAGACAGTATACATCTAGCTCTATATCATAAATTAATACAGAAGAAAAATAAGGAATGTCGAAATTTTATCGATTTCAGGGTCATGCGATGATGGCGATGTTGAATATAATTATCACCCAGAAATCGATAAAATTTCGACGTTCCTTGTTTCTCCCCTGTAGTCTTCAAATAAGAATAGGCCCCAAAACACCGCAAGGACATCAAATAATTTGAAGTCACATTTTCCGCAAAAGAAATGGCTTTAGTAGCGCATGCGACAATTTTTATTCCTTACAAATCGAGAATTTAGTAAATTTTAGAGCTTTTTTTCAGCAAAAACCCTCCATCACTAATATTTTGTGTTTGTCACCGATATTTCATAACCCTCTCATAAAATTACTACGAATCCCTAAAAATAACAAAAACAGAACTTTGCATACGCAAGTTAGTATGCAAATGAATTAAATAATTACTTTCCTTTTTAGGCAATCGGACAAAAAGTAGCGAAGTTATGGAAGCGATCGATAATGTAATGGAACGCAACGTCCGCGTATAATATATTTTCTAATTTTCTCATGTTGTCACGCGACGGACGGTAAAAAAATTAACTGATGTTGGTACATTATTTATGAAGTCTTGTCGGTTGTAAAGTATGGAACGACTGGACTTGGGCCAGTCGTGTCAAATCATTTTAGGCTGCTGTTAAAGAGGTGTCATTTACAACCATTTTGGTTAAAAAAATAATATAACCAAGGCCCACAATAGGCTTGATAACTAAAAAAAATGTTATTAGTCCGTCAGATAGATTATCAAAATATATTAGATACCTACGTATTTTTTCTTTTGTCAATTAAACAAAAATTGTCGCAAATAAATGCTGTTAAAGTTCCGCGTGACATCACGAGTACGCTACAAATTTACGGACTACGTTGCACTAGTGACGTCACGAGCCCCCACTCCCAAACTTTGAAAAGGTTTATCTTTGTCATTTAACGTTTGATTGACAAAAGAAAAAACACGTGCCCAAATATTTTTATTAATCTAACTAACGGACTAATTATAATAATGATTTTTTTATACCCAATAAACATGCCTATTTATCGCGTAACCACTTCGAGAAGCGTAACCATGAAGCTCAGCTCTAAGCTCTGATGCTCTGGCAATGGGCTTGAGCACTTGGATTATCTTTAGACCTTAAAGGGTCTGTTGATGATCCAATTGTTTTCTATGTAGTAATAGTGTAGGTAGTTTTAGCATATAAAGTAGTATTGTATCATATTGTAGTTAATAAAGGCACTTTTGCCTCGAAGGGGCTCTACTTTTGAACTTTAGCTTGCCCACTAGGACGTAGGTATTCATAAATGGTCACGTTACCGAGTAAGAGGTAAGAGTAGGAGCAAGCATTGAAAATCTATGCTATGGCGAAAGGGATAGATACAAGATACTTTAGGTTGTCTGAAAAGCTAACATATCTCAACCGTTTCTATCACAAAATAAAATAACCAGGGATCATTAACATGGAAACAGAAAAAATGCCAAGTCGATGCCAGGGATTTAATTTCTCAGCCTATGTGGCTGAGTACATAAGTATTTTTTTTTACTTCTTTGTATTTCTTATTTTTATGTCGATATAATCAGGGGCCCTGCAACTCAGGTTGAGTTGCAGGGCCCCTGATACAATGATGAACATAACAATGCAATAACGAAATAATTTCTCATAGATTCCTTTTGTGTTCTTAAAATAGTTTCACGCCTAAACCAGCACATTGCACAATGTGTACCTAATATCAAGAGACCTCTCGGCAGGCTCAAAAAAAGATGGCGAGACGAGCTTGATTCCCACTGCAGTGGGTGGAACACCAAAGCTCTCGACCGATAAAAATGGAAAGAGGGGAGTCCTTTGCCCTGCACTGGGACGATAACGGCAAACATAATCTTCTTCTTATAACAAGATTATATTTTGCAAAAATTAGCATGACCGACTTCACCCGTGTACAGAATTCGTGAATATTTCGCACGGATCGATGTAACATTTTTCACATTATTGTTGATTTATCAAAAATGGCTCAGCCGATTTCGATAAAATTTAAATGGGACCAATTTCAAAATATACTCTTTCCAATAAAGAATTATTGAAATCGGACTACTATGAAAAAAGTTGTGCGTGGTTATACATAAAAATATATAATATATACGCGTCGAATTGTACACCTCCTCCGGTGGTTCGTCGGTCAAAAATGAATCGTGTTTGTTGTTAGTCTCGCTAAATCTCGAGAACGGCTGGACCGATTTGGCAAATTTTAGTCTTAAATTATTCGTGGAAGTCTATGGAAGGTTTATAAGGTGAGAAAATTTATAAAAGTAGCGAGGAAAATAATGAAAAACATGAATTTAATTTTTCCATACAAAATATTCCTGCACGTAAAAGTTGTCATTGACGGATGGCGAGATGAAGTTCACCGGGTCAGCTAGTAAATAATAATCACGCCTCGACCACTAAGTTACTAACCCAAAAATAACGGTATCACAGTCATGATCAAAACTTGATAAAACTGATAACAGACTACAACAATAACACGACACCAATTAACACAAAAAACCACGTATTTCCACTTTCCACTGTGTAATTTCCAAAACTGAATTTAATGTGGAGTCCACCAACGTTGCGTGCAAATTTCCGACGACGAATGATTACTTTGCTTCCACCCCCAAGCGTTATATTGACAAACTTATGATTAATACCTGAGTAAAGCCCTAATTTTAATATTACAAATCATTTTACTAGAGTTGTGTATTTTGATGCAATGACTGATTTATCTACATACAACGTACGTAGGACAAAAACGTAGGTTTCAGACGAAAAACGGTACATAACAGTTTTTTGGAGAAATGCCAAAAGTAGGCATTATTGTAAAGGTATGATTCCGAACTCTGCTGCAGGCAGCAGCTGCAGGCAGCAGTGCTGCCGCAGCACTACTTTTCCTCATATTGCTGCCGCGACGATGCTGCTTAGCTCGGAATGTAATCTCATATAAACTCATAGAGATTATAATGGGCACAAAGATTATGTCAAAAGATTGTGGCAATTCTCCGGCACAAAGATTATGTCGTACCTATAATGATTATAATGCTACTTTGGATGACCTCGATATCTTTAATGATTCTCTCACCGCTTTCAAAAATTAGATACTCAAGTCTCAACTTGAGACGTTCAATGTTTGATTTTCAATAACATAACATTTTTTTGTATTTCTTAATTTTTTTTTTTTTATTTCGAATAGGTTTGCGTTTGACTACACACTGCCTGATGTTAAGCAGATGTGTGATTTAATTGTGATAATAGTTTGTAACAACTAAATATGCCTAACCACTAAGTAGTTTTTAAAAAAATGCTGTATAATACACCTATTAAAGGTGATCATATCAGATCTTTGTATACCTACCAATGTAATAGTTTAAGATTGTATTTAATATGTTCACTATTGGTGTATCTATTTAAATAAATAAATAAATGGGGACCAGTAGTGCTGCGACAGCACTGCTGCGGTGTTACTGCTGCCTGCAGCGGAATCATACCTTTAAAGTGCAATTGAGACTTTGGATAAGTCATCATTATCATCAGCCGTACGACGTTATACGTACCAGGTTATATTGATATAAAGCTTGGAGCTAACTTCACATCTGCCAACTCGTGTGGCTCGGCCTATACTCAAAAAGAGTGTAATAAGCCAGTAGGTCATTCAGTATGTACATGGGTCAACCCATAATCAAAAATCAAATCAGCCATTTCATCATTTTTTTCAATGTTTGTTGTTGATTTCTTGACTGGCTGCATAGTAAAACTTGTTCGTAAGGATAGATCTTTTCGACTTCGTACGCCCTTTCTCAAAAACCCAGTATTTATCTATAACGCGGTCACATTAACTCGACGCATTGCATTAATTTTTATACAATTTTTACTCGATCTTAATAAACAGGTAAAAACTTATCTTTTATAGATGATGGTTCGGAACCTTTCGTGCGGGAGTCCGACTCGCACTTGGCCGGTTTTTTTTTGCACACCGTACTTGAGCGCCAAAATAACGTCACATGGTCAAGCGTCTAGTTAATGTGACCGCGATGTAATTATAGAATTTCAATGCAGACAGATAAGATATAGATTTTCAAAATAGATAAGATATATATTTTCAATATAGATAAGATATAGGTTTTCAATATAGATAAGATATATATTTTCAACATAGATAAGATTTAGATTTTCAATAAGAGCGATTGTAAAAGCTTTCATCTAGTTTGATCCTGCGGTATTGATGAGATCGTATGTTCATATCGGTTGACGTCCTACGCTGCGCTGTCATTACGTGGTCTCCATTCTAGAACTTTCCTACTTGAGTATCATCACATTAGTTGACTACGTCCTACGCTGCGCCGCCACATCGTCGTCACATTAACAATAAAGTCTGATAAAGCGTTCTGTACACTGGATGAATTTTACATTATACCGATGATTATGTATATAAAAAAATCTAGAAATGTATACTTAGGTTTATCTTAATTGTGTTATATTATAGCTAATAAGTATTTGTGACTATAGTTTTATCATTTGTAGGTACAGCATTAAACCTGAAATTGAGAATGTATATTGAGTACCTATATAATTTAATTGGTATATACTCCGCATTATTTTATACTAGTTTTTACCCGCGGCTTCGCCCGCATGATATTTTGATTTTTGACGCAATATCATTATAATTTATAGCATATGTGTTATTCTGTTATATAAGCTATATTACTGCAAAGTTTCATCTCAATCCGTTCAATAGTTTTTGCGTGAAAGAGTAACAAGTATCCATACATCCATCCATCCCCACAAACTTTCGCGTTTATAATATTATATAGTAGGATGCTATCCCTATACCTAGGGTAAGTCCCGGATAGATGCCGCACTTTTTGAAATAGTCTCACAGCTTCATAAATAATCCCAATATTTAAAAACTGGTTATGCGTTCGTAAAGTACGGTCTTTAAACTACAGTTCACTATACATGATGAGCAGTCAAAGCCATGAAAAATAGGAACTAAAACAAATTTTCTAGACCTCTCAAATTTCACGGATACATGCCCCACCCCGGATAGTCGCTCCGCATGATAAATTAGACCGAAGGATAGATGCCACATTGAGAAATACATTTATAATAAAAGCTAGTTATGCGTAAAAATGATCTATAATGGATTTATAATACACCTAAAGTATGTAGATTAATTGTGAAATGAGCATTTACTATCTATCATGGTTAAGGATAGACGCCTCAACGAAAAAAACACACTCCACCTAATTTACGTTGTTAAGACTCATGTCAAGCAAAAGCATTGCTCAACACCTCTGTTCTCAACTCCGTTACTAAACTTTTTTGTTATAATTTTAGTATATTTATACGTCTGTGTTGGGGCATCTATCCTTTAAGTTGTTTGTTGTAAAACCATTTTATGTTATAGAACCAAAGGATAGATGCCCTAATATATAAGCTCTAAAAATATGTAAAAAAATAATGAGAAAACGACAATAAAACATATTTTTATGATAACAAGTGCGTAACACAATTAAACTGCTTATTATTTTTATTAAAATTCATATTTAATCTCAGGAAATTCGAAAAAAATAAATATAAAACTTTAAAAAAGTAAGTGAACAAGGTAAAAAAAGTAAACAAGGCAGCTTTCAAATCATTTTTTTCCATTTTTTTGCACGCGGCTTGACTCCTGCTATATTGTTTATATTTTTTTGGGCATTTATACAACGCAACAAATAATTCCTTATGTGAGTATTTACTATTTACACGTAAAGGATAGATGCCTTAATCGGAGGATATAAGCCTCTAAAGGCATCTATCCTAACTGAAAACGAAGCATCTATCCGATTAGTATAGGATAGATGCCTTTTCATCAAAATTAAGCAGAAAATAATTTTAAAATACACATTAAAAGCCAACATAATAGTTATACTTTCTGATATTTAATAAATTGAAACAAAATGATGACCAGAAAAAAAATACCCATCTCTTGAAAAAACGTCTTTATAAATATGAAGGATATTTTCGTGCGTACAATTTTTTCGTGTCACACAGAGTTGCACACGATTGTCGCAGACGCTGCCAAGCGACTCACTGGTGGGGGGCGGGGTCAGAGCAAGGTTATGACTTACATTAGAAGTTATAGGTAATTACGCATATTGGAGTTTTTGAAAACGCGGCGTCTATCCCAGTGCGGCATCTATCCGGGACTTACCCTATCATCTATATTGCATAAATATGTCCGTAATTAGGATAAGCTGTTAGATTTAAAATTAAATGTACTGTACTGTACTGTACCAGCCTATTTAATAGTCCACTGCAGGACGTAGGCCTACCCACGAAGGGTGATTGGGCCATATCCACCACGCTGGCCCAGTGCGGGTTGGTGGATTCACATACGCCATCGAATTTCTTCTACTGACGTATGCAGGTTGCCTCACGGTGTTTTCCTTCACCGAAAAGCCAGTGGTGTGAAATTCCGTACATAAATTCCAAAGCACTCATTGGTACGGGACCGGGGATTTGAACCCACGACCTCACGATTGTAAGGCGGGTGTCACTACCTCTTGACCACCACGGCTATAATTAATTAAATTAAATGTAACACCTTAATATTGTACACAGTTCAAGCAATAAATATTATTCTGATTCTGGTGCTCCAGAACTTTCCTTTCTGAGTAAAGCTATTATGATTTTACTATATTTTAGTGCAAAGACTGATTTATGTAAAAGATGTAGGTTGAGGAAACGACAAGGGCGCAGTTTTTTGGAGGGACGCCAAAAGTGCAGTTTCGGACACTGAATGAGCACTTCGGCTGAAATATGACAATTCTGAATAGTAAACATGTTTGTAAACAGTATTTTTGGAGCTATATTACAATGCAAATTGTTTTATACAGGGTTATTCGCACAGGCTAAGCCGAAAGAGGATTCAAACCGTTATTATAACCAACTTTTACTATGGGGCTAACCCGAAATACGAGACAAAAACAGCTGTTTCATAAGTTTCGATTTTGTATGGGACAGCTAAAAAGTATTAAAAGTAGTAAATTACCCCCTTTCGGTTTCGCATACATAAAGCGTGTAACCCTGTTTTGTGTAGTTTTCGAAATAATAATAAATAATTGATTCAACGAAGCGAAAAAGTTTTCTGCATTCACTCCAAAGCTCTTTAAAATAAAATGTACCAAAACGTATTAATTCGAGTAAAAAAATCTAGTGAATTTTACCTACGACTATAAAAATTATACTTAAGCCAAAGAAACGAATTCCCAGTAATCCAGGAAACGAATAATTCAGTTTCACGCAGCGCGTTCTAAAACAAGCATGGCAACACACAAAAAGTCAATTTTCTAAATTTAAAACGCGCCCCAATTAAAAACCGTTGCGCGTAACGCGACACCTATTTTTCTTACTTTAAGAAAAACAAAAGAGTTGAGAAAATGTTTACTCAACGAATGCTGGCCGGGAAATAAAAGAAACTATTTTTCTCTCCTTTCTCAGTCTTGGGGAATCGTTTTTTTTCAAGCGATCTTGTCATCGTATGTTTTATACATTTGCCAGTTAGACATTAGACATTTGTTGGTAATTTTAAAATATAACCAACATCGTCATAGTCCTTATCGGGAATTTTGGAAATAATTTTGCTTATAGACTCATACGCGTAATGAATAACATGACTTTTCTTAAACAAAATGCATCTTATGCACAGAGAAAATATTAAATAGGTATTAAATATTACATTACAGCATAAAATAAAATGGCCACGTGATTATTTTAAAAATAGAACTTAAAAAACCGGACAAGTGCGAGTCAGGCTCGCACATCGAGGGTTCCGTACAAACATATTATCAAAAATAATTAAAAACCTGTTTTAGCATGTGCTATTTTGTGAATTTAGATGCCCTATTTTTATGTGATTTAAATAAAAATGTACAGTTTTCAGATATAGGAATAATCCTATATGTGTACTCTAAGACAATGTTTTTCGCCAAATTTCATAGTTCTATGTCAACGGTCTATGTCCCGGTAGGTTTTGATTTTTGTGAGCGTTGAAATATGCGTTATTTTACGACATAAACGGCTCTAACTTTTTTTATACGGTAACTGAGAAGCTTTTCTTTTACCCAACTGCAAGAATTGATAGGTTTGCGTATATAGTTTAAATTTCAACTCTATATCTTTACGCGTTCCCGAGATAAAGAGTCTTGACATACACACAGACGGACAGACGGACAACAAAGTGATCCTATAAGGGTTCCGTTTATTCCTTTTGAGGTACGGAACCCTAAAAATACTAGCTTTTGACACCTGTATATTATGTAGCAGCGTGCTAGCCAATACAAGTAAAACGAGCCCAAACACGATGCTTGCTTAGTGCATGAATTGCTATGGCCACCTTCCCACTCCATCATCAGATCAGCTCCATGGTACCATATTACCTATTCTATTGTCACGCGATATACATATATGCGTGCAAAATTTCAGCTCAATCGGAAACCGGGACATTGGTCAAAATTAACTTGCAAGATTATAGCCGAACTTACATACAAACATAGGCCCATCCATTGGAAGTTAAATAAAAGCTTGTAAAAAATGGAAAATTACATTATGAAGGAGTGATATAAGTAATTTCTTCCTTCCCGCCAAAACTTCGTGGGCAGTCCGTTTCATGAGCGTTCGACTTTCAAAAATAGAAAACTATAAAGTTCTTGATGTGTCAAAATCGCGTAGGTGCTAATAAAATATTGTAGCTGCTATATCGGTGGATGAGCAAGGGTCAAAGACACTATTAACTTTCGGGGAACATACGTTTTCACAGCTCTTGGATAAAAGATATATTACGTGAATTATAGTCACGTGGTGATGTGTAAAGGTACAATTCTGTACCAACTGCACTCTACAGCCCAGTTTGCCTGTCAGTGGTGATTTCGCGAAGTGGGATAATATATTATCGGGGTCCCGGTTAACCGAATTTAGAGTACATTAAGCTCGATTACAGTGCGCCATCGTAATTATAATAGCAAAATAGTATAGTTCTGTTTCTTTTTCACTTTAGGCATTCGATAGAGAGAACGCTTTTTACGTTGCTATTAAATTTACGCGCCTCTATAATCGGGCTCAGTGTCGCACTATTGCTAGATCCATGTCGCCTCCAATGCGCGCTCGCAACCATCTCAATGCAATCCTGGCCGCCAATACTGATTCTGACATTATTTTTGACAGTTGGAAAACTGTTAAGTACATCTATTACTAAGACTTATTGTGAAAACCTCAGAGGCCAATGGGATATAATAATACTAACAATTACAGATATCTATGGATAACAATAACAGCACTACGAGCACTGTGAAAATTGTAGAGATTTATTACTTATATATAATTGTAATTTCTATAATTTATTATAATTTGTAATCATTAAATCAATTATCAGATAATTGAGTAAAAATCATTCATAACTTTGTGAGATAAATGTAAGTGTGATGTAAGTAATCTCGTTTTTGTCTCAATAAAATAATTTGAATTTATGCCGTCTCGATCTAGTTAGGACTTTTCTCTCGCTCTCGCAAATACGCATAGTAAGTAAGGAAAGTAGTAAATATAAGTAATTTGCCAGTAACTTAATAATTACACGTAGTCCAAAAATCACTCTTTCATATTATGCGCTCATACAACATCATTTTTCAATGTAAGTGTGGTATTCAACCTCGTGTGTGCATTTTGCGGAGTTTAAGCACCTATTTACTGCATATGAGTTCCTGAATTTCAAAGACGCTCATATACAGGTTTCAGAGTCTGAAAACTTTCTTTAGAACTCTATTACTACCTTAGCAACGTTGTCGCAACATTACTGTTTTAAAATGTATTTCTATGGAACACATTCCGCGGAGACACAGCCTGCGGCAACGCTTTTTGTCATATATAATGTGTCGTCGATAACATTGTCATCGGCTGTTGTAGCGTGCAGTTCGTTATGAAATTGTACCTTAAGCCAGCACTGTAAAAATAAGAAATACTGCTGCTCTACCCACTTTACATGTATTTACTTTCTGTATAAATCATTGTGATAGATAGATAATCATGATAGATAAATTGGCGACTTTACAATTCGGTATTACTTTATTTTTTTGGGAGGGGAAATACTAAATAAATATTATCTTGGAGAAATATTTCACAGAATTCTATCGTCTAATCCGCATTGGAGGGCAAAGTTTCCAGTAATTTTCAGGGTAATATGAGATGGGTCGTAAGTCGTAACTCCGAAATTGCGAAAAAAGCTGTACTGTACTGTACCAGCCTTTTTAATAGTCCACTGCAGGACGTAGGCCTACCTACGAAAGTTGATTGGGCCATATCCACCACGCTGGCCCAGTGCGGGTTGGTGGATTCACATACGCCATCGAATTTCTTCTACGGACATATGCAGGTTGCCTCACGATGTTTTCCTTCACCGTAAAGCCAGCGGTGTGAAATTCCGTACATAAATTCCGGAGAACTCATTGGTACGGGACTGGGATTTGAACCCACAACCTCACGATTGTAAGGCCAGTGTCATTACCACTAGACCACCACGGCTTATAAAAGCTATTCCATACAAAAACTTCATCGACTCCCAATGGTGTAATTGATAGTTGATTATCTTTTTCGTGTTTCGGGTTGGTGCAATAGTATAAAATAGTCATAACAAAGAGTACAAATTATATCTTAGAATGTGTCCGTCAAATAGAGAAACATGAGCTAGCCTAGTAAACGCGAAACGACGTGATTTTTGTCAACGTTTGGAAAAGTGACAGATATATTATAATAATAGGCACATTACCATAACTCTATCTCGTATTGACACGTCTATAAAATTATATCGTGGTGCGTATGCTGGCCCGGCTGGTATACCTTGTGAATATTGTGATCATGGGAAGGAGCAAAACTAACTTTACCAGAGAACATTCGAGATGTTTACTACTTGTAACATAATTCTCCAGTTCAACTAATATAAAACAAATACCCTCCTTTCGTCGCTATCCCAGGAATCCAGGTCACTCGGTTCCCGAGAATTATAACCCGGCCAAATCTATGGGTTCTTTGTGGCCTTCGCACACCGTATCGACTCAACTCAGATGTGTGGTTAGCGAAGTAGATAATACTTTCTGAAGACTAATTGGATGAGTAGAATTGAATTTAAGACATGTGTTACATTCATGCACTGAATATCTAGTTGACACAAATTATAGCGTCAGTTTTTGTTTTCAGTAGCTCCTATTCTACTCTATACGCGTAGAACTGAAAAATATTCTTCGAATGTACAGTGCGACATAAACGAGTACAAATGAATTATTCGGGTACTAAAAGTCACTCGTCCTGAGCTGTCAGTAATTGTTAATTTTCTTGTATTTTTTTTTTGTATTGTATTATTTTGTGGATTATGAATGGGAAAACATTATGAACAAAATGGTGCAGAATATATTAATAACAAAGCAGCTCGGTGTCGCCCTCATTTATTTTCATCAACTCAAGTCTTTCATGTCGCACTGTAGTGTGATTGCAAAAAGGTACGCAGAATTATCAGTCTTTCTAGATAGGTAGAGTGAAGTAGAGTACGTAGGATATGGTGTCACGCCCACATTCCCATAAAATAAAAAGCTAATGCCAAATGACGTTCCAAATTCAAAATTATGTAAATCATTACTGCACGGTTGTTAAATGTAGAGCTACAATACTTTTGAGTCACGAGACGAGTGAACATCGTGCCAATTTGATGTGCGAAGGCCAGAAACTATAGTTTCTGTAATATGTCAGTCAGACTGTTTGTAAATATCGTAACTGTGTCGGATAGGTGTTTGAATAAAACTTCATTCTGTAACAAAACAGCTAATACGAAGTATGTGGTTAATATTACATACTTGTATACAGGGTTATTGGTTATCAATAAGCATCCTTTTAGGGGCTTATTCTGTACATCAAAACTAACAACTTTTGTTCAACGACTTATCAAATCTCAAAAAAAGAAATGATGGAACAGCCATAAAAAATATATCGACCCCTCGATAAAAACGTAAGGAACAGCTGTTTTTTTTTAGTTTTGACAAAAGTCGCAAAACAAGTTGTTACTTTTGATATACAGAATAAGTCTCTAAAAGGTTGCTAATTGATTATCAATAACCCTGTACAGTTAAATTTTAAAAAATAAATTAGAATAAGTACAAAAAGAAGAACCGGACCACAACTTTCAGAACTGATTCAAGACCATTCAGTTTTGATGTACTTTCCTAATGACAGCTCTGTGATTTCCATAGGTAATGTAACACAATGTAGATACCTCTACGATTGAAAGTGTCTTCAAATCTAGAGTAGGTATAACCATATTTTTAGGTAAGGTTGTGTAATTGAATACTTATAAATCTATTTAGATCATAATTCGCAAATCTAAAAGATTTACCAAACAATCTATACAATACCGAAGCCCCGAGAATTCCCGCGCGCATCACACCCACTCAGTTCCAAATATACGGTAAATAAAACATAAGCTTGAAACGTATACGAGCTGAGAACGCGGGAATTTGCGATGTAGAGTCGATCGGACCACTTTACAATATTTGTTATATGTGAAGAGCATGTGTAGTGAGCTGACTAATACAGATTCTCGGTGCTTTAACGAAAATGAGAGAATTAACATTCTCCTTATTACGGCAATTCACTGTGTCAAGTGGGAGATTTGCAAATCAAATCGAATTACTTTTACGTCGCGTTGACCGAGCGCGCCGTGCACACACGCGAGCACATTAACACACACGCTTGAATTAGCCAATCACAGACCTTGCCGCGCTCGTGTTCGATCGGTTTGGCGCTCGTTGCAATTACCGTAAAAAATACTCACACTTAGCTATTCAGTTTTCTGTTCGTGACACAAGATGGCGCTGTGCCATTTCCATAGATATCACATCAAACGTTAACGCGATCGAGCTCGAGCGAAAATCTCGCACTTAGCCCTCTGAATCGTGGTAAGCCTTTAGAAGTCACCTTCGTGTCAAATTTTATTTTTTGCATACTCAAACTATTTTTGTAGAATTAAGCTACTCCAGCTAATGATAATTATAATACATAATGTATGCGTTCTAGTTTGTTAATGTATCCATTATGATTCAACCATTTTTGACCGAGCGTAAGTGAGTCTACTGGGACGATCCGGCACTTGGGTGTATGTTTGTTCGACGATAACTCAAGTACCGCTCAACCGATCTCCATCAAATTTAGCAAGCACATAGTTTATATTTATAGAATTTTTAAGTTCTAATATGAGCATCTTCTGTTCAGTTGCGAAGATACGAGAGCCGTGGCAAAAAGAGGCAAAACGGCGCCACTTTTTGCGGGAGTTTCAACGTTTGTTTAAAATAAATCGCTAACTTTTGTACAAATATTGTTACATTATTTTCAAATCCCAGTAGGTATCTGTGATATAAAATAGGAATAGCGCGAGGTCCAAGTTCGGCCCCCCGACCGCCTAAGCAATAGCAATCGTAATAGCAATCGTTTATGACTTCATTTTAGTCATTTGGCACCGCCTATGTGACGTTAGCCATCAATTGCTTTGCGCGGATTGCGAAAGCAATCGTTGAATGAACAACTTTGATGGCTAACGTCACATAGGCGGTGCCAAATGACTAAAATGAAGTCATAAACGATTGCTATTACGATTGCTATTGCTTAGGCGGTCGGGGGACCGGGCGGACTACTTGTTACTGTGAGACCAACTCTGAAATTTGTAATTACAAACGTATCTGTACCAGCTCTTTTTTTAATAGTCCACGGCAGGACGTCGGCCTACTCGTACCTACAAAAGGTGATTGGGCCATATCCACCACGCTGACCCAGCCCCAGGCCAGCAAACGTATCGCCAGTCATAAACACAGCAATCGGTGTTTATTCATTATTATTACAAAAATATAACTTTTTAAATACAAGCTTTTGAGATCATGGATGTTATGTAGCAGCAGAGTGCCAAGACAAGGAAAACGAGCCCAAACACGACGGGTCTATCTTGTTTAGTACAGGAGTTCCTATATGGCTACCTTCCAACTCCATCATATCGTACCATAATATTGCATTATCACGTAATATGCTTGCAAAACTTCAGCGAGAAGTTGGTCAAGTTTAACTTGCAAGATTCCACCCGAATTTACATACTTACATACATTGCAAGTTAAATAAAACCTTGTAATTACAAATCGGAAGCATTTCAATTAATAGAGTTTTCAATCGCAAATCCGTATAATTTAATAACGACATGACTGATTACATAATTATCAATAAAGATCGGTTAATGCTCCATTTGATCGATAAACTAGAGCATCAAGCTCGAACCAAAAGATACATCCCATCCGTTTGATCCGAGTTTTTATTTTTACAGCTTGATGCATACTCTATTAATCTATTTTCACGTGGCTACGCCAGCGTGGGCTAGTCATTTTAAAACTTTCAGTTTTATCCAATTAACGAGTGACTCTGAGACATTGATAGTGCGTACAATAAACATTTGGTCTTTTATCATTTTTTTTATTTCTCATATACCTCTACTACCGTGCCATGGAAGCCGTGGTGGTCTAGTGGTAGTGACACCCGCCTTACAATCGTGAGGTCGTGGGGCCAAATCCCGGTCCCGTACCAATGAGTTCTTTGGAATTTAACACCGCTGGCTTTTCGGTGAAGGAAAACATCGTGAGGCAACCTGCATATGTCAGTAGAAGAAATTCGATGGCGTATGTGAATCCACCAACCCGCACTGGGCCAGCGTGGTGAATATGGCCCAAACATCCTTCGTGGGTAGGCCTACGTCCTGCAGTGGACTATTAAAAAGGCTGATACAGTACAGTACAGTATCTCTACTACTTTCCTCTATACTTGTAACGCACTGTTAGACTGAACTTCAGAGTTATTTAAAAAAAAACCCAGTAACTAGTGAAGATCACTTTAAAAGTCTAACTTTATATTTTAAACACATTAAAACTTTACACTTCTACTAGGCACCTTTCCTAGACCAATAGACTTGGTGGAGAATATTCCGCGCTCGAGAATCCCTTAGGGAGACTTCTTTCTCAGGACCGGCGGGCAGGAACCAGGACCGTAGCCTGAGAGGTAGAGTAACCTTCGGAGAACTAACTGGGAGATTTAGATTGAAAATGTGAGTTTATTTACGTAAATAATTGCAGTCTCCGATATTGGTTGACGTAAATCGGTAGGCAAGTGGGGGCTGCATAGTCAGCAATATGTTGGTTCTAACAGCACGCACTCATACACAGTCCTTCCATCAGCCACAGGACGTCCACTGCGGAACATAGGCCTCCCCTATAGATTTTCAATAAGCCCGGTTGGAAAAGGGTGTCATTCAGCTCGATTTAATTATATTATCGGGCCACTCGAGAACTTTACAAACTTTACAAAGGCATCGACCACCTCTTCTTTTAAGTACGTGAATATCCATCCATCTATCAGCCGTAGGACATCCACTGCTGGACATAGGCCTTCCATATGGATTTCCAATAGGGCTGGTTGGAAGCGGCCTGTAACCAGCGCGTTCCTGCGATCTTTATTATATCATCAGTCCACTTAGTCGGTGGACCTTCTACGGTACGCTTGCTGGTCCGGGGTTTCCATTCGAGAACTTTACGGCCATCCGTTCTTCGAATAGCACACCCTCAGGTGGCCTGTATACAGTGGTTTCGGTAAGTTCTCCTTTAAAAAATCATTTGAACGTATGACAATACAGGAATTTCCACTTTGTCACATTTACATAAGTAGATATTTGAAACCACCGTAACATACAAGGAAAAGCCGTTGAACAAAACGAGTCGGAGGCCGTGTAGATAAAGAGATAAATCTCCAGTTATACTCGCGCCAGGCGTTTACAAATTAAAGCAAAAACTGTGCCGTGATCACGGGCAGCGAACCGTGTGTGCTGTACCGCTATATGAGTACACACACATAGATTACCTATATAGATTCCGTACCGGGGACGAATATCTAGATGGGAATGAAGTACGACAGGTGACGATCACTCACAACATTTACACCACTACACTTGTAGTTGTTGCATTAAAAGTCATAAAAAATAAATAAATGATCTCAATATCAAAAATAACAAATTAGCTTTAACTTTTAAACTGTCTTTTTGACCGACGAACCACTGGAGGAGGTAGGTACTCAATTCGACGCGTATATTTTTTTTATGTATAACCACGCACTACTTTTTTCATAGTAGTCCGATTTCAATATTTTTTATTGGAAAGAGTATACTTCGAAATTGGTCCCGTTTAAATGTTATAGAAATCGGCTGAGCCATTTTCGATAAATCAACAATAATGTGAAAAATGCTACATCGAACCGTGCGAAATATTCAGGAATTCTGTACACGGGTGAAGTAGTTCATGCTATTTTTTGCAAAAAAATAATTAACGATAAACAAATACATTTTATAATATATGGGCATGAGAAATAGCGAGGAAAAGAAGCTGAGACAAAGCGTGGCAATATTACACGTCTTGCTTCGCGTTGTGACTACTGGGGCAGTACCTTCCTGATGTGTCGGTTTTTAGGCGCGACTCGGCGCGTGTCAATGGACCTACGGAGAGTAGAGAGGTAGAGACAGCTATATCGAGACGGCGTAGCACGAGTAGCTAAGGACAAACAGTGTGGCAAGGGCTGTTAAACTCTCATCTTTCATCAGTATTTTTCACGCAAATCTATATAGATCTTTACAAAAGCGGTTTCTACAAGGTGTAATCTGTGGCTAGAGCAGTCTAGCTCATTTTGTTACTGGCACAATTAACGTACAGTTGTGATATATCCAAGTTTGGAATTAATGGTAGAAGCTTCCTTAACAGCCTGCATAGGGCTCTATATTCTAATTTAAGTTTTATCTGTACAGGGTTATGCCTAATCAAATATCATCCTTTTAGGGTCTTAGTCTGTACATCAAAACTAACAACTTTTGTTCAGCGACTTTTGTCAAAACTAAAAAAAAAATACAGCTGTTCCATACATTTTGTCGCGGGTGAACGATATTTAGTTTTGACTAAAGTCGCAGAACAAAAGTTGTTATTTTGCTGTACAGATTACGCCCCTAAAAGGATTCTAATCGATTAGAAATTACCCTATATATTAGGAGGTAACAACCCTTCAAGTAAAAAAAGGTTTATGTTTACGCAGTGATTACATGTTTCATTATTCTCCTTAACTTATAAAGAAGCATCTTGCATACCAGATGTTCGTTAAAATTTTTCGGCGTTGTTGAATTTCTATATAGACAAATCAAACTATTTTCGATTTCGATTTCTTAGGTAAAGAATGTAAAATACAGCAATCTGTAATCTAAGCTATCTGTGCATGTTATTATATCCTACTAATATTACAAACGCGAAAGTTTGTGAGTATGTATGGATGTTTGTTACTATTTCACGAACTGATCGACTTTGACTCGGCTGAACCGATTTAGATGAAATTTAGTGTGGAGGTAGCGATTAGACCTTGGATTAACACATAGGCTACTTTTTATCTCGGGCTAACGCGGGTAACACCACGGGGCGCAGCTAGTTAAATATATTTCTCAGATATGGGTAGGAAAATACAGCAATGATAAGTAAGATAGTGTGTAAGATGTCCCTAAAATTAAAAAAAAAAGTATGATACACTACACGACTAAAATGTGTACTTAATAAACTTACACCTTTTTTATCAAATCATATTTCGTGATTTAACGTGAGTAGAGTTAATTTTCGTGAAATGACCTTCATGTCACTCTGTAGTTCACTGACACCTTATCATTGTAACTTGTACACTACTAGCGACCCGTCCCGGCTTCGCACAGGTGTATTATACATATAAACCTTCCTCTTAAATCACTTTATCTATTAAAAAAACCGCATCAAAATCCGTGGCGTAGTTTTAAAAATATAAGCATACATAGGGACAGACAGGGAAGCTACTTTGTTTTATACTATGTAGTGATGATAATTTTAATTGTGTATTTTACAATCTTCATTATCCGCAGCCTACTCTATCCCACTGCTGGGTATAGGCCTTTCTCTTACGGTGCCATTAGTCTCAGTCTTGTGCTAATTGTGTCCAGGTTTGACCCGCGGTTTCAACAGGGTATATCGTCGGCCCATCTTGCAGCCGGACGACCAACGCTCCGCTTGCCTTGCCTCGGCCACAACTCTATTATTTTAAAATGGGTAGGTTTTATTTCAGGGATATTTTAAGGTTTAGTGTTTCCGTATTATTTGTATCATATTAAAAACATTTTCATGTAAAATGTTGCGCGACGACGAGTATGGCTCGCACTGTCAAATAGTTATCGGATCTCATGTAGAGTCAAGTTTCTAACTCTACGCTTAGCTCTAAAATCTCTTACTTTACAAACTCTAAACCTTAGTCAATACATGCAAATTATTGTACTTCACAAACATGTATAGTCCGTTCCAGAACCGCTGAGATTGAACCAGTTGAAATCTATTGAAGAATTTGATACAATTCGTAAAAAATACATAATTATTTACCTATGTTCAGCACGCATTTATTATATTTTAAGAACCACTAGAATATAGTGTTTTTTAAAGCAAACCTATTAGGTAATTATATCCGTCAAAGGTCATCGCGGTCCTCGGTCTCAGCGGTTATAGAACGCACTAAAGCGTCGTATATTTGTGTATCAACACTAGATTTTCGTGTAAACTTGGGTATATATATACTTATATACTTTTTCTTATATACGTCTAACTTTCCCACCTAGCAGACATACATAATCATATTTTGTTGACCGACGAACCGAAGGAGGTAATCAATTCGCGCGTATATATTATTTTTTGTATAACAACGCATAACTTTTTTCATAGGGGTGACAAATCAACATCGAGCTATGCTGCGCTGTACTGCGCTGTGCTATGTTTGGTCAACTCGCTCGTCTAATATTTTAATGAGGATACAAACAAACCATGCTGTGCTGCGCTGTGTGAGGCTATGCTCTGTTTAAAAACGCAGCAGTCTCGAGCGAGGCGCGCTACCCGCCGTGCTAAGCCGCGCTGTGCCGAACTGTGCTATGTTTTTTATGGAGCTCTGCCATGCTGCGCTGTGTCGAGCTATGCTAGGTTTGGAGCACGCTGCGTGAAAATTAAATTCTCCGTATTTTTCACGTATGGCGTGTGGTAACAAGCTACCGTGACTGGACTCTTTTAACGACAAAATAACACATAAAATATCCATATCCGCTTCTTCTTCACTTTCATCTTCATCGGATTCAACTATGTTGTACAGTTTACGTTTTTTTGAAAATAGGGTCATATTTGACGAGATAAACGACTACACGAGCTGCTGATTACTTTATACTGAGCTAGAATGTTAAAAAAACGTAGCTTAAAAAACACAGCACAGCACAGCGCAGCATCGTTTAATTGTTAAAAAAACGTAGCTTAAGAAACACAGCACAGCACAGCGCAGTACAGCGCAGCATAGCTCGATGTTGATTTGTCACCCCTAGATTTCAATAATTCTTTTTTTATTGGAAAGAGTGTACCTTGAAATTTTATCGAATTTTATTCATTTTTAATAAATCAACATTCATGTTAGAAATGCTACACCGATACGTGCGAAATATTCGCGAATTCTGTACAGTGAAGTCGGTCATGCTATTTATTGCAAAAAATAATTATCTACCCGTCCATCTAATTCTCACAACACGGTCTCTTTTACAACTTTGTAGAGTTCCGTATAACCAGTATCTGAAATATACGTCTAAAATGTGTGCTTCACAAACTTGCGGCTTTTAACTCGTGACATTTAACCGCGCGGGTCTAAATCAGTGCTGCCGGAATGGCATTCGGTTATTGATAACGTTTCGCACCTGAGACCTGGCAGGCCTCCCGGACTGAAATAACGCTTTTACAATAAAATAAATTCGTATAGGCCGGGTGGCTAGTCCTGGCGTCAGAGCTAAATGGATAAAACAACCGATATCTACAATTTAACCATTTTTTCAATATGAGGGTAGAACACAAAAATCAGATGAGCGCAAGGAGTTTGATGACTAGTAATTGGTTTTGATTAATAAAAGGATTTTACACGATGAAAATTATAGTTCATTGCATTAATTAAACTTTTAATTTTAAAATTAAAAAAACTCATTTTTAATTTAAATAGATTATAAAAGAGTTTAGCGAAAATAATAATAATGTTGTAGGCGTGTATATTTTACCGACGTTTGGAACTCCGCAACGCGTTACTCCGAATTTCACTATTTAGAACACTTTTTCCAAGTATCATAGAATCGTTATTTTGCTTTAAATGTTTGTAAATTTAAAAGTTACACTGAAAGTTGTAACTTTTATTTTTATTTAACATCTTTACTAACTTTTAGTAACATTTATAAAACAACTTCTTTCTACCTTTTTTTTCAATTCCAACAATTTCAAAGTTTCGAACGGGTCTAAATCAGGGCTGCCGGAATGGCATTCGGTTATTGATAACGTTTCGCACCTGAGTCCTGGCAGGCCTCCCGGACTAAAATAACGAAACGAAATAATTTTTACAATAAAGTAAGTTCGTATATTTCGGTGTTCGGTGGCTAGCCCTGGTGTCAGAACTTTTAAGCCGCCTGAAGGACTCTGACATGGCTAAAAGGTTAAAACAACCAAGACCTAACGATTAACCGATTTGACAATATGAGGGTATAACACACATTTTAGATCAATACTGAGAGTTTGAAAAATTCTATTTTTTACAATTTTAGTGTAAAATACAACTTAATATCAATACTATTGATAACATAATAGAAACTAAGTCATTGTTTTGTATAAAATAACAAATCCCCGAAATTTGGACCTTCGAAATACGTTACTCCGAATTTACTCCTGATTCTATGAGGAGTATTCTACAATACTCTAGTCAACTCTAATGAAGCTTGTCTGTAGATGATTATTGTAGTATCCTACTAATATTATAAACGTGAAAGTTTGTGAGGATGGATGGATGGATGGATGGATGGATGTATGGATGTTTGTTACTCTTTCACGCAAAAACTACTGAACGTATTGAGATGAAACTTTGCAATAATATTGCTTATATATCAGAATAACACATAGGCTATAAATTATAATGATATATTGCGTATGCGGGCGAAGCCGCGGGTAAAAACTAGTTCTACAATAATCTAGTGAAGCTTGTCTTTTTTTAACACGTTTTTATTAGTTTCACCTGTATGCTTGTTTGCTTGCTTGTAACCAACCCCTTTGAGCTTGATTATAACCTACTTTGAGCGATCAGATTTTCTTAAAACTTTGCACACCTTTCAAAAACCGAAAATCCATAAAATAACGCTTTTAGAAAAAAGTTTCTCACAGTCATTCATTACATTACAAATCACTACATAGTATTAAACAAAGTATCTTCCCGCTGTCTGTCTGTCCATATATATATATTTATATCTTTAACACTAGGCAACGGATTTTGATGCAGTTTTTTACTAAATGGAGTGATTCAAGAGGAAGGTTTATATTATGTGTCATACACCTGTGCGAAGCCGGGGCGGATCGCTAGTTTTATTATAATCTCAACATTCTCAACTCATAACGCTATTATTTATTTATTATATTAAAGTATTTAGTTATTGTGAACATCTATCGTCTATCCACTGCTGGACATAAGCCTCCTCTATGAATCTCCAATAAGATCGGTTGGAAACGGCTTGCATCCAGCGATTCTGCGGTCTTTATAAGGTCAATCGTCCACCTTGTAGGTGGGCGTCCTACGCTGCCCTTGCCGGTACGTGGTCTCCACTCGAGAATTTTTAACCCTATCGGTCATCAGTTTTCCGAATTGTGCTATTATGAACATTACCCCAAATCCGGGAGAATATTCGCGGGTGGCAACACCGCGCACCTGCACGGATGCGCCGGCGCACGCCGCTCCCGATTGGCTAATTTTAGCCGCGGTTATGTCACAGCACAATGCTCACTTCGCCCACTTCAGCACTACCAACTTATCTTCACCACATATAAAGGACACCACTATCGCACTTTCTAAAGTATACTGATTGTTTGTCGCGAATTTTATAGGCCTGTATTCTAAGGTCCTGCTAAAGTCATTTTTTTATTGTACTACTAGTTTTTACCTGCGGTTTCGCCCGCATGATATTTTGATACATAAGCTATATTATTGCTAAGTTTCATCTCAATCCGTTCAGTAGTTTTTGCGTGAAAGAGCAACAAACATCCATCCATCCATCCATCCACACAAACTTTCGCGTTTATAATATTAGTAGGATAGTAGGAAGGATACGTTATTGTATGTATACTAACTTTTACCCGCGGATTCACCCGCGTCACATTTTTAGTTTTAAGCTATCTCATAGAAAATTTCAAAAAGTAGCCAAAGAAAAATAGTAGGAATTTTAATTTTAAAAGTAGCCTGCTGTCACTTTCCTTCGTTTAAACTATGTACTTTCCTTCGTTTAAACTATGTCCATGCCAAAAATGAAGTCAATCCGTTTATTCGTTGCTGCGTGAAAGAGGAACAAACCAATAAACCAAACAATAAACTTTGGGATTTATAATATTAAAGTAAGGATAGTATAATTTAAGACAAATTATTCGTTGAAAAATGGTACGTTATGTTCATATAGGGTGGGAAAATCATAGCTCTAGTGGAATGGGTACTACTAGGTCCTGCTTTAGTTCTATGATTTGGCCACTTCTAGACGTATGTTGGTGTTTAAATCTTGGAATATATCACACTATGACTACTTCCCGGTTGTTAACGCCACCGGGTGAAATGTGGGCCAAGCAAAGGTGTTGTTGTTAAATGTGGCCATTTGTTTTGTTTTTAATTGTTGTTAAGATCAAAAACTAGACACTCTATAATAAGTTTTTATAGTCGAATGACTAGTGTTTGCAGCAAGAGAGTTTGACACGTAGCACAGTAATAACTTCTGATAATTAAGTAATATACAAATCAGTGAAAAAACAGTGAGTTATCAGGCCAATACAAGTAGGGCTCGCGCACGGGGGGTTCCGTACAGTATGGAAGCCCGCCTTAATATATTTTATTTTGTAATTATTTCAAGAATCTTTCTGATGCCGTTATTATCTAAAAAAAAAATACGTCACTTGTATGGAAGCCCACCTTAAATATTAATTTTATTTTAGTTAAATTAGTTATTTTTGAAGTGAATATTTCACTAAATATTTTGTGAATATTTCAAGCTACCTGTAACCATTATAAATATCGAACGAAAAACTACTAAAAAAATCAGGTATTTTTGTGTGGGAGCCCCCTTAATATTTATTTTTTCTATTTTTAGTAAACAGAAATACGTCAACTGTGAAAATTACCGTTCATGAGATACAACCTGACAGACAGACAGACAGCGGAGACTTATTACTAGGATCCCGTTTCTACCCTTTGGGTACGGAACCCTAAAAAGCCGCTGAAAAGCCTCAAGAGACAACAGCGCTATGTCTCTGGTTGTAGTAACTCTGTGTGATTGAGTAATTATATACTTATATCCATGTCAAAGGGCTTCAGGCGGCTTAAAAATTCTGACACCAGCCCCCCTACCGCCTAAAGCAATAGCAATCGTAATAGCAATCGTTTATGACTTCATTTTAGTCATTTGGCACCGCCTATGTGACGTTAGCCATCAAAGTTGTTCAACGATTGCTTTCGCAATCCGCGCAAAGCAATTGATGGCTAACGTCACATAGGCGGTGCCAAATGACTAAAATGAAGTCATAAACGATTGCTATTACGATTGCTATTGCTTAGGCGGTAGGGGCAGGGCTAGCCACTATACGAACTTAGTTACTTACTATAATTATGTAAAAGTTGTTCACAAAAGCTTATATAAAGGCCACTTTCTATTTGACTTTGACAGTTCTGTAAGACCCCACAGATAATAATAACGTTAAAGTAATAACGTTGAAACTATACTTTTTGGTTACGCTCTACTTATTCAACCTGTCACCCACTAGTGCCCACTACTGAATTTAAGAGCCGTAATTTTAACCACATACGAAGTCCAACGACTTCCGTTCCTCGCGACCCAGATAACTTTAATTATATCTTTAATATTTTGCAAAAAAAAAATAAACTGGCCGTAACTGTTTGCTAGTCTTACAAACGTGAGGTCTATAGCTGTTTTTTTTTTTATAAATATGGCATAACCGCCTTCCATCGCGGACAAAAATCGAATATTTCGCTCGAATCGATGCGACGTCCATGTACATTATGGTTGACAATAAAAAACATCTCAACCGATTTCTATAAAATTTATAAGGGACCACCTCGGGAGTATACCTAAGCTACCCTTTCAAATTATTTTTTTAAATCGGTTCACAATTGGCGAAAAAAGCGATGATCATACCTACTAGAAAAAAAAACGGATTGTGTTATGTACGGAATTTCACACCACTGGCTTTTCGGTGAAGGAAAACATCGTGAGGCAACCTGCATATGTCCGGAGAAGAATTTCAATGGCGTATGTGAATCCATCAACCCGCACTGGGCCAGCGTGGTGGATATGGCCCAATCACCCTTCGTGGGTAGGCCTACGTCCTGCAGTGGACTATTATAAGGCTGATACAGTACAGTTCTTAGGGATTTGTGGTTTTGCGTAAAAATAACTTCAATTACTTTCGCTTGCCAACCATCCTGAATGTTAAGTCCCATCCACATTTTAACCCACATTTAACACACACTAAAGTCGTTAAAAGCAGCTTCCGTTTGTAAGTCCTGTTAACCCACGACCCAGATAAGTTTAATTAAAACCATATTACAAGCTCCCGTATGCAATGCGATTGCCAGTCTTCATCATCATCTCAGCCATATGATGTCTACTAATAGACATAGGCCTCCCTTATGGATTTCCGACAGGCCCGGTTGGAAGCGGCTACCGCACGAAGCAAGATATATTGTTGGTCTACCCAGTCGGTCGACGTCCTACGCTGCGCTTGTCAGTACGTGGTCTCCATTTGAGAACTTTACGGCCCCACCGGCCATCACCGGCCATGCGTTCTTCGAACTAAGACTGCCCACTGCCATTCCAACTTGCTTATCATTATTGTAATATAACATTAATATTATAAACATTGGTTAATCTGTGGTTCATTCCTGATTCGATCTTGCAGAGAGACCCGAGCGTAGTCCTCTTCATAGCACGTTGGGCTATCTTAAGTTTATTCGTAAGGCCCACACACAGCGAAAGACCACGTTTCAGTTCACGCATCCATACGATACAGATTCGTTTAATTAAAACAATAACCCGTATGCATTTCAACTTGGCGTTTTATTTGCTAAAGACGACAGAGCGTAATGGAAGGAAGTGTTCGAAAGAATTTAATTTCCTGTGAGAAATTCGCATTTTTTAAACATTTTGTTACGTTACGAGTGATATTATGACATTCTTCTATGGTTGTTATGTGAGCATTATCGTAAGAATGAAAATGATCGAATATCATTACGAATTAAGAAAATAAGCGTCGTGCTTTGTATTATCTGTTTTTTTTTTACTAAAATATGTGAAAGATAAACAATAATTTCAGATTAACAAATAGTGCACAATACAAGATTATTTTTTGCAAAAATTAGCATGATTGACTTCACCCGTGTACAGAATTCGCTAAAATTTCGCACGGATCGATGCATCATTTTTTCACATTATTGTCGATTTATCAAAAATGGCTCAGCCGATTTCGATAAAATTTAAATGGGACCAATTTCGAAGTATACTCTTTCACATAAAAAAAGAATTATTGAAATCGGACCACTACGAAAAAAATTATGCGTGGTTATATATAAAAAAAAAATATAAATACGCGTCGAATTGTATACCTGCTCCGGTGGTTCCTCGGTCAAAAAAGCCATTCATCCTTTTTAACACTCTTTTATTAGTTTCACCTGTATGCTTGCTTGCTTGTAACCAACCCCTTTGAGCTCGATTTTGACCTACTTTGAGCGATCAGATTTTCTTCACACCTATCAAAGACAGATGACAATGCATTTATAAAAAAAAATTGATGACTCCTAAACGTGTTTTTTAGTTTTTTTTTACTATATTTATATTATTTGTATGGAACGCTAAATATAATAAATTTTCACTCCGTAAACCGTAATTCAGGTCCATTTATTAAAAATATCCGCTACTGTATCTAACCAATCATCGTGGCCATCGATCCCATAACTTATTAATACTTTCCCAATTACAGGATGTGGTTAGACTTACATTAAAAAAAAATACGAGTTACGCCTGTTTAAAAAAGACATAAATAATCGGCCAAGTGCGAGTCGGACTCGCGCACGAACAGTTCCGTACCGTTCCATGTTAAAGCCCTATTTCTCTTGCCGTCATTAAAACCAAGCAAAAAAAAACTCCTAAAAATCACGTTTTTTGTATGGGAGCCCCCTTAAATTATGTTACTACAGCGGCAACAGAAATACATAATCTGTGAAAATTTCAGCTGTCTAGCTATCACGGTTCATGTGATACAGTCTGGTGTAGGGTTACTCTACTAGATATACAAAAGCTACTCTATCTCACTCCACCATGTTATGTTTGCGAGTATTTCTGTTTCCTTCACATTGTTTATATCATGGTAAAATATCTCTTTGTTCGATAGCTGAATCACAGGGCAGAGCTGGAGAAGGAGAACTGGCAAACGGAGTAGACGGCGCTAGCGCCTGTTCTACATAAAAAGCATAGTATTATACTATTTTATAATATATTCATGTGAAAATGTAAATACTCATGTGGAAATGGAAAATATACATCATGTATGGAATATACTGGACGTCGTTTAATTTCCCTGACCTTAGGACAAAACTGGTGACACACAGACATACTGACATCGTAGTCTTAGTAATCCGTTCCGTTTTTACCCTCTGGATAAGGAACCCTCAAAACAAATGACTAAAGTTTGACATGCTATTTGTAATGTAATGTTTGTCATAAAATAAACAAATTACTTCACTCTTGTGCGTTATTTTTTCAGTAGAAGCACTTTCAATCAGAAAAGTATTTAAAGAAACCTTGGCCGAGTTTTATTTTAAATCGAGGTAAAGAGAAAAGCCGACGATAACATGTCACTGAAACTTCAGATGCCACACGAGTCAATGACTCATGTTGGGCTGGGTAGAACGGCGGTGGTAAGTTAAAAGGAGGTCTTTGTTCTAATCCAGCCATTCTCAAAGTGTGCTTCTGTAGGCTTCTGTTGGGGTAAGTCGGCTCCACGAGAATACTGATAATATTGACAAAATATAAAATCAATAATAAATCTTCTAGCGACTCAGATATAGTTCAAGATGATAATGTAACAACTAAATTGAAATCACTAAAACTAATATATATATATATATATATATATATATATACAAAACTAAATTTATAACTAAAACTTAATCTAAAAGCCCCTTTGTAGAAGAAAACGTGGCCAGAATGCTGACAGCATTGCCTCGCTGATTGGCAATGCTGAGCTTTTGACCAAAGTAGACGTCAGCATTCTGGTCACGCGTCACTTCTACTAACCGCCTGGCCAAGTCTTTATACAAAGAAAGGGCGTCCGGCCCCCATGGACCTAAAATTTCAACCCCAAACGGCACAAAAAGGTATATTCTGTCCAACGACTCATATTTGTGCCGTTTGAGGTTTTCGGCTTTAACTGCGGCAGCGCCAGCCCTAATTATAATATTTTACCGAGAAATCGAGTACAAAAATTTATTTTAGGGCTCTGTCAAATATTTCACTTTCCAAAATGGTTCCGTCGCCAAAAGCTTGAGTACCGCTGTTCTAATCAATAAATACATATTCTGTGTAACTCTGAAATAGTGGCCTAAAACTTTGAGCTCCAAAAATAATTTGACGAAACTTTGAACTCTGATTTATTGTAAAAGGTCAGAATTACGTTGTTTACTCAGGCATACAGACAGGATTATTTGTATAGGGTATAAGCTAAGCCGAAAGGAGGTGATTGAGCCAATCGTTTTAAACAACTTTTACTATTTATACAACTTTGTTAAATGCTGAGAATCGTGTAACTTGTAATATTAAGACCCAATAAAGATATCTGTATTTGTATTATACCTATGGCTAACACGGAATTCGAGGAAAAAATCAAATGTTCCATACATTTTACCAATTCGAGTTGCTAATGCTAATAAGCTGAGCTAATTATTTTTTCTAGAATTATGTTTTTTACTTGGGTATATGGATAAGGTAAAGTACAAAGAAAGATAGGAAGCAAAATAGAATGGAAATTATAGAAAAGTATGTAAGTAAAACAGGAGGAGTCCAAAAAGCATACAAAGAATTAAAAAAATCAATGCATTGGATCGTCAAAATGAAAAACCATAGCAGCAAGTGGAAACATAAAAGAACAGACATACTAGGATTGGCCACATCCTATTACAAGGAACTATACGAAAATGATACAACAATAGATGAAGTTGATTTGGCAAGAATTTCAAATATTCCTAGCATTCTTCAAGCTGAAGTCGAGAAAGCTATAGACACTCAAAAAGTAGACAAAACACCAGGTCCCGATAGCATAAATAATGAAATTCTGAAACAATGCAAAGAAGTTTTAGTACCAGTTTTGACAAATATATTTAATGAGATCTTAACCACTGAAACCATTCCCGAGCAATGGACAGAATCTAACATCATCCTTTTATATAAAAAAGGAGATAAACACGAAATCGGAAACTATCGCCCAATAAGCCTTATGTCCAACATTTATAAGGTATTCGCCAAAATAATTTTAAAACGGATTGAAAGGAAACTAGATGAACATCAACCTATAGAACAGGCTGGATTTCGTAAAGACTACTCGGTGATCGATCAAATTCATGTAGTACGTCAAGTTTTAGAGAAGTATCACGAATATCAGCTCACATACTATATTGCGTTTATCGATTACAGCAAAGCATTCGACTCTCTATGCCATAAAAACATCTGGGAAGCATTAGTGGAACAAGGGATTGAACAAGAATACATTCGACTAATAAGAAACGTATTATAGGAATAGTACAGCTAGAATCCAATTAGAAAAGAAAGGTGATCCATTTGAAGTTCAAAAGGGCGTCAGGCAAGGAGACCCATTATCTCCGAAATTGTTCTCAGCGGTACTAGAATCAGTATTTAGACGACTCAATTGGGAAAATTTCGGAATCAATGTGAACGGTGCATCGCTGACGCATTTAAGATTCGCCGACGATATAGTGCTATTCGCCGAAACACCTGAAGCCATCAACAAAATGATAAAAGATCTTGCGCTAGAGAGTGAAAAGGTAGGCCTAGCACTAAATCCAGAAAAAACTCGAGTGATGACAAATGGATACAAAGTTCCGATACAATTAGACAATACCGAAATAAAGTACACTGATGAATACATTTATCTGGGTCAGCTCATAACGCAAAAAGAATCTATGCGTAAAGAAGTAGAAAGAAGAGTGACAAATGGCTGGAAAAGATACTGGAGCTTAAGGGAAGTCATGAAAGACAAAAAACTCCACATACATATAAAAAGCAAATTATTTAACACCTGTGTACTTCCCGTACTGACGTATGGCTGCCAATCATGGAATTTAAATCAGAACATGATAAGAAAACTCGCAACTTGCCAATACGCTATGGAGAGGAGTATGCTTAACGTTTAAAAATCGGACAGATTGAATAACTATGTCATCAGAAATAAAACAAAAACCACAAATGTCACCCTGAAAATTAGAAGACTCAAGTGGAGATGGGCTGGTCACATGATCAGAGGTCACGATAAATGGAGCAAGAGAGTGACAAGTTGGTACCCCAGGGAAGGAAAAAGAAAGAGGGGTAGACCACAGAAACGATGGGACGATGACATCAAAGAAGTAGCAGGAGTGACGTGGAATCGAGTGGCTCAGGAAAGATTTGAATGGAAAAGGTTGGAGGAGGCCTTTGCCGATTGGCAAACAGATCTACAGAAAACAAGCAAACAGCAACTATTAGATTAAATTTTATTATTACAGTATGTTTATTTTATGTTTATATTGTAATACCCATATACTATTAATATTGTAACTAGTAAGTAGATCTGAATAAAAGGCTATTTTATTTATTTATTTATTTATTATATGGATAAGGTTCATAATTTACTAGCAAAATTTTGGCATCCTTCATAAAAAAACATTTTAAGAAAATTTTGGCGAGCATGTAAAACAATCACTTAAGTAAATCTGGCCACATTGACGCACGAGATTTTTACTAAATTAATAACGAAATGGCCAAAAGGATTAGAATCGAGGTCAATAAGTAATAAAAAAAAAGTTACAGTCCAAAATCGAAATATCGGGTTTTGTTCATAAGACTGCCCCTCGTTCCCACAAGCCCACTATGCCCAGTGCATCATGACGTAGCATCATTAATAGCTCTCCTCCCCCTACCCGCCTCACCGACATGTTTATGACTGCAGTACTTAATTAGTCCCTATATTGCACTGCATAAGTAATGCCGCTCTAAACGGTAATGTATGTAGTTCAGATGATGTAGTGTTTAGATCAAAAGGGGCTTATTTATATCAGAAGTTAAGATTAGTTCCTTAGTTCTCGAAGGGATGCAGGCAGAGATAAAAGAAGCTACTTACTTATATGCCATCTAAAGTCTAAGTTATGCATGCGAGACCAGATTCATCAACAACAAACTTAACCTTGGGGTTCGTTCGTTCGTTTCAGCCATAGGACGTCCACTGCTGGACATAGGCCTCCCCTAATGATCTTCAATAAGACCGGTTGCGGCTTGCATCCAGCGCGGTCCTGAGGTTATTCGTCTACCTTGTGGGTGGACGTCCTACGCTGCGCTTGCCGGTACGTGGTCTCCACTCGAGAACTTTTCGACCCCATCGGTCATCAGTCCTCCGCGCTATGTGCGATGCTCATTGCCACTTCAACCTGCCAATCTGCTGGGCTATGTTGGCAACCTTGGTTCTTATACGGATCTCCTCATTTCTGATTCGATCTCGCAGAGAAACTCCGAGCATAGCCCTAACCTAACCCCATAACCTTGGGATAGTACTAGTAGATAGTGATTTTAGTATTAAGTTATATCATAATAGTAAGTACTAACTAAGTATCAGATCGAAATCGAATCAGGAATGAGGAGACCTGCAGACCAACCAAAATTACTGATATAGCCCAGCGGATTGGCAAGTTAAAGTGGCAGTAGGCAGAGCACAGTTCGGAGAACGAATGGCCGATGAGGCAGGAAAAGTCTCGAATGGAGACCACGGACCAGCAAGCGCAGCGTAGGACGTCCACCGACTAGGTGGACTGATGATATAATCAGGTTCGCAGGAACGGTCTGCATCCAACGATGCAGACCGTTTCCAACCGGCCTTATTGGAAATCCATAGGGGAGGCCTATGGCTTATGGCTGATGGATGGTTGAACTAAATATCAGCCAAAGAGCCGTCTTGCCTCAGCCTAAAAGGTGGAGTCGGCACAGCACGTACTTTTTTTCGCCACTTCACTCTTTCACACGTCATCTCTACCTACTCCTTTCACTCGCATATCATTTTCACACAATACATCCCCACTTTTTTTGGTCTCCCCTCCCGCTTTTGCCGCTTACCGTTAAATTAAGAGTTATCTTAGTGGCAAGACTCTCCTCCCTTTTCATGATATGTCCATATTAAAGCCTATATCTGCAATAGTACTAACAATAGAGTATAAAAAATAATCTTAAGTACACAAAGTAAAACTAATCCATTTTTCCATTTTGTCCGTCGGACTTTAGCACGTAACAAGATTATTTTTTGCAAAAAATAGCATGACCGACTTCACCCGTGTATATAATTCGCGAATATTTCGCACGGATCGATATAGCATTGTTCACATTATTGTTAACTTATTAAAATTTCGATAAAATTTAAATGGGACCAATTTCGAAGTATACTCTTTCCAATAAAAAAAGAATTATTGAAATCGGACCAATATGAAAAAAGTTATGCGTGGTTAAACATAAAAAAAAATATACGCGTCGAATTGTATACCTCCTCCGGTGGTTCGTCGGTCAAAATATCGTTGTTTATTCACTCACCATTTACTAATTAAAACATCTTTAAGTTTTTTGTAAAACACTTGGCAGATTCACTCACTTTCCCATTGCGCATGACATATTTTAGAACGAAAAAATCTGTACTCTGGTTTACTCTGGAATCACTCAGATTACGCTTTAGTTTTCCAGTCAGTTACCTCCTATCCACATACACAATATCAAATTCACAATTAACGTTATAAATTAATAAAAGGTCTATTGACACGAGATGAATGAATGACAATTAACGTATAAAATCATCTTTTTAAAACGAGATTTTTAAAATGTATTTTACTGGACACGCACTTCACACCAGTGATTTAAAAAGCGAGCTAAAATTAATCGGCTCCATTCACGTTGGCCGATTGGACACAGTCACGGACAGTAACGAGACACTGTCTTTGACGTCTTATACCCATTGACGTATTGGTTTGTTTATTAGGACTCGGCAAATGGGCTCCCTCTAATTGGATCGCTGAGCTCTACTGAGTTACTGAGCGCTACCGTGGGATAACAGTTGCTTTAACATATTGTTATTGGAGTTTTATAGTTTTTGGAGCTCGCGCTTCGTATGTTAAATTGTAAATGTAGCTTTGCTATTTATTTGGTTGGAGTATCCAATATAAAGGGTGGTAAAGTACACAGAGCAGCCTTTTTTCGTGGGTAGAGCACAAGCACCCGGCAAACATCAGCCAATGAAAACCCAACAATTTCTGAAGATGCGTTTTTTTCTGTTAAAATAAATAAATAAATATTTTGGGATATCTTACACACGGCCTCTGACCCCAAACTAAGCAAAGCTTGTGATATGGCTGCCAGAGACTGATACTACGTATACTTATTTTTTAAATACATACTTATATAGATAGTAACTAAATAACACCCAGACGCAGAGCAAACACTTATGTTCATCACATAAATATTTGCCCTGGGTGGGGATCGAACCCACGCCCCTTTGATCCAGAAGTTAGGGTCACTAACCACTGAGCCACCGAGGCAGACAAAATGGAACGAGGAACGAGTTCGTTTGGCTTAATTATTTATCAAGTGAGTAAGATGCGGCATGTATTGTATTTATACTAAATAGGCAGCAAAATCACCAATACTTTGACTCGAGATACAATATCTTGCATTTTTGATAACGTCTTATAAATCGATAAACGCCAGCTGCACGCACGAAAAAGTGTCACGTTCCGCCTGAGCCAAGGGTGCAAGCGAGAGCGTGAAACAAGCGATAGAGAGGCACGATCGAGCTAAGCGTTTGGCTTGTTTCAGCTGTTGATTCAACAATATTTTCTTTAAAAAAATGTACCCTGTTATACAAGGCGGATGGAAATTCGAATGAAATTCGACTGAAATTCGATCGAAATTCGATATAAATTCGATAGAAATTGGATGGAAATTCGAATAAAATTCGATTGAAATTCGATTAAAATTCAATTGGAATTCATTTGGAATTCGCGAGTCTAGTGTAAGGTCCCAATATTCTTAAGGTACTTCCTTGATATTTCACCGCATCTTTAAAGGATTATTGTTTGTACCACCACTTGTTGTATTACAATACTAATAAACATTTTATTTATTTTATAATCTTATAACGTAAAATTATCGTCCGTAAACCGACTTTGCTGACAACCTTTTAGACTACCATCTCTAGCTATACATTTCTATGCTCCAATGTACACAGTTATAAGTATTATGAAACAGATGGCTGGCTACACGACACTTCAAGTACAGACCACACAAGTTCACGATACTAATCACATTGTTCATTTAATTACATCATTAGGTATCGTGCTTTATTTTGTCCTTAGTTTGTAGGCCAGCCGAAAGTTTTCAACAAGGCCAAGTGGTAAAAGAATTGGTCAACTAAATAGGTACTCGATGTGAGACATTCATCCAAGCCACTGGAGCAGTTGTGCTAGCAGCCTAGAGCCACGCTCTGTTACTTTAAGGAGCTAGGATGGCTCGGGTAGACGCTGGAGAGGGAAATACACAAAACACCCCAAGCGGGACATCAGTGCAGGACTTACTGCTCCCGCACCGAAAAAGAATAACTGAGGCGTTTAATAAAGGAGTTTTACTAAGGACTGAAAGGACTAACAGCGAAAGTTGCCTACCACGGTCGTGTAATGAGATATGACGCATCTCTGCTGCAGAATATTATGATGCGCAAAATACCAGGTAAGCGCGAGAGTGGAAGGCGGAAGATGTCATGGCTTCCGAATGTCAGAGATTCCACAGGCATTATGACTGTGGAATAATTGTTTGTTTGCCCTGGACAAGGAATATTTCATAATGCTGACTGCCATTATCTACTGCCAACCTTCAGTTGTTAATGGAGATGTACTAGAAGAAGATTAAGAGGACAGGATAAACCCAGGGGTTACTTTCGATCGGCTCTAGGATTATAATAGGCTGGGGCTGACCGATGTGACCGACCCTACGGCACGCGCAGCATAGGATGTTTCTTAACAAGATAGAGAGATCACGTCAAGGATCGCGCAGGATATACAAGACAGTTCCAACCAGTCTTAATGGAGATCTATATCCAGGAGAGGACGTCCTATGGCTTAATGATGATGATGGATATTTTAAACGACCGATGGAAACCTTATAGAAACTCTCGTTAGACTACCTATTTATTGTATTCAATAAATAAGTAGGTAGTCTAAGGGGTAGCTGGTAGTTTAGCATTTAGGTGCTAAAATACCATCACACTTGAGAATTGACTTAAAATGAAATTAATTTCAAAAACAAAAGTCAAAAGTTGTATTTTGCTATTCTTTTTAAGAGTTTACTCTTAAAAAGAATCAAAATACAACTCAAACACCTTAAATCGACTTAAGGCTTTACTTCCAGTAATGGACTACTTACTGATTGAGATAATGATAATCACTAAACAAAAACACAGTCACATTTACAATACTATCTAGCTATTTACTAAGATAAGCCAAAGTTCTGTATCAATCGTGCATCTTATTGGCTTCCGCATTCTTTAAGGGAAATATTGAAATGGCTAGCTTATCAATCTACTTTATTGTATTGGTCAGCAATGTACGTATAGAAAAATAACTACTATATGATCGGCTGGATTATTGCAGGATGATACAAAACAAAATGTATTTTGTTTGTGTATTCATTTGGAAAAAAGGCGACGGTACGGTACCTCTTTACCATCAACTTGGCATTTTTTGTTGTATTGATGATCTTTCCTACAATTTTGTCAGATCATGTACTTGTAAATAAGATATATATAAGATGGTATTAGTTAAGTTTGTTTTGACAATCAAAAAATTAAACCAAAGTAATAATCATCTCGTGAAATAAGCTAATCTAAAAATGCTGATCATTGGTGACCAATATGTGTGGTTCACCGTGAGACATTTTTGACTTTATAGCTGTTTCGCTGATCAAAAGCATTTCGATAATAAAAAAAAATCTAGATCAAACACTAGATTTTGTGCTCTAAAAACATTTTTAACAATTTGCTATCCCTTAGACTGTTCAGTGACCTGATTCAGGTAACTGCCCAAAATGGCGGCGCAGTCTATTTACCATTGGAACAGCAGGCCATTCGCGTTAATTTTAAACAGCTGGGTTCCGTCTGTAATCCAGTTCAGTTGCAATTGTAGTTAAGTTTCGAGTCAGCTTTAAAGAATTCGGTATTGCGTTAAACTTCATACACCAACCGTTCGTTTGACAGCGGTTACACACGTTCCAACTCTGATTGAGTTGCGTTTCAACTTTTGTCAAAATAACTAGCGCGATACGAAAATAGACAAAAAGTTGAAGTTCGGTTAAAGTTCAATTGTTGTTCAGCTGTAATTTTTAATGCGATTGTCCGCAGGCCACTTGCGTCATTTTTTGTTTATAAATTTTTGCGCTTACCAAAAATATTTTAATAAAATCTGATTTCACTGCTGACCGTTTATCCCATACCCGATCTTAAATAATCAGCTCGTGAGTGCAATATGTTGGCCTGTTAGCACAACTGGCCCAACTTGTGATTCATCCATAAGTTACGAGCTTACGAGAGGAAATTCCATTGCAGTGAAAGTACCTATATTTCGTGGACGTGATACAAAAATGTCAGGACACGGAGATGAAAGTAAATTCCTGCTTTTATCTTCCTTTTGCAATTTGACATTTTGACAACTGTGGATTCGGAGATTTGAAAGATCTAGAACTGTACATGCCAACATGTCTAGGTTGTAGACGTTAGTTTTTACAAGCTTTCATTTAACTTGCAATGGATGTAACTTCCCGGTTTCCAAATCCGGAACCGGTGGATTCATACAATAGCATATATTTTGATTTTGATTTTTGAAGAACTCTACATGATAGGATATTAGACTATATTGACCATTAATTTGAAGCGTAATAAGTGGCAGGCTCTTTTAGGATTCTTTACATTCAGACATTTAAGTATCAGCCGTTTCATTTCTTAGTTAGGCTCTCTAAGCCACTTCGGAAATGTTTAAAATTTCTATATGTCGAATCACACTATTCTGAATATTCAAAACGCCGAATCACATGTCACCGAAAATAGTTACATCGAACCAACATTCCTACCTTCGTATTTGCCGCCCGTTCCAGCGAAAAGTTAATTATTATGATAATATAATCCTACTTGCTGATATAATAAACGCGTAAGTTTGTATGTATGGATGTTTGGTCCAAAAACTACTGAACGGATTAAGATGAAACTTTGCAATAGTAACGCTTATACATCAGAATAACACATAGTTTATTATTTAAAGATATTGCGTGAAACGGAATTCGCGGGGTTAGCTAGTTAACAATATTTTCTGAACAAACTGGAAATAAAAGATGCGCACGATTTTGTGCCTAGTACGGTACGCACAAATATTTTGAGGTTTCGAAGTTACACTAATAGCATACGCATCGTCGAGCAAATATCTACAGAGCCACAGTCCCTAAGTGAAAGTAGTAAAAAAATGTCCGAGCGCCGTCATACATACCGACTTAGATATTTAACTCACAATGACCCGTTTTCTCGAATCACGACGTTATGTCACCTAATTAGTGCTTGTTACCAAGCACTTTGGACAGGGTTTTGGCTCGGACACTTTTTTGCACGATTGTGACTCTATAGATATTTGCTCGAAGTTACGCAAATAAAAATTTCAAAAATAATCAAAATCACTTATTTCGACCAATCATTGAGTCATCATTTAGCATACATAATTAAATACAAATTATTTAAAAAATAATACAGCATCACAATAGAGAACGCATGTTTCAGGTAACGGCTACTTGCGTCACGGTAATTAGATATCATTACCGTGCCTGCGCTTCAGAGACCTCAAAAAAATTTGTGCGTACTTTATTTTTGTTTCATCTTTCGTTCCATAATTATTTTTTTCAAAAAATAGCATGACCGACTTCACCCGTGTATAGAATCATTACGTACTCGTAGTACATAACAAAGTCGCTTTCCGCTGTCTGTCCCCATGTATGCTTATATCTTTAAAACTACGCAACGGATTTTGATGCAGTTTGTTTTAATAGATAGAGTAATTCAAGAGAAATCCTTATATGTATAATACACCTGTGCGAAGCCGAGGCGCATCGCTAGAATGCAAATATTATGCACGGATTGATGTAGAATTTTTCACATTATTGTCGATTAATCAAAAATGGCTCAGCCAGTTTCGATAAAATTTAAACAAGACCAATTTCGAAGTATATTCTTTCCAATAAAAAAAGAATTATTGAAATCGGACTACTATAAAAAAAAGTTATGTGTGGTTATACATAAAAAAAATATACGCGTCGAATGGTATACCTCCTCCGGTGGTTCGTCGGGTCAAAAATGAAAACCTCTCATTCCCATTGTACCATAACTCTGCTCCACATTTCCAATTAGCAGTAACTCTCCAAAAGTTTGGCACAAAAATCATGATAATTATTTCAACTTTCACTAAAAAATACTAAAGTATAAATACGGCTCATTCGTTCCCATTGTACTCTTTTCAAAAAATAACCCAACAAAATAAAGTACCCAGACAACGCCCTTAATTTTGTTGGTAATAACTCAAAAGTTGAATTTAGCAGGAATTCTTCAAAAAACAGGACCTAACATTGTGATAACTATTTCAATTTCAACTCCAAAAAAATGTAGTAAAGTGTACGGACAATAATAATTTTTAGGGTTCCGTACCTCAAACGGAACCCCTATACTATAGGGGTTCCGTATACTATACGGACAACAAAGTGATCCTATAGGGCCTATAGGATCACTTTGTTGTCCGTCTGTGTGTATGTCAAGACTCTTTATCTCGGGAACGCGTAAAGATATCGAGTTGAAATTTAAATTGTATACGTATATCTATGGTCTCTTGCAGTTGTGTTAAAGAAAAACTCAGTTATCGTTTAAAAAAGTTAGAGCCGTTTATGTCGTAAAAAAACACATATTTCGACACTCACAAAAATTAAAACCTACTGGATGCTTGCCGTTGACATAGAACTATGAAATTTGCCGAGAAGCATTGTCGCAGAGTACACATATAGGAATAAATCTGAAAACAGTACATTTTTATTTAAATCACACAAAATAGGGCCTCAAAATTGACAAAATATTGGTTCAAAATTCAAATTGAGTAAATCGTATCATGTAAGGTATCATATAAAAGAACTTCATTAGCACATCCTAAACAGGTTTTTAATTATTTTAACAATGTGTTTGTACGCAACCTTCGATGTTCGAGCCTGACCCACACTTGTCCGGTTTTTTGTAATAACGTGACAAGAAAACATTGTTGAATCAACAACTGAACAAGCGCAAAACGCTTAGGTCGATCTTGTTCCGCGCCCTCGTTTGCACGCTCGGCTCAAGCGGAACGTGACACTTTTTCGTGCGTGCAGCTGGCGTTCATCGATTTATAAGCCGTTCACGTCACAAAACTACCTTAAAACGCTAAAATCTCTAGGTAATCGGTCCCTGCGTATCATGTAGGTAGTGTACCAGACACCAGTGCACTGTCCCTAAAATACCCGAAAAAATAAAACCTCAGTCCACACAATGCCCTTTTACTTCGGCTCGTAATATCTCAGGAGTTATGGGCCCTGAGTCATTTGTCCGTCGGATGACCTAATGTCGGAGTTATTCCCCTTGTGAAATGCTTTTGTTATATTTAGAACAATAGATAGGTAATACCTACATCGACATTATAGGTCTCGAACACTTACTAAGGGTCAATTTCACCGATAACATTATAGAACGCGTTCAACTAAACTCGGTTTTGCTTGAACGAGTTCAAATATTGAATTTGATCTAGATCAAAGTCAAATCCATTTCACCAGCACAATATTGATCGCGTTCAAGTAAACTAAGTTCACGTAATACTGATTAAAAAAGTTGAAGACAAATGTCATTGTCACTGTCAAAACTTGTTATATGTCAAACTACTTTTGTCAACTTTCGTGGTTGTTTTTAAAATTCGTGGTGTTTTCTTGTGTGTTGTGCTGTGTAATATCGTTTAATCTCCAGTTTTTTAAACAAATCTAACTTGGACGCTATGGATAAAATTACCAGAAAACGTAATCCATGTAAGATTAGATTAGGATTTAAGTCTTCGGAGAAGATGTATTTGATTGAGTTAGTAGAAAAGCGTTTTGATATTATAGAATGCAAAAAAACGGACTCCATCAGTATGAAAAAGAAAACCGAAGAGTGGCAGAAAATTGCCACGGAATTTAATACCATATCTGGTATTTATCCTAGACTTCCAGCAGTTCTCAAAAATTGCTGGGAGAATTTAAAAAAGCTAAAGCTAGTGCTCGTTCCATTTTTCACCAAATATATCTTTATAATTTATGGAAAAGTATGTATAATATTTGAAAACAGTAGGCATATACTGTATCGTAAACGTTTGAACGCGTTCAAAGAACTAAACCCTCGAAAATCGGCGGTTCAACACTTGAACTCGTTTAAGACTAAACTGCGTTCAATTTACGTTGGTGAAATCCAAAATGTAGTTTTGATCTCAGTTAAACTCTTAAACTCGGTTCAGGACAGATTGATCGCGTTCAGTTTGAACGGTGAAATCGGCCCTAAGTGCATTATGGCCATCTGTAATGTATTCTTGGTTCTAGTGCTGAAAACCACCCACACACATAGCGTAGCGGATTAGCAAGTTGAACTGGCAGTGGACAGGGCACATAGTTCGTGAAACTAATGGTCAATCAAGTCGTAAAGTTCGCGAATGGTACTTACACCGACATAGTGAATCTATGTTATATATTTACTTAGTTATATTTTTGACAATGCCCTTTTACAGCTGACTTGATTAAATTTATAGGATATATGTACGTAGGTATAGCATGTTACGAATGTTTGGCAACTGCCGACATTTAATATTTCGTTTTCTAGGAAATGCAAACAATGTTTTATATATTTCAGACATGTTTATTTATTTTTTTGTAATGTGGGTAGACTGGAAAAACAAAAGAACTGCTGTAAGTTATGATGAGTCCATAATAGAACCATTTATACTCCTTTTCGTTAAATGAGAATGTGTAAATGTAATATTATGTCAATAACTGATTTTCTTTCTTTCTTTCTTCTTATGAGCTAATCAAGAATGCACTAATCACGCTGGATACAAGCCGCCTCTAACTGGTCTTATTGGAAAATTGGTGAGGCCTATGATAGCAGTACATGTCCTAAAGCACGTTCCAGACGGATGTAATCCAGCGTCCCAACAGGGGTGACCTTGGATGGAAACACGTGCCCGTCCACCAAGGACGATGGTCATAAAACAATTTGGATTAAATCTGCAGGCTAGATGGATGGCAACAAGCAAGGTCACCCCTGATGGGATGCTAGATTACATCCGTCTGGAAGGGGCTTAAGGCTGACAAGAAAAAGCCTAAAGCATTGCTATTCAGCGTGGCAATGCTGCCACTGCTGCCAGCATGTTGGACACGCTCCCAACCGGCAGCGGGCTTGAGCATTTGGATTATCTAGACCTTCAAGGGTCTGTGGTTGATCCAACTGCTTGTTATGTTGTAGTAGGTTGTTTTAGATTGTTTAAGAAAAAAACCTTACTTGACTACAAAGTTAGATGACGATTCAGGTTTACTTTTTATGGCACGAGACCCTAAAAAATATAAAATACGCGAAAGGGACAAATGACAACTGGGTATCACCCTCATAAGTTGACCTAATATAAAACAGAAAAAATGCCACGTCGATGCCTAATATAGAGATAATTTCGCATGTCGTCCTTATGTAAGGGACTTAATAGGTTCTAGGAACCTAGACTAGTTAGCGTTATGCGGTCAGATGGCCAAATAAAGAAAATTTACTAAGAATCTGTTAGTAAAAGTTGTACAAGTATACTGAGCGCCACACAAATTAAAAGATAGGAAGTTAGACGCAGATGACACTTCGCCGTGATTCGCTAATTATTGCGCATGTGTGCACAATGCCTATACAAATGGCGAAGTAGTGAGCTCGGGCGTAGGGAGCGCGCGGGAGGCATGAGGTTAGTGGGCGGGTGTGCCCCGGCGTTTCGTATCTCGGATTTCCGAGCGTACCCATATTTCGACTTTTGCGCAGAACGCTGCGCATAACTTCCCATCTTTCAATTTGTGTGGCGCTCAGTATAGCTATGTCGTAATCATTGTTATAGGATAGCTGTATTATGCGAAGATAGACAAAAATAAACCTAATTCAAAAATTTACACATCCCAGGCCGTTCTTTTGCATCCTTGCCAACTTTAACTACAGGAAAACCCTAAAAGAAAAAAAAACAGTTGGGACTCTAATGGTCATTTATGCAGTCCTAGCGGGCTACCGGTTCAGAAATAGAGGCAGATGGCACCACTAGAGGCCTATATCCGGCAGTGGGGTAGAAAAGATAGGTGTTAATGAAGTGTCCCGCGTTTCTACATTTAAGGATTTCTCCCAATTTTAGAGCGAAAGTGCGCATTTCACGAACCTACCACCAAAGACGTTTTTTTAAACATGATTTTCGGGGTTAAATGACTTCTTCATGTCACGTATGGATTTTCGAAGTCCAAATTAATTAAACTAGAGAGGTATATGTTGTGATCGAGAATGATGAAATATCCCTAAATTTGGGAGAAAAAATTTGGAACACTGGATGAAGAGTAATTCATTCCCTAAACCGTCAAATCATTTAACATATTCATACTTTCTTTGGTCAAAGTATATATCCAAGTATGTAGTTTGACTCTAGGGTAGTAAGTAGTAACAATTACATAATCTTTGCTCTTGGTGTAAATCTAACGCATTCATCCATTGTCATCCATAGTTTCTTTGATCTAAGTAGTTAAATTATAGATGTGAATCTGTTAGATTGTAACGTCTCAATGTGTGGTCAAGCGCGTGTCTATCAATAGTGGCGCACGCGCAGGACAGCACTTTATTTTTACATCGTAAATGTCAAATAAACGTGGAGCGGGTGCGCGACACAATTGGGTCGGCGAACTGGTCGTGACGAAAGGGCTCGCGTTTTACATATTTCTTCTTAAACTATGTGATTTTTACCAAGCAACATGTGTCTTATTAAACGCCATGTTTTCTTATTAACCGACACGGTTTTAATTTACTCAACTACATAATATATTATTATGACAAATAATATAGCTAAAGAGGACATCTTACACACGGTGTCTGACTCCAAACTAAGCAAAGCTTGTGATATATGTATGGCTGCCAGAGACTGATATACTACTTAAATATATCTACTTTTATATATAATACCTAAATAACACAGAGCAAACACTTATGTACATCGTATATTATTATCGTGTTTATTTTCATTACAGAAATGCTTGCCCTGGGTGGGACACACACGACACACGCCTCTGTGACCCAGGATTCAGGGTAACTAACCACTGAGCCACCGAGGCAGTCAAAGTCAAATATGAATGGAAGAAGCACGGGCATAGCCAGGTTTCATTTTCGGAGGGGAGGAGTCATAATGATGAGTGCAATGCCTACTCATTATGCATGAAGACTGCAATATAATTATTAATTGCACAGCCAAAAATTAGTTTGAAAAAGTTAGTGCAGTCTTCACTGCACTGTAACGTCAATGATTATGTCAAATTACTATTTTGCAGCTACTGCAGTCTTCCTTATGAGAGCAGTACTTATGCAATTGCAGTTTTTATTGATCATTGAAAATCGATTGGACTTCGTTCTGTTGGCGCTGTTCCATTTCAACGAGATGACCTTCACATTGCCATGGCAATAAGATATTTTAGAAGAATTATACGGAAAATGGACGAGCTCATTATAATTTATTCTAAGATACAATATAATGATCTGTCCTTACCATTATGAATAACCTTTTTTTTATGGAGCCAACTCGCGTTGCAATCACGACTAAAACAAAAGTGCGCGTTTTGAAGGTGCCACCACATTATTATGCCAATGATGTTCTTAACTCTATGCTTGCCAGCACGCAGACTCCATTCGAGAACTTCTACCTACGAGGAGGACAGATGCCCTGGTTAACAGGATCGCGTTGGGTGCAAAGTTATACTTATAGGAGAGTTCTATGTCACGCAGTGCAATCTTCCAAAGATACCCAAAAGGGAGTGCATCAGTGTTATTTGAGGATTGTGCCCATCAAAACCCTTTTTCTTACATCAGATAGGCTCGTGTTTAACCACATCCTGCCTGATACTTTCGCTAACCAGCTTCTGGGCCTTACAGAGGTGTTTCTTTTTTATTTCGTATAGGTTTGCGTTTGACTACATACTGCCTGATGTTAAGTAGATATGCGGTATAGGGTGGAGCACGCTTACCTAGAAGATACCTATTTACTAGGGATTTGAAGACAACCACGTTGTACTTTAGCGGGAAGACAGACTCAGGCAAAGCGTTCCACATTCTGGCTGTTCGTATGAGGAATAAGGATTCGAAACGCTTGGTTATAACGCGCGGAATGTCTACCATAAAAGGGTGGCGCTTTGATCGCGCGCGAAGGTCTATCCATACGATAGAAGAAAGAGGCATATATGTGACCAGATTTTGCAACTCCTGGGCGCACTCTCAGAAGGTACTGGAATCTGTAAATCGTCCTACAGCTGATAAAATGATGGTGAAGAAATAAACGCTTTAGAAACAAGTATGACGCAACGATAATTTTGGACATAAAAGTATAACAGTACGAGTATGTCACGTAGCAAAATTTATACAGCGGCCGATATTTTGAGTTGGCACACGTGAAATGATTCACTTTGATTACAAAGTCACTGTCTGTCTCTGGCACGTGATTCGGTACTTAGCGGCGATATGAGAGAAATTATTGAGAAATAGCTTCTGCCCACGTGGTATTTTGAGTTTTGTACCATGTATTTATTTATTTTCCGGGATAAAAGTAATCTAAATCACTCTCCAACCGTTGAACTACATCCATGACAGTCACTTCACTTAGTCACTTGTTTAAACTGGGAGCCACTGACAGCTCACTATGTCACGGCTGTTTGCAGGAGAACAAAATTGTAGAACATTTTCTGTGGTATTGCAAAGCCACAGAAGACATAAGAATAGCTAACGGATCGCATGATGCTTCTGCACTATCATCAGCTTTGCTACCTGAATCGCCGCCATCTGATTCACCATCTAAGCTACTGGAGCAGTTGTTAGTTATTTTTCACGCAGCAACGAGACGGATAAACTTGTTTTTTTACAGGAATATAGTTTGAAGATCAGAGTAGACTAATTTAAATCTAAGAAAAATTTTAAATATTGCGGGTAAAGCTTTCTCGTTATAAATGTTATAGTCTACTTTTTACCTATTTTTTTTATTTCTATCATTATAATATATTCCCCAACAGTTGTAGATAGTTGTTGAAGATTTTTCAGTTTATTATATTTTTGATTTACAAGCGGTATATGGGCCCCGTGCCAAGTTATTCGGGACGCTGTAAACACAAGGTGTATTTATGAACTTTACTTCTGATTCCTGGGTTTCATATTATTTGCACTACGTACAAGATGACAAAAAATACGAAAATTAACTATTTCACACTTCAAACTACCAATATATAGTAGGACTTTTTTACAATTATGGGCGAAGTTTTTTTTTGAAATCTAAACTATTCAAAATATCATTAATTCATCGGAATCAGATTATGGAAGTGTTGAAGTGTTTGTATAATAACGCCACAATGGCGGTCCGAGTACAGGAAGAGACCTCCACCAAGACCCCACCCAAGGCGATCCCTTTGAAAAGAGGCGTCAGACAGGGAGATGTAATATCTCCGAAACTGTTCAGTAACAGTGCGCGAAATCTGTGGTTATCTCATTTGGGTTCGCATCGCATTTTGTGAAACCTCTGAATTCTAGGTATTTCTATTGACCGCATGTAGTCGTAGGCACCAGTCATCCACGGAGTACCGCAAGGTAGATTCGTCACGTCGTCCAGTTAAACGTTTTTGCGCTATGTTTACAGCACTTTCTTCGCAGATCTCAGATTTTATCGCGATCTCTACATTCCGTTTGAAATGATTCTGCATTCCGTGGCTAATAGTTTTTTCATAAATATTTATTTTTCGCTGCGCTGAAAGCTCTAGATGATACTGAAGCAAATGAAAATCTAGACTAGGTCTAAATACTTACTCTACTACTAACTACTACATGTAGAACTAAAAATGAAACACGTTTCTTGATTTCCCTAGATATCTAGGTCTAAATACTGCATCTTCAGCCGCAACATCGCTTTCAATCAGGCGACTTGGTTTTCGAATTTAATCCTATACTAAATAAAACACCGGTTTTCACTCACGTATGATATACGGCCGGGCCGCTGGGAACCCGACCGGTTTTGGAGTAAATTAGTACTCCTTCATCAGGGAATACGCGCGCTCCCATCGACTGGCGCACGCGCACACAATAATAATCCTATAGTTTAAAAAAGTTCTTGAAGATTCTCGAGATTTCTTGAGTGGTGTTAGTAGTAGTTGCGTAGACATGCTGATTTGACAAGAAATTGTATGACATTTTCTGTTAACGTATTTTTTTTTACTGGGACGTACGGTACGGCTTAAAAGTTAAAATGAGATTGTGAATAATATTTCTTTTTATTTTTGGTTACGCCCTTGGCCTCTCTATCCTGGGGCAATTATTATAATATATTCTTTGCCCGTGGTCTACTAGAAGGCCCTACGACTGACTACCGGAGCCCCGTGTGTTTCTCATTATGAGGAACATTTTACTTAAGTCTGGTTTCCGAAAAGTAAGTATAATAATATCAAAACATAATGTGTCTTCAAAACCAGAGTCAATAAGTACTATCCATAAGTACTCACTAACCATAAACTTTTACTCGCATGGTACATCTTGCATCGTCTCTACACGCCTCTACAATCGGGCAAGCTGAGGTCAAACGCAAGCATACTGAACAAAAAATCTATAACGAGTCAAAAATATATTATGATTTTGTATATCCTATATCGAATGACTACCGATTAACAAAAGAAGTATGACAATTTATCAACGCCAAGTTATAGTTATGTTATGACATGTACCTACCATTGTTTACATGTTGTACGAAGATAATTGTAACACTGGCAGCGTTGGCCTTAATACAATCACTGCCCAATCAAGCCAATTGTCTTGGGTGGCAGGGTTAGCAGTTACCACTGTCTCATAGTATGAAGTCTACTCCAGATTGTCAAAAACTTCCAAATTTGTATGTGCTCACTATGCTCGCACTTTTTTTACTGGTATGTCCTCGTCCTACCAGTAGGAAAACGCAGTAAGAACAAGAAGAAACATCTCGTCTGCCTTTTATCGAAAAGACAAAAAATATAGTGCTTCGACACAATTTAAAAACAGACCTTAAAACTAATTAACCAACTTCCAAAAAGGGGGAGGTTGTATGTTCGTCTGTATGTATTTCTTTTTTGTGTATGTTCATCGATATTTTCGCCAATTCTGAACCGTATCAAAAAGTTATTTTTTAGTTCGAAAGAGTATACTATATTTACGAGTACGTATGATTTACGCGGTCGAGTTTGCCAGATTTTGGTCTTTAAAGCACATTTGATACATAGCTTTGTAAATATAAAAAAAAAAAAAAACATTAAAAAAAGAAAAAAAATAGCTATTGAAACGAAATGATGATGATGATGAGTATACTCTCGAGGTGGTTTTATTTTATTTATGTTTTATCGAAATCGGCTGAACCGTTTTTGAAAAATCAAGAATAATATAAAAATTGTATACATCAATTCTAGCGAACTATTCGAATTTTATACACGACGGAAGTCGGTTTTGTCATTTTTTGCGAAAAATAAATATTTTATTAATAAACTCGACCGTTGTGCCAGCCCTAATCAATCAATGCAACACATACTATGTACTTCGACTGTGTACACACTAAACTCTAGATATTAGAGCTTACTAATCTACCAACCTAGGTATAATACGAGTATATCCATTATCATCACAACTATCTCAGTCGCGACGTTTGTTTTTGTTATTTTGGAACAGCCATATTTGTCTCCGGTTGAACTTCACTACAATAATTATTATCGCAAAATATGCAGCACCGACTTCCAGCGTGAAACACACTTTCACGTGTCATCTGAGCCTGGACGCTCAGTTGTAAATGCCACCCGCGGTCACCACCTCAAAGTATGCCGAACATTGCGTAATTTCGGCGATCGCTACTAAAGATCAAGTCAAACTACGCTATAAGCGCTCCGAATAATCCTACTAATATTATAAATTTACATTCCTCATTACGAACAGCCGAAAATTGGAACGCTTTGCCTGGGTCTGTTTCCCCGTTAAAGTACAACGTGGGTGTCTTCAAATACCGAGTAAATAGGTACCTATCTTCTACGTAAGCGTGCTACACCCTAGACCGCACATCTGCTTAACATCAGGCAGTGTGTAGTCAAACGCGAACCTATTCGAAATAAAAATAATAAAAAAATCGCGAAAGTTTGTGAGGATGGATGGATGGATGTTTGTTACTCTTTCACGCAAAAACTACTGAACGGATTGAGATGAAACTTTGCAATAATATAGCTTATATATCAGAATAACACATAGGCTATAAATTATAACGATATTGCGTCTAAAATCAAAATATCGTGCGGGCGAAGCCGCGGATAAAAACTAGTATTTCTATACTATCCGAATAAGAATATGATAATTATTTTCCGCAAAAAATGGCATAACCGCCTCCCATCCACTAACCCGCACTGGGCCAGCGTGGTGGATGTGGCCCAATCACCCTTCGTGGGTAGGCCTACGTCCCGCAGTGAACTATTAAAAAGGCTGGTACAGGTACAAGGCCTCCCATCGTATACAAAATTCGAATACTTTACATTATTGTTGATTTTAAAAAACGGCTCAGCCGATTTCCTTGAAATTTAAATGGGACCACCTCGGGAATATACCTACCTTTTCGAACTAAAAAGATTTTTTTGATTCGGTTCACAATTGGCTTTTTTTTAAATTAGTAAATAGTAAATTCCGTAAATAAATTAATGTACTACTACTAATTGGCAAAATTATACACACAAAAAAAAAATATACATACACACACACGAACATAAAACCTCCTTCTTTTTGGCAGTCGGTTATAAATCAAATCTTCTGATGTTTGTCCGATAAATACTTTTTTTTCTACACTGCTTTTCGTATTTTTGCTAATGCTAATTTAGCAGCAGCCGTCGTAACGGTTAATGTCATTATGCTGTATTCAATAGCATTTAATTTCAGCACGAGATTGACAAAGGAATCCGAAACTGGGGTAAAGAACTTAACGGCATACTGGTCCACCAAATCATTTCCTAACACCTAAGTCACCGAGATATTAAATAATATACCAGCGGATTATGGCAGTGGGCAGGGCATATAGCATGGAGATTTGAAGATGGGGTCAAAAGTTTTAACCTTCATCGGTAATCGGTCTCTACTCGAGTCAAAAGTGGAGACCACGGCCCGGCAAACGCAGCGTAAGATGTCAACTTCTAACGGATGACGTGAGTATCGCACTTGATGCAGGCCGCTTAGGGATGATCTATATTCAAACGAGACGGGCACGGGCCGGGCCCGAACGACGCACGTTCAATACGATTTATCCCGCCCGAGCGTCGTAAGGGCCACTGTACAAAATGTATGAAACGTGCGTCGTCCAGGCACCCACCCTCCGGGCCCGTCCCGTTCTAGTATAAATCATCCCATATGATCGGTCCTGTTGGGAATATGGAGGCCTATGCCCAGCAGTGGACGTGACAAATGGATACTCTCTGATAGTGATCGAATAAATCAGCAACTATTGACTCTTGTTTGTTGACCTGTCCATTTTGAAATCCACCGCAACAAATCGACGAGATCTTTGTAAAACTCTTGTGGAAGCATTGGCATTAAATTTTCATTTAGCTCTTGGCAGAGCTTGGATATTTGTTTACGCCGTTCGTGTTTCGGTGTTATTTCCAAAGTCGTTCGGCTATTCGCAGCTTTCTGCGAATTCTGAAGGTCGGATGGTCTGGATGGATGAGACAGGTGGGTCGTGGAGAAGACGAATAAGACACAAAATTCTCGAAAGTAGGAAGGACTTATTGGCACTAAATCGCAGTTGGTGCAATTGCAACTTGCAAACTGCATCACAGTCATAATGAAATATTTCGAATTCCCTCAGAAAATATCTTCAGATAATGTTTTATATTAAAAAAGGTTTTTTGGTGATGTTGAAGTCTTTTACGCAAAATCATCGAAACTAATTCGCGCTCGCTACGCTCGCGTTATGTTTTTGCTATAACACGATAATGATATCATAATGTGATTTGTGGGAAACCCCTTATATCAATCATCATCAGCCTATTTGACACATTCTTCGCGTTTTTGCTATTTTCGAATTCTGAAGGTCAGATGGTCTTATGAGACAGGTGGGTCATGGAGAAGACGAATAAGGCAGAAGTGGTCGAAGGTAGACTTATACAGGGTTATCTGCTTACCATATACTAAGCCGAAAGGGGGTGGTTAAGACCACTATTATGAACAACTTTTATTATGGGGCCAACACAAAGTTCGCGAAAAAATTAGCTGCTATACAAAACTGCACATCGGAATATATGTTTTATCAAATGGCTGATTTTATCTCGAATTCCAGGTTGGCCCTACAGTAAGTTTTAAGTCATAATGATGATCCATCTGAATCAACTTCTATCGGCTTACTACAACAGTTCTGGATAACCCTGTATATAAGGGATACGGTTGGCGCGATTGCAAAGGAGTAAATATTTTCTTTAATTGCAAGATGCAAGTGGAACACAGAATCATACACTGGTTCAGATTCTTAGTTAGAAACATTAGGATAAAAATCAAAATACTCTTTTTTTATATGATGATTGGATTAATTCTAAACCTCTTGTATTACGAGTATGTTCAATTTTTGACAACTTTGCACAACTCAGAGAAAAAGTTGAATATTTTTTGTTAGGGACATAAATTATCTGGTCATAATCATACACTGATCTGGATTCTTAAAATCAGGGACATAATGATCAAAATAATCTTTCTTTTTATACAAAGCCCATGGATTGTATTATGTACAATTTTGATACTTTTGCACAATTTAGAGAACAAGAAGTTTTGTACAAATCTGACAGATTTCTTGTTAGTTACATAATTATATGACTTGTGCATTGTGCAAGTAAGTGGATAATCCAGAAGTTATCTTCTAATGAGACATGAGCTGGGCATTATCTCAACCACTTGCCCAAGTATTTGAACTGATAGTGCAACCATGTTAATTTTACTTAGTATTAACGTATGAGGTATGACATCAGTCACATTCTATTTTTGACCGACGAACCACTGGAGGAGGTACTCAATTCGACGCGTTTTTTTTTTATGTATAATCACGCATAACTTTTTTCATAGTACTCCGATTTCAATAATTCTCTTTTTATTGGAATGAGTCTATTCGAAATTGGTCCCATTTTAATTTTGTAGAAATCGGCTGAGCCATTTTTGATAAATCAACAATAATGTGAAAAATTCTACATCAATCCGTGCGAAATATTCGCAAATTCTGTACATGGGTGAAGTCGGTCATGCTATTTTTTGCAAAAATTAATTATTAACCTACTTACTACATGTTTATGTGTAAATCTAAATGCATTTTTATGTGCATTGGATTTTTTAATACTTTCAAGTTTGCTGACTACTATTAATATTAACTAGACTCTAGAACAATAAGTTTTACTAAGTGTCCTTAGTTTTTTAAGTAAACAGTAAAGAGTTTTTCTATATTAGGTGCATAGTATAATTATTTATTCTGTACTGTAACTGCTGTTTTTTTAAATGTCCACTGCAGGAGGTAGGCCTACCCACTAAGGGTAATTGGGCCATATACACCACGCTGGCCCAGTGCGGGTTGGTGGATTCACATATGCCATCAAATTTCTTCTAAGGACATATGCAAGTTCCTGACAATGTTTTTCTTCACTGAAACACCATGGTGTGATAAAAAGAATGTATGTATTCCATACATATTCCGAAGAATTCTTTCATCAGATATTATTGGAAAATCTTATAGATGAGGCCTATGTACAGCAGTGGATATCCTATAGATAAGGTAAAGATTGTGATAGCAGTGATAGCTTATAAATGTTAAACCCATCTCTATTATAAAATGAATATCAAATGTGCATCGGATGCCAGTAGCTTCCAATCTGTTTTATTAAAAACTAACAACCCGCCCCCGCTTCGTGTTTCGTATTATACATATAAACCTACTCTTCTATTTAAAAAAACTGCATCAAAATGTGTTTTGTAGTTTTAAAGATATAAGTATACATAGAGACAGACACAGGGAAGCGACTTTGTTTTATACTATGTAGTGATTATACTCTATAAAATTTAACTTGATCTCTGCGACAGCTGTCAGAAAAATCACGCCTATGAAGTCCTGAATTTCTTAATAGTACTGACAGTACCTCTCAATGTCATACTTTGTGGGCATGCCAATTAGTGATGGGCGACGAATGATCGTGACCACAGAGTTTTAGTTAGTTTTAATTAAAATATTGATAGTTTATACTGACGATATTTTAAATAAAACTTAATTTATCATTAATTTTAGTGTATATTTTAATATCATAACATTTTTTACATGTGTGATTAAATAAACCCAATTATATGTTACATTAGCATCGATAATAGTGAAAAACGACGATAAATACTATCGTTACATTATTATGAGTATTTAATTAATATCATAACATTATTTACATGTGTACATATTTGATCTTAAATAATAGTAAGTAAATGAAATTCAATTTCTCACCTTCAACTACTCATTCGATTTCATTACAACATTGTTTGAAAATCGATTTTTTCCACCACTATCCCAACTCTAAAAATGTCAATCTTCTACTGTCGCAGAGATCAAGTTAAATTTTATAGAGTATAGTGAGGCTTATGTCTTACAGTGGTTGTCTTAAAGCTGCCTTGTTGAAGATTATTAATTAATTTAAGGAAGGACGGAAGGCTATTATATTCTTTATTCAGTATAATATGTGTATGCATAAAACTTGAGCATGTGTTCATATTATTACTGTTTACAAAATTCCTCTATAACAATGGAAATATTTAAGTTAGCTAATGAATGATACAACTTTCAATTGTTCCACGGCGAGACCAAGCATAGCACACATCGACTTGGCATTTTTTTACATTCTATATTGATGATAGCACATAGAAAAACAAGTAACGATAGCACTTACTAAAATACATCAGTTTAAAACTATTGCCGACACAAAGCGCACTAAAGCTCATTAGTAAAATTCTAGTTGGACTTGGAAAAGTTTTAAAATAGGTAAGAAAAATTATGTCATTGAGCACACATATTTTTCACGATATGTAGGCTAAGGTAACTCATTTTGGGCACCTGACCATCACCTCCTGACACATTTTTCTATTGACTCATTGCAGAGTTGGCCAATCGTTCATCTATTTTAAGATCCCGAAAGTTCACAGAAGAAATTCACTTTAAAAACTATTATTTGCGCCAAAATCGTGTAGAGTTCTACGACCTCTCCGGACGTAATAACTTTGGAATGCGCAGATGATATCGTTCAGAAAGGTTTTATTTTCCCTTTTTTTTCTTTTTACAAAAATAAAGACCCGCGGAACAGACGTTTCCGGGAACGTATCAAGTTTTTAAACGCAGAACACGAATTATGCAAACGTTCAGACGAAATAAACATGCTATAAATTATAAGTTTATGTTAAAAACTTACGTTTTCCTCGCAATCACAACATAAAATAATAATTTCTTCGAAAACAACACACACGTTCACTACGTTCACTACTTTACTGCGAAATGTCAAACTTTTTCTTTCGGTGTTGCAAGCACACGTGAAAGGTTCTCCAAACTTTGAACGGAAACTTTAATTTTAAACTTTCAAATAATAACTTGACAACTACTTTATTAAACAATAATAATAATTCGTAATAAAATTATTTTTTTGTAATGTTCTCGTCGCGCGTTTAAGTTTAATCTAGAAAACTTTAACAGCTATTGAGATGCTTACGCCTGTGTGACCAACGCAAGAAACGCAATGTCCACTGTAGACACCTAGCGGCAATCTTCGTCAGCTGAGAGGTTCACGTTACCTTTCGTAATTATTATTAGCGATGCCTAAAAATAAGTCACACATTCAAAAATGCCTGTTGGCACGCAATGCAATCCAGAGCGGTCGTAATCACACTCACCGAATGAGTGTGAGAATAATGTTTAGCTTTGGATACTTTCAATCGACATTTTAATTTAGTGCTTACATTTTTTGTTCATACTTATATAAATATTCTGTTTCTAAATGATTAAGATTTTGAAATCCTTCGATATTGTAATTTTCAGATTGTACGATTTTTCTAATCGCTTCTAAGAACACTCTATTCCTATCTAACAATGGACACCAATTCCTCGACGAAACAATAGAACAAGCCTAATAAATTAAAAATTATAGGCAACTAACCGTTACCCACGGCTTTGCCCATTTCTTTTATTTTTTCCGAGATAAAAAGTACCCTGAAACTCCAAAAAAATATAGTCATCCCGTTACTCCGCGAAAGAATATAACAAACCAAACCAACAAACACACCTCTGGAATTATATTCTAATTAATTAAAAAATGATATGGCGTATGCTAAATCATAAATGCTAAGGTTAAAATAAACACATAATAGTAGGCAGGTTGTATTAAACACAACTACGTACTATTATTAAAATATATTAATTAATATATATATATTTTACTAGCGGACCCGGCGAACTTCGTTTCGCTTTCCGAAAGAACCTTGTATAGAGTATTAGAAAACTACAAAAAAAAAAAATAAGCCAAATCGGTCAAGCCGTTTTCATGTTATGTCGTGAACTCGTGACAACGGAAAACGGGTTTCATTTTTGTATATATAGATTATAGATTATTAATATAAGGTCATAGCGTTCAACTAGACCTTAATACAAAAAGTGGTCTTATTAAAGATCTATAGGTTGCCGGTACATACCGCTATAGCAGAACCTTCTATTCTCCACAAACGAAATCCCACCGCGAGTTAAGCGTTGCCAACGCCATCTAGTAAGCTTGTAAAGAAAAGTTATTAATTTTGAGAAGTATTGTAATTATTGTTTATTAGTACTACACTGTTAAGTGTTAAGAGTACGTTTATTAATAAAATATTATGAAAGAAAGATATTGTTTTGTAGCGTTTACTGCAGGTTTTCGAGGGTAAGAAACCTGCTAATAGGCCCGTTAAATTCTCAAATGGAGACTTTTACAGCTGGGTCGGTATAAAGTTAATAACTGAATTTGACAAATAATTACAATCACATAGAAACAATAAAGCCATTTTAGCAAATTTTATTGAATTTCTATAGTTGGTCAAAACAGCATGTGTTCGACTGCACAAGACTGTCTCTCATGTATCTCAGGATAGGTAAATGTGTTTTGTGTGTTTTCAAGAAGGGGATAAAAACAGTAATAAGACTAACATAATATTTTTAGTTAACTTCGAAAAGATATAACGTTTATATTATTATTAGAGTTAGTAGAGCATGCGTGTTAAATTGCGTTGCTATGAAGTTTTCAGTAGGCTGACTGCTGAAATGTTACGAAAATGAAAATGTTATGTAGTACCTACGACTAAAAATATGTGTCACAAATAAAACATCATAGGAACAGTAAACATTTTTATTGTAAATATTTTTATTGTATCCCTTACAATCGCGATGCACTCGATGGCATTTTTCAAAGCTTTCCAAACTTACAATGGCGTTGTCTACGAAATAAATTATTTACTTACCAAAACTTCTTTCATCCAGCAGTAAATAGGCACGTTACAATTATTTTGAATTTTCTTGAATCGCCATTGTAAGTTTCTATTGCAAAATTATACACAAGCATTCTACACAATTTCAGTCGGCTCTTAATGCACTTATGTCTACCAAACCTGACTATTACCCTCTAATGAGCATCTCAAATCAACATGACTGAAAAAGTATTCCAAAACTTTAAAGTGAAGACGAAAGAGAGTCGTTATGAAACATAAATTATATCTACGACGTAAATTTACCTAAGTACATCGAAAATCCCGCTATTATAACAGTGATATTCAAACATATTAAAATAAATCAATTAAAAAAATAGTTTATAATATTAGCAGTGATACTAAAATGCTTGTATCTAAAATGTCATCTAAATACAAATGATTAATAGGTACTACATTTATTATGATCCTTTATCATAAGTAGGTACTTACATCTCTTTACAAATTGTGTTTTACAGTCCTAGATAGATTACATGCGTGGGTGTTATTACGTACTACCTCTTCTTTAGTGATTACAAAATTATGGTTGATGATATTTTATTTATAAAGAATTAATTTTTTGCTTTTATATTATGATGGATGCACAAACACGAAGTTATGTTTCATTCAAAAACTGTTAATAATTTAGGCATTTTATATTTTAAATAATATAGCTAATCAAATGAATTGAAGTGACACAAATAAAATTAATTGAAGTGGCTATTTGGATGGATTCTGTTTGTGATGTATTCTAACTGATGAAAAGAAAAATAAATTGTAAAAATACTTAGAAGATAAAGAAGTGTTGTTATTAAACTTTCGCGATTTGAACACATTATTGTTATATACTACTAGACTAATCGCGCACTAAAATTAGGAGATAAATAAATACCTCATCACCCAGAAGTTTCGGCCGAGTAGCATCGACCGTGGTCACGGGTAGACTGACAAGTCTACGGTCTACCCGTCAGTCTACTCGTGACCACGGTCGTTGCAACTCGGCCGAAACGTCGGGATGATGAGGTATTTATTTATCTCGTCATTTTAGTGCGCGATCAGTCCCGTAGTATATAATAATAAGATTAAGAAGGTTGTGTGACTCGGAAATATTGGACTAAGCAATTGACGTAAAAGGTATTAACTATGGTCGATGATCTTATGATAGAGATACAGATTTAAATTAAGTAATAACATACCATTTGAAGACATAACAAGGGAACTAATAAATTGACAAGTAAGTAAACAAAATCCTAAAATATATGAACTTTCAAGCGTTTTCCAACAAGACTTCTTAAGGCGATTTAGCTTTAGCGACTAATCGCTTTTAATTACTTTAGTCCTCAAAAGGTTTACCTAAGATTTTTAATATTTCCTAGTTCGAAAATTTGTAAGGTATTTAGCGTAGAAGAATAATTACTTTGATAACAATAAATAACTATTTTAATATTTTTTTATAAATTGTTATTATTTTTTTACTAGTTTAAAGTGTCGCTAGATTAGGACCTATAGAGCAATAAAATATTATCATAGAAGTATGCTATCAGCAAAATGTGGCTAATGAAGAATAAATATGCATTCTTATAAAAACAAACAAGTTTCCCAAAAAATGGGAATCATATTTATGGCAATATTCGAGTTAGAAAAATAAATGAGACATTTTGCACCATTTTGCGTTTTTATAAAAATGCATTTGTAAACGTGCGTTTCTGGTTGCAATAAAACGGATGTTATATTTTAGAAAAATATTTTTTCTTAGGCTTAGAGATTGCGTTGAATCCGAACTATACGCTACCGAAGAAGAAAATTGAAAATGATTGTAGGTACCTAACATTGAAGTTTTTCTGTATAAAAATCACGTAGAAGTTGATAACAAGATTAAAGAGTTTCAAACGTAACATTAAATACATTAAATTTCTAATAGAAAAAGGATTCACCATCTCACACTTAAATTTCTCCACCATACAAGTAAATAATTCTCAACCAAATATTAAATATACCATCGCGATAGTAATTTAGGTAACACAAACAATATATTTATTATTTTGTCTTGCCAAAGCGATATGTATTTTTATTGTAGCATTGTGTTTATGTATGCTTTCGTAAATACGTTTTATTATAATTATTTAATCGTGATATCAAATACTACTCCTTATTATACATCTATTACATTTGCCCAATAAACGAATGATGCCTAACTGTACATAAAGCTTTATAAAATAAAATCTAGTCCTTACTAATTAATCACACTAAGCTATGCGTTAACTGGCCACTTATATTAATTTCTTAGCATGGAAAATGAGTTTTACTGAGAAATAAGACAGATTACACCCACAGCTAGATAAAATAAAGTATTTTGATGTATTATAATAGGGTTGATTATAATTATTAAAATTAATACGTGTTGAATACTACCAGTGTATATTATTTATAATAATAGCCAGCTACATAAAATTCACGCACATTTGGTCTACATTTACATCAAATTAATAATACAATTATTAAGTAAGCTATACTAAACATAATGTCAAACTATGTGAATAAATAAAGCTGCTTTTGGGTGTTAAAAATCTAATCTCCCAGTCAAACTTTGATATATGACGCCATTTTGTTATCTAGATATATTCAAAATGGCGAGAAGTTTTTGAAACTCACAAGATTTTATTTTCCATCACAGAAGAGTTTAAACTTTTTGCTATTGCATATAATTACGGTAGGTGCTTATACCAGCTGTAAATGCTTTTCAGATATTGTACAATGCAGACAAATCAGGACTGCTAAGTCTTATACCCGGTAACAGGTAGCGTCAAAACTGTCTACAGACATAGGTATAGAACCAGCGACTTAATTAACAGTCAACCTGTAAACGTAAGTAAATGAAGTCTGATTGAACCAAATGAAGCCAGTAGGTACTATTGCAAGTGATGCAATAGCAAAAAGTTTCAAAAACTTTATCACCTCGCTGTAATACATTTAAATAAGATCAGGTGTGTGGTGAAATGTGAATTATTATCATTTTTGTAATGCTAAAACCAAGACGAAGCGCCTCCCAGCTTTGTTGATAACTCGCCGATGCCTCGTCCAAACATGTTCCCAACCTAAGATAAGATATCAATTCTGTATTATTTTATTTATTTTGAAAACAAAATACATAGTATTGAACGCGTCATAATTATTTAACGCACAAAAATAAAACACACATTAGTAAGGGATTAAATATTACCTATCTATGGAATAACTGCTAAAAACACTTGGGTGTGATGAGTGTGAGTGTGTGTCTATGAGTGTGATGCGTTACTTATCACAACTTATTTTATGATATTACCTACCAACTGGGTCGAGGACATTTTTATAGCCAAGTTCACACACAATCAAATGATAACTTACCTTTCCAACTACAGCAGTGACATTCCCTAACTTTGCTTCTTCCGTGAGCGATTCCAACTTAGACTTGCCTCTTGGGCCCTCTTCAGATCCATCATCACCACCCCTGGAAAATACATAACATATTATAAAAAGTATAATTGCATGTAATTTCAACAAACACGGCGATTAATTAACACATAATAAGAAATAATAGTAGAGATTTTTTTCGTAGTGGTTCAACAAAAATTGGCGTTGCATCAAGTATGTACTATCATTTATGTGGTAAAATACGCACACACACGCATACTGGCGCAAGCGCTCTGCGCCGCTTAAACGAACCAGCAAGAACAGGCATACATTTAAGCCGGAAACATACTATCGGTCGCGGCTGACGGACGCGACTGACAGCCGCGATTTAGCAATGTGCACAGTCTTAAAACACCCGGTGTGCCAGATCGCTCTCGGACGTCCGAACGCTCAAGGTCGTCCGAAGGTAACGTCCGCGACTTATGTCCGATAGTGTGCACGGCTCAGTGTACTTTCATAGTCTAGATACCTATCAGTCGCGGCTGCCAGTCGCGTCCGTAAGCCGCGTCCGATAGTATGTTTCCGGCTTTACGCCGCACGGTATAAAGAGAAGGCAATATTACTTCCTTTCTATTACCGTGCCAGGCAGCGGTCTACTCTCTCTGCGCCTTACGAATTTTCGAGTGTATTTTTTTTTTTAATTGAATTTTTACCCATCCCAAAAAGCGCACAACGCCGCTAAAGAAGTTTACACTTTAAAAAGAAAAAGCGTGCATTTCAACGTAACGGTTTGTTACAGAAATTATCAGAACCGGTTCATATTTCGCGAAAATAATACAATTTTGATTCGACAAATGTCTTAACAACATAAGTAGGTAAGATAACTTACTCTTGTTGTGTGAGCAGCAGACTGCAGGTGGCCTCCTCAGTATGCATCCTAGATGCCACGGCTTGATATGTCTTCGAGTTCAACTTGTCGTCGATAACGCCTTGCAGCTCGAAGTCACTATACATTTTCTGTAAAGAATACGAGTATGACATGAAATTATTTTGTTCGATGTATTAGTATTATTAAATCTTCTTTGGTATTACCTAGATAAAATAAAGACTAGATTATGATAAATTATATCCATTGAGATATTTATTATTTCATTTCTCCAATTTGGCGCTTTTTTGCGTAATTACCGTACCTTTTATTATTTTTCATTGGTTTGGATTAACAGCTATTCTCTGATAACCAAGTTTTTACGTATCCCGGTCTTGCATAGTCAGTAATACTATTATTAAAATTTTCAGTGGGAGTCAAATAAACGGAAAATAGATAAGGAAAAATGTCGTCAAATTGGAGAATGGCCATTTAATATTAATAATTATAAAATTAAATCATTAGAATAGGGGTCAATAAATTAACAAAATTATGTGGAAATGATTTCCTCGAATAGAAAATTAGCTCCCATAAAAATGGGGAAATTGTTTTGCAGCTAACAACACCTTCGACTCCATGCGATTTGCAATTGGAGGGGATGTCCCTTCTTCCGCTTCTTCGTCTGTCTGTCTGTGGGTGTGGGGTGGCTGCATCACACAAATTGGCGGAAATGAAGTTAGCTACAAGCTGCGCAATATCCAATCCTGACCGAATGAAGCTTACATACCTACCTAGGTATATGTGGCTGCGCGTTGATTGAGAGAGTTACGAATCTAGGAACCATCTGAAGATTTTCGTACCTAAAGTAATTGTAATTATTTATTTTAAAACTTCGTTGAAGCTAACCAATAATGCTACTACGACCAAATCGAACTGTGTGTAAGAATAAATGGTCGGTCCAAAACATGGAGGAGATGGTTAATATGCTCCTTGGTCCAAAATAATATTAGGTACTTACCTACCTTTAACCAGCAGGTACCACCTAGTTATTCGTACAGTGGATCTCGCGAAAACCAACCAGAACCACAATATCCATCGACCTTAGCAAAAAAATACAAGTAGGTGTACTAAGCGCCACACAAATCGACGGATGAGAAGTTAGCCACAGATGACGCTTCGCCGTGATTCGCTAATTATTGCGCATGTGTGCGTGTGAAGTAGTGAGCTCGGGCGTAGGGAGCGCGCGGGAGGCATAAGGTTAGCGGGCGGGTGTGCCCCGGCGTCTCGTCTCTCTGGCTCCCGCGCGTACCTATATTTCGGCTTTTGCGCAGAACGCTGCGCATAACTTCCCATCCGCCGATTTGTGTGGCGCTGAGTATAAAATAGGTACGGTTTGCTGACCTAATATATAATAGGCCAGTTAGGTACGTATAAGGCTTGTATACAACATACTTGCGTATACGTTCCTTGGTGTACTAAGTTAAAAAAACACCCTGTTTTTGAACTTCCAACAGCTTGGACGTATACGGATCTTTGACATACTGTATGGAGAATTCGTAAAGTTACGTATACGTCCTAGCCGTCTCCATACAAATTCCGTATACGTTCGAGCCGTATGAAAGTAAAAAATGATGCCTCGGAGCTTAGGATCTACATATATTATCTTGAAAAAAAATCTCTTCTCCGAGGAGTCCACCCACCAACCAAACGCGGTAACGCCACCAAAACAAAATTTAGTGCTCGATATGCTGCGCCATCTAATAATTACCTGAACATAAGAGTCACCGTCACCGCAGACTACAGATTTTCTATAGTCCGATAGTTAAGTATGGTTCGTAGTCAGTATGAAGAAGTAGATACCTACATAAGTGCGCACATTACAACGGTTCTTCAATCGTAATTCTCCATACTGATTACGAACCCGACTAAAATATCGGACGACAGAAAATCTGTAGTCTGCGTCGACTCTTAGGTACAGGAAACTTATTAAAAATATTGTACCGTACCTTCAGTATGACAGAGAGACATGCGACCTGCTGATAGTGTAAGGCGGGCCGCTCAGTGAGCCACACGCTGATAATGTTCACCTGGATGCCGTACCAGTGCTCGAACATCTGATCATGTTCACCTGGATGCCGTACCAGTGCTAGAACAGCTGATCATATTCACCTGGATGCCGTACTAGTGCTTGAACTGCTGATCATGTTCACCTGGATGCCGTACCAATGCTAGAACAGCTGATCATGTTCACTTGGATGCCGTACTAGTGCTCGAACAGCTGATAATGTTTACCTAGATGCCGTACCAGTGCTCGAACAGCTGATCATGCTCACCTGGATGACGTACCAATGCTAGAACAGCTGATCATGTTCACCTGGATGCCGTACCAGTGCTCGAACAGCTGATCATTTTTACCTGGATGCCGTACCAGTGCTCGAACAGCTGATCATGTTCACCTTGATGCCGTACTAATGCTAGAGCAGCTGATCATGTTCACCTGGATGACGTATCAGTGCTCGAACAGCTGATCATGTTAACTTGGATGCCGTACCAGTGCTCGAACAATTGATCATGAATCAAAATTAAAGTCATAAGAAATGTTTAACGTACCTTCAGTATGATAGACAGACAGGCCACCTGCTGGTAGTGTAAGGCGGGCCGTTCAGTGAGCCACACGCTGATCATGTTCACCTGGATGCCATACCAGTGCTCGAACAGCTGCAGGATCCACAGCTCGTCTGTCACCTGCAAAACGTCAAAACTGGTAACAGAGAAAACAATACGTATTTTGGATGGCATAACTAGTTGTGCTAAAGCAGTTTGTTGACGAGGAATACCTCACACTAGATTATCTGTGTTATTGGTGGATAAATGTACGTGACGAAAGAACTGCGAGAAGCCATCAAATTATCACCATTAGGTATTTTGTTTTGGTGCCGACTGTGAAGGATTTTGTATTGCAGGACATAGTCATAGATCTCGACCTATGGATTCCCAAAAAGACCGGATGCAAGCAGATTGTGTTCAGTGTTTTCCTGACTTCCTGATTATATCATGGGCTTAATCTTTTCAATGGCCGTCCAAAGCTGTTATTGCCGATACGACAGTCTTTATTCAATAACTTTACGGCTCCATCGCTCATTCGTTCTAACTTCAACTTGCTAATCAGCTGGAGTATATAGATAACTTGGATTCATTCATCGACTTGGCATTTTTTCCTTACATTCTACCTATATTGATGGATTCATCTATGAATCATTTAATTCCTGAATTTACCTATGTCGCATAATATAAAGCACCGCTGCTTTATATTATGCGACATAGGTAAATTCAGGAATTCCCGAATTCTTTTGGCTACGGAACCTATTTTGTGTCACCTTTTTTGGGCGGAACCCTAGCCTAGCTTAGTTTATTACTTTTAAGAAATAAACTAACATTGCTTTTTTTCTCTTAGTACGTGAAATCACGCCATACCGAGGCTTTTTTTAATTGGTGTCGCATCTTGTAGTTTGTCTTTAAATGAATGAATTGAATCGTCACAAACTCATGCTTACACTCGCGAGTGTGTATACCTAAGTATGTACATGGTGCCTAAACGGAATTTTGGTTTACAACATTTTAAAACTGAATAACAATTACTTCCTTTTATAAAATTACAATACCTAAATATTATTAAAGGTTAAACAATTTACAATAATAAAGAAATCTATTTTTAAAATTTTTATTGGCTAAAACTACCTACACTACTACTACATAGAAAGCAATTGGATTATCCACAGACCCTAAAAGGTCTAAAGAGAATATGGAAATCTTGAATTTTTGTGGAACCCCTGAGAGCCACTTAAGGAACACCAGGGTTCCGCGGAACACCATTCGGGAACAGCTGATATAAAGTCATAAAACCTGGAGGACACTGGAGGAATAAGAGAAAAAAACAATTTCTTTTCTTAAATTCTGGTTTGGTCTCATAGTAAAAAATGTACGTAATTAATGATGAATCACCAATTTTAGCGTAATACTTTCCTTTCTGAATAGCCCTTTACGTTTTTGGGTAAAAACTACGCAGAGAAAAAGGTAAAACATAAAATAAGTGTGACCAAAGTAGATAGAGGTAAGTAAGAAAGGATATACTGACCTTAGATCGAATTTGGTCCATAGAGTTCCTCATAAAGTTGACGTAGCCCTGGCCGATGTCCTTCCCGGAACCAGACACATTAGCAATCGTCAGGATCGACCCGATCAGACTGCAAACAACACAGGATATATGCGTGTATTTCGTTAGTTTTTATGCTGTTGGTGTTGTAAATGAATGTTAATATTTGCTATTGCACCTTGACTTTTTTGACATCAATATTAATTACGAGCAAAATAAGGTTAAAACCCCTGATTGACGACATGATTTTGTACTTTCTCATTAGGTGCTCTCATACATGCACTGGCTTCCAATTTATTTCGAGAGAACTAAGAAAAAACCGTCTCCAACCATCCATGAGACCAGAAGTCCCTTTTTAGTAGGCTCTTACTACAGGGTTATATTATTATATCTCCTTTGCTACTGGCAGGGGACACTGATGCGTTATCCTATAGCCAAACCTAAGAAAAAGTTGGGGGTATACGTTGGAGTAAGATGTCCTAAAGATTTTGTGACCGATAGGTAGACCTATGTCAATGGCAGAATGACGTACCTTCTTCTTCTTCTTAGTTTTGGCATCGAATTATTGTGCATTTGCCAGTGTCAAGTAATAAGTTTTAATAACTTTTGATAATATTTTATCAAAATAGTCACTGTCGTAGTCTCGTCATAGTCCAATAAAGTCGCGGTCAAGTCCAATCATAGTCCAAGTTATACCTCAGTAAAGCAGTGGAGACTTTACTAGAGGCGTCTAAGGAGTTTTGGTAACAACACGGAACAACATGATAAGTCACATTATATCACTTGCCTACACTCATGCACGTAAATCAGCTTATAATCAACGAAATACCACCATTTTTCACTAATTATCACTGATAAAAACACAAGTTTAACAAAATAATACAATGAGGCGACATGATTTTTCCGCGTTCCCGCCAAAACTCAATGACGTACCTGTACGTCATTCTGCGATTGACACAACTAAGAAGTTCCATCCATCGATACATCAGCAGCACGTCCACAGCTGAACATAGATCTCCAATAAGGTCGGTTCAAAGCAGCTTGCATCCAGCGCGAGCCTGCGGTCTTGTTGAGGTCATCCGTCCACCTTGTCGATGGGTGTCTTACGCTGCGCTTGCCGGTCTGAAGCTAAGACTAAGAATGATGGGAAAATTGTTGTTTAGTGGTAATTTAGGTATTATTATAAGTTTACATATTATATTTAAAAATATTTATATGTATGTAGTGTATTATCGTCAACTCTTACAAGAGTATAAGTTTCTGGTGCCATATTATGACAAGCTTTACTTAGTTTGGTGTCAGAGACCGTGTGTAACATGTCACCTAATATTTATTTAATATTTATTTCACCTTCCCTCGTCGAATCTGGCGATCTTAGCAAGAGTCGCTTCGAGAACGGCAGAGAGTCGCGTCGTCATGCCCGTCGACATGGCGGTCAGGCAGGTTTCGATCTGCGTGTCCATTTTGGAGTGATATTGGTACTGGAATGAGAAAAATATTTAAAGAAATTTAGGGTCAAGAAGAATGAAGCCACGGATGAAGCCGTGGTGGCCTAAAAGCGACACCTGCCTTACAATCGTGAAGACGTGGGTTTGAATTCCGGTCCCGTACCGATGAGTTCTTTGGAATTTATGAACGGAAATTCACGCCATTGGCTCTTCGGTGAAGGAAAACATCGTGAGACAACCTGCATGCGTCCGTAGAAGAAATTCGATAGCGTATGTGAGTCAACCAAACCGCACCGGGCCGGCATGGTGGACCTCTCGTGAGTAGACCTACGTCCTACAGTGGACTATTAATAATTTTTTTTTGCAAAAAATAGCATGACCGACTTCACCCGTTTACAGAATCATTGCATAGTATAAAACAAAGCCGCTTTCCGCTGTCTGTCCCCATGTATGCTTATATCTTTAAAACTACGCAACGGATTTTGATGCAGTTTGTTTTAATAGATAGAGTAATTCAAGAGAAATGCTTATATGTATAATACACCTGTGCGAAGCCGGGGCGCATCGCTAGAACGCAAATATTATGCACAGATCAATGTAGAATTTTTCACATTATTGTTGATTTATCAAAAATGGCTTAGCCGATTTCGATAAAATTTAAATCGGACCAATTTCGAAGTATACTCTTTCCAATAAAAAAAAGAATTACTGAAATCGGACTACTACAAAACAAGTTATGCTAGGTTATACATTAAAAAAATATATATATAGGTATACGCGTCGAATTGTATACCTCCTCCGGTGGTTCGTCGGTCAAAAAAGGCTGGTACAAATAGCACGATCAGGTAGGTATCATACAACTTGGCAGCTGTGAATGTGATGTTAGGTACAAGCTGCAGAAAACCCAACCCTCGCGCTGCTGTTAAATGAGCTTCAGTCAAGATTGGATTATCTGCAGCTTGTAATCTGCAGCTAACATTGCAGCTGCCAAATTGTACGATTTAGCTTATAGTTGAGTGATATCTACTGAAAAGGAATAGTGGCATAAATACCATGGCTAAACATTGATCGAGCGAACAAAGTGAGGGTTCTCAGTTTGACTTGAAGATTTAGCTCTCGTCTGACTGAATATTGACTCTACAGGCCTTTCTACTATTTTTTAAACGAATCTTGACAAAAAGACCCTTGTACAAATAATCTTGATATACTAAGCGCCACACAAGTCGACGGATGAGAAGTTAGGCGCAGATGACACTTCGCCGTGATACGTTAATTATTGCGCATGTGTGCACAATGCCGAAGGCGAGTGGCGTAGTGGTGAGCACGGGCGTAGGGAGAGCTCGGGAGGCATGAGGATGGCAGGCGGGTGTGACCCGGCGTCTCGTTTTTCTGGCTCCCTATACCTACATTTCGGCTTTTGCACAGCGTTCTGCGCATAACTTCCCATCCGCCAACTTGTTTGGCGCTTTGTATACTCGTGCTCTACATATTTTTATATTTTTTGTCGTCGGCGATTTTTGATTAAGGGGATATTTCTTTCAAAGTGGGAGGAAATTAAAGAAAATAAGCAGCACTCACGATATCGACCCCTTCGACGGCGCAGAGTTTGAGCGCCTGGTTCTTGGCGTCCAGAGCGACGTTGACCATGGCGCACGTCTCCGCCGGCAGGATGTAGTCCGTCGACATAAATGTCACGCTCTTCTTTAACCACGACTGAAAAACATAAATAAAAATAAAAAATTTGAAAGCTCCGACGATAGGTATACTTTATTGACAAAATAAACGAAAGCATCACTGCTTCGGGTTGGCTTAATTTTCTTTTATTTGTTCAGATGTTTGAATGGTAGTTCGATTGCTTCGAACGGCTTAGACGTATACGGGACTTTGATTGTATGGAGAATCGGTAAAGTTCCGTATATGTCCTAGCCGTCTCCATACAAGTTTCGTACATGTCCTAGCCGTCTCCATACAAGTTTCGTACATGTCCGAGCCATTCGAGCCTCAGGTGGCATCGAAAGTTTTCGGGTATTCGATATGATGTGTGTGTGGGCAATGTATTCCTTGTATTCGATTAATTAAAGGCTTCGGTGACATGTCGGGCTCTAGATAAGATAGTGTAGGTCGCGGATGAAGCACTCTAGCTGTGGCGAAGATTTTATGGAAGGGATGTGCATACTGATGTTCTCAGTTAGGATCCTCCAATGAGAAAGGGGTTTTTGTTCCGAGCTAGTTACGACTGTTTTGCTCAGCTTGGACAAGCTGGCTCTGTACATAGTGAAGTTTGTCGCTACTATTACCTGGAAGGAAGCCTCGGTCCGTTGGATGCAGGTCTCCATCATGTCGCAGGCCATGAGCTTCAGCCGCTGCTCCAGGTGCGAGCGGAACTCGGGCTCCGGCCAGTGCAGGTCGCGGATGAAGCACTGCAGCGCGTCCAGCTTCCAGAACAGCTCCTCGCTGGTCGAGCATCCGTTCCTAAAAGAACATTTTAAATAGTAGTTGACCGTGCAAATGTAGAGAGAGCTTTAGTTTTGACTTTTTGATTTCGTCAGAGCATCCAACCTATGACTTTGCTTTAATATCCACTAAACTAAAAAAAAATCATATAATAGGAATTCATAACCGAACTAGCATTTATCCCCGGCTTCGCCCGCGTGATATTTTGTCTGTGCTGACCCACAGGAGCCTTTTATTTTTTCGGAATAAAAAGTAACCTGTGTCATTTTTGAACTATTGAATTATATCCATGCCAAAAATCAAGGCAATCCGTTGCTTTGTCACTGCGTGAAAGAGGAACAAACCAACAAACATGAATTTGGATTTATAATATTAAGGAAAGGATGATGGCCTAGAATGCCTAGATTTTCACCTGATGTTAATCACTGAAAGTTCCATACCCTTTGATCTCCCAGCGTTCCTTCTCAAAGCCTTTATGCAGCGACTGTGCGATGGAAGACTCCATGAGGTCCACGTACCGCACCACGAGCGGCGCGAACGTCTCTCGCAGATGCTCGTGGAAACGACCACCTTTCAGGTTCTCTGAGAATACATAACAAGGTTTGGTGGAAAAATGGACATGTAAAATTTGGAAGATTCTCTGAAAGAACACAACCATCATAAGTGTTAACAGTGGGATGACAGATAACACCGAATTGGCTTTTAATTTGATTTTTAATTTAATTATATTATATCTGTGACATAATAAACGTATAATAAAAATAATGATCTTAATATTTGAAATCAACGTAGGCAAACTGTGAATTTCCTGAATCACATGAAATAGTTTGTAAATAAATAGTTTTGTAAAAAAATCTTTAGTGAATTGTTACTTATTATTATGAGCAATCAAACAAAGAGTTTCACTAACCATCAGTCCTCAAATAATCATTCAAAATCTGGAACAACGGGAATGAGTCCCAGGTGTCGGGAGGCTGTTCCGTTAAGACACGATCCATGTCCACTCCAAATAGTGCCCAAAAGATTTCAGCATGCTCCACCAGAAGTTCCGAGAACCATGCGAAGGCCTGGACAGAAGGACGTCATAATATTTCTGAGACACATATTAAGTCTGCTTGGAACTGTTAAACGCTTTTTTGCAGATAAAACTCATCGTTAATATTTGGGTCATTTATAAATTGAATGAAAAGATTGAGATTATTTTGTTTATAGAAAATAGCATTATTTCAACGAGTTTTAAAAACACACAATGCTTCTGGCTTAATTGACAAAATAAGGCGTTTAACATAAAAAATCATACAATTTTAATTATATCGATGATTAAGTTTGCTCCAACTGGAACACATTTTGGATATTTCGAAAACCAAATTGTTTGTTATAATTATTTAGCTATTGATCGATAATTCTGGCTTGAATCAGTCCACTGAAATATTTTTACAGGGATAACAAGAGTATTGTTTTTTTAGTAAATAAGATGCCCGTAAAGATAAACTGTGTAACAATTTCCCAAAATTGTGCTTACTTACCAATTAAATGGAAGTTAATCAAAACATCATAGAGGCACATTAAATTTTATTTTCAAATTAATTATCATTATTGTAAATGTTTTGATTAACTTTTCATATACGAAACTAAAATCATGCCAACATTACAAAATCATTCCAGACAGGAAAGGATTTAAGCTGATACTACTACCTCAGAATCTAATAAAGCGTAATAAAAAATATAACCATCATTTTGTACTGGTACTAATGTTGTTTTCAATATGTGTGCTCCTAAAATGTATCAACTGTAAATGTATGTGTGTATGATTGAATCAAAAGCGCGAAGTTATTTTAAATAATTTAGCATTCTACAAAAGCTTCATATTTATGTGTTGTGCTTGATATTGTCACACCTAATGTTTATGTATGCAGTTCTTGTATACTGTGAATAAAACTTGGAGTAGACTGCATTAAAATTAATAATTAAAATTAATTAACACTTTTCATTGAAGACATAGTCGAGAAAACCCTGCCAATTTAGATTTAACGACTTCTAATGTCACCAAAAAATTTAGTAAAGAGCCTAAAATGAAAAGTTTGATCACTAGATCGTGAATCTATTTATTTCTCTATATTTGAAAATTCATGCAATGCTTTGAACATCTAAGCATTTGCCCAAGCGAATTTGAACTATCATCGAGTCTACTCCTTAAAAGTGATCAGACCAATCAAAGTGAAGTATGATCAATATCGAGTGAACGAAACGATCGACAAGTGATTTGATCAGCCGAACATATATGAGTAGTTACATTTGGTTGACCGCTAGAGTCCGGTTTTGTGTTATAAACCTGTGGAGAGATAAAATATAGATAGAAGTGGAATACAAAGTCATAGATTAATATTATGCGGACATCTAGGTGTCGAAAAGTGAATTAAAAACTTTTATTATACCAAAGAACATTTCTTTTGATAAAAATGCATTGAAAGATATGAAACTTTAATTATCATCATTCACTTTTCAACCAAGCAACATTAAATATTAAGAAAAATAAAATACTTATAATAATTAACGCCAATGAACACGACAAAATCCCAGCACGGATAGAATTATAAGAATATGCGCAAGTTAATATGAATGGAAAAGATTTCGTCGTGTGCAAAGCTGAAGAGAAAATTTTCCAAAAAAGGAAATATTTTCCGGTCAAAACAATAAATAATTGAGTCATACTGCTTCATCATTCCCCACACTAATAGCGACAGGAGAGTAGGGTGCTATTCAGTGAAACATTTATCATTTTGGTGAAATATTAATTATAAATACCAAGCAATACGAAATAATAGACATCGATTCTGAACTGTAAAAGAAACAACTATTTATCCCAATTAAGATATAGCGAATATTCCACCAAAACAAAGATTACATACGACACTGATTAAATAGACACGGAGATTATAATTACCAAGATTCTATTTGGAGTATACATTTTAAAAGTAAAGGACAGAAAGTTACAACATAATTTTAAAACATAGCAAAGATATACTCCAAAATGATCATACATATAAATAATTAGTCTTAGAAATGGCTAGCCAAGATCTATATTTTGTTGTTCGTACCTCCGCGTAATGTTCTTCGTTTTGCTGTAGAAGATCGACACATAGTTCCGCCAGATGTATGAGATCTTCTAATTTCTTGGATGGTGTTACCATTGTCTCTCCTCTTAGATCCTCTGAAAAGTGTTATGAGCCAGATTTAGAATTACGTCCACTTTTGTATTTTAACTTGATTTTTATCACATGTGTCTTTTCAGGTCGTCTATATTGATGATTATCATCGTTAGATACTTCATCAAACTCATTTAATGTGTTCTTTGGTTAATAAAATTTAATGTAATTTTCTATTTTATCAAACTAGCTATATTATCAATGATCAATAATCTCTTTTTCTTTATTGTAATTTCGACGGCAGTTTCTATAACTGCAGTTGATTGAATCAAACGTTATTTTGTGAACGTTGATAATTTGAATGAATCTTTAGTTTGTTTCCGCTACACTATTTCATTTTAAATTGAATAGGAACATTTTAAACTTATTGTGCTTATAAATATCAGAGCAGAGCGAAAACACACTGAAGATTATTCAAAAACGAGCTTTTACTGGGTCTTTTTATTCCATTTTTTATATCCTTACCTTCGATATTAGCCTTTTGACTCAATGTCGAGTAGTTGAGTAAGGCAGCGTGTTCCAAGCTCGACTGAATCATGGATCTTACTTCTTCTGGCGCCACTGGAGTTACCACATCTTTCATCAGCACACGTTCTAGGAGAGATAGCGTAGCCTGAAAAAGGATATGTTTTGGAACTTTTTTTGTTAAACTTAAGAAAAGAAAGTTGTATTTCTATGTTTACAGTGATTTTAAAAATATATTATGTCAAATGTGTATAGGCCGAATCATACAACTTGGCGGCTGTGATGATGGATACAATTTGCGGATGACCCAATCCTCGCGTTGCTGTTAAGTGAGCTTCAGCCAGATTTGCACGATCCGCAGCTTGTAGCTAATATCACAGACGCACTGACCTCCATATATACAAGTACGCTGGACCTACGATACCCTATGAAATGACAGCTCTTTATTGTGCCTATTTGAAGCGCCCCAATGCGTGGGAAGAGAACTAAATCTGACGTAACTTGCAAATGGCGGCTGTCTCGTTTGGATTGCCTCCCGTGATTTTAAAGTGTTTTTGGAGTTTTAACGCGATAAACTTTGTTTGTTGTGTCGTATTAATTTAGTTGATACATAAATAAGTGGCGGTCATTCATAGGTAAACTATGAAAGAGTGTGTGTTATGCAAAACTCGTTACCAGAAGGGAAGTGGGGTTACATTCCACAAAAGTAAGTGAATTTTCGACTAATATTAAAAATAAATTGATATTATAGACACTAAAAAATCTGCCGCTAATCTTATTATACGTAAATACAACATATTTGTCTCTGTTGAAAATTTAATAGTGCTGTCAAAGTTACCTAGATCGATAAAACCTTCTGTTTCTGGAATAGGGATGGATACCACACCCCCTGTACCTGAGACATTAGCTGTTGATGTAAAAAGAACACTAATTATGGATCAGTATAGTTCTAACTTGAGTGGTATGTACTTAATTTATATAATTAGGACCACATGTCACCTTTTATGTAAATTACTTTGAGAGCGCGCTATATATAAATTACTTTAAGAGTGCGCTATATATATATGTACACACTATAAATAGTACTCTATGCTAGGATAGGTACATTTTAACTTTTGATTTGTGGTTTAGCTGTTGAGTTTAGAATGAACAAAAACTTTGTTTTTAGATCGAAAGCGTCGAAGCACAAATTGCGATCCGCAACAGAGTATTACCTCAAAGAAGGCTAGGTCAAAGCTAGAAAGTTCTCCTTCAACACAAGAAAAAATGGTTGCCCCAACACCTTCTGTATCAGGAACAAGGACGGTTACGCCTACACCCTCCGTATCTGGGAGAAAAGCTGTTGAAGTAAAAAGAAGAATAATTATGGAACAGAATGATACCATCTTGAGTTGTAAGTAGTTCTACATTGGCCACAAACAAATTGCTAAACTGATATTAAGTGAGTTGAAAAATATAACAATTCCCTCAGTAGGTACCGGTATCGGGTCGATTATGTACTTATTTTACTGTATTACATATATTTTACTTTTTATTTGTAGTTTAATTGTTGATTAACAGAAATTTTGTTTTCAGGTCGAAAGCGTCGAAGTACAAGCTGTGACCCGCAACAGAGTATTGCCTCAAAGAAGGCTAGGTCAATGCTAGAAAGTTCTCCTTCAACACACGAAAAAATGGTTGCCCCAACACCTTCTGTATCAGGAACAAGGACGGTTACACCTACACCCTCCGTATCTGGGAGAAAAGCTGTTGAAGTTAAAAGAAGAATAATTATGGAACAGAATGATACCATCTTGAGTTGTAAGTAGTTCTACATTGGCCACAAATTGCTAAACTGATATTAAGTGAGCTGAAAAATATAATAATTCCCTCAGGAGGTACCGGTATCGGGTCGATTATGTACTTATTTACTGTATTATATATTTTTACTTTTGATTTATAGTTTAATTGTTGATTAACAGAAATTTTGTTTTCAGGTCGAAAACGTCAAAGTACAAGCTGTGACCCGCAACAGAGTATTGCCTCAAAGAAGGCTAGGTCAAAGCTAGAAAGTCCTCCTTCAACACAAAAGATGGTTGCCCCAACACCTTCTGTACCAGGAACAAGGATGGTTACGCCTACACCCTCCGTATCTGGCAAAATATTTGTAGAAGTAAAAAAAAAATTATTATGGAACAGGATGATACCATTTTAACTTGTAAGTAATTTTACATTGGCTACAAACATGAAAACTGAACAAAGCTAAAAAATATAAAAGTTCCCTCAGTACCGGTATCGGGTCGATTATGTACCTACTTATTTACTGTACTATATATTTTTATTTTTTAGTTTAACTGTTGTTTAACAGAAATTTTGTTTTCAGGTCAAAAGCGTCAAAGTAGCTGTGACCCGCAACAGAGTACTCCCTCAAAGAAGGTTAGGTCTCTGTCCGAAGTCTGTGATAACATCAAGCATGATCATCGTTACGAAAACACTCCTAAGTCATCCAAGAAAGTACCTATTGCAGAGAGTAAAACATTCTTTAAGAAAGTCTAGAGCTCGTGTAAAAGTTTTGTCACAACATGGGAAACGTTTAAAGGTCAGCGTCTTTAGTTTACGCACTGTAATTAGTGAACTAAAGAAAAAGAATTGATTGGTGATGATTGTGCGGATATGTTAAATCAGTATGATGATTTTAAGCCACAGCTGCTCAAAAGGATGTTAGCAAATACTAGAGGAGGTGTAAACCGTTCTAAGTATCCACCAGAGTTAAGATCATTTGCGATTACTCTGAATTTTTACTCGCCAAAAGCATATAACTTTGTTAGAAAAAAAATTGATTTAGCATTACCACATCCAAGTGTAATACGTTCATGGTATAGTTCTGTCGACGCGAATCCTGGGTTTTCTGTTGAATGTTTTAATGCTTTGAAACTTAAGAGTGACCAAGCAAAACAAAAAGGTGAAAAACTAATATGTTCTTTAATTATGGATGAAATGAGCTTAAAGAAAAGTTGCACTCGTAGTCGCGATGGTGTAACGCGCGGTCATGTTGATCTTGGTATCGATTCTGAAAGTAATGATTTATCTGATTGCAAAGACGCATTGGTTTTTATGATTGTTCCCTTAAAAGGCAATTGGAAAATACCAATCGCCTATTTTTTAATAAATGGGTTATCTGCTGATACAAAGAGTGCCCTTATTCGTCAGGCTCTAATTCGCTTGCATGATGTTTCGGTTGAAATATGCTCTTTGACTTTAGATGGGCCGCCGGAGCATTTTTCAACAGTTGCTAAACTAGGGGCAGTGTTAGAAGCAGGAAGCAACACGAAACCTTTATTTTATCACCCTTCAAATATAAATCACAAGGTTTACGTAGTATTTGACCCGTGCCATATGCTTAAAAATATTAGAAATTGTATAGGTGATTTAAAGGTACTTAAAAACCACGAACAAAATTTTATCAAGTGGGGGTATATAGAGAACTTAGCAGCTTTTCAGGAGAGCGACGGTCTAAGATTAGGGAATCGGCTGAGAAACTTACATGTAAATTATAGTAAAATGGTCATGAAGGTTTACCTTGCCGCCCAAACCCTAAGCAGGAGTATCGCCGATGCCATCGAATTTTGCGACAAAGATTTAGAACTTCCAGAATTTAAAAGTTCTGCTCCCACAGTTAGATTCATAAGGGCAGTTGACCGTATTTTTGATTTTTTGAATGTGAGAAATCCATGGGGCAGTGGTTATAAAAGTCCACTCGAGACTAGCAATGAAAAGAGATGGCGGGCCAAAATAATGGAAGAAATCAATTATCTTAGCCAGCTAAAGCTAACTAATGATACATTGTTGGTAAAATCACGTCGAAAAGCAGGATTTTTGGGGTTTTACAACGCAGTTATTTCGGTGCTTCATATTTACGACACGTATGTTAGAGCAGAAAACCCTGAACTTGATTACTTATTGATATACAAACTTAGCCAAGACCATTTAGAGTTGTTTTTTTGTGCAATACGCAGCCGAGGGGGTTGGTGTCCAAACCCAACAGCTGCTCAGTTTGTGAACGCATTTAAACAATTGCTTATTCACCACGAAATAAGCAATTCTACTGGTAACGTACAAGGTAACGACATAGCCATATTAAGTGTACCTTCTAATTCTTCTAAACGGGCTAAAATCGATAAATTTGATGTAGATGTTTATAGCTGTGCTGAAAATATACGTACGATAAAAAAATATCGATTAGATGAAACTGAATCGACAACACTGCAAGATGAAATAGTTGAATTTTTACACTTATTTTGGGCGGTACCAGACTCAAACGTAAACGAAAACTCTAAACAATGTGTCGGATATATCGCAGGATTTGTGATACGAGCAATTAGAAAAAAAAATCAAATGTGAAGATTGCTTGGTTGCTTGCAAGTCTTTACCACAAGATCCAGTATTGAATCGAAGGAATTGTATAGCACTCGTTGTAAAAAAAACGAGAGGCGGTTTAACAATACCTTCTACAAGTGTCGTAAATGTTTGTTTATTGGTAGAGTCATTGTTCCGCCAGGCTTGCAAAAATAATAGTGGAAAACCTCCTATAGAACCAAATTTTCCCGCAGTATTAACTGCAAGGGTACTAAAAGATCTGATACACAAAACAGAAACATTGTTTCCTGATCTACAGAACCACTTCAAGGATACTTTAGTGTCAGATAATTTTAACAGCCACTTTCACATTTTATTGAAACCGATCATCACCAAATATATAAGGGGTGATCCAATAGTAATGATAATCAGTTATTTCTACTGCACACAAAAATACAAAAAAAATATCAGTCACTTGCTCAATTACCAACTAGTTCAGGAAAAAAAAATCATATAAATAGGCCACGATTCCCGGGAGCTACATTCATTTGAATAAGGACTGTCAAGGAGTGAACATCAAAATGGAAAAACACGAAATCAGAGCTGTCATTAAATACCTCTGCTTGAAAAAAATGTCTACCAAAGACATACATAGCGACTTGGTGGAAACATTAGGGGACTCTTCTCCTCCATATTCCACAGTTGCACGCTGGGCTAAGAAGTTTAAGCTGGGAAGAACATCGACGGAAGACGAACACCGCGAAGGACGCCCATCGACGTCCCTCACTGAAGAAAATGTGAAAAAAGTTGAAGAAGTTGTATTGGAAGATCGAAGAGTGACTATCAGGCATGTAGCTGAGGTCACAGGGATCTCATATGGCAGCATTCAAAGAATCCTTGCGAACGAATTGCATATGAGAAAGGTCTCCGCGCGTTGGGTACCGAAAATGTTAAACGACGAGCAAAAGAAGAAACGAGTCGACATGTCAAGAGCAAATCTCGAAAATTTCCAGGCAGACAAGGATAATTTTTTGTCACGTTTTGTGACCATGGACGAGACCTGGATCCACCATTTTGATCCTGAAACAAAACAACAATCGATTACATGGAAACGATCCGATGAACCGACGCCGAAGAAATTCAAAGTGTCAAGCTCAGCAGGGAATGTTATGGCGTCTGTTTTTTGGGACGCTGAAGGAATAATCATGGTGGACTACTTGGAAAAGGGGGCCACTATTACAGGCTCCTACTATGCAGAACAAATAAGAAGATTGCGGGAGGCTATTAAGGAGAAAAGGCGAGGCAAACTGCGGGCTGGAGTGCTGTTCCATCAAGACAACGCACCGGTTCACAAAGCTGCAATTGCCATGGCTGCCATTCAGGAAGCGGGCTTTGAGCTGGTGGATCACCCCCCCTATTCACCAGATCTAGCCCCCAGTGACTTTTATCTCTTTCCACGACTCAAGGAACATCTCCGAGGCAAGAAATTTGACGATGATAGCGACGTGATGGCCGCGGTTGAGGACTTTTTTGAGAGTCAAGATAAAGATTTTTTTTCTAAGGGAATTTTAGGTTTAGAAAAGAGATGGACTAAATGTATAGACTTGCTAGGAGACTATGTTGAGAAATAAATTTATTTTTTTATTTTATTCATTGTGTTTGTTATTGATTATCATTACTTTTGGATCACCCCTCGTAGACATCCGTCTGTACGCAGCTGTCAAAAACTATTCCCTATATATTACAGGTGTAAATGTAAGGAATTTTTTGTCGCGACAAATTATTTGGGCCCGCCAATAAGTAGTTTGTTGCGGCAAAAGTTTTTTTTTTTTTACTAGGTACACCTAATAACAAATTAGTTATGCCCTGACTACGCTGACTGCGTACACGAGGAGGAGGGGGTGGTGGTTATACACGCATAACGCATATTCAACTTGATCATTCCTACGGCATAATTATTAACGATATTTTTTTAACTACTGCTGTAAATCGTTTTTAATTAATAACATATATAATAATAATCGTGCTTTCTGTAGCCTTCTAGTTGACGAATATGCGTGAGATTAGTATAGTAAGGCTCAGTATACACAGACTGATGTTATAGTGGACAATTCGGAGATTATGTTATTTAGTCTCACTGTCTAATGAAAAATTATTCCTCTATTCAAAGATGCGTTTAGTGTGATTTTGTAGTGATGTATAAAATTTACAGAAATAATTCAAATTTCTCTGTTAAACGCCAAGTAAGAAAACGTTTTGTTGATGGTATGTAGCTATGAAAGATGATGAAAGTCACGAATAAAAAGTTATACAGGATTGACATATATTTTTATTTTCTATAACCTATTCCACTCCTTCCCAAAAAACCTTTCTATTTAAAAAAAACGTTCCCTTTTTTTTGTACCCGTACACATACTAAGTACCCTTTAGTCCTGCTTCGGCTTATCCTAAAACATGCCGCCAATCCAACGGTGGTGTTATGAAATCTGTATAATGGTAAACAAACTCATCAGCTTTATAATATTAGTATAAGTATATACAACTCGGCAGGAATGTCTTTTATCGATATATTTTATCTCAATGTCCCATCTCTTTTATTAGTTCCGTTCCCACCCACTTCTGCCATCAGCGCCAAAATGGCGAAAATCAAATCGATTCACTTTGGCCCGGCTTATCATAAGTCCAGCGTACTTGTATATATGGAGGTCAGTGCACAGACGTCATTATCATAATCATCTCGGTTTTTAATTCTAATTAGTATCGGTACACGCAGTAATCCCCCTCCCCCCTACTTTAATTGTTAACCCTAAAACAAATTATAAATTTAGATGTTTTTTTTTCTGTAGAGTTCATAATATTTAGGTAAACAAATTAATCTTTTACTATTGTCAATTAAAATATATGGACCGAAATTTGCCGACCCTTAAAATCTGCCGCTTTAGGCTTCAGCCTATTCAGCCAGCTGGTGAATCCGCCACTGGGTACACGGAAATATCTGCCGTATCATAAAACACGGCAATAAGAGGAATGAAGAAATATGAAAATATGTTTAAGATAATTCAGGGTAAACACCAGCAAGTGGTAGGGTGCTAGTTATAAAATGAGTACCTAGAGTAACTGTTGTAACCAGTACCTTCAAGGCTCCTTCCGGCCGCCCGAACGGGAACGCATATCGGAAATTCGTGATCTGATTCTGCAACAACGTCTTCAGCCTCTCCTTTATCTCCGCGAACTTCTCCTTCTCCTGCACGGTGATGCTTCCCACGCCGTCGGGCCTGCCAGGCAACGTCGCGTGACTGTGAACCACTTCCATCGTGGAGCTTACTCTAGTAGGGCACAAGCGGGATTAGGTACGGCTGTGGTATTGGCAGCTTTTATATCGTTATCTTTGGAGCTAATCTTTTGATTTGACTATTTTTTTATGTCGATTGGTGCTGTGGTTTCAAGTTGGTCTTATGGAGTATTGGCGGAGCAAGACGAAAATTTCCTGTTGGCAATTTACATTTTGCGAGGTCCTATTTAATTTTCCTGCGTAACCCGTAGGAACAAAATCCACATAGGCACAGTACGACATTCCTAGAATTGAGATTTTTGCGAGGCAACTTTGGTTAACACAGCCTCCATTGTGGAATCCTGCCTTCGAGGTGCGAGGCTGTCGTTCTGATTGAGTATACGGGCACCAGCTGAAGTAGACGCGTATATTCCCTGACGAAAGATTACGATTACTCCGAAACCGGTCAGGGGAGCGTTTTTTAATTTTGAACACCGTTTGAAACCGTGCGTAACTTAAATGATTTGTTGCGATAACTGTATTTTCTATAAATAAATAAAATACTAATTCCTGGTTCCCAGCGGTTAGACCGTTGCAGTGAGTGATTTAAACCGTGTATTATTTGTATACCATTGATTATGTTTGTAAATTTAAAAATATATTCACTTGTAAAGAATTGGCTAATATTTGGGCTGAATTAAATCATCATTAAACCATTACCAGTGCAGAGGGAATGAGTAAAAAAGTGTAGAGCCTAAAACATTTTATCGGCAACGAACTAATTGGACACTATTATTGTATTGACCTATTTGAATTACTAAATGCAACATAACTTGAAACCACAACTTTCTGAGATTTACTTTACTGCCAGCGCCACAAACCGAGGAAACATACATTAGTAAGGTAAGTAAGCAGGCACAGATTAATAAGCACATTCATAGTATCACTGCATAGATATAGGGCACTGTAATAGTCAATATCAGAGGGCAGGTAGAGGTAGATCGAAATTTAGAATAAGCACATAACATCCAGTGTGGCGTCAAAAGGGGGCGTGAGATCGTATTTATATTACAAACTAAATCATCCATAGATTCTAAGAACAATAAATATTAAAGGACCTACAGTACTTCCTTGCACAACACCGAACTAACATCAAGGTTAAATGCAAGTACCAACCACATGTGTTGGTTTTTTAGGGTACAATTAATGTTATCTAACACACATGATTTAGGGTGTTCACCAACAAGTGGTAGGGTATCTAATTTTTCTAATTACAAATTTGTAGTCAGCGTCTAACGCACCGGAATACTAATCTTAGAAGTTTTCAATTAAATACCATCACGAACCATCAGGAAAGCTCTGAACAGTAGACTTACTCTGTCAGAAGCTTTAGTTAAATCCCTAAGAAATTCTATGTTACTTTTTTCTTAACTACTTTCTAACCACAAGACTATATTAGTTCAAACATACTTACCTATTCCCATGTACATGGCTGGCGCAAAATGCGAACGAGTAGTGCATGAGGGTAGGATCGACGGTTTGGGAGCCACTCTCGGCCACATCGAGTAGATCGGAGAGGTAACACAGGTGGCGGTAGCAACCACGGACCCCGTACCGGGCGCAGTACTCGTCTAGGACAAATACTTGGCCGGGAGAAAACCAACCCTGGAAGTAAGACAATAGACAATTATTTATTTGAAGACACACACAGGAAAAAACAAAATGGTTTTAAACTAAACTAAAAACTCCTCATAAGTAATCGTGCTTTATTAGTGTCAGTTTTATTTCAAAGAGTTACAATAAGCGTATAACTAGCTAATAAAATTACTCTAACAAATGAGACTATTAAAAAAGTCGCTCATTTGGATAAAAACATGGAATATATTATAAATATGTTACGAATTGTAAATATACCGAAAGCACTAATTATATAAATTGCAATTCAACGTGAGAGAGATAACAAAACTAGTAGAATTCTGACTAATTAATTAAAAAAAAATTGTCTCAATACTCAATAAAATAGTAAAACTAAATTCACAAACAAATCATTATGCGACACACAGAGAGTTCAAAATAATTACCGATTGTGAATTCCTACCTACATAGTTGGCGGAGATGAAGTAGGAAAATATTTAAACCCCAATCAAAGGGAAAACGCAGAGAAAAGACAATCTGGAAAGTACCAGATTCTTTCTTCTTTAATTTCAACGTACCAGAGAACAATAAGGATCTTGGAGACGATACTTCAGCGTCAGAGACTGCAGCGTAGAAAACAATTGATGGTGATCGAACTGACACGGGTCTGCCTGGATGTAGTCCTCCATACCATGCTTGCGCGCTTTATCTGCATCTGCAACAATTTTCATTTGAGGAATATTTTAATTGTGATAAAGATTAAGAAAAGAACGATGTATATGTACGAGGTAGTTTAAGTCTCCAGGACTTTCTTGGAAAGCAGAAACAGCATTATTCAAACTAGATTTTGTCCACGTCTTCTTGCCCGTCTGTGCTATTTTGTTTGGGATGGCTCTGCCAAATACCAGTTGGAGGCTTTGGAGTCCATTGAAAGGCGAGCCAGGAGGCTGATAGGCAACGAAACCTTGACTGAGTCGAAGCTGCAAAGTCTCGAGCATCGACGTAGGGTGGCGTGTCTGTCTGCCTAGTATCGGATTCACTTCGGTGAGTGCGCCCAGGAGTTGCACAATCTGGTCCCACCTGCCCCTTTCTTCTATCGTACGGCTAGACAGACGCGACCAAAGCGCCACCCTTTTATGGTGGACATCCCACGAGTTAGAACCAAGCGTTTTGAGTCCACATTCCTCATACGAACTGCCAGAATGTGGAACGCTTTGCCTAAATCTGTCTTTCCGTTAAAGTACAATGTAGGTGTCTTCAAATCTCGAGTAAATAGGTATCTTCTAGGTAAGCGTGCTACATCCTAGACCGCATATCTGAGTTACTCACACTTCACTTTCACTGCTGAGGTACTTTTGTAAGCTGCCTGCAAATTCTAAAACGCCCACGCCAGGCGCGGGCAGACGCCTCCGCGTTCAGACCGCGTTGGCGTCTCTACGCGAGTACTAAATAACACGCAGGGCGTGATAACGCGCCAGGCGCGTATAGCCGCACTGGCCCTTGTACCGCCAGACGACTTTTTTTTAGACTTCTCACGCGCGGCGCGCTTTCGCTCCTGGCTCCCCCTACAACCCACCTATGCCTATGACTTAATTTGATGAGCTTTTTAACTGTATTTTTGGAAAAGAAAAAAAAAAACTTTTTCATGAAAAAGAAGAATTATTTTTTTTAGTTTTCACATAGTTAGACCATTTTGTTGTTATTTTATTTTTTGTCCAAAAATAGCTAATATTGTATAGAATATCCTTGCTAAGTTTTATAATGGGCGTAAAACTGGATTAGGAGCTAGACTGGAAATTCTGACGAAATGTGGTGTCCGTCGGCCATCAGTATAGGGTGGTGTTGACGTAAATTGCATTTACCAAGTTATAAAATATTAGATTAAAATAATTGAACCACTTAATTTATTTCTGCATTTTCAAAAAAAATAATTCATAAATTTGTCTGATTTAATTTTTTAGCCCTTAATCCAGTTTCACGACCATAATAAAACTTAGCAAGGATATTTTATACAGTATTAGCTATATTTGAACAAAACAGAAAAAAAATCGAAGGTATCTTAAACTATCGTATAACAAACTTTGTGAAAATTAAGAAAAAAAATTAAAACGCACATTTTGATGAAAAACATTTTTTTTTCTTTTCCAAAAATATAATAATAAAGCTCATAAAATGATGAAATAAATTTAGTGGTTTAATTATTTAAATCTTTAATTTTATAACTTACCAAGTTACAAAATTATAGATTAAAATAATTAAACCACTTAATTTATTCACGACCATAATAAAACTTAAAAGAAAAAAAATCGAAGTTATCTAACTTAGTGAAAATTAAGAAAAAAAAACAAAAAGGCACATTTTGATGAAAAAAAAAAAAATTTTTTACATATTTTTTATTCTTTAATACAATAAAAAGCTCATAAAATGAAGAAATAAATTAATAGGTTTAATTATTTTAATCTATAATTTTATAACTTGGTAAATGCAATTTACGTCATCACCACCCTAAACTGATGGATGACGGTAGTGCCACATTTCGGTAGTATTTCCAGCCTATGTCCTAATCCAGTTTCACGCCCATTAAAAAAAACTTAGCAAGGATATTCTATACAATGTTAGCTATTTTTGGACAAAAAATAAAAAAAAATCAAAATGGTCTAACTTTGTGAAAATTATAAAAAAAAAAATTTCACGAAAAAAAAAATTTGCCAGCATGTTGTATTTGATAGAGTAGCATAAAACTATGTAATTTACCATAATTTAGTGTTTTTTAAAAAAAAAATCGTTTCCCACGCCTCGCGCGTTTGTACGCTTTGGCGTTACTTCTGATAAAACACACACGTATGTGTTTTCTCGCACCGTCCTATGGAATTCGATGCAACACGCCTGGCGCGTGTAGCCGCACTTTGGTGTGAGAATCGAAAACACAGACGTGTGTGTTTTCCGCAGTGAAAGTGTTAACATCAGGCAGTGTGTAGTCAAACGCAAACCTATTTGAAATGAAAAAATAGCTAATTGAGCTTGAGCCAGGTACCTACCTATCCCAAAGGAATCATTTATTTCTCCGGGATAAATAGTAGCTTCTCACTTTCTAACTTATGAGCTGCTGTAGTAAATACCTACCCATGCCAAAAATCAAGCCTATCCGTTGTTCTGTTGCTGCATGAAATTATGAAAGAATAACAAACCAACAAACACAATTTCGGATTTATAATTTACTAGTTTTTGCCCACGGCTTCGCCCGCGGATTTTGATTTTTATGCTATCCCACAGGAACTTTTTATTTTTTCGGGATAAAAAGTAGCCTATGTCACTTTCCAACCTTTGAACTATATCCATGCCAAAAATCAAGTCAATCCGTTGCTATGTTGGTGTATGAATGCGTAACAATCAAACTTACATTCACATTTATAATACTGTGACGCAGTAGGTATGCCGCGCGGTAATGACGGTGAGTTGTTTACACCCAAGTGCGAGATTTATGGTTTTACTAGCTTAAAACCCGCGGCTTTGCCCGCGTTGTCTTAGTACATAGGTACTTACTTAAAATGAAAATAGCCCGCGGTTTGATCTATGTTGTCTTTGTACTTGCTTTTAATAATATCCATAGTCCGCGATTTGGCCCGCGTTGTCTTAATACTTGCTTAAAATTACTTGCAAGGATAGTGCCCACGGTTTGGCCAAAATTGTAACAGTATTTGCCTATAATGATAATAGGTCACGGTTTGGTCTGCGTATTATTAGTACTTGCTTAAGATGGTTATTTAAATCACGCAGCATGGACTGCGATGTCTTAATATTTGCTTAAAATTATAAAAGCTTGCTGTTTGGCCTGCATTGTCATATTACTTACAATGATAATAGCCCATGGTCTGGCCCGTGTTGTCTTAGTACTTGCTCAAAATTATAATAGCCCGCGGTTTAGCCCGCTTTGTGTTAATATTTAGGTACTTAAAATGATAATAACCCACAGTTTGGCCCACGTTGTTTTAGTACTTACTTCATTAAAATAACAGCCCGCGGTTCAACCCGCTTTATCTTGGCATTTGCTTAGAATAATATCTAAAAGTTCGCGGTCTGGCTCGCGTTGTCTTAATAAATCCTTAAAATTATAATAGCATGCCGTTAGCCTGCATTGTTGTATTACTTGCAATGATAATAGCCCACGGTCTGGCCCGCGTTATTTTTGTACTTGCTTAAGATGATAAAAACCCACAGTTTGGCCCGCGTTTTCTTGGCATTTACTTAAAATAATAGCTCGTGGTTAAGCCCGCATTAGGCTTGATTATGCAGGCGCTATCGTAATTAAAATAGCTAATTAGCATAATTATTTCTGTTTCTTTTTCACATTAAGCATTCGATAGAGAGAACACTTTTTAAGTTGCTATTATGATATATTATGATATTATATTTACCAACCCGATGAACCCCAATCCACCAATCCGCACTAATCCACCAACCCGCACTGGGCCAGCGTGGTGGATATGACCCAATCACCCTTCGTGGGTAGGCCTACGTCCTGCAGTAGACTATTAAAAAAGGCTGGTACAGTACAGTACAGTACATTGCCGAATTTCTGAAATTAAATCTATGATAAATAAATATATAAAATAAATATTGGACATCTCACACACGGTCTCTGACCCCAAACTAAGCAAAGCTTGTGATTTGTTGCAAGCAACCTACATGACTGACAGATAATGCTATTTAGCGTTAAGTCCTCCTTTTGTACAAATGGTGTGCAAAGAAAGTGTTAAATAAATAAATAAATAAAAATACATTAATAACACCCAGACACAGAGCAAACACATATGATCATCACATAAGAGGTACAGCGCTAGACCTCATCAAAAGCTACCTTACAAATAGAAGCCAATCAACAAGTATTAATATATACAATAAACAAAACAAAACTATTGAAAAAGTACAATCAGAATTTAAGCTCAGTGTACTAGGAATTCCTCAAGGAAGCATCTTAGGACCATTACTTTTTCTTATTTATGTTAACGATTTACCGCTGGCAACTAAACACCCATGTGTCATGTTTGCGGACGATGCAACGATATACATACCGCAAAATGGTCTAACTGAGGTAGAATTAGAAAAGGAGGTGAATACTACTCTGGAACAAATAGTAAAAAATCTAAAATCAATTAATCTAACTGTTAGCCTAAAAAAAACAAAATTCATGCAGTTCAGAAATCTAAAAACCACCCCACTTAAACTAAATATCTGGTGCCAAGATATCGATGTGAGTGAAGTAAATGATGCGAAATTTTTAGGCGTCACCATAGACTCTCACCTAAATTGGAAAAAGAATGTCTCACAAATAAATTCAAAAATTTCTAAATATTGTTATGCACTCTCTATTTTAAGCAATATCACTTCTAAAGAGATTACACAAAATGCATATTACGGATATGTGTACCCTCATTTAACGTACGGTGTTATATTCTGGGGAAATTCGGTAGACATAGAAACTACTTTTAAATTACAAAAAAGATGCTTACGGGCTATGTACCATCTACGTTCCACCGATTCCGTCAGACATCTTTTCAAGAAAAATAATCTACTGACTTTGACCGGAATATTCATTTTAAAAATTTGCATGTTTGTTAAAAACAACCAAAACTACTTCTCTGAAAATAAATCGGCTCGATCGCAAATCTTACGTCCTCAACACAAATTTAACATTCGAGTAGTACAATCCAATAATACTCTGTACCATCGAAGCTCATTCAATACGGCGATCAAAGTATATAACAGCTTACCACTACACATTAAATGTTTAGATGGAAATAAATTCAAAAATAGTTTAAAGAAATGGTTGGTAGAAAATCCTTTTTATAACATTAAAGAATTTTACGAATTTACGAGCTCTTACAGGAAATAATAATCTCATTAAATATATCACTTTGTTATTTGCTATTATTATAACATATTTTATAATTGTACATAATGATTAGAAATTTAGTAAATGTATAATTTGAATAGGTGTACTTAAATAGATATAGAGAACTTTGATATTATGTCTAAAGAATTGTTCTCGGAGAGATTGCGAGTAAAAATATTTTGTTTCTTGTTTGAAAAAATTAACAAATATTGTATGTCCGTTAGGACAAACTGTTGTGTCTATAATTTATTATAATATAACACCTTTATGTACACAGTTATAAACAATAAACGTTATCTTATCTTATCTTATCATAAATATTTGCCCTGGGTGGGAATCGAACACATGCCTCTTGAACCCAGGAGTCAGGGTCATAAAACACTGAGCCACCGAGGGAGCCAATAATAATAATTGTATGAGTATCTATCTAAGGAATTTCACACTACTGGCTTTTTATTGATGGAAAACATTGAGGCAACCTGTATAGGTACGTCCGTAGAGACAAAAGCAATGTCGTTTGTGGATTCAGCAACCCGCATTCGGTCGGCATGATGTATATGGCCCAATCACCCTTCGCGGGTAGGCCTATGTTCAGTAGTGCACTATTAATTAAGGCCGGTACAGGTATTCGACATGTTTCATTAAGTCATTAGAAATTTAATTTTGCAGGCAAATGAAAAATTGGCACACAAGTAGGTACCTATATCTTATTTTATTTGAGAAACACATAGTGTATATATCTAGACGTCACATGTCAGGCATGTTTAAGGATCCTATTATACTCATAATTTGATTAACTTTTACAATGGTATTGTGGTTGGTGGCGTAGGAATTATGAACACCTGTTGCTGATAACCACGAGTTTATTGAAGGTCATACAACAATTAATTACGATAGTGGAAGGGTCGCGCGCGAGGGACGTGAGTCAACCTCGTTTACGTATAGATGACTGGGGCGAGCCGCAGGTCGCGGCGGTGCGCTGCGGGGTGCGGATCGCGGCGCGCGGCGTGAGGCTCAGGTAGGCATCGGCGAGCGGCGCGTAGGCAGCTAGCTGTTCTATTTTTGAGCGGCGGCCGGCCATTTGCGTCGGTTACATCTGACGACCGACCTCACGACTGCCTTCCGACTTTTTCTTGGTAAGTTGGTTTTACTTATTTATTTTATTTTGTTTCGTGTTATAATGTAATTTGTTTATGTTTCAGGTACCGGACGCCACACCACTCCCCTCCAGAGACCGTCTAAGGGCGATAATAATTAGGGAATCTAACTGTTCTTCCTGACCGTGTTTTCTTTTCAGGTCGTTTCTCGTGATGGGGTTCCGGGGCAGGCGTAGACGGTACATCATCATTATCATCAGCCGGACTTTTGCTGTTTTCTTTTATGGTTAGAATATATGCTGGTTTCAGTCGTTCTATCGAAACATTTTCTGGTTTTCCGTTTTTCAGGATTTTGAAAACTTTCTGGCCTCTTTCTAGGACTTCATGAGGTCCGGTGTAAGCAGGCTGAAGCGGTCTTTTCACGGCGTCTTCTCTGAGATATACGTGAGTACTTGTAGCGAGTTCTTTGAAAATGAATATAGTTTTATTACAGTGCCTCGATGCTGGTTTTGGTTGAAGATTCTTAGCAATCAGTCTTAATCTTGCCATAAAGTCCGTTATGTCATCTGTTTTATCTGTAGATGGTTGAAATAACTCTCCAGGCAATCTAAGTGTTTCTCCATAAACGAGTTCAGCTGAAGATGACTGAATATCGTCTTTGAATGCATTTCTGATTCCTAGTAGGACTAGTGGAAGTGATTCTGTCCAGTTTGGATTGTCGTGGCATACGATGGCGGCCTTCAACTGTCTGTGGAATCTCTCCACCATACCGTTGCATGCCGGGTGGTATGCTGTTGTTCGTTTATGCTCGAAACCAGTCATTTCGGCCAAGTGATTGAAGAGTGCTGATTCAAATTGGCGCCCTCTGTCGGTTATTATTGAGGTCGGACAACCAAATCGCGCTATCCATCCGCTCATCAAGGCTTTGGCAACCGTCTCTGCAGTAATGTCCATTATGGGTATAGCTTCTGGCCATCTGGTGAACCTATCCACGGCGGTTAAGCAGTATTTGTAGCCATTAGATGAGGGCATCGGCCCTATGAGGTCTATGTGGACTACTGTAAATCTGGCACGTGGAAGCTTGAATGTTCCAGGAGTAGTGGACACGTGTCTAGTTATTTTTGATCGCTGACAGGGATGACATGTCTTTGTCCATTCACGGCAGTCCTTCCTGATGCTTGGCCAAACGTAACGCTGCGCCACTAAGTTGGCAGTCGTATTGGCGCCTGGGTGGCTGAGGGAATGTAGACTTTCAAATGCTTGACGTCGCATCTCTTTGGGTACGTACGGTCGCGGGATGTTAGTTGATTCATCACCGTATAGTTTGATGTCGCTACCAGGAATGGAGACTTTTGTGAGCTTCAATGAAGTGTTTCCGTTCAGTAGCTCCTTCAACTCAGCATCATTTTCTTGTGATTTGGCTAGCAAAATGAGATCTACAGGTTGTGCTATTTCTTCAATTCGACTTAGAGCATCGGCGACAACGTTGTTCTTTCCAGATATATGACGAATGTCGGTTGTAAATTGGGCAATAAAGTCGAGATGTCTGAATTGTCTAGGCGAACATTTATCTTTGCGCAATTGGAACGCATAGCATAAAGGTTTGTGGTCGCTGTAGATCGTGAAGTGTTTTGCTTCTACCATATGTCTGAAGTACTTCACTGCTTCGTAGATGGCTAGCAGTTCTCGGTCGTATGGTGAGTATCTTTTCTGAGCAGGGCTTAACTTGCGCGAGAAGAAAGCAAGTGGCTGCCAGTTACCGTCTTTGTATTGTTGCAGGGCAGCCCCTAGAGCTATGTCAGAGGCATCTGTGACGATAGCTATCTTCGCGTCAAGATCTGGATGCGCTAGTAGTGTCGCTTGACAAAGGCTGGTCTTGCACTTCTCGAATGCCGCTAGCGCGTCACCGATGATCGCCACTGGGTGCGATCCTTTCACGTTGTCGATGAGTAGCGCATGTAATGGAGCTTGAATTTGAGCTGCGGCAGGAATGAACTTCCGGTAAAAATTTAGCATGCCCAAAAATCGGCGTAATTCCTTCACGGTTTTTGGGGCTGGGAAGTTTTGTATTGCCTCTACTTTTGATTCCAGCGGTTTGATGCCGTCAGATGAGACTGTGTAGCCTAGGAAGGTCACTTCGGGAGCGCCGAATACACACTTCGCTGTGTTTATCACCATGCTGTATTCGCGCAGTTTTCTGAAGAGCTGTGTCAGATGTTCTTTGTGCGTTTCTTCGTTTGGTGAGTAGACCAAAAAATCATCGAGATAGGCATATGTGAAATCGAGCCCTCGGGTCATATTGTCGACGAAGCGTTGGAATGTCTGGCCTGCGTTCCGAAGTCCGAAAGACATAAACGGGAACTCGAAGAGGCCAAACGGTGTACAAATTGCCGTCTTCGCGATGTCTTCGTCGCTGACTGGAATCTGGTTGTAGGCCTTAACTAAATCTATTTTTGAAAAGACGGTACAACCAGAAATGTTGTGAGTGAAGTCGTGGATGTTGCGGATGGGGTAGCGATCGGGGATGGTTCTAGCGTTCAACATCCGATAATCGCCGCATGGCCGCCATCCGTTGTCTTTTTTTTGGCGCTAGGTGTAAAGGCGATGCCCAGGGACTCTCTGATGGTCTTGCGGTACCGTTCTTGAGCATGGCTTCGAACTCTTTCTTAGCTATGAGTAGTTTGTCCGGAGCCAAGCGACGTGGAGTGCAGGAAACTGGAGGTCCTGGCGTAGTCCTTATGTGGTGGACAGTGCTGTGCTTTATTGTATTTTCGGCGCCTGCAGGTTTTGTGATTTCCGGGAACTGACGGAGTAATTCGTGGTAAGCTGAGTCGCCGATCAATGTCTTGATAGAAGATATAGTGTTCGACGACGATGCTGCTTTTGCTGCTGCTGACAGAGTTGTAGTGGTGTCAATCAAGCGTTTGTTCCGGCAATCGACTATAAGACCGTAGTGTGACAGGAAGTCGGCTCCGATTATGGCTTTCGTCACGACTGCGACAATGAAACGCCAGCTGTAGTCCCGCCGTAGTCCAAGATTTAAATTGAGATGGGCGAAACCGTACGTATTTATGGGCGTCCCATTTGCCGCATAAAGTTGGTAGCTGGTTGGAGTTCGGCGTTCACGGAGAGCAGTGCGAGGGAAAACGCAGAGGTCGCTACCCGTGTCAACCAGAAACTGCATCTTCGACCTGCTATCTGTCACGAACAGGCGACCAGGTGTAGATTGGCTATCGGTCGTCGCCATTACCGATTGCCTTTTTAGTTTTCCTGTTTAAAATCGCAGGGCTTCAGGCATCGTTTCGCATCCTTGCCGTATTTGTGATGATACCAACAATTGGGAAACCGTCGGTAGCTTGACTGGGATCGAGATCTGTCGCGGCGATGATGGCAATCGCGAGTGTTTGACCGCGATCGACGATTGCTGGGTCCGGTTAAATTTTCTACCTTCTGCGTCAACTCTGCGATTTGTTTCAACATCACTTCTACAGCTGAGTCTGGAGGGATTGAGCTTGGCGGTCGGACACCGACCCGAAAAATCTCGGTCGTGTCGTGAGGTGTAAATGTCCTCGCTGACGTACCACTCGATCCGGTCGGCGCGTCGTCATCTCTGCTCCTTCCGTCCATGTTCTTGAGGGGGTCACCAATATGTGGTTGGTGGCGTAGGAATTATGAACACCTGTTGCTGATAACCACGAGTTTATTGAAGGTCATACAACAATTAATTACGATAGTGGAAGGGTCGCGCGCGAGGGACGTGAGTCAACCTCGTTTACGTATAGATGACTGGGGCGAGCCGCAGGTCGCGGCGGTGCGCTGCGGGGTGCGGATCGCGGCGCGCGGCGTGAGGCTCAGGTAGGCATCGGCGAGCGGCGCGTAGGCAGCTAGCTGTTCTATTTTTGAGCGGCGGCCGGCCATTTGCGTCGGTTACATCTGACGACCGACCTCACGACTGCCTTCCGACTTTTTCTTGGTAAGTTGGTTTAACTTATTTATTTTATTTGTTTTGTGTTATAATGTAATTTGTTTATGTTTCAGGTACCGGACGCCACAGTATCAACACCAAAATCACGTGAATAAAATCAGCTGTTCAACACAAAAAGTTCATCGACCCGCGACAAAATGTATGGAACATGTAGGTAATTTTCGCTTGTCAGGGTTGATCCCATAGTAAAATACGTATATTGATCAGTATATGCGCTAAGTTTAAGACTATTGGTTCACATAATAGAAAAATCGTAAATGATTTATCCATAAATGGGGCAAAATGGGTATGTTGCCCCATTTATGGATAAATCATTATCTTAATCCTATTCTAGATACTACATTATTTAAAAAAAACGCATTGAAGTTTTGGGCCGTATCTGACCCCTAAGGATTTCTTTTTAAGGAAAATTCAGAAAAACAGTTACAGCCATATTTTTCATTTAGTCTCAAAAGCACCTATACAAAGTTTCATGTCAATCGGTACAGGGAATAAAAAGTTACATGCAAACAAAAAGGGCCCGTTTTACCCCGTAAGTTAGAGTTGGGTACGTTTTTCATCCTTAGTGCTTCATTATGTCGTATGATGTACGTATATTCCAAATTTCAAGGTTATACCCTCAGCGGTTTGGGTTGTAGCCTAAACTGATTAATTTTTGCCATCCCTAAGGAACCCTATAGATTTTTCTGGATATTATTAGTTCCTGTATTGAAACATACTGTGTGCTTCCTTCATACCAGATTTCAACCATAACCGTTCAGCTGGATGGATGTAATTGACACTTTTATTACCAACTTTGGGACCTTATTTGACCCCTTAGATGAAGAAAATTCGGAAAAACAGGAAAAAACGTAACTTTTATTTTGTTTGGAAAGCATGTATACAAAGTTTCACGTCAATCGGAACAGGGAATAAAAAGTTACATACAAACGAAAAGGGCCCGTTTTACCCCCTTAGAGGTCGAAAGTTCAAAATTTTCGTCCTTAGTGCTCCATTGCGTCGTTCAATGTACCTATATTCCAAATTTCAAGCTCATATCTTAAGCGGTTTGGGCTGTAGGCTGTCTGTCAGTCAGTCACTCAGGGAAGCCTTTTATATAATAGATGACTCGAGCGGGATCCGTCTTTGTCTGCCGTCTATTGTTTAGTTTTTTGTTTGGGTGTTTACGTATTTGAGAACAATAGGGAAGTCTCGAAGTTTCAAGTTGTTTACTTGTTAACACAATAGCGTTTATTAGATCGAGTAATGTTGCGAATTATCTCGTATGTTTGAGACTGTAGGAAATAACTGATATAAATACGCCGGCCGACCCTTGGGGATCAGTTTTTCGTTTACCGCCGAAGCGAAAACATCTCGTGTTCCAGTGCGATTGTGAAGTGACTAGTTTGTGTGAATAACAGTGCCAGTGTGAAGTGTTTGTGCGAACCAGTTGTGTCGTGTGTATTGTGATTTTGTGCAATAAAGTGCAAAGTGAATAATCGGCGTTTTAACTGATTATCCAAGAACCCATCTCGTAACAATATTAGAAGATTAGTAAGGAAGGTTAACTGTCGAGGTTTCAAAGCTATCGTGCAAACATTGAAGGTACGTGAAGTGAATACTGTTAATAATAGTAATGTTAAAAGTAATTAAAATTTAATTAAGACAACTTTTTCCATCAGGATGTTAATCCAATTGTATGCTAGAAGTAGCTACACCTATAATGTAATATGTATCCATGATTGATTATTTACTAATCAACAATATGGCTTTAGAACAACATTAACCCACTTTCATTTACGCTTGTTCCAAGTAATTAATTGAAAGTGTTTGGTTAGGTAAATTAAATTTACTTACTAGGTATATCTATTTTTTAAGAGCTGCAATTTTCATTAGGCTCCTCTCCGGAGAGAGTAGAAACGTCTTACGAAATTAAAGCCGTAGTTATTCTTTTAATATTATCATTTATTAATTAATTACAATACATATTAAATAAGCAAATTGTAACAAAACATCAGAAAAAATAAATCAGATAATAACCCAAATTAAAGTTCATACAGTTTTCCAATAAAAATGGCGAAAATACTGAAATTATTTCAAGTTGTGTACGGATATAATTTTGGGTTTCACTATTTCAAATCCAACAAATTAAAACGTCTAGAAAACGTCTACAGCTTTCTTTTGGTTGTAATATTATCAAGCATATTATTGCCATTCATTACAAAAGAAAGATTCGAGTATTCGATCCACCCTTGGCTTTTAATGTATCTATTGCAACATTTCGTCCATGTTTTGATATTTATATTTTTCCGATCAGATGCGACATTCTGCAAGCTGGAATGTGAGATAAAAGACATCGATAAAATTATGAAATGTGATGACACCGGTTCTCTTTCATTAGAAAAAGGAATCGCTCTAAGTTTAGTAATTGTTTGTGCAGTTAAAGTGGCAATGGTAACAGAGATGTGTCTAGTCTCAATTTCATGCCAAGGATATATAGCATCCACAATACTATATTTTTATTTAATTACTTGGCACCTTGGTACGTAAGAAATGATAATCTCCACCGGGACCTTAAAGTGGAATCCGTTAAAAGTACAATACAAAAATACGCAGAAGCTCACGACTATAGACTTCACCACCATGTGAATGTTGAGGCAATCCAGCTCCTCGACCAAACGGACACAGTGAGAAGACTTAAACGAACAAAACCGTTCGAATTAGTTTAAAAGTTAATTGAGTGCTAACTCGTAATCATAGTGCTAGTGCCGCGTGTAAAGAACACAATAACGTAGTGTCTTCGCCTTAATAGAGACAATAAGAAAAGTGTTGATGGACACATTCTTAGTTTATTATACCTAGCAATTTAAGTTAGATTTAAATTACTTATTAGCCCATGGCTAGATAGTAATTTTTTAAGAAAAGCTCGTCTGCGATTCTTAAACAAAAAAAAAAAAAATTTAATTACTGGCCTAGAAATAATTGTGATAGCGATATCATTCTTATTCTATACAATTTACAAAAGATTTGTGATATTTCAATCAAATTTAAAATCAAGCTCCGTTGACGAATTACGCCAATTACATCAAGTGTATAAAATACTTGCTGATGTGACGGAAAAGTTTAAAGCCTCTTATGACCATGTGGTAAGAATGATTGTTTTTATGTTTGAATCTTAGTCGAATTTGTATTCCAATGACATTTTGTCAATTAGGTACTTACTAATACTTAGATATTTTATGTTAACCCTTACCCTTAATTGGATCCTGTATGGATCTAATTAAAATAATAATAAAAAAATGTTGTTCCATAGAAAAATATCGTTCACCCGCGACATAATGTATGGAACAGCTGTTTTTTTTTAGTTCTGACGAAAGTCGTAGAACAAAAGTTGTTAGTTTTGATGTACAGAATAAGCCCCTAAAAGGATGCTATATATAAGTAATAATGATGGATGATAATTAATAATTATTAAAAATTTTACGTTTTCAGTACATGATAGCATTGTTGTTCAGAGTTCCTGACGTAATGATGACAATCTTCTACTGTGTGTGGGCTTCAAAAAATAATGTTTTTTCTGTAAGTATTCAAGTGTTCGCTTTTTTAAAACCACACCTTGTATTTAAGATTTTGTAACAGCCTTTTTAAAAGTCCACTGCAGGACGTAGGCCTGAAGCCAGACCCACGAAGGTTGATTGGGCCATATCCACCACCCTGCATGGCCCGGTGCGGGTTGGTGGATTCACATACGCCATCGAATTTCTTCTACGGACGTATGCAGGTTGCCTCACGATGTTTTCTTCACCGAAAAGCCAGTGGTATGAAATTCCGTACATAAATTCCGAAGAACTCATTTGTACGGGACCAGGATATGAACCCACGACCTCACGATTGTAAGGCCTGAGTCATTACCACTAGACCACCACGGTTTTTTAAGGCTAGTAGGTATAATATTTTATTGTTTTCTTTTTGTCATCGGCGATTTTTGATTGGGGCTCTCCCCAATCAAAGCATTTCCCTCAAAAAGCGGAGAAATGTCTTGCTATTTATCAGCACATTTCGATAACATTTAGCATGTTCGTTTAGTATACGAGTCGTGGGTTCAAATCCCGATCCCGTACCAATGAGTAAAAGCCGTGGTGGGCTATACTCTATAAAATTTAACTTGATCTCCGCGACAGTAGAAGATTGACATTTTTAGAGTTGAGATAGTGGTGGAAAAAATCGATTTTCAAACAATGTTGTAACGAAATCGAATGAGTAGTTGAAGGTGAGAAATTGGATTTCATTTACTTACTATTATTTAAGATCAACTATGTACACATGTAAATAATGTTATGATATTAATTGTATACTCATAATAATGTAACGATAGTATTTATCGACGTTTTTCACTATTATCAATGCTAATGTAACATATAATTGGGTTTAATTTAATTACACATATAAAAAATGTTATGATATTAAAATATACAATAAAATTAATGATAAATCAAGTTTTATTTAAAATATCGTCAGTATAAACTATCGATGTTTTAATTAAAACTCGGTGGTCACGATCATTCGTCGCCCATCACTAAGGCATGTCCACAAAATATGACATTGACAGGTACTGTCTGTACTATTAAGAAATTCAGGACTTCATAGGCGTAATTTTTCTGACAGCTGTCGCAGAGATCAAGTTAAATTTTATAGAGTATAGTGGTAGAAACACCCGACCTGCAATCGTGAGGTCGTGGGTTCGAATCCCGATCCTGTACCAATGAGTTTCTTTGGAACTTATGTAGGTACGGAATTTTACACCATTGGCTTTTCGGTTAAGGAAAACATCGTGAGGCAACCTGCATATGTCCGTAGAAGAAATTCGATGGCGTATGCGAATCCACCAACCCGCACTGAGCCAGCGTGGTGGATATGGCCCAATCACCCTTTGTGTGTAGGCCTACGTCCTGCAGTGGACTATGAAAAAGGCTGGTACAGTACAGTTTAGTATCTAAACAACAATTTTTGCGAGTTTGAACCAAATCCGTCGCGAGCGAGCTTAGATAGAGATTAATTCAGATTCAGATAAGATGGGCCGCGAGGTCTATATCTTTAAAACTACGCAACGGATTTTGATGCGGTTTTTTTAAAGATGATTCAAGAGGAAGGTTTATACTTATATATAATACACCTGTGCGAAGCCGGGGCGGGTCGCTAGTGTCAAAATAAAAACAAGCACATGGCTCAACGGCAAATATCAAAGCTTTGATCGAACTTTGTTTTGTATACATAATTTTAGTTAAAATAAAGGGAATTGTACAGATTACGTTTTTTTTTGTATTGATTCTGACACGTTTTGGTGTTTACTGTAAGTGTCAGAATATTTTATAAATAAATAAGGAGTTTAAAATTATCAATAATATTTCAGAGCTGGATGACATGTATTCTATACCAAATATTGGCATTTGGCTATCTATCCTCGACCCTGGCGCCGGCGCTATGTGCTGGCAAAGTTACTTCCCAAGTTCAGAAGATAAGAAATGTGCTGAGCGACAAAACTTTACTTGAAAAAGGTAAGACTGTATGTACTACTAGGATTATATTGTTCCATCTATCAAATAGTCCAGCGATCAAAGCCAGCGCTGAATTTTAACTGGAATCACGTAAGTAAACATATTCTCAGAGAAAAATCATAAAAATCGATCAGACCGTTTCAGAAGTGATCGGTCACTGTGACACCTATTTTTAAAAAATATGTATATTTTTAAAATACAAGCTTTTGAGACAATACTACACTACTACTACATACCTATAAAGCAATTGGATCATCCACAAACCCTTGAAGGTCTAAAGATAATCCAAGTCCTCAAGCCCACTGCCAGTTGGCAGCGTGGCCAGCATGCTGGCAGCATTGCCACGCTGAATGGCAATGCTTATAGGTACGTTGAGCCAAATAAACACCAGCATTTTGGTCACGCGTCGCGTCCACCAGACGCTCAGAAAGACTTTTGAAAACGACATGAGCTCCCGGCCCCCACGGACCCAAAGTACTACTAGGATTATTAGCTTTTGAGATCCTGGATATCATGTAGTAGCAGAGTGCTAGCCAAGACAAGTAAAATGAGCCCAAACACGACGGGTCTATCTTGTTTAGTACAGGAGTAACTATGGCCACCTTCCGACTCCAACGTAAGATCAGCTCCATGGTACCATATCATTGCATTGTCACACGATATAAATATGCGTGAAAATTTCAGCTCAATCGGAAACCGGGAAGTTGGTCAAAGGAGATGTCCACAAAATGTATGTAGGCTGGTATAATAATAATTAAAAATTCAAACCACAACACTCGTTACATTTCGAGAAAGTTCATATTTTTCTGAGTCTATTACATCAGTTAAAAATAAAAAAGAACCATCCGTTTTATTTTTAAATTAATTTTGAATCTATTAGGATAAATAAGTATTTTGGCTCGATAGGTAGTTTATCACTAGCAACCCTGGTTAAGTAACCTCAATTATTGTTAAATGGAAGCATTTTTACCAATTAGACACAGTTTTTAAGTGTTTTTTGTCACATTGTACCTACTACCTGTTCACACTGGTAGGTTATAATTTTAGCTAATTAAAGGTGGGCATACACGGTCAGTTCAACTGATCAGTTTTTCGCGTCACTCCAATTGGGGCTCATTCAGTAAATTAAAAGGTTTGGAAAGGAATTGGTGGCTCTATGTAAAAACCACTACCAGAAGCTGGGAACACATGAAGAAATGATCGCATCATTGTAGCGGGGTCCTAATGTAGTCAACTATTGCCGATAGGTACTACGATGGTTTGCATGTTTGTACCACTTCGATGATTAACTGAATCTTCAGTAACTGATGTAATTTCAATTTTTTATAAAAAAATATCTGAACCAAAGTTGTTTGGAATTTGATTTACTACAACTTTAATTCACATCAACTTTTGTAGGATTGATATTTTTCGAATATGACAGTGGTGCCATTGTAAACAATATGGCACCACGGTCTTATCAAAAAAAATACCGATCCTAGAAAAATTTGATGGGAATCAAAGTTTTAGGAAATCAAATTTCGAACATTTTTGGTTTCCAAAATTTCTCATGAAAAATTGAAGTAACACAAGTTATGAAAGAAGCAAAATGGAACCACTGCCTTATTAAAAAAAATATCGATCCTATAAAAAGTTGATGAGAATCAAAGTTGTAGGAAATCAAATTTAACACATTTTTGGTTCCGATAGTTTACCATGAAATATTGAAATAACACAAGTTATAGAAGAAACAAAACGGCACCACTGTCTTATTAAAAAAAATATCGATCCTAGAAAAAGTTGATGAGAATTAAAGTTGTAGAAAATCAAATTTCAAACAAATTGGGTTCCAATAATTTCTCATGCAATATTGAAATAACACAAGTATGGAAGAAACAAAATAGAACCACTACCTTATTAAAAAAAATATCGGTCCTGGATAAAGTTGATGGGAATCAAAGTTGTAGAAAATCAAATTTCAAACAACTTTAGTTCCGATGATTTCTCATGAAAAATTTAAATAACACAAGTTATCGAAGAAACATCATGGCACCACTGGCTTATTAAAAAAAATATCGATCCTAGAAAAAGTTGATGAGAATCAAAGTTGTAGGAAATCAAATTTCAAGCAACTTTGGCTTCGATAATTTCTTATGAAAAATTGAAATTACAAGTTACGGGAAAAACAAAAAGAACCACTAACTTATTAAAAAAAATATCGTTCCTGGAAAAAATTGATAGGAATCAAAGTTGTGGGAAATCAAATTTCAAACAACTTTGGTTCCGATAATTTCTCATAAAAAATTGAAATAACACAAGTTATCGAAGAAACATCATGACACCACTGAATTATTAAAAAAATATCGATCCTAGAAAAAGTTGATGAGAATCAAAGTTGTAGAAAATCAAATTTCAAGCAGCTTTGGCTTCGATAATTTCTCATGAAAAATTGAAATAACAAGTTATGGAAAAAACAAAATAGAACCACTAACTTATTAAAAAAAATATCGATCCTAGAAAAAGTTGATGGAAATCAAAGTTGTAGGAAATCAAATTTCAAGCAACTTCGGCTTCGATAATTTCTCATGAAAAATTGAAATAACACAAGTATGGAAGAAACAAAATGGAACCACTAACTTATAAAAAAAATATCGATCCTGGAAAAAGTTTATGGGAATCAAAGTTATAGGAAATCAAATTTTAAACAACTTGGGTTCCGATAATTTCTCATGGAAAATTGAGATTACACAAGTTATCAAAGAAACATCATGGCATCACCGGCTTATTAAAAAATATCGATCCTAGAAAAAGTTGATAGGAATCAAAGTTGTGGAAAATCAAATTTTAAACAACTTTGGTTTCAATAATTTCTCATGATAAATTGAAACACTTACTTAATACAAGTTATCGAAGAAATATCATGGCACCACTGTCTTCAAATATGGAACCACCAATTCCCACCTTTTCATTAACTGAATGAGCTCCCAGTTGGAGTGACGCGAAAAACTGATCAGTTTATCTGACCATGTGTGCCCACCTTTAGAGATGAATGTGGGAGAATCAGCTACGAATGCAAGTAAAATAACAATAGAAGCACTTTATTATTGCTAAACTAGAAAAATTACAAAGCTGTATTATTCATACAATTTATTTTTCACATTTAAAAAAAATGGAGGGATAAAAAAATCAAAATTAAATATTTTTGAGAAGCCCATAAATCAAGCTTTTATATTATGTAAATATCATCTTGGTTCGATTTTTCTCTGAATAATATACCACATGTGGACGTCACCTTTAACTTGCAAGATTCCACCCGAACTTACATAGGTACATCCATTGCAAGTTAAATAAAAGTTTGTGATAAATAAAGTTCAGACAGATAATAATTGATTTCACTGTAGAAAGCAGCAAGAGCAATCATTTATCTAAGATTAGAAGTAGTTGACTCATATATTTTTGTTTCTTAAGAGTGCGCCTAATGCCATGAAAAAAACAGATTTCACCCGTGCCCCTTGCATCGCCCGCTATCATCTATGAAGCTCTGTTTAGAGTCGAAAATCGCATGACACAGTTCACGATGATGTTGGTTTCGAGCGCCAGCTTACATTGTTAGGTGAAATTTTATTTATTTATTCAAAATTTAAGCATGTATTAAAAAAACTAACTGATTACTTGGCTAGAACATTAGTCTGGCTACGTAATTTGTCAAAAATAATGTGGTGTTGTCGCTGATAATTTCAAGCATTTGCAAAAAAAAATACTTTTTTATGACGCGAAGTTTTAATTTTTTTTCTAAAGTTACCTTATTATGTTCCAAAATTCTACGCAATGACTTTGCTTCAATAGGTTTTTTCAATTCCTATAGTATTTTTTAATATGGATATGTATGTTCGTTACCTTTACACCACGTCTGGGACTTTTGGGACCTTTACACCACGTCTGGGACTTTTCCACGTTTTGGGACCGAGCTGCCTTCGTCCGTGGGTAGGAACCCTTTTAATTTTTTGTCCCCCACACGTGGTCCTGGGTGGTGCTAACCAGGCAGCAACCATACTGGTGGTAGGCTATAGCCACGGCGAGAGACCACCCACCAGACTAAGCCGCGCCGCCAAGCGACTCTCTCGAGCTCGTGTTCCGGCGCGAAGTCTGGTGACGCCATTCTGGGAGTCGGGTCGGAACAGTAGCGTCCTCTGGGGGTTCGAATACGGTGCACACATTGATTTCCGCATCGGCCGACTAGTCGAGGAGGGCAGCGGGATCCGAGGCACGGTTTGTCGCTGGCCGACCGCAGATAGTAGGGGGCCCAAGTAGTGAGCTAGCCACTCACGAAAGGCTGCCCCGCCATCTGTCGAAAAATCCCAGGGATGCGCCATCGTGCCGGTTGGCGACCGGACGAGAGGGCCCGATGGACATCCTTGGGGGGGCTCGGGCGTCCCCGCGGTCTCCAGGCTAGTCTACCGTGGATGTTTGTGATTTTTGTGTGGTACCACTGAATCTGCAGAGTGACGTCTCGTTCCACTTCCGACTTTCTACCTACTTTACTCCGCCATTAACCATGAGAAACACTAGAAGAAAAAGAACGTGTACACAGCGGCAGCACTCCCTCTCACTTAAAGTGCACCTGTGCAATATTCGGGGCCTGCACTCCAATCTCACGCCTGTCCATCATCATCTCGAGACAGATCGTCCCCACCTATTGTTTCTCACGGAGACGCAGATTGCTGGTCCATCCGACGTGTCGTATCTTTCCTACCCAGGGTACTCCCTGGAGAACTGTTTCAAACCACGTGCGGGTGTATGCGTGTACGCCCGGGATGACATTTGCTTTCTGCGCCTTCGTAGGTTTGAAGACCCTTCATTTTCCGTGCTCTGGGCTTTGGCGGACACTGGCGTAGAGAAAATTATCTACGCCTGTGTATACCGATCACATAGCGGAGACCAGGAGACGACCAGACTCACCGAATACCTTAGTGAGGCGGCGGATGCTGCTCAGCTCTGCTACCCTTCGGCCCAATTAGTGATCCTGGGGGATTTTAATGGCCACCATAAAGAGTGGCTTCACCCATACCTGGACACAAACCATGCTGGGCTTGAGACGCGCAAGCTTGCCTTAACACTTGATCTCACCCAGCTGGTTCAAGGTGCCACACGGGTACCTGATGTTGACTCGCACACGGCCTACTGCTTGGACCTTCTGCTGACTACCGATCCAGACCGTTATTCAGTGGCGATCTCCCCACCGTTAGGTACATCTGACCACTGTCTGGTGAAATCTGTATCCGTCTACTCCCCATCAGACCCCAGTCCCAAAGGGTCACGGCGCGTGTGGCGGTACAAGTCAGCAGATTGGGACGAGATACGGTGTTTCTTTGCTTCTTATCCTTGGCAGCCTGTTTGTTTTTCTTCTGATGATCCTTCTGCGTGCGCGGATGCCGTGACAGATGTGCTTCGTACCGCCATGGAATACTTCATCCCATTTTCGGACGTGCCTCTGTCTAGCAAAGCTCGGCCCTGGTTTGGGCCTGAATGTGGACGCGCCGAAGCGCAAAAGCATCAGGCATACCTGGTTTGGGTCGATGCTCGAAACCGTAAATTGAGGGACGTTAGTCTGAGGAAGAAGGCATACAATAGGGCTGCTAAGTCCTGCAAAAAGGTTATGCGGAGGGCTCGCTTTGACCACATTAGTCGAATAGGAAACAAGCTTGCTTCTTACCCTGCGGGTAGTAAGGCATTCTGGTCCCTAGCTAAATCGGTTGAAGCGAACTTCTGCCGCCCCTCACTGCCTCCGTTGCTGAAACCCAATGGTTCACTGGCCCATACCGCGGTGGATAAAGCAAATTTATTTGCATCTCAATTTGCTGAGTCTTCGCGTCTAGACCCCGGTAGTGCGAGACCGCCAACTTTGCCAAACTGTGACACTGTAATGAGTGAAATACACATCCGGCAAAAGGAGGTCCTCAAAGTTCTCCGCAGTCTAGATGTGAACAAAGCCAGTGGCCCTGATGGTATTCCGGCCATTGTATTGAGGACTTGTGCGCCTGAGCTGTCGCCTGTGCTGACTCGCCTCTTTCGCCTATCTCTGAAGACAGGTCAAGTGCCCAAATCTTGGAAGCTTGCTAACGTGCAACCTGTACCCAAGAAGGGCAGCCGTGCCGACCCTGCCAACTACAGGCCAATTTCGATCACGTCTATACTCTGTAAGAGTATGGAACGTGTTCTAAATAACAGGCTCCTGGCCTACCTGGAAGCGAATGACTTACTCAGTGACCGCCAGTACGGCTTTCGCCGAAACCGGTCTACTGGGGACCTTCTAGCGTACGCCACAGACATCTGGAGTGAGGTCATGGAGAAGCACGGGGAGGCGTTAGCTGTCTCCTTGGACATTTCCAAAGCTTTTGATAGGGTCTGGCACGAGAGCCTTATTGGCAAGCTTCCATCTTACGGCCTGCCTGCTGATTTCTGCACATGGATATCAGATTTCTTGAGGAATCGGTCGATACGAGTTGTCGTTGATGGCTGCTCGTCAGACCAAATGGCTATCAATGCCGGTGTTCCTCAGGGGTCTGTGCTCTCTGCGACACCCTTCCTACTGCATATCAACGATGTGCTTAAGCCCGGGATCTTTGGGTACGCAGATGACAGTACAGTCGTGGAGAGCTAAACGTCCGATGCAAGAACCAGCGGGCCACAGATCGAGTTATACAGAGAGGCTATGGTTGAACGGCTCAACTTGAGTCTGCAGGCGGTATCCGACTGGGGTGATGCTAACCTGGTCAAGTTTAATGCCACAAAGACTCAGGGCTGTCTGTTTTCGGCCAAAAAGAGACCCTTTCAATTGTCTCCCACTTTCCGTGGTGCCTCCGTTCCGTTAACTGACAGCTTGGAACTATTAGGCGTTTCACTCTCATCTTCTCTTAACTTTGGCTCTTACATAGAGTCCAAAGCCCAATTAGCCTCCAAAAACTTGGTATTCTCTCTAAGGTGAGACGGTATTTCACACCTGAGCAACTGCTTAGTCTTTATAAAGCACAAGTCAGGTCTTGCATGGAATACTGCTCTTACCTTTGGGATGGCTCTGCCAAATATCAACTGGAGGCTCTGGAGTCGATTGAGAGACGAGCCAGGAGGCTGATTGACAACGACACCTTGACTAAGACGCAGCTGCAAAGTCTTGAGCATCGTCGCAAGGTAGCGTGTTTGTCGGTCTTTTACCGGATACACTTCGGAGAGTGCGCCCAGGAGTTGCACAATCTGGTCCCCCCTGCCCCTTTCTTCTATCGTACGGCTAGACGGACGCGACCAAAGCGCCACCCTTTTATGGTGGACATTCCGCGCGTTAGAACCAAGCGTTTCGAATCCTCATTCCTCATACGAACAGCCGGAATGTGGAATGCTTTGCCTGGGTCTGTCTTCCCGTTAAATTACAACGTGAGTGTCTTCAAATCCCGAGTAAATAGGTATCTTCTAGGTAAGCGTGCTACACCCTAGACCGCACATCTACTTAACATCAGGCAGTGTGTAGTCAAACGCAAACCTATTCGAAATAAAAAAAAAAAAATAATAAAAATACGTCTTTAAAAATACACCTGTCGCTTGATTTTGGTATTAGGCGCCCCCTTAACAACAGGCTCTAAAACTCCTGTGAAGATTTCAAAAATGTTTTCACCTATAGCTACACTATCTCTATGAGCAATATGGGCAATTAGGCACCCCGGTGAAGCCGTGAGAGGTAGCTACTATTGTAAACTGTACAACGTATATTTTAAATTTTTTCAGATGAGCTGAAATATCGCGAACTGAAGCAATTTCTGCGCTACGTGGAAGCGCGACCGCTCAAGTTCTCGGTGTACGGCGTAGTTCCGCTCAATGCGCACCCTGATCGGGATAGTCACAAACTTCTGCGCCACCTACCTCATTGTCATTATTCAATTTGCACACCTCTATTAACTATACTCATGCACCCACATAATAAAAAAATAGACCCACAGGAAAAGACCATCAAAAGGTCATCATCACAACCAATTTATGCCCTCCAAGAGGACTTTGACAACTGACATAAAAAGTGAATAAAATGGTTTAATCTTTTTGATATGCCACGTGTGCTGGTAACACATTCTATTCGAAAACTCTCAACTTGAGGCACTGAGGGATATCAGACGAAAAGACGTCACGCAGTTTTCCGAACGCTGCCTTACCGACATCCAGACCGACTCACACACTTCTCTGTGGATAATGATGTAGCTAAGAATATAGATATAAGATCGTTTAAGATTATAATATGTTACATTTCATATTGTGTGGTAGTTAGTTAACTTAAAAGCACTAATGAGCAATTCAATAATTATTCACCAGAATTCAATTATTTAACTCTGTTTCTTTTTCTTCTGTTCCCCTCCAACTATTTACTATAGATATAAATATATTTATCAATTATAGAATCGATTAATTTTATTCATTGCATTAGTGGAATACGACAACAAATATTACGTTATTTGTATTATTTATACCTCTTTTTCCTACCATAGAAAAATACAAAGTTGTGACTTTAAAATTTTCAGGAGCAAATCTAAAAATTTCTTGGGTAACATGCCTAAGCCTTTAATATATTTTTGACTAACCTCCTATAATCTTATGGTGTGAGAGATCACCCACAGGTGGCACTCATTCTCATCAATCACCCCCCTTAAGTCAGCATTAGTTCTATTGTATTTTATCAGCTACCTTTAGCCGCTCCAGAAAATCAATACTTTCTACCGAGACATGGAGGATGGATTCGGTTTGCATCTTTGTCGTATTGTCAACTGTATTGTGAACTTGTACTACTTGGAGTTGATAGACTCAATTTTAAAAGTAGCCAGGCTAAAAAAATGTTTGGCACGCTTAAGATATAATATTTTTGACTTACTTCCCATGATCTTATGGTGCGACAGATCGGAAAAGGAGAGTAGGGAAGGCTTGTTGACTCGGTAGAGACTAGAGACCCATCACCTTATACTCGTCAGTCACTCTTATCAGCACTGAGTCTCACCTTTAGTCTTGTTGTATTTTGGCAGCTACTTCCTTGGCTTTACTTTTATGGGACGGGCCAAGAAATTTCCAGGGTAGGCACCGAATATTCGTGACAAAAATCTACGTCTGTGGGTGTCCAAGGCTAATAAATTTTGTTGACTGACCTCCCATGATCTTATGGTGCGCGAGATCGGAAGCGGTATCTGGGGTGGGCTTGTGGCTTTGTCCCGTAGCTCGGTAGATAGCCATCACCCACAGATGGCACTTGTTATCGTCAGGCACTCAGTCACACTGACTGACTATCAGGACTAAAGCACACCTTTAGTCCTGTTGTATTTTGGCCAGAAAGTAGCTAGGGTGAGCTACAAATACAATATATGCCTATGACTAGTAACTTTGGAACAGCTTAAGACAGGGTAAACTGACACAAAGGAGAATCCCATATCCAGCAGTGGGCGATACAGGCTGATGATGCTGATGTTGATGCATAATTTTGTACTAACCTCCCATGATCTTATGGTGCGAGAGATCGGAGGTGGTGGGTGGAGTGGGCTTGTGGCTCTGTCCCGTGGCCCGGTAGAGAGCCATCACCCACAGGTGGCACTCGTTCTCGTCAGTCACCCCCATCAGCACCGACTCGCCGTCGCGAACCGCGTTCATGAAGTATTTGGCGCCTTCCAGCTCTGTCATCAGTAATGACCATGTTAGCAAAAATAGAATCCAATCGGGCTAGCATACGGACCACTAAATAATTCTATCGATGTGTCAGAACAAGACAGATATCTGTCACTTTTTACCACGTTGACAGAACTCTTTTTGTGGTCGTTTGCTAAGCTAGCAGGATCCTAATTGAAAAGACTGTGATTCAAAAAATGTTAGTAGGAGAAAAACTACTGTCATAGTTTCAAAGTCTGTAAATATTTGTATGGCAGTAAAATGCCAGTTTCATTTTAATTTATGTACATTTCATTATTTTTCTCGTAGAGTTTTCAATTCAGGAACCAGTTATGAAACCGGATTGGAATGTTTGTAGGTACCAGTTACGAAACTGGAATAGAACTTTTGCAGGTACCAGTTACGAAGCCAGGCTGGAACGATTGTATGTAACAGATAAGAAACCAGGCTGGAATTTTTGTAAATACTAGTTACGTTTGTAAGATTCACAAACGTTTAATCTAGTTTCCATTTATATCGTAGTTTTGCTTCGCGAAAGTAAAAAAGACAAACCTTTGATGACGTAGAAGCAAAAAAAACTGATAAGGTTCAGTTCAGGTTCTTAATGGAATTGACCTGCATGTCACCTCAGACCAAATAAAAACATGTCACATTTCATTAACGATGACAAATTTTATGTTCTGAATATTATTTCGTTAACTAATTTCTTAGCATTTTGATTAGCGAGATAAGAAATGTTTTGATGAAAATAAAAATGAAAAAAGTAAGATTCTTACTCAGTCTCACTAGAGAGAAAATAAACAAGGGCAGAATTAACAAAAAATCTTACCTTGTCCGACAATCAATTGTGCTGAAAAGAAAAAGATAACATTAGAATAATTCTTCAATCAAGGTATGTCACAGCTTGATGACAAATATCCAGTCATGGGCGTAGTTAGGGGAAAAATCGGCGGGCCTTGACTGTCTTGGTTGTCTAGTGGTTAGTGACCCTGACTCCTAGGATAACGAGACGTGGGTTCGATTTCCACCCAGGGAAAGCAAATTTATAATAAAATTAGGTGTTTGCTCTGTCTCTGGATGCTTATTACCTACATATCTACATAAGCATGTTTATAAAGTATGTATATCAGTCTCTGGCGGCCATATCACTAGTTTTGCTCAGTTTCAGAGACAGCGTGCAAGATGTCCCAAATATAGTCATATGAATATCCTTACCGCTAGCGAGCTCGATGTAATCGACCGTGAACCCGTCGAGCTGCATCATCTCGGCCGGCTCCGACTTCTTGTCCTTGTAGGAGCACAGCGCGAAGGTGTACTGGCTGACTTGCACCAGAACCATGTAGCGCCGCTTCCACTTGCGCCACACGTTCTTGCCGATCACGTGCAGGTGCCTGGGGGAAATACTCTTATTAATCGTCTTCAAAAAATGTCTTTGACTCGGTAGGTGCATTTGAGAATACCAATAAGACCTGATGGTAGCGGCTTGCATCTAGCGCGAACCTGCGGTCTTAATGAGGTTATCCGTCCACCTACCCACAAGGACGTTCTACGCTGCGTTTTCCAGTGCTTGGTCTCCACTCGAGAGCTTTTCGACCCCATCGGTCATCAGTCCTCCTCTCTATGTGCCCTGCCCATAGCCACTTCAACTGGCCAATCCGATGGGCTATGTCGGTAACTTTGGTTCTTCTACATATCTTCTCATTCCTGATTCGATCCCGCAGAGAGACTCCGAGCATAGCCCTCTCCATAGCTCGTTGTGCTTCTTGGAGCTTATTAATAAGGCCTATAGTTACAGACCACGTTTCAATGCCATGTCATCACTGGCAATACACACTGAATCTGGGTGCTTGTTGTCTTTTGTCCTTGTAGGTGTTCCGTGGCACCCAGAGTTTTAGTAGGTTTATTTTTAATGAAAATTTCCTAACCACATACTCCAGGGTCTGTGCCCTTTGTTAACTAAAATAATTACATGATTTTACTGTACAAAAAGATTGGTACATGGTTAAATCTTAGTCTAAGTTATTCAGTGGATGGAAGCCACAAGCAGACCGGCGACCCGCCTGCAGCACCCGATGACGAGTGTGACGCATGTGCCAGCCATCGCTCTCCTCGACCATATTTGATGGAAGAGAACGACCCGACACATGATGCTGCAGGTTAAAGGGGTAAGGCTTGTAAAGCGATAGATGAAAATTCCACGTTCACGTACCCACAGTGCTTCATGTTTAGTGGTTTATCCATTCGGCAGGCAATCTTGATCCTCAGTTCTTGGTCCGGCAAATTCTTTGGCACAGTCATCCGATGCCACTCTGGTACCTAAAAGAAAAAAAACTTGTTTAGCAGGTATCTGTCGAATTTTAATCTCAGGCATCATTTTAATGTGGTTTAGTTGTAACATGATCACTGCTAGGCATTTACCGTCTTACCACACAAGTTTTACGCACGCTCTAGACAATCTTTAACAGTACAAATTTCACGGTTAAACAGCAGTTTTTAAAGTGTGTTTAAATCTTTTATGGTAAGGCGGTTACAGTTTTTTTTACCATTATGAAGTCATCTATATATGTATTATTTATTTCGATGTTTGTATTTTATCCTACTCTACGCTTGCCGTTCAAATAGTCCCTATTCAAAAATCTTGCGGCTGCACTAGACATAAATAGCCTTGTTGTCGCTACCGTGACTCGGATGACACGTTAAATTGTAAGCCCCGGTTGTTTTAACCGCTAAGCCATGTCAGAGGCCATTAGGCTTCAGGCGGCTTTGAAACTCTGACACCAGGGCTAGCCACCCTTCCTATTCAAAATTACTTTATCACTTTAGTAGCAGAGTTCACATAGGTACCTATAGGGATTCCATGATAAACTAAGTATTTATACGCTATAAGCAGCCCAACGCGCTATGGATACGGCTATTCTCATAGTCTCTCTACGAGATCCAATCAGAAATGAAGAGTTTCGTAAAAGACAAAGGATCTTTACATAGCATAGCAGATTAGCAAGTTGAAATGGCAGAGGATGCCTATCATGGAGGACAGATGATCGATAGGGTCGAACAGTTTTCGGGAGGAAAAGTTCACAAGGTGGACGGAAGACCTCATCAAGACCGCAGGACTGCGCTGTATGCAAGCCGCTACTAACTTGTCTTATTGAAGAGGACTATGTCCAGCAGTGTACATCCTATGGCTGTTGGATGGATGGATGGATAAATTTACAATATTTTTTCTTACCTTGCTAGACAACGGAGTAGGTCGCAGGAGAACCTTCCCTAACTCCTTGTCCTCAAGGGCCAGTACTCCTGGGTTCTCCGTGTAAAGCTTAATCTTTACGGCAGGGAGAGGCTGGGTGGTGCTGAAGTCTCCTTGTGTGTCCCACCTATTTTTCATTCATGGTTATAGCACGTGCCCAAAATGCTGGCCTCTACTTTGCACAGAGATGCTGGCCACATTGCCAATCGATGTGACAATGGGGTCAGCATTTTGGTAACTGATTTTGACTTTTCAAACAGATTAGGACTTTTCAATATCAGTTGTGCGTATATTATTCATTCTCTAAATTCATAGTTTGACTTATAAATACATAAGGCAAAATACAATAATTTGTTTCAAGTGATGATTTCCACTTCTTTTGTATTATTTTTTATTTATTAAACTGGTATTAAGATAGCATTCTCAAGCTGAACAATTAAAACATCAGTTACGCGCACATTTTTATGCTTTTTATTTCTTTTTTAGAATTTTCCTTAATATTTATTAATCATATCACTTCTTTACATTATCAAGAATATCAATCAAAACATTATCATATTCTTCTTTTTTACCTTTACGACGATTAGTTAGCCCATATTTTTTGATCATAATAATAATAAATTTGATGTTCTTATAGACCTTTGAAATGTGGAAATTTAACATTATTCTCGATACTTACATAGGTTTAGATGCTTCTGCTTGGTCCGTCTGTAGCTTATCACCTCCTTCTACTTCCATCGTACAGTAAACTATTCTATTCGGCGCTAAAGACTTGAGACCTTTCACTTCCATCACAACCACCTACAATTGTGTCAAACAAAAAATATAATCAACCAAAAATTCACAATAATTATCTGATATTTCCTGAGCGACACTTGCATTGTTTGATTCCTTTGTTTTTTTGAGATCGTGCAATATAATGCGTATAATGGAATATCAGAAAACTCTATCAGGTAACATGGCTCCTGAAGTAATTAGTACTTTTTTTTTCTAATTGAACTATATTTTCACATAAACTATTTGCTAATGCATTGCTGGCTAACTTCTCATACTATACTATACCTCGATCTGGAAAGTCAAAACAACATCCATTTTCGTAAGTTGAGTGTCGACGTCTCCGCTGTCCCCTTCTCCTGTCAGCTTATTGGCTAGCGAGCCTTGTGATCTGAAACACAGCTGCTTACTCAGCCTTGGACTCGGATCTGGTCCAGCGTTTGATCTGTTACCCGAACCACCACCAAATTACCAATTCCGTGACAAGAAAGTTCATTGGTTCGATATTTGCGGTTTGAATCATTATCATTGTTTGAAATGAATTTTATAGATATAAGACAATTGTTACAAAAGAGAACATTGATTTAATCGTTAGTTTCATTGTTAAATATAATAATAAAAATGCCAAGTTGCTCATTACAGTTAAGACAAACACAGATGTAGTTAGTTTGGATTATGTTGACGATATTTTAATATGTTAGGATAGAATTAGTGTTGCGGACACAAGGACAAATGTTTATTAGTTAGGGTTAGTAAAGCGTTATTTGGAATTTTGGACCAACATTCACAAGCCCGAGGGACAAAATGCATGGTGGCATACACAACAGAACCATCACCGATACCAAGAATGATTAAGCATACAGAAAACATGGTAGGTGTTACTAACAAATCTGAGACAAACACTCAAGTTAATACTAAGAATACAGTGATATGTAAAATAGTGAAAAATGAAAATCATGTAATAAACAAAACTGTATACGCTGTACAGTACGCAGTTTTGAGTATTATTGGTGATATTTAAGATGATAATAAAGTGTGTAGGTAATATAATAAGCGAAGCTTATTAGAAGCTCGAAGCTTTTGGTTTAAAATGTATAGACGGAAAATATATATAAAACGTAATTATATGAAAATATCGCATAAATTTTGATGAACAAAATATGAAAACGAAAGTGAAACAAAAAATGTAGTAGCAGTGATAGTTAAAAGCTTTTGTTTTCTATGAATCCGTACTGAATTTGTATATACGCTAAGCTTTTTTAAAGTAAGTAGCTCTATAGTTATTTTACAATTACTCTACGATATTCAAAAGATCTATAAGCTTAAAGTTGTTTGGCAGTGTTGTGAAAGCTATATTTTGTCCTGTGTTGTCATTTTTCACTTATTTTTATAAGGACCACTTTTCACTGTATCATCTACAAAGGGTATTACTTTAGCTAGAAGCTGGTTTCTACTTTTAATCTATATCTACAGTGGTCTAATGACAACATTAGGATCCGAAGAGTTGGTTTCAGGCTAGGAAAGTGTAGGGGTCCCTCTACACAAGACACGTGCGCATATTTATCAAGTTTGTACTCATTACTTGTACTTCCTTTATATTTTACCATCCGGAAAAGTGCCAGGGACAGAAAAACCAAAACAAAAATGAACAAGTTGAAATTATAACAGTGGGTCTGGATGTACGTCTGAATGATTACTTTATACATGGTACTAAAGATTTTACTGAAAACGTTTAGTGTGGACAAGATGCTGAGAGTTAATTATGTGAAGAGAAACTAATAAAAAGTCATATCCATTTAGACATAAATGCAACAAACGTGATACGTTACATCCAGACTAAAATGTTAACCAAACCTAAGTGTGAAGAAGATAGAAAATTGAAAACAACCAAAATTCAAACTTTTGTTGATAGTGGTTGATGTCTCGTATGCTTTGATATAAGTTTATCAGATATATGATTACGATTGATGTCGAACTTAGATAATAATGAATTCCATTGACTGCATCTAGTATATGATTGATCAGTTGTTAAATCTAAAAGGTAACATAGGTATTGATTTAAGCGATTTAACAACAACTAACCAATCATTTGCGAATTTACAATGACCCCATCAAATAGTTTAGTGATGACATTATAGAATATTCTAATTTTGCAAAGATATGTTTTATCACAACATAAACAAGTAGCTGTTTGAGTAAAATAGTATGTCTATTAATTAAACCATTATCATTGCGTAAAACATTATCTTCGATTTCCGCGCTACTACTGATTAAATTATGTCATATCTTTGCAAAGCCATAATCATCTCAAACATTCTTCGCAGCAATATTTATAATATCTAGTAAATTTATCAGAATTATCATCAACTTTTTGTAGAATCTTTGCCATTCAGTGTGGCAATACTGCCTAGCGTTCTGATAGTGGACTTGAGCATTTGGATTATCTTTAGACTTTGAAGAATCTGTAGATGGCCCAAGTGCTTTTTATGCTGTAGTAGTTAAAAAAGGTATGTAATTAGTATTGTATTTTATCGTAGTTAATCTACATGTCCTGGTTTTCAAACTGACCTGTGATTATACCGCTTGATTTTATGCAGGCCATATTTGGAATCGGCCCCGCCCTTGGAGACTGGAAGGGACTCTAAGTTGGCCATCAGCAGGTTGATCGAAGACTTCAACTCTTCGATGTAGAGGGATTCCATCTCTTTCAGGACGAACTTTGGCATTAACTTGCGGTTCTGGAAAATTATTTTTTTATCATTTTTCTTTATTAAGAAATTTAACAAACTAATAATGAAGCGTTCGAGAAACTGCGTGTGGTCTTTTTGTCCGACATACCTCAGTGTCTCAAGTCGAGAGTTTTCGACAGTTGTGTGTTGCCAGTGATGACATAATTATGGAACTGAAACGTGGTCTTTTACTCTGGGCCTTATGAATAAGCTCAAGGTAGCCCAATGCGCTATGGAGAAGGCTATGCTCGGAGTCTCGCTGCGAGATCGAATCAGGAATGAGGAGATTCGCAGACGAACTAAAGTTACCGACAAAGCCCAGCGGATTAGTAAGTTGAAATGGCAATGGGCAAAGCACATAGCTTGGAGAACTGATGGCCGATGGGGCAGTAAATTTCTCGAATGGAGACTACGCACCGGCAAGCGCAGCGTAGGACGTCCATCGACCAGGTGGACCGATGATATTATTATGACCGCAGGAACGCGCTGGATGCAAGCCGCTTCCAGCCGGACTTATTGGAAATCCATAGGGGAGGCTTATGTCCAGCAGTTGACGTCCTACGACGATGATGATGATGATGATATTGAACGAACTAAAAAGTATGTTGATAATACGACCTAAATTGTGTCTGAGCCTCCGATACTATTTGTTGCCTTGCCACTCTTCTCTGTCTTGGACTTAGCCAGACGTCAGTACCAAGCTCGCAAAGATCTAACATTACAGATCTTTAAATACTAGGTACCAGTTTTAGTATAACGTAGGTATAAATTTCTCATTAAATTAAATCTTCAAGATATTATTATTTTCAGGATACATTTTTATCAGTATTTTAATTTATTTGGTTTTTCCTAACTACAACTTTACATTCATGGATAGCATGGAAAAGAATCCAAATTATTAACATCAATTTATAATCTTATTGTTATATCTCGTACCTTTTCCATTTCATTTACTTTCTGCATTCTTCCGTCTAGTTCTCTTCTGATTGCTGCTGCTTGTTCATCTGCCGAATCCAGCTGGAATTAACGTACTATCATTATTATCTATTTATCAATTATTATTGACATTATATATTTATCGGGGCATTGACTATAGCGCCATCTAGTGCATTGAGACTGAGAGTGACGAACCACTCTAGCGAAACGCCCAGCCCAGCCAGCAGTGCAGTGTTACGAGAACCACGAGCGGACTTGTATCCACGTACAGTGAAGCGGGTCCCGAAAAGGGCATCTCGTGCTCGGCGGATCGCTTACGCATTACAGTTTCGGATTATTATAATGTGATAGTGTTATTACTATGGACTTTGAACAGGAAAGTGATTTGAGACTAAAACAGGCCGTGACACAGTGTTACGAGTACAAGCAAGTTATATGTCCTCGCCCACAAAATAACCCACGCGTGTATGCGCATCAAGCTAATGACGATGATGATGATGATGAACCCCAAGTCCCGTTATATTTTTTTTTATACAGTGATGTCATATTATGATTATTATTAAAACAGTTTTCAAAAGTCTTTCTGAGCGGCTGGTGGACGCGACGCGTTGGTGGACGCGACGCGTGACCAAAATGCTGGTGTTTATTTGGCTCAACGTATAAGCATTGCCATTCAGCGTGGCAACGCTGCCAGCATGCTGAGCACGCTGCCAACTGGCAGTGGGCTTGAGCACTTGGATTATCTTTAGACCTTCAAGGGTCTGTGATGACCCAATTGCTTTCTATGTAGTAGTAGTAGTGTAGTATTGACTTTTATAACAATATTGTCGCAATTAACAACTCCATGACAACGTGATAATGGACAATATAGCATGAATTTTCATTTTATTGTACCAGCATTTTTAATAGTTCTAGGCCTACCTACGAAGGAGAATTGAGATATATCCACTGGTCCAGCCAGTGCAGGTTTGTGGATTCACATACGCCACAAAATCTGTTCTACAGAATGTATGCTAATCTTTTCATCAAAAATCAAAAAGTGTTGTGCAGGTGATTCCGTACATAAATTCCAAACAACTAATTGGTACGGTATGCTGGTTGTAGACCATAAAACAATAACGTCGATGAACTCATGCCTTACATGCATTACGCTTTCATTTATTTCAATTACTATTCAATGACATTTTTTTTAAATGACTTAAACCGCAAAGACGAGATTCGTGACACAAAAACTTAGATGAAGAAAACATGGACAAAGCCACAGACAGAAACTAGCAAAGACTTGATTTCAGCCACCTTCGTATAATGAATGAACAAAATGTTATTATTTCGCACACCTCTCGTCCCTAGAGGTTTAAATTAACACTCCCTTTCCTACGAATAATTACTGCGTTAAATATTTAACTTTGTTATAAACATCGAAATTAATTAACTTGCATAATTAAAACGTTTGGAGGAGCATTGTTTACCTTTCTGCTCGGGTTTATACGTAAATAAGCTGTAATATTGTATCCTACTCGTATCTCATTATTGCTGGGACCTAAGCAAACGAACTTTTTGAAAACTTGGAGTCACGCGTTCCTAGTCAAATAATAATATGATGCTTGGTTAATTTGAGTTCTTGTTGTTCTGCTATGCTTTGTCTAGGTTAAGTTACTGTACAGTACTGTACCAGCCTTTTTGAAAACTTCACTTCGGGTAGTCACGCATTATTCTGTACATCAAAACCAACAACTTTTGTTCTGCGACTTTTGTCAAAACTAAAAAAAATCAGCTGTTCCATACGTTTTGTCGAGGGTGAATGATATTTTTCTATGGAACAACATTTTTTTTAGTTTGAAAAAAGTCGCAGAACTTTTTTTTTTTTTTATTCAATTTCTTTTTGGGAGCTTTTGGACCGAAAGTCCATGCCAGCCCCATCGTACCCTTATAAATACAAGCTTATAAATAACATATTTTTACATACATTAAGATATAATAAGCCAGCGAGGCAGTCTCGTGGAGTTGGCCTGATTTAAAGACTGGAAGAAGGTCTCCACCAGTCTGTAAATCACTCCAGCCTCCTCAGAGACGGGATTACATAACAAACTTTGCAATGCCCCCACATTGGATTCGGTTACTTGAAGTTCGGCAAAGATTCGTTCTCTTTCGCGTTGATTCCGAACACATTCCATAAGTACATGGTAAACATCTTCCGGCTTGTCGCACTCCTCACAGTTAGGTGACGATACTTTCCCCATTAGGAATCAGAATGCATTTAGTGGAATGTGTCCGGAACGTATTCTATGCGCATTTGCGCAATAACCGTGGTCTTTCTACTAACACCGCCACTAAACCACGGTGATCGATGAGGTTGGCTCTGCATTATTTTGTACCAAATTCCTTTAGAGATAGAACGTTCATCAAAATATTCCCGCCAATCATCGTAACATCTGATTTTATATTTCGGTAGGTATTCTGAATAGGTAGGTATAATGTACATATCTGCTCCACTTATAGTAGCTAGTCTTGCAAAGCGGTCCGCGGTCTCATTGCCTGACAATCCAATGTAAGATGGCAACCATTGTATTTTTACAGTGATTTGACATACTCGCAGTTTTTCTAATTTACGCAAAATATTATAAGCGATAGGAATACCCCGACTACCCATAGTACATGAGGAAATGTGTTGCAGAGCGCTTCTACTATCCGTAAGTATGACAGTACTGCCTTGCGTATGGTTAGATTCGACATATGACAGCGCTGCTGATATCGCAAACAATTCCAAGCTCATTATACATACAGGCGACATGTTACGATAGCATTCTACATGTTTGCTTGATGGCTCAAAAAAGGCTATCCCTGACGACTTGTCGGTGCTCTTAGATCCGTCTGTATATCCTATTTTATTCCAATTTTCATATTTTGTATTTAGTTCTTGAATTACATTGTTTTTTAGAGCAAGCAGAACTTTTAATTTAATTAGTTTTGATGTACAGAAAAATCCCCTAAAATGATTAAAATTGATTAGGAATAATAATCCTACTAATATTATAAACGCGAAAGTTTGTGAGGATGGATGAATGCATGGATGGATGGCTGGATGGATGGATGGATGGATGGATGGATGGATGGATGGATGTATGGATGTTTGTTACTCTTTCACGCAAAAACTACTGAACGGATTGAGATGAAATTTTGCAATAATATAGCTTATATTTCAGAATAACACATAGGCTATAAATTATAATGATACTATTGCGTATGCGGGCGAAGCCGCGGGTAAAAACTAGTATAATATATTATTATATTACATTTAGAATAATATGTCATAAGTGTATAATTTTTCGTAGAAGTTACAATCTCACCAGCAAAGCGTTAAACAGCAACTGGTGTTCAAACTTCTTAACTCCCAGAATTTGCTGGAACATGTCGTATAGTTGTTCTTTGCTGAGGATGCACTCAGCGTTGAGACTCTGCTGCTGGGCCCGGGATGGACGCTTAGAGTCATCGTCTCCAGGGATGCCTGAGGACCAAGGTTTTGACAATATTTACACGGGATATTGATGTAAGTGATATGGTTCTTGTTCAGAGAACATTTGTCAAAGTTCTGATCAGAGTCTCTAAGTCATCTGTAACTGAAATTGCTGAAGACCTTATCGTAGGTATTTGTATGGGAAAGATAATCTTCGAAGTAGTGGTAAGAAAGCATTGGTCTGCAAAACAGCTACTGAATCATGTTATACATGAAATATTAATTATATTATTAAAAATTTAAAATAAATAGTCTAATAACACAGAAAATGTACCTAATATTGCGTGTGATCTTGTGATCAAACTGAATTGAGAAGCATAAAATTCTCAAATTAGAAATAAGAAAGATAACAATAATTTTGTTTTCGTAAAAAGTTGTTATTTTGAAGATATGTATTGTACGTAGCTATTTAAAAACGAAATATTGTTTAGGTACTGAAAAAATAGGATTAAATGAGTTGTTACCCTTGGTCCCGGTGGTTAACCCATTACCGGATCCACGGGTAATTTAATTACCCGTGGTCCCATGACACTTGATAAAGCAAGTGATAAATATTGAATGTTTAGCAGATTTTTTGAACTGATGATGGTATCACATACTTATTTAGATTCTGACGATGAAAAAAGATCAAAATATAGTGTTTGTTATGAAATTTTAATAAGAATTGTCGGTGCTAAAAGAAATTTAAAATGTGAGACGAGTTAGACTAAAATAACTATTAAAGTAGACATTTATATAGATATTTACAAAACCTTTGATCCTCCTTGTTTAGAAAAAAACGTCAAAAGCCACATTGATAACATCGAAGAGCATGCAGTGCTTCTTACCTTTGAATTAATTCTTGAAAAGAAAGACATTTTGTATTGACAATAACGTATTTCCCCTATTCCTATTAATACATAGATTAGTGTAAATGTACAGGTTAAAGTGTATAGTTAGCCAGAAATTTCAATTTAAAAAATCTTAAAATGAAAATATTTACAAGTATCAATTAATAAATTGCCAATAAAGTAAAGGTTTGGTAAAAATTAACATTAATTTTTAAAAATTCTTTACATAAACATGAAAAAATGAAAGAAAGCGTATATTAAGCAACGTCACGTGACTTAAGCTATAAAAATATAGAAAGGGAAGATTCAAAAATAAATATTATATTCTGTCAAGTGATACCTGTTATTCCTGTTCAGGGTGTGTGAGAGAGACATGTTGTGAAAGACAGGGAAAGAAACACAGACAATGAGACAGATGCAGCCACACACAAATATAGGATACAACACTTAAATAATGTATGTATACTTTTTAAAACTACTGACTCTAGTGTTACTGATCACTAATGATCACTTAATGGGGATATTTGAAATGATACTTGTATTTTTATAAAAGGTTAAGTAATACGAATTAAATGAGATAATGATTCCTCACATCAGTATTAATATTACAAATGACAATAAGGAGGGTACAATTGAACATAGGGTATGTTTGATATTAAAGGGAATACAAACAAAATACTATGAGTGCACCAATTATATAAAGGACAGGTATTTCGGAAAAAAGTCCTAAAACACACAAACAAACAGTTAAATGCTAAGAATAATCATAAACCATGATAATAAACATGAAGTGTTTTGATAAATCCAAGAATCAAACCTAAAATTTGAAAGATTATTTGTAATTTGGACATTTGTTCTTCTCATAGCTAACTTTGTAAAAATTTTGTATTTAGATAATACTGTTTAACTATATAATGTATGAATTGAATGTACATAAGCGTTTCATACAAACATCCATGGCACATGGCAAACATAAGCTTTTATTAAATGCATGGACACACATTGCTGGCAACATGCTTCCAATATTAGTTGGGTTTCGACTGATTGTTAACGAAACACCAAATATAATAGCCGATATCTTTTCTTTTATCGTTTATAAATGTAATATTATTGAAACACAAATAAAATGTAAATAATATAAAACTAATGTGTTCCATGTAAAGTAAAATAACTTCAAAAAGAGTGACTTCGTAAAAATTTCGAGTTAAATTACTTTTCACAGAACTATTCAACTAAGGTAAAAATGTTTTTGTCCATGAAAATTGTGTCGAAAACAATCAGTGAATTTAATAGCTATGAAAAACTTAAGAACATCAGAATGTATAGTCAATTATCTTTATTATAATCCAGTCTTTGACTTAAATCTAATTTATTTTCCACTGTAAAAAACCCTAATGTTCTTAAGTATTTACTCTAGTACCTATTGATAATTCAATTTCAATATATTTAAGTCTTACCCGTTCCTTTCATGATGCAATCAAATTTGGCTAACCAAGACGATAGAACTGTTTCTTTGCTTAATCCGTCTATCTCTGGTAAAGACCTGTTAAATTTTACGAAACATAAATATCAACATACAAAATAAGATTATTTTATAGCACATTTTAGAAAAGGAGAGAGGCTAGAAACTGTGGAAACGAATACGCAAAATAAACAAGCAACAACTATGAATAATAATGAATCAAGTTTATCCCAAGGAAATGGAAGCAAAGTACATAAATTAAACCTAGCGAACGTAAAACAAATGAATATTAACTATTGTTGAAGCTGAAACAACAAAGTTTATTCACTTTAACCAACGGGAAATTAAACAAGTTGACATTATGTAGTGAATAAATTGAGCCCTGTGAATGTTAATACTCGTAGTATTTAAGTAAAGTTGTGAAAATAAACTCAGCAAAGTTATTTAAAACTGTAGGTATTGTTAGTGCCAACTACGCAAGTTTTTGGAACAAAGCCAGAAAGAAGCAGCAAAAGTCACAAAACTTTAATTTTCTGTCGTGTTCACTTGGATAGCTTAAATTCGCAAGACTTTATGACCTCCACGTTTAAAATATGCATTGTATGTTCTAAGAATTTTAACGTTAGATTTTAAATTTGAGACTTTTTACAAGCTTTTATTTAACTTGCAATGTATGTATGTAAGTATGCAGGTTCGGGTAGAATCTTGCAAGTTAAACCTGACCAACTTCTCGGTTTTCGTTTAAGCTGAAATTTTACACCCTATGTATACTGCGTGACAATGCAATATTATGGTACCCTGGAGCTGATCTGATGATGGAGTCGGAAGGTGGTCATAGGAACTCATGTAAGAAGATAGACCCGTCGTGTTTGGGCTTGTTTTACTTGTCTTGGCTGGCACTCTGCTGCTATATGATATCCATGATCTCAAAAGCTTGTATTTAATAAGTTATATTTTTATAAAAAAATATTTAAATTTAAGAACTAGATTTATAAGAGCTTATTATGTGAGTTCGAGTGAATCCAAACACAACTGTGATAAGTAAAGCAATCAGATTCAAGACTATTTATTTATCAGAGACATAGTAGTGCAAAGAATATAGTACAAAGTCGCATACAGATCTTCAAAGAGTATAGAGCGCTTGTTCAAGTAGAGTCAGTGTCTAATGGGTAACTGCAAGTGGCATAATTGCGGTTATTACTGAGCGGTTTTGTGGTTCAGATGACTCGACGTGTCATAGATTAGTACTGTACGTAATTTATTTACAAAAAAAGTAGCATTTGGGGATCTAAAATTGGCAAAATTTTGATTTCTGACTGGGCAGATATTTTTGGGTGATCAATTTGTACGTATAGACTGTAGGTGTCTTTGTATCATCTTTTCGTGGCATCCCTGATTTACAGGATTGTTTGCATAGGGTATACTAAGCTGAAAAGAAGTGGTTCAGACCATAATTAATTAGTATGAACTTCTTTTACATTGGGGCCAGCTTTCAATGCAAAATCAAAACTTAGAATCGACAAAATATATGTTCCTGATTCAGTGGCCTACTGCTGGACAAAGACCTCCGCCCAATTTTTCCAGAATCGGCAATATTGTGCTGTAGTGTAGTGTACCAGTTCTTGTCAAAAGTGTCAAAATGAATGAAACAGCAAATTATTCTTCTCATATTCCGAGTTGGCCCATTAATAAAAAGTTGTTTGTGATTAGATATGGTCTGAATCATCTCTTTTCGGCTTAGTATGCGATGTATCCTTTACGAATAACAACACTGATGAGAATTCTTGCGAGGGTCATGGGCACCGGGCAAGGAGGTGCACTTGCGCTCATGTCAGGAAAGAAAGTACATAGAAAAATGGGAGACGGCAAGGTATATTACGTGATTCTAGAGGCAAGAATTGCAAGTTTGGAGGATAACAAGGTCATTTCGGATATGCCAGAGGCTCCACGTTGCGTCAAACAACCCCCTCTTAAGATTGCGGTCAGTGAGATTGCAGATGAACCCCCCCTGAAAATAATTCTGGCGGCATCCCATAGAAAGAGTTATGACTTACGAATCTGTGAGAGCTATAAGTGTACGAATCATTTTATCTCTACTTCCAAACCTGACTCTTTTCTCGATGTTATTTCTGAAGACCTCTCGGAAGTCGTGGTGGGAGCAGGCGCCAGACTTCACCATCTGCTCCACTCGCTCCGACTTCAGGAACACGTCGTGGTAAGATTGGACCGCGTTTTGGAAGGCCTCATCTGCTAGGATCTGGGTTTCGCCTTTGAGGAAAGCCTGGAATAATTCCGTTCGTTTCAGCCATAGCACGTCTACTGCTGGTCATTTTTTAGGGTTCCGTACCTCAAACGGAGAAAAGAGAACCCTTATAGGATCACTTTGTTGTCCGTCTGTCCGTCTGTGTGTATGTCAAGACTCTTTATCTCGGGAACGCGTGAAGATATCGAGTTGAAATTTAAACTGTATACGTATATTTATGGTTTCTTGCAGTTGTTTAAAAGAAAAACTTTTCAGCTATCGTTTAAAAAAGTTAGAGCCGTTTATGTCGTAAAAAACCGCATATTTCGACACTCACAAAAATCAAAACCTACAGGGTACTTCCCGTTGACATAGAACTATGAAATTAGGCGACAAGCATTGTCTCAGAGTACACGTATAGGATTAAATCTGAAAACTGTACATTTTTATTTAAATCACAAAAAAATAGGGCCTCAAAATTCACAAAATATGGGTTCAAAATTCATAAAAGAACTTCATTAGCACATCCTAAAACAGGATTTTCTTTTTTTCTATGTATGTCGAGAAAGTGAAAAAAAAACTTTTTGTCGATGGTATAGAGATAGTATAGAGATTTTAACAACTTACTTGACAATTTTGTGAAATTTTCTGGATTTGTACGGAACCCTCGTTGTGCGAGCCTGACTCGCACTTGTCCGGTTTTTATTATTTCGTAATAGGTTTGAGTTTGACTACAATCTATATTAGTCTGTGTTGACTACATGTTGTGATGTTGACTGATGTTAAGCAGATATGCGGTCTAGGGCAAAACACGATTACCTAGAAGATACCTATTTACTCGGAATTTGAAGACCAATTCGGACAAATCGTTACACATTCTGGCTGTTCGTATGAGGAATGTGGATTCGAAACGCAGTAGGTTTCCCCTATACGTCTACTTTGTACAGATTTTTTTTAAAGTTAATCGTCGATAACTGCTTGGACCACAAGTACGGGCTTTTCAGCGGCGGCGGTGGTGGCGGGGTGTTCGAGTGCTCGGTGCGGGACGTCGGACGTGGTTTTCATTCCTCTGTCCTGTATGCCCTGCCCACTATCAATTCAACTTGCCAATCCATTGGGCTATGTCGGTAACTTTGGTTTGGTTGGAATAATAACCACATTCTTCGATCACTGAGTCCAATCCTTGAATCCGATACAATCAACATTTTGCGTTTGTGTCGCGTGAAAGTTTGAAAATAATTATAATCTTATTCATTTCAAGGTCCCGTCAGTATCTACTCCCAGAGGATTACTAAGTTGGTATTACGTAGAAATGAACGGAGAACATGCCACATATCATATCACTGAATTTCCGGTGAAGGAAAACATCGTGAGGCAACCTGCATTCTTCTGTAGAAGAAATTCGATGGCGTATGTGAATCCATCAACCTGCACTGGAACAGCGTGGATGACACGGCCCTATCACCCTTCATGGGTAGGCCTACGTCTTGCAGTGGACTATTAATAAGATTGATTCAGTACACTACCTGAAACCAAGCCTGTATGGTCTCGAGTTGATGAGTAACAGCTTGGTGTGCCGCCGGCGCCGCCGCGTCATGTCCGTCAGTTGCTTCGCGTTGAATTAGTAATACTCACTCTCCACAATCTCTGTCTTTTAAATGTTGCCTTTATTACAATGTCATTAAGAGTCACCATCTGAAACCGAGCTTGTATGGTCTCCAGATGATAAGATGTCAGCTTGGTGTACCGCCGCGTCATGTCTGTTGGTTGCTCCGCATTGAACGGGCTTCTTTGCACTCTCTAGAACCTCTATCTTTTAAATATAGCCTTTAGTATAATTAAGTTTATTGTAATAAAGTTAAATGTTAATGCAATCTCGAGTTGATGAGGCGTCAGCTTGGTGTGCCGCCGCGTCATATCCGTCGGTTGCTTCGCGTTGAACTGGTAATACTCACTCTCTACAGTATCTATCGTTTATTACAATAAAATTATGTTGATTGTTAAGTGTCAGTACCTGAAACCGCGCTTGTATGGTCTCGAGTTGATGAGGTGTCAGCTTGGTGTGCCGCCGCGTCATGTCCGTCGGTTGCTTGGCGTTGAACGGGTGCGCGATACACCGGGACACGAACACGTACAGCTGCAACCTTCGCTTCTTGTCTTCCTCTAGCTTTTCTATCTTTTCCTGCAAAAGCATTATGTAATGACTACAAATCATAAGTAACCATGCAAAGTTGACCAGTTTTAAAACAACAACAGGATAACCCTGTAAAGACCATTATTAAGAACAACGTTTACTATGGAAAAAATCCGGAATTTGAGAAGGGAAAATCAGCTGCTTAATACATTTTGTCAATTTCAGGGCGCGACTGTGTATCATTAATTTGTTGATGACGATTATTATCTTCTCGCATACCGTATTAACTAGGGCATGCAACCCGGTTAACCGAAAACCGAAAAAACCGGATAACCGACCGCATTAGAAACTCGGTTTTTTCTGGTTATAAAACCGGTTTTTTCGGGTTTTTCGGTTTTTTCTACGATTTTTTTTAATTCACATATATTAACTTTCTTCTTCGCAATAAAATACATTATTGTCATCTAGTTGCTCTAACTTACAGAGAAATAATAAGCTATACTAGCCAAGTGAACGAAGACTCTTTTTACATGTGTAAAATTACGTCTAATATCGTATACGTGCTAAGCTAAGGATGAAATTCAAGTGCGAAGGTTCTCACTCTCTCTCGCTTTACCTAATCAATTAGTGAGTATCGTGATACGAGTATAGTCAGAGCGTTGTAGCGTTATAAGCGTAATGGGACGCGTTTTGTCTCGACTTGACCGAAACGTTATGGGCCGCTGCCATTTTGTTTCGTTACATTAGTCCGGCAGTCTCTGCTAAGCTAATTTGTAAAACTAAGCTTAGTATATTTTGTACGGTTGTCTAATATTTGTGAATCATACATAAAAGAAAGCTTGATTGTTGAAATTAACAAACAAAAGAAATATAAATAATTACTATTATATCATCAAAATCATATAACATCGCATATCAGGAAGACTAGACATGGAACAACCCGAACAAGCTGATTTTCGTCGCGGGCTATACACTACAGACTGTAGCGACTAACTTCGCTAAATCGTCGCCGCATCTCAGCTAATCAGAAGCCAAAGTTTGCATCGCGCAAACTAAATATTTAGCGACGGCCGAACCATATCAAGTACCTAATGATACACTATCGGATAGCTATTCCCGGGCACAACACCTCGCCCGGTGGAGTACTCCTTTGCGAGATGTTATCCTATCATCATCATCATCTCGACATGGACAACCACAAAGTCCATAAAACCAACTCCACGCAATCAACCAGATTATAGTAAAACAGAGAATATAACATTCCTTTACATCGTGCTTTTGTTGACTATACCTACATAACTATTTTTCGCAAAAAATGTCATGACCGACTGCAGCCGTGTATAGAATTTGCAATTATTCGAACGTCTCGAAGTAACATTTTTCACAATATTGTTGATTTATCAAAAATGGCTCAGCCGATTTCGATAAAATTTAAATGGGACCAATTTTTCGAGTATACTCTTTCCAGTAAAAATAATTATCGAAATCGAATTACTACGTAAAAAGTTATGCGTGGTTATACACAACATATATATAAATGTATATATATACGCGTCGGATTTAGTACCTCCTCCGTTTTGTCGATCAAAAAGCATTCGATAGCATCACACACGTTAATCTTCTCCGCCTCATCTATTCTCAAAGTACTGCTGCAATAAAATTACAATCTTCTAGTCTAGTATTTGCAATAGAGAAATTTACTAAACAGGGAGACCCACTGTCCCCAAAAATATTCACGGGCGTCCTCGAAGAAGTTTTCGGAAAGCTGGCGGCAAGCTGGGAAGGGCTGTTGATGTCGGTGAAAAAGGTTAACTAGCCTTCATTTTGCTGACGATATCGTTATCTTCTCTTCCTCAGCAAGAGAGCTACAATCAATGCTACAAAACCTAATCACTGCAAGCCTCGAGGTTGGATTGCGATGAACATGTTAAAGACCATGGTGTTGACCAATGGAATCACACGTCGGGTAACTGTCTATGACGAAGACATATACGTTCACGATTACATGTATCTTGGCCAAATAGTCACCTTCCAGGCAAGACAAGGCCAAGAAGAACATAGAACGCCTGGAAGAGCTATTGGGTCATGAAAGAGCATATGAAGATACACATTCCGATCACACTAAAACGCAAGACCATACATCCGATATATCCATATATCCGATACTTCCGATCACACTAAAACGCAAGACAATAGCATACCATACTGGTTAAAACATGGCGTTTTTTGTATTTATTGACTACAACACATGAAAATTGGAACAGCCGTGTTTTGCGAAATAAATGAATTGAATTGAAGATATGGACTTATGTATACTTCTCATTTTTACTTATGGTGTACAAACATGGTCTTTAACTAAGGTCTAAAAGTCCAAACTCAAGGTTTGCCAAAGAGCGATCGAGCACAGTATTCTCGGTGACCGGCTAAAGCTAAAGCACTAAACACCGAACTGCGTTCCAGAACAAAAATCAAAGATGTAGCTTTCACGGCCGCTAAACTGAAGTCGCAGTGGGCCGGGTAAGTCAGTCGCATGCCAGAAGTGCTAAAATCACCCCCGAATGGAGTCCCAACTCGGTGCGGTTTCGTGGCAGACTCTCCAGATAGCGCGATGAACTGAATACATTTAATCCAAATTGGCAGGCATCAGCACAAGACCGACGAAACTGGGAATCTCGAGGGGAGACCTTTGCCCAACAATGGGACAGTACAGACAGGCTGATAAACAAATAAACAAACCATTATTTTTAGTATTTTTCTTTACTTACTAAAAAAAACCCGAAATACCCGAAAAATTCGGTTTACCCGGTTTTTTAAATCAAAAACCGAAAAACTCGGTTTTCCAAAACCACCCGGTTTTTGCATGCCCTAGTATTAACCCCTTATAAAAAGTTGATCAATTATAATATTTCCTCTTTAGGATTAGTACAGGGCAAGCAGATGAAACTGTACATATATTGCATTAACATTTTCTATTATTTCATCATATTAAACTAATTATTTTATTTATTATTTAATAATGACAATACTATACTACTACTACAAAGAAAGCAATTGGTTCATCCACAGACCCTTGAAGGTCTAAAGATAATCCAAGTGCTCAAGCCCACTGCCTGTTGGCAGCGTGCCCAGCATGCTGGCAGCATTGCCACGCTGAATGGCAATGCTTATACGTTGAGCCAAATAAACACCAGCATTTTGGTCACGCGCCGGGTCCACCAGACGCTCAGAAAGACTTTTGAAAACGAGATGAGCTCCCGGCCCCCACGGACCCAAAGTCTCAACTCCAAATGGCTCAAATATGTAACCACTACCGAGGCTATTATTATTAGTATTAGTCTTGTCATTATTAAACAAAAAAAAGAATAAAAAAAATATATTTTATTGTCAGTATTTTATATTTATTGTGAGCACCTGTAACAGAGTAATTAATTAATTATGTTATTCCATATAATTTTATGTAAAAATTAAGCATACCCCAATTTACATCAACATCAAAGTACCCTTGTTATATTATTTTCCTCGTCCCAAAGATCAGAAATTATTTTCTACCGACCTGATATAGGTAAACAATTTTTCATGCTATCAATTTTCCGCGAGCAATTACTTTACATGTTCAGCTGAATCAGAGAAGCTGATTTTTTCACTTAAATATGCCTCAGGAAACCGGCATGCTTTTGCCGGATAACACTCGACCGAGTGAGAGACAGACATACATCACTTTTTATTGTGTGCACTAATTTTAATAACTAAATAAAAAGTGGAAACATATAATATCTTAAATTAATGCCGCTAATGCGAGAGTTTAGCTATGACATATTTTTGGCGATAAGTAAATTTTTAAAATGGTACTTACAAACTATGAAGTATTGTACCTATCTGAAATATCCCTGCATAGATGGCAATCAAATTTCTAAAAACTAAATGTTTAAAAAATCATTTAAGTACGCAGAAGTAGCTTAAATACTTACCGTTGATATTTAACATTGGTTACGCAATATCCACATACCTTGACACGGCAACAGTTTTAACGAAACAAAAATCATTAAACTCACTGATTACGTTTCATAACAAGGGGAGTAAACTGCAAACATTGTTATAAAAGGTAAATTTATAGACCCCTTTCCAGCTTCTATTTAATGCCACATTTGCTCCATGTTGCGGCTACTTGCGTCGTGAAATATCGGACAAGTCACGCACATGATTGTACTAGAGTTTGTTGCCTTTAATGTTGGCTATAAATTCCTCGATAGTGTCGAGAATTTAATAAATTTTACCACAGAGTATTTTTACGGAATAAGCTGTGAGAAGGGTGACTTAGTATCCAGAAACATTTTACGTAAGCATATATTTTATGAGCGGTTTTAAAAAGAACGGTGGGCAGGATAAATATATAGCGACGACAGGTAGAGTAATGCCGTCACAGAAAAGGTAATCGGAGCGGTAGTCGTCCGGCTGCATGATTAGTCAACAATATAGCCGAAATCGCGGGTCGAACCTGGACAAAATTGGCACAGGATCGAGGCAGATGGCACAGTAACAGAGAGACCTATACCCAGCAGTGGGATAAAAAAGGCTGTATATAAAAAAGGCTATATGATGATTTAAAAAGGGTGAAACTGCAGATTACTTTAGTTTAGTCCCGGTGCGAACAACCCAAAGACTATATAAATACAGGCTGTTGCATATATTTAATAGAAGTGCAAAAGAAGAACAGTAAAGTCGTTCATTGCTTGAAATCCATTTGGAGTCAATGGAATATTACGTGATGTCAAGCAAAGGAGCATTTATAAAAAAAAATATGCTTATTTACATTGAAAATTTGTGGCGTTTCTTTCGAAATCGAAGAAAATCTAAAGACGATTAGGCATAAAAAAACGTTATTGGAACATACTAATATCACACAACACATACGGTTCTGGTTGAGTTTTTTAAATTAATGTTATTGTATTTACCTGAGTAGTAACTTGTGGGTCTTGATCTTTATCAGAATGGCTGGCACCAGAGGGGCTGGGCGAGGGCGCCGGCGCTTCGCCAGAACTTGCACTCCCCGTAGACGTCCTGCGCAGGAACGATCTAAACGCTCTATAGCATTAAGTCATCAATGTAAGTGAAATGGTCCACACATACAGATTTCCCTTTCACCTATAACTCCTTATACCTGTCCATGTACCTATCATTCTTCATTGGTACCTAGGATAACATAAGGTCTCTCTGTGTGTGTAAACTAATAATGTAGTGGAACTACTAGAGTACACCGTGATCTGCTAAAATCTACAACTAAGATCTAGCGTGCTAATATACTAAGCGCTTTATATTCGGTTGCTCTACATTTTGAAGACTTTCTTTGGTCATTTTGAAATCAAAATTTTCTAAAGCTATTTTGGAATATTAATATTTAAGCATGATTTCGTTAAGATTTCCTTTGAAGTTGCTAATCTTATTATAGCGTTGTTTCCGTTAGCTTCATGCTCGCATTTTGTAATAAAAATAATTAATTAGCTCAATCTTATTAGCATTATAATCTACTTAGCTTTGTTCTAGAATGGTCCATGAAGGTTAATGGACGTGAGTTATCAAAATGTGATCAAAGCTTGTATTTACAAAGTACTTGTACTATCAAAAGTTTTCCGAACCCAAGGGTACTCTTAAATATTTTATATCAAAATAATATATATATTATTCATTTATTGTGTGTATTTCTATACCAGTACTATGTATAGTATATGTTTGACTGCATCGGTGGCTCAGTGGTTAGTGTACCCTGACTTCTGGATCACAGAGGCGTGGGTTCGATCCCCACCCAGGGCAAATATTTATGTGATGAACATAGGTATTTGCCCTGTGTCTGGGTGTTATTTAGGTTCTATCTATGTAAGTATGTATTTAAAAATATGTATACGTAGTATATCAGTCTCTGGCAGCCATAACACAAGCTTTGCTTAGTTTGGGATCAGAGATCGTGTGTAAGATGTCCCCTAATATTTATTTATTTATATATTGTAATTTTTACTTCAAAAATATTTTATAAATTTTTGTAATGCCACGAGATTCAAACACAAACTGTTATAAGGAATTAGGTGATATTATTTTTTGTCGTATATTTGAATAGTAAGATTAACATTGGCCACTCTATCATTACTTTGAGGCTTCAGTTCAATTAAATCATTTATTGTACTCAATGTTCGTAATTTTAAATGCGCTTCTTAAATAATATGATTAATATATACAGTTAAATACACATGGCTATATAAGGATTACTTTCGATGGCTTATTACATGTGAATACACACACCAACCGATACTGGGCTTGCAGTAGACTATTAAAAAGGTTGGTACAGTACAGTATGGGTTACTATATTGTATGTTTCGGTTCGGAATGCTTTTGATAATCTTTAAAATCAATTTAAGATATCTGATAAGCTCAGATACTTACGCATGAGGAGGCGGGGCTAGAGCTGCCTGTTCCCTTTGCCTGGTGGCGGGGTGGAGAGGCGCCGCTAGAGGCGCCGTTGTTAGGGCACTTGGAGCTGTATGAAAAGTATCTCCATTAGTTTTTCGTCATCTAAACAATTCAGTTGTGTACATCTGACACAAACTCTAAAGATGAATGGTTACAGTTCTTCTGTAATTACTGAAATAGCACATTAATTTCACCACTAATTAGACAATAAAGCTTTGTTGATAGGAGGTTTGATAGATTACCTGGGATGCCGGCGGTGGAGCCCCGCGGCCGCTCGGGTTTTCCCCGGACGGAGGCGCGGCCGCCCGCGAGCGTGCCGGGTGGTACCACTACAACAACCGAACATTATGTTAGTCTTATTAAAATTAAACTTTTATTTTATTAATGCTCAGACCAAATAAAAAACCGGACAAGTGCGAGTCAGGCTCGCACATCGAGGGTTCCGTACGAATCCAGACAATTTCATAAAATTGGGAAATAAGTTGTTAAAATCTCTATAGGTTCTATAACTACTATTACTACTATATACTACTATTTTGTAAATTAGTGTACATCTATGATCTTTGGTCGAAATAAAATGCTTATACTCGTCATATATCAAAAATTACACATTGTGAAAATAATTAAAAACCTGTGCATGTGCTAATGAAGTTCTTTTATTATATACCTTTTATGATACGATTTACTCACTTTGAATTTTGAACCGATATTTTGTGAATTTTGAGGCCCTATTTTTTGTGATTTAAATAAAAATATACAATTTTCAGATTTATTCCTATATGTGTACTCTGAGACAATGCTTCTTGCCAAATTTCATAGTTTTATACCAACAGGAAGTACCCTGTATGTTTTGATTTTTGTGTGTGTCAAAATATGCGGTTTTTACGACATAAACGGCTCTAACTTTTTTAAACGATAACTGAGAAGTTTTTCTTTTACTCGACTGTAAGAGACCATAGATATACGTATACAGGACTCGATATCATTGTATACAGGTTAAATTTAAACTCGATAGCGTTCCTGAGATAAAGAGTCGTGACATACACACTGTGTCCGTCTGTCCGTCTAGACAACAAAGTGATCCTATAAGAGTTCCGTTTTTTCCTTTTAAGGTACGGAACCCTAAAAATTAAGATCGTGAACAGAGAAGTGAGGCCGGTTTTTATACATGTGGTGAGTGAGTTGCGCCATCATAGTTCGACCGACAAGCCAAGGCGTAGTTTTTTGTACGTGTTTGTATATGTAACTACTATTGTACTATTAGTACAGTAGAACACTGTACTAATAGTAGAACTTACAGGAATTTTGTCCCTGTAGTTCTATTAGTAGAACTAATAGTAAAATTTTCGGGAGCGACCCCATGTATTAAATCGTATAAAAATTACTGAAATCCCCATAATCAAATCAAATACTGATACAAATTACTCCATGTTTTAGTAGTTCAGTAGGTAACTATTGTAATCGACATACTTAATTAGAATTCAAGGGAGGATCTGCCGTTTTGGTATTTTGCCCACGCGGCTATTTCAATTAGCACGGGCTCTGCCAAGTAAACAATGTTTGACTCGGTGTAATTAAAATGTACTAAAAAGGAATCAGAACATGGTTAGCAATATCCTACCCTTCGGTCACCCAGTGACCTGTTTCAGGCCGCTACCGAATTTGACGCATTCGCCCAGTGGCCTGGAACAGGTCACTCACGGAATTTTTCTTATTTATTTTAATTGAAGTCTAAGGTATCGTGCTATCCTGTTTTAACTTATGCGAATAGGTTGCCAGTGAAACAAAGAAAGAAATAGTGGGGCTCGTCTATAATCGTTTCATACTCTATGTCTTCGAAAATATGGCTTTTTGATGGGGGTCGCCATTGAAGTAATACGAATTTTTCTAATCAAATTAAATTCATTTACGAAATGTTGTGTTGTTTGTTATGTTAATAATGTGTAATAGCTATTACTAATGTAAATAAAACAATCAGGAGTTCTTAAAATTGCTTTTGACTAATAATAGAAATATTTTAGTAACAGGAGTAGAAACATTCATATTTTCGCCTTTAACCTAAGCTTAAAGATACACTGAATAAATATTGCACATTCTATTTATAGACTCAAATAGGCTGATTCAATACGGTTCTAACGATACAACATTTTGGGTCGTTCATACAAAAGTTACGAGAAATCTCTTGTGGGTATGTATGGATGTTTGTTACTCCTTCACGCAAAAACGACTGAACGGATTGAGATGAAACTTTGCAATAATAAAGCTTATACATCAGAATAACATGCAGGCTATAATTTACAAAGATATTGAGTGAAACAAAGTTCACCGGGTCAGATTGATTTTAATAAATTGTTGACCGATAAAACGGAGGAGGCACTCAATTCGACGCGTATTTATTTTTTTATGTATAACCGCCCATAACTTTTTACGTAGTAGTCCGATTTAGATAGTTATTTTTTCATTGGAATAAGTATATTTCGGAATTGGTTCCGTTTAAATTTTATTGAAATCAGCAGAGCCATTTTTGATACATCAACAATAATGTGAAAAATGCTACATCGATCCGTGCGAACAATTCGCGAATCCGGTTTACGGTTGAAGTCGGTCATGCCATTTTTTTGCAAATAAAATAATTATAAAACCTTTTTACCACAGTTAATCATTTACCTAAACAATCTGGAATTCAATACCTCACAAAATCTATAGGAATCGTTATTATGTAGTCCCCAGTATATAGATTTTTACTTAATACAGGGACTACAAGCATCCTTAGAATTTAATTTTTGCATCTTTAAATACTTCAGAGTAATCAATTATTTTTTTTGTATGCCTACTTTGTAAAAAAAATTGGTTGTTTGTAAAGTCGGTTTACATTATTATTATATACTACGACACTAATCGCGCACTAAAATTACGAGATAAATAAATACCTCCTCATCCCGACGTTTCGGCCGAGTTGCATCGACCGTGGTCACGGGTAGACTGGAATGTGAAACAGCTGGTACCGTCAGTTCAACTTCAACTTAAAAATATCCTACTAATATTATAATCTATATATATAAAAGAAAGTCGTGTTAGTTACTCCACTTATAACTCAAGAACGGCTGAACCGATTTAGCTGAAAATTGGCAGGGAGGTAGTTTAGAGCCAGGAGAAGGACATAGGGTACTTTTTATCCCGATCCTTTTTATTATATTTTTAATAGTTATTCATCTTATCTTTTTCATATCATATTTTCCCTTAAAAAATCGTTAGCGAAACTGTCACCTATCACAACGACGCTAATAGGCCCAATTTTGAAGGCATCATCGTAATTATAACGTCTAATTAAAATATTTCTGTTTCTTTTTCACTTTAGGCATTCGATAGAGAGAACACTTTTTACATTCCTATTAAATTTACGATAGCGCGTTCATAATTAGGCCTAAAATTGATTGATGAAACGTAATAAGATGACAGGTGACATTTATTGACTGCAGACTTTTATAAATGTCAAGCTTAGCATAGCAAAGAGACAAATTGTCTTTTCTCCATTGTAGCTCCTCGAAGAGGAAATATAGCATGGATTGACAATGATAACTGACATTAAAATTGGACTAAATGGTTTTTCCCTATGCCATGCTACGTATTACAATGACGTTTAATACTGGGCCGTCATTTTGTCTGACATTAAAAATATTTTTAAATATTTAAGGTTAAACATGTTTCTTTATTCTACCTTTATGGTACAGAATCCACACTAATATACGAAGAAACGGATCGACTTGATTTTTAGGAGTAGTATGGCATGAGTATCTTGACTCTAAGGTTATTAACCTTGACCGTGAACTGTGACCTTGACATGCACATACATTTCTGTTGGTTTGGTTAGGATTGAACAGTGATAAAAGTGCAGCCCGCCTCAGTTGCGGTACTCCTTATGAGGCACGCAACTTACCGGCCAGCCTCTCAGCTGCTTGAGTTAAAAAGCCCAGAAACGAACCACGAGTGCAAACTTCTAAGCTGCCAAGAGAGAAAAGACCCAAAAAATCGGGAGACATCGAGCGCCGCCTTCTCAGCTGTCTCAGAAGAAACCCAGAGAAGCGGCTCTATCTGGGATTCCCGCGCCGCCCATAAGCCTCGGCTACTAAGTTCCCCCGCCACGACAAGGCGGGAACCAGTACACTCTAACCTTATCTTAATCAACAGAAGCATTTATAAGTATAAGGTATTATGATGTCAGGTTAGGTTTGGACAGTGGCAATGTGCAAGGGTTCTTGACTTTTTTTATAGAGCAAGTGCCTTTATTAACTACCACTAAATACAACACTTATAATGTAAAACTTCATAAACTACTACATAACAAGCAATTGGATCATCCACAGACCCTTGAAGATCTAAAGATAATCCAAATACTCAAGCCCACTGCCAGTTAGCAGCGTGCCCAGCATACTGGCAGCATTGGCACGCTGATTGGCAATGCTTATACGTTAGCCAAATAAACACCAGCATTTTGGTCACACGTCGGGTACACCAGAAGCTCAGAAAGACTTTTGAAAACAAGACCGGCCACCACGCGCACAATGTCTCAATTTCAAACGGCTCAAATATGTAACCACTGCCGAGGTTAGCATATTTGCGCCGTTTGTGCTGCTCCGAATCGGTCAACGCTCCAGCCATTCTCTGAGTCTCAGAAAGATGTGACGGCACCAAACTATCGACGCAAGTCGCGTCTCATACTAAGGGCCGTCTACACTTCCATGGGACCAGCTTCATACCGTCAGGCCTTTTGCCATCACCAAGCGCAAACCCATTCGGTTCGAGTACGGCTGCTATATTGGTGGTCGCAAAAGCCCTGCGTATGACATCGTTCACACTGGCGTGGCAACCAATTCGACCAGCGCTTCTTGAGCAAGAAAGACGGCGGTGACCGAGCTGGTCAACTAGGGTACTTGAATAGGTGAGAGCGCTCAGCCATGTGCGGCGCGGCAGCAAGGTGGGTCGACTATCTCGACGATATCATCAATACCGCCGGTCGAGCCTGGTCACGACCGGCAAAGAGCCGAGGTAGATGTCACAGAAAGAGAGAGGCCTATACCCAGCAGTGGGACAAAGAAAGCTGCGGATGGTAACCATGACGAAACAAATTAGTTGAGTTTGACTGTTTCTTGGGTTTGAAATGATTGTTTGCTACAATATTTGTGTACCGTTTCACATTGAATTGGGGCTAATATTTTGTGGCGCACTTACTATTTCTTACTTCGTATCTACCGATTTTAGACCATAAAGCCGGAAACATACTATCGGACGCGGCTGACGGACGCGACTGACAGCCGCGACTTAGCAATGTGCACAGTTTTAAGACATCCGGTGTGCCAGATCGCTCTCGGACGTCCAAAAGCTCAAGGTCGTCCGAAGGTGACGTCCGCGACTTATGTCCGATAGTGTGCACGGTTCAGTGTACTATCATAGTCTAGGTCGCGGCTGTCAGTCGCGTCCGTAAGCCGCGTCCGATAGTATGTTTCGAGCTTTACTGTCTTTACAAAAGTGAGATAGCTCAACCGGATCTACATTTTGTATGATAGCTGTCGAACTTAAAAGTAGTTTATCTCCGTATCTGTCAAATTTTGTTCAATGCTATCTTTACGAAAGTGAGATAGCTATACCAGATCTACATTTTGGATGATAGCTATCGAACTTAAACGTGGTTTATCTTCGTATCTGCCGATTTTAGACCATTACTGTCTTTACAAAAGTGATATAGCTTAACCAGATCTACATTTTGTATGACAACTGTCGAACTTAAAAGTAGTTTATCTCCGTAACTGTCAACTTTTGATCAAAGCTATCTTCACGAAAGTGAGATAGCTGAACCAGATCTACATTTTGGATGACAGCTGTCGAACTTAAAGGTAGTTTATCTTCGTATCTGCCGATTTTAGATCATTACCGTCTTTACAAAAGTGAGATAGCTAAACCAGATCTACATTTTGGATGACAGCTGTCGAACTTAAAAGTGGTTTATCTCCGCAAATGTCATCTTTTGATCAATGCTATCTTTACAAAAGTGAGATAGCTCAATAACATCTACATTTTGGATAGCCATTAAGCTTAAAATATCTTAAGGTAGGTATCTCCGTAAGGTTAGCTACCTACATTCATTAACTTTCGCGGTACGAAGTTCGCCGGGTCCGCTAGTATTATATATAAACGAGAAAGTTTGTGAGTTTGTGAGGATGGATGGATGGATGGATGGATGTTTGTTACTCTTTCAAGCAAAAACCACTGAACGGATTGAGATGAAACTTTGCAATAATATAGCTTATATATCAGAATAACACATAGGCTATAAATTATAATGATATTAATATAAAAATCAAAATATCATGCGGGCGAAGCCGCAGGTAAAATTAGGTAATAATAACGACGTCGCTAACGACAAATGTAAATCGCGTAGTGTAGGTAGAAGGACATTATTAGATACCGTCAGTGTTGTGTGTCGTAGTGACAATTTTTCAAGTTGAAGTTGTTTCATATTCCAGTCTACCCGTGACCATGGTCGATGCAACTCGGCCGAAACGTCGGGATGAGGAGGTATTTATTTATCTCGTAATTTTAGTGCGCGATTAGTCCCGTAGTATATAATAATAATGTGTTCAAATCGCGAAAGTTTAAAAACAACACAAGTCGGTTTACGTACGATAATTTTACGTAATAACGTCAAATAAAACATTTTGAATCAACAACTGAAACAAGCCGAGGCCGATGGTGCCTCTCAAATTCAAAATTAACAGGTCAGAAATTGTACAACAAACTGCCTTTAAATATTTCAGACATTAGAAAATGAAAATAAATTTCGCGCTAACGTTAAGCGCCTCCTATTATCAAAAACTATTTATAAAATAACGGAATACATAAACAACGATTACAAAGATTATAAAATAATGGAGACAGAACTGCATTAAGCAATTAACACATATATTCTATGGTATAGCCATAATTTGATTAATCTTAGTTTAATTATGGATTTTTAATGTTAACCATCTTTTTGAAATTTTTTGGTTAGACATGACCTAAAAATATTTATTTTAATTTTTTTTTTACTAGGCCCTTATACAGCTGATCACCATGACATGTGACCATTTTATTATTTAATTTAATTTATTATTTTAATATTAATGACGTAATTTGTATAAAATTTTAAATTTAGTTGTTATGTTTGACGTATTTATATTGTTTATTAACGAAGCCCCTATACAGCGGATTTATAATTTTAACTTTAGTCATAGCTTTAAAATTAACATTATTGCTTAGGTATGACCCCACAACAAATCATAATATCGACGATTCTATGTGCGGTAGAATACTTGTGGGTAGATCATAATATCTTTCATACCTACATTTCAGAGTATTGTCGCTTTCTGACTGAGACTGGAAATTGGTTTAGAAACATAGTTTTTAGTAATTTTTTATTTTATTGATTTACTATGATATTGAATTTGTTTTTTTAATCATGTATTTATGTTGTGATCTTTTGTTGGACGAGTCCATTAATAGGAACATTGATGAGCATAATTATTTTATTTAATTGTTTTCAATGTACTATTGTGATAATAAATGTTTTCATTTCATTTCATTTCTCTATCGCTCGTTCCGCGCTTTCACTTCCAAGCTCGGCTCTGGCGGAACGTGATACTTTTCGTGCATGCAGCCGACGATCATCGATTTCTAAGACATTATCACGTCTACTGATGACACTTAACACCCATTTTCAATACGTTTATTGGTGTTATGCTTAGTTGTGATTTTCTATCTATTCGAAGATTTTGTGGAATGAGGCATTCCACCACAGACTTCTATTTATTTATTTATTTATTTATTCACATAAGAAACACCAACAGTATATACATTAAATATTAACTAGAATTAACACTTTCATAACAAACAATGTAGTTCTGATATATATACCCCTTATAGGTGCTATAGATATGTCCACCATACCAGAGGTGCGCTTACGCACTCCAGACTAAGATAAAAATTAACTTGGCTTACTTAACAACTTTTTTACGTTGTGTTACTTCTACTGTTATTAATAATTCTGAGATTATTCCGGATTTTTAGACAAGGACAGTTTGACAGTTTTGACAGCAGCAAATATTCCAAATTTTCCGTACATATTTATGTGGTTGAGAAGAAACACCCTCACAGAAGCCACAAACAAAAGTCAAAGCTGATGTGGTTGAGAATTGCCTTAAAGACAACAGCATTACAAACTACATAGATATCTGTATGCTGCGTGTGAGTTTTGTCGTAAACATGACGCGCTCGCCGCGAGCCCGTAAGCATGTAATTTGTATGAAGAAATGTACAGCGTCACTAGCGGCGCGTTTTTGAAACACTTTGTGCGAGAACAAGTTCATACAAATTAGTACATCCTTACGCGCTTGCGGCGAGCGCGTCATGTTAACGACAAAACTCACACTCAGCATACTGTGGACATGTCACATCTCACAAAATCCGGAGATAGCCGAACACCTGCACTATGGACGATTCAAATGAGGTCACCGAGGGTTGGAATAGCCGAATTCCGGTCCCATCTCATACAAAATTTACGAAACATCGGCTCGATAAGAACCGGATCATTTGGGAATAGAAGTTCTTTACAGTCATAGAATGTCTGTTGATGGATATGTACTGTTAGCAGTTGGCGTTACATACCGTAGCAGCTTTATGAAACTGCTTCTAGCTTCGTAACTCCCGTGACTACGACTCGATCGAAACGTCGGGATAGTGAGATACCTAAGTACTCGTATTTTCCGGGGGAGGAAGAGGGGAGGCCTATGTCTAGTAGTGGACGTCCTATGGCTGAGAGGACGACGATTTTTAGTGCGCCATTAGTCCCGTAGTATGTAAAATAATAGAAGTTGCTACCTGGTAATTTGGAAGGCTGTTTCTTGTGGTGCTCATCATCACTGTCTTCTTCAGACGAGCTGGGGTCGATCATGTTGCTGTTTCTGTAACAACGGAAGCTGTATTAAATTGTATGATTCTAATCTAATGACGAGCTCAGAAGAATAACAAGTAGGTATAGAAGTATTGCTAAACAAATACTACGTTAGTTAGTTATTATGTTAGTTCAGTAGACATATTTAATTTCATCGAGATGCTTCCCTCTAATATTAGATTACGACACCCTTTATCCATAGTATTAAGTTAGTTAGGTAGACACATTTAATTTTATCTAAGTACCTTATTGTTAAAAAGCGCCACAGCGCTAAAACACTTGCAATGTGTTATAATGCCCGAAATGGGCGACTAAGTTTGTAAGTGCAATTTTTAATATAAAACCTTTGTAACACTTAGTGGCAAATGATATAATGAATACGATTTACTACCCTCTTCACAAATCTGATCATAAATGCTGAAACCTTAGCAACAATATCGCTTCCTGTACCTTTTCCTACTTAACAATATATTGCCATGCTGGATCCATCAATCTAGCCAGACAAGACGAATAAATCCAGCCGATCATACTACTGCTTTACCTACCGATCACGTAACCCCTCTCAAATCAATATGAGCACTATTCCAAATATCCAAAGTCTATAATAGAGGAGCCATATTGAAGTAGAATTCTGCCGTCCACAAGCTAAAGAGTCGGGAACAACAAAATCAACTTTCGGAGTTTTGGTCACAGGATTTCTTGTTAAATATGTGCATTCGTTACTACTTGAAAAAGGATACGCTATCTAAAAATTAGAATATAGGTTTAGGAAACATTTTCTATCGAACAGGTATAAATCAGAATTTTCGTAATAATTGAAGCATCGGCATATTACAAGCTATGCTTAGTTTGGGGTAAATCATCACAAAAATAAAGAAATTAAGCTTAGTGTATTTTTTTTCTATCTCAAGCTTAAAGACATCAACTTCTAAAAATAAAGATCCGTATTTTTAATGAGTCATCAGTACACAAACTCCTTTATCCCACTGATGGTTATAGACGTAATGTACATACATATATCTCGTTTAGTCATAGTCGTGTATATATATTACGTTTTATTATGCCATCAGGCCCATCAGCGTCGGTCCTGTACCGATGGATAGCAACGAATCAGCGTATGTCAAAAAACCAAATCTTCTAAAAGTCAAATATCGGCTCTTTTGCTTGCGAACGGCAGAACAATGAAATCGACGTGCGCATGCAAGATATGAATAATTTAGTACAATCTGCAGAACCCTTGCCATGTTGGAATAGGGGTAGTGAGGGGCTGAAGGGTTTTTAGAATTTCATCATAATATTGAAATGAGCCACTGGATGTGACGCGGCCTTGGATATTTCTTAGGCAAGACGGTTTTTACGTCATTCTTTAGAATAAGCGATTGAATTTTTTTTTATTCCCTATAGGTTTGCGTTTGACTACATACTGCCTGATGTTGAGCAGATATGCGATCTAGGGTGTAGCACGCTTACCTAGAAGATACCTATTTATTCGGTATTTGAAGATACCCACGTTGTACTTAAGGGGGAAGACATAGACCCAGGCAAAGCGTTCCATATTCTGGCTGTTCGTATGAGGAATGAGGATTCTAAACGCTTGGTTCTAACGCGCGGAATGTCCACCATAAAATGGTGGCGCTTTGATTGCGTCCGTCTAGCCGTACGATGGAAGAAAGGGGCAGGTGAGACTAGATTGTGCAACTCCTGAGCGCACTCTCCAAAGTGTATCCGATAAAAGGCCGACAAACACGCTACCTTTTGTCGATGCTCGAAACTTTGCAGCTGCGACTTAGTCAAGGTTTCGTTGTCAATCAGCCTCCTGGCACGCCTCTCAATCGACTTCAGAGCGTCCAGTTGATATTTAGCAGAGCCATCCCAAAGGTGAGAGCAGTATTCCATGCAAGACCTGACTCGTGCTTTATAAAGACTAAGTAGGTGTGAAATACCGTCTCACCTTAGAGAGAACACTAAGTTTTTTGGAGGCTAATTGGGCTTTTGACTCTATGTAGGAGCCAAATTTAAGAGTTGATGAGAGTGAAACGCCTAACAGTTCCAAGCTGTCAGTTACCTGAATGCCTGACTACCCATAGGTTAAGAAGCATGTTTGTTCCCTATTTGACTAATGTGATCAAAGCGAGCCACAACCTTTTTGCAGGACTTAGCAACCCTATTGTATGACTTCTTCCTCAAATGAATGTCCTCCAACTTACAGTTTCGACCCAAGCCAGGTATGCCTGATGCTTTTGCGCTTTGGCGCGTCCACAATCAGGTCCAAACCAAGGCCGAGCTTTGCTAGACAGAGCCACGTCCGAAAAAGGAATGAAGTATTCCATGGCGGCATGAAGCACATCTGTCACGGCATCCGCGCACGTAGAAGGATCATCGGAAGAAAATCACACAGGTTGCCAAGGATTACATTCAAAGAAACTCCGCATCTCATCCCAATCCGCTAACTTGTACCGACACACCCGTCGTGACCCTTTGGGGCTGGGGTCTGAAGGGGAGTAGACGGATACAGATTTCACCAGACAGTGATCAGATGTACCTAACGGCGAGAAAATCACCACTGAACAACGGTCTGGATAGGTGGTCTGGATCGGTGGTCTGGATCGGTAGGTAGCAGAAGATCCAAGCAGTAGGCTGTGTGCGAATCAACGTCAGGTACCTGTGTGGCGCCTTGAACCAGGTCGGTGAGATCAAGTGTCCAAAGCAAGGTTGCGCGTTACGTAGAATTTGTGATATAATTTTAATACTTCAACAAAAACATGAAAACGTAAAGTGACATTATGTATAATGATTGAATTTTTTAGGTCAAATAGCTAAATGCACAATTCAGACGTTACCAGCGCTTTTATATCTATAGGGACCTTCAAAAAGAGTCTTGGGCAATTCGCCCCACGGTCAGAACCGCTTGCGAGGCGAAACGTCGCAATACCTTTGATGGCGAAGCATTTTCAATAGAACAATCAAAGTTATCTAACTCTGCCTTTATTCAAGTACGTAGGTTACGCAACATTACCCCACTGAATACGAAAGCATGAAAACGACAATCAATAATAAAGCTACCATTTCACAGATGAGGTCGCTTAAAGGCGCATCAAATCTCCCGAAATGGGACTCCAAATATTTTGCGAAATCTGAGAGGTTACAAATATCCCGCGCGATGTTTGCAGAAACAAATATTTCAGGGACGAAATGAGCCTGGAATATGGGGGTGCGTTCCCGTTTGTATCCGGGTATTAAATAACAGGACGCCGGGAAATTTCCAGTGTAAACTTTGTTTTATATTGGCCGGACATTTTGCCCTTTTGTTATTTGTTTTTGTAAATAAGTTAGTGATATTCCGATTCCACGTAGTTGCTGTGAGAAAAGTCTATTTGCAAGATAAGATAAGATAACTTTATTGATATTAATAGAACCTAATATTACAAAAAAATCCTACTAATATTATAAACGCGAAAGTTTGTGAGTTTGTGAGGATGGATAGAGGTTGTTTGTCCCTTGACTCTTTCACGCAAAAACTACTGGACGGAGTGAGATGAAACTTTGCAATAATAGGTATAGCTTATATATCAGAATAACACATAGGCTATGAATTATAATTACATTGCGTAAACGTTCCATAATATAACGATAAGTGTTAAGTAAGAAAAAATTCTGCTATCTGCGAGCAAGAAGAAATGTCAAAAATAAACAACTGTCGAATCGAACAACCGTTAAATCGTTTTAAGTTTTTTTTTCCGCCTCCTTTATTAAGGGTGGTAAGGTAGGGCCTCGGGTTTGAAAGACCGAAAGTGACATAGTCTACTTTTTATCCCAGATAAATAAAGGGTTCCCATGGGATAGCACAAAAATCAAAATGTCATGCGGGCGAAGCTGCGGGTAAAAACTAGTATTACATAATATTGATTCATTAACATGTTTGTCCGGTTTAACATTTTTTCACATTTTACTAATAATAATAGGTACTAGATAAAGAAATGCAGTGTTATCTAAAAAAAATTGCACAAAATAATCTTACATTCATTGACAAACTACCAGAGAAACTACTAAGTACAAAAAACTACAAAGATAGAGGAACGAGAAGATCTATAGTAGTACTGCAGCCTCTGACATAGTCCAGTGGTTTAGCAAGTTAGTGTGACAGTGGGCAGAGCACATAGAGCACAAACTAATGGACATTGATGATCGATGGGGCGTAAACTTCTCATATGGAGATCATGGTCCGACAGGTGTAGCGTAAGACTCTCAAAGTGGACAGATGAGACTAGAATCGTGTTGCTCCAGTTAAAGGTCAAGGTCTATAATCAACTAAATGAAATGGCTGGCTGCTTCTTTAGAGAGCTAGAAGGTTGGTCGACTACCGACAGCAGTGGATGCCTTATAATAATTCCTATAGGTAATTCAAATGACGATTATGAATTTGACCTGGAAGCTAAACAGACAGACAGACAAAACTCTTTATTTACAACCACTAAAATAAAATAAAACACTTTTTATAAATGTCAAATAATCGTTATAAAATGGCGGCCTTATCTCCCATGGAAATTTCTACCAGGCTACGATGCACGTATAAAACCTGACGAGAACAAGAAATAGTGGCCTAAACTAATACAAAAAATACATCTAGCAAATAAAAAATCTAGTTCTAAACTAAACATAATACTTAATATACTGGTGTCAGAGTTTATGATGATAATATGAATATGATGGAGTCATTAAAATTTAGTTTTTTAGAGGAATTTTTCTACAGCTGAATTAAACATCACGAAACAAAATAACTTTTAAAATTTGTAGAGAATATAAACCACAAGGAATTTAAAGACCGATCGTCCACTGTTAAAACTTGAAAGAATGTTAAAGACCGGACGAAATTTTCCCGTAAATTTTCCAGAAAAACAGCTAATTAAACAAAAGTCACGTTTCGCGGAGAAAAAGAAAAACAGAATACTCGGCATTCCACTCGGCACGCGACCGTAGGGTTGTCATGTCGAAACAGAAGGCCTACTGATACATCATCATCTACAGCCCATGATTTGTTACCATTGAGCATAGACCGCTCTTCTTTTACGCTATCCCTCTCGGTCCTGTACAAATTTTGTTCACGTTAGCAAACTTTTTACCCCCTTTGGTCATTTATCGTTTGTGCTATGTACCATGCCCATTCCATTTCAACTGGCTGATCCTTTGGCCTATTTCGACAACGTTTTGTATCAGCACTACGATTTAATTAATATGAGATGAAACTAATGGAGTGAAATTGAATCGTTGTCGATTTAGCTGTAACGAAACAACCGAAAACTGCATGATTAAATAACAATATCTTAAATTATGCCTTCAGCAGTTAAAATTTAAGAAGAGATTGCACAATTTCATTAATAATAAACATAATTCAAAAATATTACTCAATAATAAGATGTCAACAAAAAATGACTAAAACAATGAAAGTGGAATAAAATGGAATTGGACGGAACGGAACGGAACGGAACAGAACGGAAAGGAACAAAATGAACTTTGTGGCAGTGTGCTTGAGTAACAAAGAAATCAAAAAACACAATTTCGGATTTATAATTTTAGGTATATCACTTTTTTCGCAAAAGCTAAGCTAAGCGGATAGCTAACCCCGGGCACAACACCTCGCCCGGTGTAGTACTCCATTACGAGATGTTATCCTATCGTCATCATCTCGACATGGACGACCAACTATTCCATAGGCTGTTTGTGTGGTGATCAGGGTCGACTGATACTCTACTGGGGACCCCACTCCAGGATCCTTGATCATTTCATTTCACTTTCAAACCTGAAAATCCTTTCATACCGATTTTTGGTACCAATATACCAATTTTTTTTGGTCGTTCTACTGATTTCGTATTTTATCGTTCGTGATAGCCCTAGCTGAGCGCAAACAACTATTGTGTGCCGTTCATACGGAGTAAGGAAGGATCAAACTCAAGGTTCAAGCCGCCGAGGTTTTCCTCAGGGATCCCTTTGAAGGGAAAACGTCAAGTTTTGATTATACGTCAAAAAGCGAAGAAAATATCCTTAGCTCAATTTGGTGAACAACAATTCAAAAACTTTGATAAAGTCGTTAGATACTTCTACATTGTTATTCCATCCATCGATCAGCCATAGGACGTCCACTGCTGGACATAGGCCTCCCCTATAAATCTCCAATAACACCGATTTGTCTGCTTCTGGTACCTACGTCAAGTAACTACATACAAGACTTACGTAATCTGAAACTACTTAAACTACCACTACATAACAAGCAATTGGATCATCCACAGACAGGCCCTTGAAGGTCTAAAGATAATCCAATGCTCAATCCCACTGCCAGTTGGCAGTGTGCCCAGCATGCTGGCAGCATTACCACGCTGAATGGCAATGCTTAAAATACGTTGAGCCAATAAACACCACCATACGTAAAGTTAAGTTGAAATTGTTTATATAAATGGCTACTTTCTAAACAAAACAAAACACAAAAACTTAGGCCTATAACTCATTCCGTTCACGTGCTAGAGCCCGTGACATACTTCCCTACACTCGTAAATATTTAACCATATGTGACAGACAGTAGGGAGAGAAAGGAGTTGTGATTGTGATATACAGAGATGCCTAGTAATGTCTAGCCTCGTCTCATCAAGCCTAAATAGGAAATGGCTATTGAATGAGCAGATTTAGAACAAGAATTTGGGTATTTTCAACCGACAAAACGGAGGAGGTTATCATTCGACGCGTGTATTTTTTTTTATTGATTACTATTCCATAAATATTTATTTGCGCGTATGCGTACAGAAAAAATAGGATATTAAAAAACGCCACATTCGACCTTTCGGTATGCAAAAATGAGAGATTAAAGTTGATATGAATATTAGTACATTTCACCCACTTATATGTAGGTAGAGAGATCGACTTGATTTATAACATGATACTTTTTTTTATTTGAACATAATAGTTATTAAAACTATAACAGGGAATACGCGCACCCCCGTCGATGGCGCCTGCGCCAGTCGACGGGGTCGACGGGGGGTGCGCGTATTCCCTGTTATAGTTTTAATAACTATTATGTTGCGTGCGCGTATTCCCTGAGGATGGAGTACTAAATACTCCGAAACTGGTCGGATTGCTTGCGGATCGACCGTATAATTATAACGTGAGTTTTAGCCGTATTCTGTTATAGTTATGATGAATACTCACGGTAGTTTTAATGAAGCGATAGTTATTAAACGTCAAATTCAACATGTCAAAAATTGTAATAGAACAAAATTTCGAATTCAATAATTGTTTTACGCAAAAAATGGTAAAACCGCCTTCCATCGTGTACAAAATTCGAATATTTCGCTCGAATTGTTTACATTATTGTTGACTTTTTAATAGCGGCTCAGCTTATTTTTGTGATTCACCCTTTCGAACAAAAAAAATATCGATTCGGTTCACAATTGGCGAAATTATCGATGAACATACACAAAAAAATATATGTACAGATGAACATACAACCTCCTCTTTTTTGGAAGTCGGTTAAAAATATAACTAACTTATCAAATCAAATATCCCGCCCTTGATGGTTCCTGGTGCAAAGGTGCCCAAAATGCTAGCAGCAGTACCTACCGCGCTAGACTACTTTTTATCCCTAATAATTATTTTTCGCAAAAAAACAGCATACAATATATTTCATAAGCTAAAACTACATGCACTACTACTACATAAAAAAGGCATGATGACTGATGACATTACATTAGACGCTGGTTGCCGTGGTCTTACCAAACGTACAGAATTCGCAAATATTTCGCAAGAATCGATATAGCATTTTACACATTATTGTTGATTTGTCAAAAATGGCTCAACTTATTTCGATAACACTAAAATGGGACCAGCTTCAAAGTATATTCTTTCGAATAAAAAAAGAATTATCGAAATCGGACCACTATGTAAAAAGTTATGCGTAAAAACACATAAAAAATATACGCGTAGTAAAATTCTTCCTCCTCTGGTCCGGTTCGTCGGTTAAAAAAATAAAAGTTTCCGATGGGATAGCACAAAAAACAGAATATCCCGCGGGCGAAGCGGCAGGCAAAAGCTAGTTCTAACTATCATTGTCTTGTCGTGATAAAGGGGCAAGACAGTGTATCCCGGGAAGCATGTGCTTGACTTTCAAACCACTAAGCCTAATAACAACCCACTTGGCTTGCCGCGAATTGACAAAGTAAATAATAGCTTTACCGAGTAGGGGAAAATGAGATTCTCAGAACCAATGATGTTATAACTAGTTGATAGTGCATAGAGCAGAACTATGTTACCTACCTACTAATAGCAAATAATATAAGTCCTAAACCTAAACCAAACCTTAGGATTTATAGCTGAAAATAATTAAACCTAAAGGATTGTGTTTTTAAAAAAGCAAAAAACTATTGATACATAAATACTAAGTACTTATGCAATACCGCGCATTTTTTTTGTATGCACACGCTGAATACAATAAGTTTGCATAAAATGTTTGAAGTTTTCGTTGACCTTTGACCTTTAACCTAATTGTTCACATATTTACATAAACTACATTAATTAAATGCAAAAAAAACAACTAGTAATCATAGTATCGGACTTAAGCCGGAAACATACTATCGGACGCGACTGACGGACGCAACTGACAGCCGCGACTTAGCAATGTGCACAGTCTTAAAACATCCGGTGTGCCAGATCGTTCTCGGACGTCCGAACGCTCAAGGTCGTCCGAAGGTGACGTCCGCGACTTATGTATGATAGTGTGCACGGCTCAGTGTACTTTCATAGTCTAGATACCTATCAGTCGAGGCTGTCAGTCGCGTCCGTAAGCCGCATCCGATAGTATGTTTCCAATTTATAGATTATAGAAGAGAAGCCTAGAATCCATCTCTTAGGATCTTTCGGATCTTTCATTTATCAACCTTTTTAGAATTTTCAACTGAAGAGTAGGTATTATTTTATTAGCGAAATATTTACTAGATTATTTTATTATCGTTATATTTTCGGCAAACGGAAATGTGTTCGAACTATCAATAGATTATTTTGTCTGTGTTTCAAACACTCGAATTGTTAGCCGCCCCGGTCAAGATCAGGAAACTCCTTTTCTTAGAAAACTTTTTCAACCCCGATAGAACAGCTGAACCCTCTTGAACCCACCACGTTTGTTTGAGGAAAAGATAACTGTTTTCTCGCTTCATTATTATCATCTAAGCCGTAGGACTTTTATTTTCTGCGAAATCGAAATGAAATTCGTCTAAAAACCAAAGTTGTAGTGCGTATACTGTACGGTACTGTATCAGCCTTTTAATAGTCCACTGCAGGATGTAAGCCTACCATCGAAGGGTGATTGGGCCATATCCACCACGCTGGCCCAGTGCGGGTTGGTGGATTAACATACGCCATCGAATTTCTTCTACGGACATATGCAGGTTGCCTCACGATTTGTTTTCTTTCACCGAAAAGACAGTGGTGTGAAATTCCGTACATAAATGCAATTTTTTTTTATACGATTGTATGTCGGGTGTCATTACCTCTAGGCTACTTACCACGGCTTCAGCACGTATAACATGTCCCAATTATTTTTTTATTATTGGGCACGCTGCCAACTGGCAATGGGCTTGAGCATTTGGATTAATTTTAGACCTTCAAGGGTCTATGGATGATCCCAATTGCTTGTTATGTAGTAGTAGTTTATGTAGTTTTAGATTATGTAAGTCTTGTATTTAGTATTAGTTAATAAAGTTTTTATTATTATATGGCAAGTTGAAATGGTAGTATTGTAGGTAGCAATTAAGCCGCAAGACTTTCGTTTTTTTTTTTAATTTTTGGGGACATCTTACATACGGTCTCTGACCACAAACTAAGCAAAGCTTGTGATATGGCTGCCAGAGACTGATATACTACATATACATATTTTTAAATACATACTTTTAATTAGATAGTAACTAAATAACACCCAGAAACAGAGCAAACACCTATGTTCATCACATAAATACTTGCCCTGGGTGGGGCCCACGAACCCACGCCTCTTTTATCCAGAAGTTAGGGTCACTAACCACTGAGCCACCGAGGCAGTCAATGTTGATGGAACTATAGACATTCCTTATCTAAAATTAAACTTCATACAACGTGTACCCATGTATTCAAAACGTACTCATACACAAATCACGCATCCTGTAGGTACATCGTGATGAATAACTTTTGCTTTTCCGAAGAATAAACTAACTACCGAACTCATATTTTGTTTCCACAAGGAAAAGTCATAGTTGCGACTCTATTACTCTAAGCGCCATTTAACATCCCCGCGGTATCATAAACAAGTTTTAATAGTTATAAATGGTGACGTAAGAAGCCCTAATAATAATAATAAGCCGCGGTGGTCTAGAGGTAGTGACACCCGCCTTACAATCGTGAGGTCGTGGGTTCAAATCCTCGGTCCCGTACCAATGAGTTCTTTGGAATTTATGTATGGAATTTCACACCACTGGCTTTTCGGTGAAGGAAAACATCGTGAGGCAACCTGCAAACGCCAGTATAAGAAATTCGATGGCTTATGTGAATCCACCAACCCGCACTGGGCCAGCGTGGTGGATATGGCCTAATCACCCTTCGTGGGTAGACCTACGTCCTGCAGTGGACACTTGAAAAGGCTGATATAGTACAAGAAGCCCTATCTTTCTTCAGATGTCTTGGTGACATGACGTCATCAATGTTGTTAGTTCTTAATGCTTAAAAACGCCAAAGCGTTAAAAAATCGCAACACTCGGAAAGTATAGAGACAAAATGCCAAGTCGATGGATAATTTGCACGAATCGGTGTGACATCCATGTACATTTTTGTTGATCTATCAGAAACGGCTCAGCCGATTTCGGACTAAAGAAATTTTTTAAATCGCTTTACCATTTTTGAAAATATCGAAGAGAATACAAAAAAAGACGGACATAACACCTCCTCTTTTTTGGAAGTTGGTAAAAACAGATGCATTAAGTTAAACTTATTATCACCCCTCTTCCAACACAAGAGCTTATAATAAAGAGAGACATAAACACCTTGTAGTTTAATGTCGAGAATATGAGTAGGTATATATTTGAACAATTTATAAAGCAACTAGCTGATGTGATAAACGTTGTTTAGCCATACCTGTAACAAAAATAGTCCATGACCTATGCTCAGGACGACCAAGTACCTAAATACAAATTATCATAAAATTCAGAACTGGTGTACTCAGCCGAAAGGAGGTGGTTCAGACCATCATTTGGAACAACTTGCAACTCGGAATTCGACTAAAAAAATCAGCGGTTCTACACAAAATTGCAACTCGGAAACGACAATAGTAGATTGTATCATCGTATCACGTCCGGGACGCAAATTTGTCCCGTTTTTAGAAACCACGAAAAAAATTGCAGATTACTGACCCACAAATCGTTAAAAAAATATATAGGTACGGAAACAAAACTTCCTGTTTTGGAAGTCAATTGATAGAAAACTTCTGGTCGAAACGATGCTTCGATTTAATCAACGTTGGAATTTTTCAATGCTTATATAATAGGTACCTTAATTTGTCGTAAATAACAGACCGACAAAATCGGCCAAGTGCAAATCGGACTCGCGCACGAATATAGATAGATAATCATTTATTTTCAGTACCTAGGGATAATTACATACATTGGTATACAAAAATATACGATGAGCAACACCCTACGAATCATCAAAATAACAATTATTTTTTATTATGTACTCAATTGAATTGAATTATTAACCATGATATTACAATAAATTAATTTAAATTCGGTACATTACATAAAAATACAATATTAAAAAAAAATTAAAATGTCAGAAATACAGTACTTAATAGAAATATCTGCAATAGCATTGTCAAAAATAACAGTTTAAAAAACACAATAGCAGTTACATGTCAAAAATAACGTAATAGTACTCCGAGTGCAGTACGGCGTACTGGAAGTGTTCCGTACTGCACAGGAGCTCTGTTAATTTGTTTTTTAAGTGAATATACAACTAAATATCTGCTGTTAATTTAAGTTTTCTTATAAACGCAACAGAAATACATCATCTGGAACTTTCTGCTACATACCTATTACGGTTCATGTGATGCAACCTGGTGACAGATAGACAGACCGGCGGACAATTGAGTCTTAGTAATAGGATCCCGGTTTACCCTTCGGGTACGGAACCCTAAACAGGCTGGTACAAATCGATGTCCCGTTTTGAGTCAAAAAATAAATGGTCACGTTAGTCATAGGTAAACTTTTTAAGGGCGGGTTGAGTATATCTAGACAAACAACTATTGTTCTGGGACTTTTGGAAAATAACGTAGAAAAAATCAGCTTTTTCATACAAAAAGTTGACGCGGCAAAATGTATGGCGAAGCGAATTTTTTTTTGTGAATTTTCATATGTCGTAGTCCAAAATTGTCGTTGTTGTCTAGATGTACCCCACCCTCAAAAGATTTTGCGTTTAAGACGGGCCGAGAGACACGAAAACGAGTACTTTTGAATGCGCAATGTGAGAGGACGAATGATATTGATTCAAATTTAAAAAATATCAAAGATAAGGAAAAATCTTGAAAAATTTAATGAACCGGACAAAATTTTGAAAAGTAACCGACTTTATTAAAAAAAATACAGATTTCTCACCAAAAAAAAGTTTAATAATTCGAATGCTCAGAATTATCAGCGACAACACCCCATTATTTTTACGAATAAAATAGCCAGACCGCTATTCTATTAAATGGTCCGAGAAGTTATTTTTTTAATGTGTACATTATGAGTAAATAATTAAAAACTCTCTGCCGCCCGCCGCTCTGGCGCGATCCCGACGCGCGAGACTGTGTAAAATTTGTCCGAGTGAAGGTAGAATTTTCGAAACAATAGTTTATCAATGCGTCCCCTTAATACCTATGACTCTGTATAAAATAGAATTTTCTTAGAACCACGGATAGCCATTGTCCTATTGGCAGAGCTCAGTATGTTTCCAGAACTGGGATGTCTAGTTTTCAAAGAGCTCTACGAAATGGCTTTTACGGCGAGAGAAAATCAACCACGGAGGGATTTTCTTTTGGATTCTAGATTCTTGGAAAGTATTTTTAGTTTGTACGTGTTTGTGTCGATAGATAGTTCCGTGTTGTAAGTAAGTAGGTAAGTTTGTATAGGCCGGGTGGCTATCCCTGGTGTCAGAGTTTTCAAACCGCATGAAGGCCTGAAATGACTAAACGGTTAAACAACAACAACAACCGGGACCTACAATTTAACGTGTCATCCGAGCCACGGTAGCGCTCAGTTGTAAATACCACCCGCGGTCACTCATCCGAAGACTGACAGAGTTGAACATCGCTTAACTTCGATGATCGCTAACGAACACCTAGTCAAACTACCGACGAACCGGATTGGAGGAGGTTCTCAATTTGACGCGTATTTAATTATATACTTTTTATGAGTAACCACGTATAACTTTTTACATAGAGATCTGATTTTGATAACTCTTTTTTTATTGGAAAGAGTATATTGAGGATTTGACTGCCTCGGTGGCTCAGTGGTTAGTGACCCTGACTTCTGGATCAAAGAGGCGTGGGTTCGATCCCCACCAGGGCAAGCATTTTTGTGATGAACATAAGTGTTTGCTCTGTGTCTGGGTGTTATTTAGGTACTATCTATATAAGTATATATTTAAAATATGTATATGTAGTATATCAGTCTCTGGCAGCCATATCACAAGCTTTGCTTAGTTTGGGGTCAGAGACCGTGTGTGAGATGTCCCCCAATATTTATTATTATTTATTATTTCGAAATTGGTTCCATTTAAATGTTATCGAAATCGGCTGAGCCATTTTTCATAAATCAACAATAATGTGAAAAATGCTACATCGATCCGTGCGAAATATTCGCGAATTCTGTACGCGGATGAATTCGGTGATGCTGTTTTTTGCAAAAAGTTATTAGTTTTGCAAATTATTTCTATTGAAAAATATCAAAATCATGCAAAACCATAACAGAATAAAAATGCAAGTTAATTAAGAACCTTCTTTGTCTTGAAAAACCACAAAGAAGCCTAAAGCCGGAAACATACTATCGGACGCGGCTTACGGACGCGACTGACAGCCGCGACTTAGCAATGTGCACAGTCTTAAAACATCCGGTGTGCCAGATCGCTCTCGGACGTCCGAACGCTCAAGGTCGTCCGAAGGTGACGTCCGCGACTTATGTCCGATAGTGTGCACGGCTCAGTGTACTTTCATAGTCTAGGTCGCGGCTGTCAGTCGCATCCGTAAGCCGCGTTCGATAGTATGTTTCGAGCTTAAGTGCTCTCTTTGCATTGTAAAAAAGATGTAAGAAAAAAAATTTCTTTTAACGTACCTACCTATCTTATTAAGTCCAACAAAATTAAGTAATAGTCAAAAACATAATTAATACTATTAATTATACATATAATAATACATTTTATGTCAAATATATTTTAACTCGTTACTTGTTTCACATCAAACGAGAGACACGGTTTTAGACTGTTTTTAGGAAACCAGTTTCCTAACCCTGGTTTCCAAGGCGGCCGAAGCCTTCTATTTTGCTGTAATGACGTGATAATAATTTGTAATGTTTAGCCAGACTCATAGAAATCATTAAAATAAAGCATGAAACTTTCCAACGTAAAGTTTTGGGAGAATTTAAAATAACCTACTGTAGGTAATGATGTGATTTTCGATTGATAAAGTTTGCATTTTATACCGGGGGAGCGTTTTTTGAACTTTTATTATACATCTGGGGACCCTTTTTTGAACTTAGAACACCTAGGATCGTATCGTTTGACAGATTGTATGGAGAATCTCTATATTGTCTATGGAAGTTGTTAGTACTCCATGCAACTACTACTACCAAGAGTCTAGCTCACAGAAATCGTTAAAATAAAGCATGAAACTTTCCAGCGCAAAAAATTGACAGAGTATAAAATAACCTAAAAAAATATACGTAAAAGTACCTACCTATACACATGCCCCATTTTCAGGGCAACAACTCATGAAGTGCTCATTACGGTGAGTACGGTGGAACCTAAAAAGTTAAGCTTTTTGTTTAAATTCCACGTAGTTTATACTTCCATTCTAGCTTTGACTAAATAAATAATGGGAGGGTGAAATTAGGGTAGGTTCTGGGCCTTGAAGCTGGGAGAACTGAGTAGTTACAGCCTTGGACCTTTGGCTGGAAGCAATGCTCGAAGCGATGGGGTTTTAATATTTAAAATTACAGCAGAGAAAACACTCTCTTCATGCTGTAGAAGCGATAATAGTTATTTGTTATACAAGAGTACAAAGTTGCCATCATCCATCAACCAAAGGACGTCCACTGCTGGACATAGGCCTCTCCTATGGATCTCCAATAAGACCGGTTGGAAGCGGTTTGCATTCAGCGCAATCCTGCGGTCTTAATGAGGTCATCCGTCCACCTTGTGGGTGGACGTCCTACGCTGCGCTTGCCGGTACGTGGTCTCCACTCGAGAACTTTTCGACTCCACCGGTCATCAGTCCTCAAGCTATTTAACCGCGTGCTCAATTTTGATGACCGAGCAAGCGAAGGATTCTAAAAAAATATAATCCTGAGCGAAAGCGAGGGATTTTTTAATCGATATTAATAACGGCAACAGGAAGATGCTTGAAATATTCACAGAATATTAAGCTGTAATACACAACTTAATATTCTGTGAATATTTCAAGTTATTAAGTTCAAGTATTCAGTTGTGTATTTCCTTCACAAATAAATAAATAAATTAAAACAAAATCTGTTAAGGGGGGCTTCCATATGATACGTAACCCTATGTGCGCGAGTGCAACTCGCACTTGGCCTACTATTTTTTGTTTGGTAGATCGTACTTCAGAAGTAGTCCCATATATAAATTATATTTAAATCGACAGCGTCATATTTGAAAAACATTTATGTGAAAATTACTATCTATCTATCTTTGTTGGCACAGCGACCCAAAGTGGGTCTTGGCCTCCGATACCAAGGTCCGCCATCTGTCCCTATTCTGCGCGAGTAGGTGCCAGTCTTGCACTCCAATCTCCAGCAGGTCTTCGGCCACTTTATCTTTCCATCTGTATTTGGGACGTCCAACTGGTCTTCGCCCTTCCGGCATGCCCAAATAAGTGAGGCCCGCGCTGGGCCTCACGGCGTGGGGCAGCGTCCACCGGGAGGCGGATGGGGGAACGGTCGGTAGTACAGCCTAGCTAGCTACCGGCTAGGTCCGATGGACCCGCTGACCAAAGTAGGATGTGGTCCTCCGGCATTTTGGGGGTTGTGCGGTGGGTTAACACCCCGCTCATGTAAAAAACTCTACGTTACGAAACAGATACCAAGAAAAATACGATTCGAAAATTACTACAACGTTGATATAAATATCACGTGGAAACTATTCGAATACTATATACTATTGAAATCGGTTATGACAATTTTGGCGAAAAATAATTATATAAAAGCAATAAATTGCAGAGTTCGTTACACTTACCCTAAAATGTAGGGCAAAGTATTTGTGTGAATTGCTTCAAATAAGACTGTGAACTACAGTTACGTAGAACGTATCAAAAGATAAGGGTTTCCACTTATTTCCGACGTTTATTGCTCCACCCTTACTTACGTAACCATTACTTTTTAACGCAACCCTGTAAAGGTGTGTTCTAATGAGCTATTCTTCAGATATTTTTACAGAATTCTTTTTATTGTTTTTAAACTTTAGCGATTTGAACACATTATCCTTAAAATGTTTTTAACAGACATCTAACATTTAACAGACCCATCGGCCATCTAATCTCCGAATTATGTGCCCTGCCCAAGTGCCTACTACCATAACATTACAACTTGCTAATCTGATGGGCTATATCGGTAACTTTGGTTCGTCTGCGGATCATCTCATTCCTGATTCGATCCCGCAGAGAGACTCCAAGTATAGGTAGCCCTCTCCATAGCACATTGACTTGGCATTTTTTTTGCCATAGCAAAATGAGCTTTCTCGACTTAAGTTTTACATAATTGATCTAGAGTCTCTACTATCATATTTTAAGAGTTGATTATTTATCGAATAAATTATTTAAAAAAAACCGACAATATGATAATATTCTTATAAACGACTAGTTTTACCCGCGGCTTCGCCCGTATATGCAATATATCATTATAATTTATAGCCCATGTGTTATTCTGATATATAAGCTATATTATTGCAAAGTTTCATCTCAATCCATTCAGTAGTTTTTGCGTGAAAGAGTAACAAACATCCATACATCCATCCATCCATCCTCACAAACTTTTGCGTTTATAATATTAGTAGGATATAATAGATTTAACAATTTTGCCATAAGCCATAACTAAAACCCAAAGAAAAGAAAATCAAAATCTTGAATAAGAATATCTATTCTTTCTCTGAAATAGTCTTGAAACCGATTTTTGTTTAGCATTTGACTAACAAGAAAACCTAATTACTGCTCAATTTAAGTTATCTTGTTTTTTGCAAATTACATTCCCTTTAATACAAGAATCATGTTGATCTCATATGGCTGTGCACACTACACAGCACACGAGGTGATTAATTATTCAGAAGTCAACAAAGTTGGAACAAAAATTACCTACATGCCACCGTCCTCACGGAAACTAGCAACAGTAGCAATATTTAGCGAACTAGATGAATGAACCCAAATAAATAACTAGTTCTGTTTCAATGTAGTCACAGATAAAATTAAACAAGGATTAGTTTTATTAAAAAAATAAATAAAACGATCTACAAAGACGTTATTGATTCAATCAACTGACAGGATTACCAAAATTAAGCAACGTCAGCCTTCGGATGGGTGATCGCTTGGATGGCACGTTATATTGTAGGTTCCATAGGTAGTAGGTTTTAACCGTTTAGCTATGTCAGAGGCCTTCAGGCGGCTTAAAAACTCTGACACTAGGAGAAGCCACCCGGCCTGTACTAACTTACTAATTTATTAACTGACAAATGACATATGAAAAACAACGGGTTGCTCTCCTGAAGAGCCGGCAGAAGTGAAAACTTGCTCCCTCTGTCTTACGAATTTTCGATCGTGTCCTGACGCGAGTTTAATATTTTTACCCTTTACTACGCCACTGAAGAAGTTTTCACTTCGAAAATTTGTTTTGATTTTGAATTTACTTGCTTTGGATATTTGAAGAAATAGTAGGGTCATTCTGAGATGAGCAAATAAAAAAACAGGGCATTGCTAAATTTCAGTCTGCCCTAAAGTATTGGACCGATTGCAGATAAAATACTTAGTTAAAATAATAAATAAATAAATATTTTGGGACATCTTACACACGGCCTCCGACCAAACCCAAACTAAGCAAAGCTTGTGATATGGCTGCCAGAGACTGATATACTACATAATAATATACTTATTTTTAAATACATACTTATATAGATAGTAACTAAATAACACCCAGACACAGAGCAAACACTCATGTTCATCACATAAATATTTGCCCTGGGTGGGGATCGAACCCACGCCTCTTTGACCCAGAAGTTAGGGTCACTAACAGGCAGTCCTTGGCTTACCTATTTTAATTTGAAGAATATCCTACGCTGTGTTTGCCGTTATATGGTTTCCAAGACCTACCTATATCTATACCTACTAGCTTTTGCCCGCGGCTTCGCACGCGCGGTATTTTAATTTTCGTGCTATCCCATGGGAATATATTTTTTTTCTGGGATAAAAAGTAGCCTATGTCACTTTCCGTCTTTCAAACTATGTCCACACCAAAAATCAAGTGAATCCGTTGCTACGTTGCTGCGTGAAAGAGGAACAAACCAACAAACACACATAATTATTATATACGAGTACTACAGGACTAATCGCGCACTAAAATTACGAGATAGATATTAGATATTAGAGAAATATTACGAGATCAACGTGGTACGCATCGACCGTGGTCGCGGGTAGACTGTCGACAGTCTACCCGTGACCACGGTCGATGCAACTCGGCCGAAACGTCGGGATGAGGAGGTATTTATTTATCTCGTAATTTTAGTGCGCGATTAGTCCCGTAGTACCTATATATAATAATAATGTGTTCAAATCGCGAAAGTTTAAAAACAACAAACACACGTTTAGTAACACTCGTATTCATAATATTAGTAAGGAAGTAAGGATGCAAGAGCTTTCCGCTCGGTCTACTCACAGCTTTAACGCCACACGTAGTGATTAATTATGCAGAAGTCAACAATGTTAGAACAAAAAATACCTACATGCCACCGTCCTCACGAAAGCTAGCAACAGCATTGTTTAACGAACCCTGAATAAATAAGTAACTAGCAAAGTTCTGCTTTAATCTAGTCAGAGGATGTGGAATTTACCAGGATTTATTTGGTCACTGACTTTGATGTTTTAGGGATGGTTGCTTAGAGTCGCCTTGGTTTTGTACTGTACTGTACTGTACTGTACCAGCCTTTTTTTTGTAGTCCACTGCAGGACGTAGGCCTACCCACGAAGGGTGATTGGGCCATATCCACCACGCTGGCCCAGTGCGTGTTGGTGGATTCACATACGCCATCGAATTTCTTCTACGGACGTACGCAGGTTGCCTCACGATGTTTTCCTTCACCGAAAAGCCAGCGGTGTGAAATTCCGTACATAAATTCCAAAGAACTCATTGGTACGGGACCGGGGATTTGAACCCACGACCTCACGATTGTAAGGCGGGTGTCACTACCTCTTGACCACCACGGCTTCATGGTTGTAATGGACATGAATCTGGTTGCTTAATGTTTATGGTTAAAACTTTCGGGGCAATGGTCTCATTGAGACTACCATTGACCAAAGAAAAAGCAGGGCAGTACTAAACATTATATTTTCATTTCGTGGTGGTCTAGTAGTAGTAACACCCGGCCTGCAATCGTGAGGTCGTAGTTTCAAATCCCGATCCCGTACCAATGAGTTTCTTTGGAACTTATGTACGTAATTTCACACCATTGGCTTTTCGGTGAAGGAAAAACATCGTGAGGCAACCTGCATACGTCCGTAGAAGAAATTAGATGGGGCATGTGAATCCACCAACCCGCACTGGGCCAGCGTAGTGGATATGGCCCAATCACCCATCGTGGGTAGGCCTACGTCCTGCAGTGGACTATTAAAAAGGCTGGTACAGTACAGTACTAAACATTAGCCTACCTTGAGTATTTGCAAAAAAATCTGCTAATAACTGCGAATCGGAGTCGCACACGAAAGGTTCCGTACTTAATGGAAGCCCCCATAGCCCAATTTCTAGCAAATTCTTCAATTATATTTCAAATTTTTATAGGTACCTACTGCTACAGCCGTTATTGATATAGAGTAAAAAACGGCAAAAAATCACGTTTGCTGTATGGGAGCCGCCCTTAAATATTTATTTTATTCAGTTTTTAGTATTTGTTTTTATGGCGGCAACAAAAATACATCACCTGTGAAAATGTCAGCTCATCAGCAATCACGATTCATGAGATACAGCCTAATAACAGACAGTCGGACGGACAAAGGAATCTTAGTTATAGGGTCCCGTTTTTACCCTTTGGATACGGAACCCCAAAAATTTCGATTGTAAGCGACTTGCCATCCAGCGCGATCCATCTGTCCACCTTGGGCGACCTACGCTGTGCTTGCCGGGGCGTGGTCTTCTTTCAAGAACTTGGCGGCCTTACTATCTGTGCCTGCCATGTGCCCTGTTCACTGCCAGTTTAACTTTCAAATTCAGTAGTTAGTGTATGCTGGGCTAGATTCGTTTACATAGAACATTGACTTCTTATTTTCGAATAAAACCTCAGAGAATCCTTGAAAAAGCAACCCTTCAGTCGTAAAAATCCAACATGGCGGTCATAGCCAAGTGTTTTGCATAAAATACAGAGCCGAGAACAAGTGCCTTATTGTGCCGACACGGTTCCTTGCTGCGAAATTATGTCATGTTCATAAAAGTTATATGGGGTTGCGTGGAAAAGAGGCGTTGGCCGAAAGGAGGTTCAATGAATTGGAAATCTATGGAAGAAGCCTAGCCGCCTTAAGCAGTGGATATGATACCTAATAATGATGATGACATCATCACCCTCAATGTAAATTTAATATTTTCTTTTTTGCTGTTTTCTTCACTTACTTTAAGTAATTTACGAAACTTAGACCTACTGTTAATTTAGACTACACGTAACCACTAATTTCAATCAATATTAATACGGAAGGCACTAAATCCCACGACACAGGAATTCTCCTAGTGTGGGGTTTAGGGTTCACCCACAAGTATGTACAGTCTACGGACTCAATGTATGTTGCATAATAATTTTACTATTAGTTATATGTATACTATATAACCGTACATATTGCTGTACATAGCCAAAATTATTAGTTAATAGTTAACGAAAAAGTACGCGGAACATAATCGGCCAAGTGCGCGTTGCTCACGAAGGGTTCCGTACTGCTTGGGCCGCCATTTATATTTAACCGACTTCCAAAAAGGAGGAGGTTCTATCTTCGTCTGTATGTATCTTTTTTGAAGCGAATATACAACTAGGTAAACATTGACATTTTATTTTGTAGTTAAGTGTTAATTGACATTATTGTAATTGTACTAATAATTGTTTTATTATTTAATTGTATATTGACGTTTTTAAATTCTATATTATAACGCATAATTTTGATTAAAAAATCATTTTAAAAATAAACTATCATGTATACTAGGTAAATATCCTGTGAATATTTGAAGCGACTACCACCCGTTACCGTTATTAATATCGAGCGAAAAGCGGCTAACATTCAGGTTTGGTTTTCAGTATTTGTTATTAACGGCAACAGAAATTTAATCTGTGAAAATTTCAACTTTCTAGCTTCGGCAAGGCATAAGCATACCTAAATCAATTAGATGCAATAAAATATTCAATTACATCCGTCCTATGCAGTCGGCAATAAATAAACCAGACAAAAACAAACAATGCTATAAAAATACAAAATAAGGCTGTGAGTGTACTGCGGAAAACGTCCTTCGCCTCGTTCTTGCCATAGACCCATAAACTCGACGCTTGTGAACAATTTATGGCAAGTTAATTAGATTTTTTGGAGGAACACTCGTGTTTTCTGAAGCATTTTGTAAGGAGATTGAGCGTTAAATATGGACGGGAAACGCCATTCTTTGTTCCTCTATCATCTTCTTCTAAAAAAAACAACTTGTGAAAGCTCACTATCTGAAATCATGATGCTACTTGTTCCTTTCGCTACTATTTTATAACGTATGTAGGTATGTATATATGTAGGTATATGTATAATTATATTTATATATTATAACGTATATATATAAGTATATTTTAAAACTTAGATTGAATTAAGTATGTATGTTTAGTTTATTATTTATAGGTGTTTTCTTTGTTAATATATATTTAAGGCCACTATTTCTTGTTCTTGTCAGTTGATATTCGTGCAAGGTTGCCTGGAAGAAATCGCCATGGGTGATAAGGCCGCCACTTTATAATCATATTTTTTGTCGTATATGAGTAAATAGTGTTTATTTTTCATATTGTGGTTGTAAATAAAGAGTTTTGTCTGTCTGTCTGTCTGTTAAAAGTCTGTCTAAAAGGTTATCTGCTTGCCCTGTACTAATCCGAAAGGAGGGTGATTAAGATCATCAAAGAACTTACGAAGAAGTTTCACTGTGGGGGGAATCTGGAGTTTGAGAAAAAAAACATCAGCTCTTTAGCGGAGAGATCTCAAAACAGACAATATAGCAACGCGTACCTATACAGAAAACCTTAGATTAATAATAATAATAAACGCGCAGGGGCGGCTATGTGGCGAGCCGTCGGTGAGTGGCGACACCGCGAACCCTGATTCCCTGGGGCTAAATGAGACTCTTGACTCCTCTCTTGCCTTTACCGGCCGGCTTGGAGTGGAAATCGCAAGAGCTAAGAACCTAAGGTCCAGAGTGGAAGTGTTAAAGGGCATAACGCCGCGATTAGCGTCTAGGGAACGCGCAGCACACCTCTCGACACCCTAAGCCGTCCACACCAATGTTGCCCCTCCGGCGCCAAGTTACGGCAGCCTTTATGGGGGGCCCATTTAGTGGATGGCAAGTCACTACCCGCCTAAACATTGTGAAATGAGGCATTATTTGGCGGGTGCCGTACCTCAACCTATAGCCCATCTTTGTAAGTCATCTATCACCACATCACAATAACCCGAAGTACTTACTGTAAATCATATCTAGCAATAGTTATTATATATTTAATTAGTTAATAGTTAATTTTATAACATTTTATGTAAAAGGGGCTCTCAGTGTTGGCTGCGGCTCCACTGATGCCTGCCAAAGGACCAAGCTATGCTTGTGATTTTTACTTGAATAAAAGAAATAATAATAATAAATTCATATTTTTGCGACATCTTACACACGGCCTCTGACCCCAAACTAAGCAAAGCTTGTGATATGGCTGCCAGAGACTGATATACTACATATACTTATTTTTAAATACATACTTATATAGATAGTAACTAAATAACACCCAGACACAGAGCAAACACTTATGTTCATCACATAAATATTTGCCATGGGTGGGGATTGAACCCACGCCTCTTTGATCCAGAAGTTAGGGTCACTAACCACTGAGCCACCGAGGCAGTCATATTTTTAATGAATGGTCTCGTAAGCGGAGCCAGACCAGTTTATTAATCTATTGTATCAAAAGTATAAGTGACTGAATGTTGATAAGTTTAATAAATTATTATAAAAATATAATTCTTTAAAGTACTAGCTTTTGAGATCCTGGATATCATGTAGCAGCAGAGTGCTAGCCAAGACAAGTAAAACGAGCCCAAATACGACGGGTCTGTCTTGTTTAGTACAGGAGTTGCTATAAACACCATCCAACTTCATCATCAGATCAGCTCCAGGGTACCATATTATTGCATTGTCACGTGATATACATATACGTGCAAATTTCAGCTCAATCGGAAACAGGGAAGTTGGACTTTAACTTGCAATATTCCACCCGAACTTATACCTATAGGTATATACTTATATCCATTGCAAATTGGTTGCAAAAAGGTTGTAAAATGAGGTAAGAATTGACTCAGGATTAGTGAGATACGAGATACCCAAAGAAGCGTTCTTATTATATATAATACAAACATTTTCGTATTGAACATGAATTAAACACAACTCTAATCATTAACTCTATGTGTGACATTATTTTAATACTTGACAATATATTTCAAATCATGACATTATTTTGATACTTGATTTTATTTTAATTTTCCTTGACATCTTTTAATTCAGTAATACCTCGCTTAAAATTTTGATTATTATTATTTTTAAATTGGTTATTTTTTTCTTTTAAATTTAAATTTTCATATCATATAATTATAACGACATTTGTACGCCACAATAGGCAAAAACATGCGCTCTCAACATCTACATGTATCAAGACCTGTATACGACTTTGTTGTTGTTACACTTTTACCATGTTTTTACAAATAAATGATCTTGAATCTTGAATCTATATTTCCACCCCCCAAAACATTTTGCCAGGTGGCGGTAAGAAGATAATAAGATACTAGAGTCTCACTCTGTCAATGTGTAATGTCTCATTTATTAAATAATAACAACAGCTTATATACTAAATCATATCTATGAGGTATGCGCTATCTATATCACGTAAAACATCTAACTCACGTTCTGGTAAATCGTGCTACATCTAAAACATTCCAACGAGCTGCAACAACATCACTTTCTTTTCTTTGCAGTTATTTTACATCTTCTAAAAACGTCACCTTATTTCCTAAGCAGTCATTTTTCCACTCCCAAAAAGCATCACCTTGTTTCCCTTGCAATCGAGTAATAAGAAAGACTACAACAACCGCTCCGAGCTCTTAGTCCAGGTTTTGCGTAATTTATTTAAACTTTTGCGTTCGCGTGTGGCTCCATACATTTTAGTTAGTTTTTCCTCGTTTCCGCCAGGGGCGCTGTTTGAATTTACGTTTAAACCTGGATAACCCCTCAGTTGTCAGCTCGGGCTCCAATTACAGGAGATGACGTAATTAAAAGCTCCCTTGGCTCCCCCGCTATTAATTCTAGGATGGCGCTAAAGTTTAGATTATAGGAGTAAATCGAGCGGAAAATAGCGAAATCTCTTTTACATAATTATTTGGGAGACATCAAGTTGAGTTTTATTCATTTTACTTTTTGACCGACGTACCAACCGGGGGAGGTATTCAATTCGACGCATATATTTTTTATGTATAACCACGCATAACTTTTTTCGTAGTAGTCCGATTTTAATAATTATTTTTTATTGAAAAGAGTATACTTCGAAATTGGTCCCAATAAAATTTTATCGAAATGGGCTAAGCCATTTTTGATAAATCAACAATAATGTGAAAAATACTACATCGATCTGTGCGAAAAATTCGCGAATTCTGTACACGGGTGAACTCGGTCATGCTATTTTTTGCAAAAAATAATTATAACGCTGGGGTATTATTTTTGAGTTCCGGACGCTTCGGACGTATACGGATCGTTAACATATTGTATGGAAAATTCGTTGCGTATAGGTCATAGCCGGTCACCCAGTTCGGCAGGATTCAATATCGACCAGTGTGTTCACTATTTCTGTAGAACATCGAGAAAATTTGTGGTACATTTTTTTAAAATTGGGAGAAACTGTTGGGAAAACTCTTTTCACCCCTTAAATTATAACGAAATGTTATGTTTTCAGTGTTATTCGCTTGAGTAAAAAATACTACACGTTCATACGTTTTATTTTTTTTCAGAAAAGTTTTTAGTTTGTGTATACTTTTCAGGCAAGTTTTTCCGTAAAAATATGTGCTTTTAATTATACCTAATTATAACTTTAAAGTCACTTAAAAAAAACTGTAAAAACGAAGACGTTTAACCTTCGTAATTGAAGTGCTAATTATTATGTACATGAAAAAAAAATCCACAAATTAGATAATATTTAGATGCATAATATAGGAGACTAGTTTTTACCCGTGGCTTCGCCCGTATGATATTTTGATTTTTGACGCAATATCATTATAATTTATAGCCTATGTGTTATTCTGATATATAAGCTATAATCTTAATCCGTTCAGTAGTTTTTGCGTGAAAGAGTAACAAACATCCATCCATCCTCACAAAATTTCGCGTTTATAATATTAGTAGGAAGTAGGATAATTGTTAAGAGTTTATTGTTTTTGTAAGGCCAAGTTCACGGTTCACACCTGCCTTTGTGCGCTTGTTCACTGCGATCGGTTTCACCGGACAACGGGCCGTTTATTTCACCGGATTCGCGGTGGTGTATGGCGGTGTATGATCGTGTGTTGATACACCGGATATCGTCATACATAAACGGGTGATATAGACTTAACCAGGCTAATTTTTATCTTAGTCTGGAGTGCGTAAACGCACCCCTGGAAACCAAATATTTCATGCAAAAGGTAGAGGTACTTAGCCCTCGAACGGATTCAAGGAACCGAGCCGACTTGGTTTTTGTTGTTTGTTAGTTCTTAGAAACCAATATCGTTGGGTAAATTGGAATACTTTGTAGTACTACGTTTGGTTTAAAGGGGAGGGGTAAATGGTTCGCTGTATTTAGTCTGGTTAGCAATTTGTGGCCTGATATTTTGAATTTGTGACTTATAATCAGTAGATCCCTCTTAACTCATTATTTTCAATCATTTTCGATTATTTCAATTATTTCCAATTATTATTATTATTGTATAATTTTTAATATCATTCTTGTATTGTAATTTGTAAACTTTAATTTTGTGATGTTTTGTTTTATATGTTTTGTGATGTGATGAGTAATGTTTTATAATATGTAATTTGGTTTCTCTGCGAGATCGAATCAGGAATGAGGAGATCCGTAGGAGAACCAAGGTTACCGACATAGCCCAGCGGATTGGCAAGATTAAGTGGCAAAGGGCAGGGCACATAGCGCGGAGAACTGATGACCGATGGGGTCGAAAAGTTCTCGAGTAAAGACCACGTACCGGCAAGCGCAGCGTAGGACGTCCACCCACAAAGTGGACGGATGACCTTATTAGGACCGCAGGATCGCGCTGGATGCAAACCGCTATCAATCTTATTGGAAATCATTAGGGGAGGCCTATGTCCAGCAGTGGACGTCCTATGGCTGAAATGATGATGATGATGAATTTGGTTTTTAACGTAAGTCTGGACAATAAACATTTTCATTTCATTTTTTCATTAGGTTTGAAATATCGTCGAATTAGCTTTTATTAAATCACTACATAGTATAAAGTCGTTTCTCGCTGTCTGTCTGTCCCTATGTACTACCTCTGCTTATATCTTTAAAACCACGCAACGGATTTTGATACGGCTTTTTTATAGATAGAGTGATTCAAGAGGAGTTGGCGAGTGCTAGCACGCGGAGCCAGTGCATTGCGAGACGGCTCCGCGTGCTAGCACTCGCCAACTTGATAAAGGTCGCCGAATGCGACCGAAACTATAGTCGTTACGACTATCCCAGTCCCGTTATATATAGTATAAAAAGGTTCATATATGTGTAATAAAGGTGCATATGTATAATACACCTGTGCAAAGCCGGGGTGGGTCGCTAGTAACTCATACATTACTCATATTAAATTACTCATATGGAGAAAACAATGGCATATTTGTTCGAAATTCTTTAAATTAGTAATGAAGTATAGACCTAAATAATTAATATAAATTAATTACCACGTGAACTAAATAAAGTGTGCAGTTAAAGCGTATATTAAGTGATACATATTTGATAGGTATTGATGTATGTATCAGCCTTTTTAATAGTCCACTGCAAGACGTAGGCCTAATCACGAAGGGTGTTTGGGCCATATCCACCACGCTGGCCCAGTGCGGGTTGGTGGATTCACATACGCCATCGAATATCTTCTACTGACATAAGCAGGTTGCCGGTTTTTCCTACACCGAAAAGCCAGCGGTGATAAATTCCGTACATAAATTCCAAAGAACTCATTGGTACGGGACCGGGATTTGAACCCACGACCTCACGATTGTAAGACGGGTGTCACTACCACTAGACCACCATGGTATTGATGTACCTACCTAGAAATTTTTTGCGTGTATTATTTTGATGAGAGAAAAATAAAAATACTAAATAGATGACATTTAGTATTTTTATTTTTCTTTTCATAACAGTGGTAGTTTTCTTTTGCATATTTAAGTAAATTTATTCATACCTAGCTGTTAACTTCCTTAATATTAATAAAATAAAAAATTTTGCTTACCAAAACCCGATTTTTCTGCTAACCATTTCAATGACATCCTTTCATAAACATGGTTCAAATACAATTATTTTCCGTCTTTATTTGTAATGTTCGGGACTAAACATAACATGGTTACATCGAGATGACATCTTTACGTGCCCGTAGGCTTATTGAATTACTTTGTTTGGAATTGAATAAATTATATATCAGAAGAATGACAAGTAATATTGCTAAATTTTACTCAAATAAAAAAGAAAGTTATATGAACTTTTATCCTTTCACCATGAAAGGATAAAAGTTATTATGTGCAATTAATGAGTTTTAAGCTACCGTTATTTGAAGGATATGTCGTTCTCTAACGTTCGAAAAAGGTAATAAGTGACTTTCATGATTTTCGTAACACAACGAAATGCCTCTATGTTACTTTTTGTTGTCAGTTAAAACTGTTAATGAGTTTTTAAGAAACCTGTTAGTCCAAAAATGAAATTACTGACTTTATTACCAGACATAAAGTCTAATTTAAGATAAGTAGCTAGAAAAAAATGAGTTTTTGCGTATTGTAGAACTCGTTGAGACGAAACCATTGTGTAGTATCAGGTGCACTTAATGACTTTTTGCAGTTAATGAGTTCTTGCAGTAAGCCACGACACTCAGAAAAATTTTGGGGCCGACCAGGCGGGAAGATGGAAGTTGGAGGATCCGAAAAATCCGTGAAATTGAAAAGCTGGTGGCGGAGTCCAATTTTGTAGCTGAAATTAAATCCCACGACTCCGCTGCTGGCTCGGACACCTGGATCGGATAGGAGAGGATCGTGCCGTAAAGAAGACTTATTTGGGCATGCCGAAAGGGCCAAGACCTGTTGGAGATTAGAGTGCAAGACTGGCACCTACTACCGCAGAATAGGGACAGATGGCGGACCTTGGTATCGGAGGCCAAGACACACTTTGGGTCGCTGTGCCAACAAAGATAGATAGATAAATATATTTACTTACCTACTAGGTGCGATTTGTCACTGATCGGTCTTGCTGATTAATAGGAGAGGCCTATGTCCACCAGAGAACGCATATGATAAAGATGTGGAATGGAAAAAGTACTGGAGTAACTCTTAGCCTTCGAGCAAATATCTACAGAGCCACAGTGCCTAAGTGAAAGTAGTAAAAAACGCCCGAGCTCCGTGATACATACCGACTTAAAAAAATACATTAAATAATACACAATGAACCGTTTGGGCAGAGTTTTGGTTCGGACACTTTTTTTGCACGATTGTGACTCTATAGAGATTTGCCCGAAGCTCTTAGCACATAAATGAATCCAAATTGGAGCATAGTGGCAAAATTTTCATATTGTACTTGAGTCGGGTAATTCCAACTTGATACTGCAGGCTTCTTGCCAAATGGGCCACGTATCTAGTAGCCAAGAAAAAAAAACAAAGAAGAATCTAGAATAATCCATGCCAGAAAATAGCGACCCTGATCGACCGAAACAATTTCGTAAAACTAATCTTTGGTAAAACTAAATTATCTGCGTCACTTTTCACTAAAGTAAGTTGAAAATATGTTGTAGCAGAGGCAAAATCATCAAACTCAACCCACAAGACCTTGTTTACACCCCATTTTGAAATTAAAAGGTGAAAAAAAAAACTGCTTAAAATTCTGCGTGCTTGATTTTCGACCACAACATCGCTTAAAACTTACCATCAGGTGACTTGGTAGTGAAGCTCGGACTTATTCGCGATGAAAAAATGTAGGCATAATATAATACTAAACACTAAGATAGTCCAAAGGGAGGCAAATGTCTCACTAAAAAAAATTAAATAGTGTAAAACTATAATTCTCATATATCATACTTGACTTGGGTAATTCCAACTAGTAGATACTGCAGGCTTCTTGCCAAATAGGTCATGTTTCTGAGAGCCACGACAAATGGGACAAAGAAGAACCTATATCCAGAACTGGTAACCCTGACCTGAACCGCCAACGCTGCAACGCCCTCGATTCTGATGAACCATTGAACTGAGGCAATTTTATAAGACACTATCCGTCTTACCACAAAAGTTTTACGCACGCTAAAGCGTGTGATGATTGTTTAACAGAACAAATTGCACAGTTAACCAGTGTTATGATTTTATTTTGAGTGCTTTCCACACTAGATTTTATCTCAAAGAGTTATCTTTGTGATAAGCATTTCAAAAATCTGAAGCGAACGCAGGATTGGAACCTGCCCCTTCGGATCACTACCCCGACGCTCTAACCAACTGAGCCAGCCCGCCTCCTACGCAAGCGTCAAATTCTTGAAGAGCTTACCTTACACCAACTTATAGCGTTGGTGGCGCCACCTGTGATACCCGTATTAGACAGGTTATAACTCAACTAGAAGTTATTAGAACTTCTAAAGATTGACGAGAGATGACGCACTGCTAAATCAATGTTATGATTTTATTTTGAGTGCTTTCCACACTTGATTTTATCTCAAAGATTTATCGTTGTGATAAGCATTTCAAAAATCTAAAGCGAACGCAGGATTTGAACCTGCCCCTTCGGATCACTAGCCCGACGCTTCAGATTTTTGCGTTCGCTTCAGATGTTTGAAATGCTTATCACAAAGATAACTCTTTAACCAGTGTTTATAGCGTGTTTAAGTCTTTTGTGGTAAGGCAGTATATATCTTGCATCATCATCATTCCAATAATGGAATGATGGGAACCAATGATGGAATGATGGGAAAATACATTTCTCTCCTACGCCACGCCATTGGTCTACTCTTCCTTAGTCTAACGAATTTTCGATCAGGTCACGTATCCTGACGACCTTAACATTTTTCACCCATCCCAAAATCCCATAAAGTGCACAATGAAAAAAAAAGAATTTTTCACTTCAAAAATTTCAAAAAATGATCAGGTATAAACGAATAATCTTTGAGGTCGTCTAAAATATATAAGAAGATAAGGCTTATTAGTATGTAAAAGGGTCAATGAGTGTCCTACTTGTACCCTTTGGGTGCGGAACCCTAAAAACCGCACGTTGCCAATTGAGTTGGCTCCAAATGCCCTATCAGTTATTCAGAGCCATTGGTTTTTACCGCCGTTTTATTCAATTCCGCTTGGTGCTCCCAGCGTAATTAAGTGAAGCGTAATACCTATCTACTATGGAACAGAAAGCCTAGAAATTGTCGACATAAAAACTATTTTATCATCATCACAGCCTGTGATAACCTACTGTTGGACATGCCTCCCTTTTTTTCTAACATCTTCTGTTCCTTGCCAATAGGTAAGCATGGTGGCTGGGTAAAAAAACATTATTAAAATTAGTCTGTAAGTTAAATTATCAAAAAATATTGGACACGTATTTTTTATTATGTCAATCAAACAATAAATGACAAAGATAAACCTTGTCAAAGTTTGGGAGTGGGAGTCGTGACGTCACTTAACGATATCTATATCTACCTGACGGACTAATAAATTTTTTGTCGTCATGCCTTTTGCATTTTTTTTTATTAAATTTTTTTGGGAGCTTTTGGATCGAAAGTCCATGCCAGCCCCATCGTACCCTTATAAATACAAGCTTATTACATATTATACCTACACACATATTTTTACATACATTAAGTTATAGTAAGCCAGCGAGGCAGTCTCGTGGAGTTATGCCTATTGCATCTGAATTGCACTAAACAATAATTCGCTCGATTTGATGTACCTTACCTATGCCATTTTCAGATTGTTGTTGATTTTTCAAAAACTCAACTGATTACGATAAAATTTAAAAATGAAGATTTCGATTTAAATGTTCTACAATCTATAGCCCCTACGATAAAACATATGCACTCATGTTAGAAAAGGTTGAAAAGAGATTCCTACGATTCTTATATAAAAAACTATACGGGTATTAATAAGCCCGATTACAGAGGTGCCATCGTAACTATATTAGCTAAATAGCATAGTTCTGTTTCATTTTCACTTTAGGCATTTGATGGAGAGAACGCTTTTTACGTTGCTAATTAGTTTACGTTGGCGCTTCTGTAATCGGGCTTACTATCCATTTTTATACCCATCCAAATTAATCTGGGGTACAACCGGCTTCAACTCGCTGGAAACACGCCGCACGAACAATCTACTGCTGATGATATATAGAATCCTCCATGGGGCTCTCGACTCCCCAAGCCTACTAGCTGAAGCAAGTAGACTGCCGGTCATACCGGACATGGTCGAGATTCACGAGCATGAAGTACAACATTGTGTACCGAACATTTTGACTATAAAAATTATGTTACTAGATGTAGATACGTGAGTCATTTCGCGTATGTCAATGTCAATGTCTCGCGTATCAAGCTATATTTTACAAGGTATAGTACCCAATTTTATTGTACTTTAAGCCTAAACTAAGCTTATATCAAGTAACTTAAGCATTATTTAATAGCAACACCATTACTACAAACCTACGTGCAAAGATCTATAGAGTTCCAATCGTGCAAAAAAGTGTCCGAGCCAAAACCCTGACCAAGATACGTAGTGGGCAGGCTTTTTAGTTAGTCGTATAGCGCTTGCAAGCCGACTACAACGCCACGCAATGCCAAAGTGTTCGATTACAGGCACTAATAGGCACGATAATATCGCGGCACAGGCCGCGATATTATACGTGAGTAAAAACCGGTGTTTTCTTTAGTATATAGTCGATATGTATAACGGCACTCGGACATTTTGTTATTATGTACTTTCACTTAGGGACTGTGGCTCTGTAGATATTCTTTCGAAGAGCATTAAGCCTAATCTGATTATATTAAGTAACTTGAGCACTATTTCATAGTAACATAATACCTACAAACAAAGAACAACTCCTCCAAAAATAGAAAAACATATAAGTGGGTAATGTAGAGCGAGTGTAAGAAAATGACGTGTTTTCCTTCACACGGCCTAATAAGATCATCTCGTAACGCAGGGCTTCCATATTGGATTGGATTGCCTTTGGTACATAATATCATTTACTAGGTATATATTTGAAGTGAAAAAATTAAATTTCATTATTTTTCGCAAAAAATGGCAAAACAGACTTTCATTGTGTACAAAATCAAATAGTTCGCTCGATTTGATGTGTACAATTCTTATATTACTGTTGATTTTTCATAAAGAGCTCAGCCGATTTCGGTTAAATTTAAATGGGACCACCTCGGAAGTATAAACTTTCAAATTAAAAAAAAAATTTAGTCGGTTCACAATAATAATTGGCGAAAATACCGATTAACATACACAAAAATACCGATTAACATACACAAAAATACCGATTAACATACACAAAAATACCGATTAACATACACAAAAATACCGATTAACATACACAAAAATACCGATTAACATACACAAAAATACCGATTAACATACACAAAAATACCGATTAACATACACAAAAATACCGATTAACATACACAAAAATACCGATTAACATACACAAAAATACCGATTAACATACACAAAAATACCGATTAACATACACAAAAATACCGATTAACATACACAAAAATACCGATCAACATACACAAAAATACCGATTAACATACACAAAAATACCGATTAACATACACAAAAAAAATACACACAGACGAACGATAAAACCTTCTCCTTTTAGAAAGTCGATTAAAAATGAAAATGAAGGAGAGCCAGCGTCCGATTCAATTGGTCAAGGTCGAAACTCAACTGATGAACATGGGCCTGCCCACAAAGGACGGACAAAACGCCCTATTTAGAACTAAATCACATCCGGGCAATTTGTTCCAAATTAACACTAATTATATTCAAATGAAGGGCAATCCCATTTCCCCTCCTAAAGTTATGTAACAAACATACAAAAACAAGCTCAATGTCATCTATTTTGAAAGTGGATCTAAAAGTCAACTGCTGAATATCGGCTTCCTTACCTACAAAGTAGGAACAAAATGCTCAACTTAGAACTAAACTACTATCCGGGCAATTTGTTTCAAAATTATAGTCAACTGAAAAGAACAACAAAATGAGACTCCATTTGCCCCTTCTAAATTTCCCTGCACAAACTTATAGAAGCAATTAAAATCGTCCTCTATCGTCGTCCGCCCTTTGTGGCACTAATTTAAGATAAGTATCTACTTTGTACCATATTAGTATAAGCGCGCACAATAAAGAGTTATATCTACCTATCTATTTTGGAAGTCGATCAAAAAGTCAACAGGACGAACAAAATTAACTTAGAACTAAACCACTATCCGAGCAATTTGATCCAAATTATCACTAATTATTATATTCCACTGAAGGGCATTCCCATTTCCCCTCCTAAAATATGTAACAAACATATACAGAAACAAGCAAAAAACGTCCTCTATTTTGGAAGTTGATCAAAAAGTCAACAGCTGAACATAGGTCTGCCCATAAAGGACGAACAAAATGAACTTAGAACTAAATCACTATCCGGGCAATTTGTTCCAAATTATCCCAAATTATATTCCACTGCTCATTTACCTTCTCGTAAAATTCCCAGTAACAAACACACAAATAACTGACTACATATTTTGAAGTCGATCAAAAAGTCAAAAGCTGAACATAGGTCTGCCCACAGAGGGTTAACAAAATGTCCTACTTAGAACTAAATCACTCTATCCGGGCAGTTTGTTCCACATTATCCCTAATTATATTCCACTGAAGGGCATTCCCATTTCCCCTCCTAAAGCTATGTAACAAACATACATACACAAACTTTTAGTGGACATTTAAACATTTTTGTGTTTTTTAATTTTCACTAAAGATAAATTACTATGACCTAATTATGGTGCCTTCCTCTTTTCTGTTATTGCTGCGCCCGACGGGGTCCATATGCCACTTTGTACCATTTATATTTTTTAACATCATGTACTTTGGAAGCAGAATAAATGAATTATGAATTATACAAAAACGTTCTCTATTTTGGAAGTCGATCAAAAAGTTAACAGATGAATGGTCTGTCCATAAAGGGAGAACAAAATGGCCTACTTGGAATAAAATCACTACTCGGGCAATTTGTACCAAATTATATTCCACTGCAAGTAAAGTTCCTTGTAACAAACATACAGAAACAAACAAAAACGTCCTCTATTATGTAAGCCGATTAAAAGTCAACAGCTGAACATAGGTCTGCACATAAAGAGCAAACAAAATGCCCTACTTAGAACTAAATCACTATTCGGGCAATTTGTTCCAAATTATCCCTAATTATATTCCACTGAAGGGCATTCTCATCCCCCCCAAAGTTCCCGGGCCCTGCGGGAAATCAGTCCCCAATTAGGCAAATGTGTCGGCGGAACGAAATGCTATGACTATGACGGAAAATATTAACAAACAGACTATGCGGCCGCTTTGTTACTTTATTTATTGTTTTAGAGGTAGAGGTTTAAGAACATAACAGTGTTTTATACAGGCAGACTGTACTGTACTGTACCAGCCTTTTTTTTAATAGTCCACTGCAGGACGTAGGCCTACCCACAAAGGGTGTTTGGGCCATATCCAACACGCTGGCCCAGTGCGGGTTGGTAGATTCACATACGCCATCGAATTTCTTCTACGGACGTATGCAGGTTGCCTCACGATGTTTTCCTTCACCGAAAAGCCAGTGGTGTGAAATTCCGTACATAAATTCCAAAGAACTCATTGGTACGGGACCGGGGATTTGAACTCACGGCCTCACGATTGTAAGGCGGGTGTCACTACCTCTAGACCACCAAGGCTCCCAAATCCCGAAAATCCTACATGATTAACAACATCTCAAAGCGCTGTAGAAAGTCAATGGATGGATGATACTTGGTTAAAAACGGTTACAGTACGGAGGACACACAGTAACTTGAAAAATATTCGACCCACAATGTGACGGCCAAGTGAAGGCCTATGCCCAGCAGCGACTGAGTGGGAATTTTGACCACCGCCAAGAATAAAAAACATATAAAATGTTGCCAGGACGAGGCTATGACTCGCACTATAAAAAGCTATTAGATTTCATGTAGAGTCAACCATATAATTATCCACGCCCTATCTCTACCAGCCTTAATTTCACGAGTTGTGCATTTTAGAAAAAATATCTGGATTTTTTCCATACTATAGGGGTGAAATAAAATACTATGTCATGGAAATTATTAAAACAAACATCTCTGACTAAATCGTCAGTTAAGGAAGTATTATATTTTGTCCCTGGTATCTATTTATGTATTCGAAATAAGTAAATTTGTCAAAAAGCACCCTGACTATTTTAACAAAGCGTCTGGTAAAACTCACAAAATTAGAAAATATGCACTCGTGGAACCAAAGTCTAACTTAGCAATGCACAGTTGTTAAATTCTATGGCTATAAAACTATTTAATAATTGCCAAATAATCTAAAAAATATCGATAAGGAAAATTGTTTCATAAGACAACTAAAAATTTTCCTATTCTATTGCACATTAGACGATTTTTTTAACGATAATCTATAAGACATAATAAAATACAAATAATAAAATTGCCATACTCTTATGGGGTCATAGGTATAATTACCATACTCTTATGGGGTCATAGGTATAATTACTATACAAACATGTTAATTACACATTATGTTGTAATAAATGATTGAGTTTAAGTTTATTCCACGTTTGAAAACTGGACTTTTTCAGCCGGGCAACATGAACTAAGTAACAGTAAAATGAACATTTTATACAAAAAAGTTATATTTGAAGAGGGTTTTAGATAAGTTTGGAAGTGTCTAAGATACGTCTAAATGGACCGGCCAGTGCGAACAGCGGCTCTCGATTGAAACTTCGGAAAGTTATAAATTGTAACGAATAAAAGTTTCCGAGCAGGTTACGTGGTTACGGAAAAGTTACGGAAAACTTTCTGGACGCGGTTTCTGAAAATTTTCCACTTGTGGGACCTGTTATTTTTTATTTCTTGGGCGGAATGGAATACTTTTTATATACCTACCTACTTAAGCCGGAAACATACTATCGGACGCGGCTTACGGACGCGACTGACAGCCGCGACTTAGCAATGTGCACAGTCTTATAACATCCGGTGTGACAGATCGCACTCGGACGTCCGAACGCTCAAGGTCGTCCGAAGGTGACGTCCGCGACTTATGTCCGATAGTGTGCACGGCTCAGTGTACTTTCATAGTCTAGGTCGCGGCTGTCAGTCGCGTCCAATGTTATGTTTTATTTTATTGTTATGTTAGTTATGTTTCGAGCTTTACTTTACTGAAAAGCTCGATTTCAAAAATACTTACTGACAGATCCTTTTCAATCGACTTCCAAAAACGAAGAGTTTACATGTTATTTTACTTTTAAACGAAGAATAATTTATAAAAAATATTTCGAAAAGGTATTACATACTAGTTAAGTGGTCCCATTTTAATTTTATCGAAATAGGCTGAGGCGTTTTTTATAAAACAACAATTATGTAGATGGATGACCCATCGATTCGTGCAAACTATTCGAAGTCTGTACACCATTGAAGTCAATTTTTTGCGAAAATTAATCTCGCACTCAAAGTTGCTAGAAGATATGTTTTAATCAACTTCCAAAAACTGTTTCACTATTTTTTTTTTGGTTCAATATTAAGTACCGACCTGCCTCAGATTTGTTGTTTGTTAACCGATTTGCGAGTTTCTTTTTACAATCTGTAGAGGAGCATCGCAAGATACTTCTATAAAAGTTTAATTTCGTTAGGTTTAGTACTTTTGAAGCAAGTCCAGAAAATTGATGAAAATTGCAGGGCCTACACAGGAATCGAACAGTTAAATTGTTAGGTATTGATATGGCTGTCTGATAGTGTGTCAGGGCTCATCACTCTCCAATATCATGTTCTCCCTCCTCCTCAATGATCTGCCAGATAGTGTCCGTGACGGCCACGTCTTGATGTATGCGGATGACGTCGCAGCTATAGTCACTGCTCCAACTATAGATCAACTGGAGCAGAAGCTAAACGAGGTTGCGGGTGATCTGCACGCGTGGTTTGAAGTAAACGGGATGATGCTGAACACCAGCAAGACCCAATTTATTCATTTTAAATTGACAGGCCGCCCATACAGACCTCTAAGTGTCAGAATAGGCAGTGTTGATATGACCCAGGTCAAATCAACTACATTTTTAGGTTTTCAGCCGGATAGTGCTCTAACATGGGAGGAACACATAGACCAATTGTGTGGAAAAGTGGGCGCTGCTTGTTTTGCGCTGTGGCGAGTATCTGCAATCCTGCCGTACCCCATGGTCCGGCAATGCTATTTCGCGTCTGTGCAGTCGCAAATCCAATACGGCATCGAGCTCTGGGGGCGCGCTGCCGACTGGGAGCGCGTCTTCAGAATGCAAAAACGTGCCGTGCGAGCGATAGCGCGAGTGTCTCATGACACGCCCGCGCTTCCGTATTTCCGGTCCATGGGGATACTGACTGTGCCGAGCCTCGTGTGTCTCCAGGCGGCTATGTACGCCAGAGACCATCTCGCCGAGTACTCGCACGTTGGGGACTCGCGGCCGCGCGGCGCGATCCCGCCACGACACGCGCATAGCGTTTGCGTCGTACCTCACCGGCTCTCTAAAATGGCCAAGTTGGTGCATGTTACCGCTCCCGAAGTTTATAATCGGATCCCGCTTGATATCAGAGACGCTCCTTCTAGGGAATCATTTAAACAAAAACTAAAGAAGTGGCTTGTTGAAAAGGCATTCTACAGTTCTGACGAAATTAATAAGATTAAAATTATATAATTGTGCTATTAAACACATAAGTGTGTTTTACATTTTGTATTTATTGCTGTATTGTTAATATTGTTATTCTTTATTTTGATTATTTTTTGTGACATGTAATATTATCATGAATAAATGACTATGACTATGACTATGTCTGTGTGCTTGTTGCTGGCATCGACACTGGGAAATAATTATGTTATCCCAAATGAATAGAACAATTTTTAAGTATTTTTAATTGGTTTCACCGTGATGATTCTTTCTATTTTTAGCAAAATCAATTGTCGGTTCAATTATTCTATTGCCGGGCGCGCTGCCAACTGGCAGTGGGCTTGATCATATGTATTATCTTTAGACCTTTAAGGGTTTGTATTTGATCCAATTGCTTTTTATGTAGTAGTAGTGTATATAGTTTTAGCTTATAAAGTAGTATTGAATTTTTATGTCAAGACAATTTTGCCTGAATTAAAAATTGCTCGTTATGTATTAACCCAGACAAAGTCAAGCCTCTATAATGAAATCAAATAAGTATTCAATATTCAATCATTTATTGCACCAAAAACACAAACATCTCTTAGTATAATTTATAAACTTAGAGTTACATACATATTTATGGACCCTGTTTTAGGGTATTGCAATTGACTTAAACACTAAGGTAATAATAGGAACAGTTATCGATTACGGTTAGGGTCTAATTTACTTTGTCTGATTCGCGGTATCGAAACATTTATCGTCTAAGAAGTCCTGTATTGTGTAGTAGCTTTTGGCTATGAGAATCTCTTTTATCTTTCTTTTAAAAACGTTCTCGCTTGTTTCGTTTCTGATGTTAGTTGGTAGTTTGTTGAATATTTTTATAAGCATATTTCTAGCACTATCCCATAATTCTAAGACTTCAGACAGTTGTTGCGTATACCGAGGGCGGAACATCTCAAAAGAGATATTTAAATGCCAAATTGCCCACTTCTTGACATTTTAGCATAACATGTCTCAACTCAAAGATCATAGCTTGTTAGACACCCACTTACTTGTGTATTTATGTGATACCGTGTAGGACGACGAATTGGGTGTTTGAGCTAGGTATAGAAAAATATAAGAGTGTAGGTAGAGACGTCCTTTTGAAGGACATTTTCACAACAAGAAGGCGTCTAAAACGCATATTAAGCCCGATTACAGAGGCGCCAGCGTAACTAAATTAGCTAAATAGCATAGTTCTGTTTCTTTTACACTTTAGGCATTCGATAGAGAGAACGCTTTTTACGCTGCTATTTAATTTACACTGGCGCCTCTGTAATCGGGCTTACTGTGTACCTAATCTACAGTACATTAAGGATATTTTTTCCAGCATAAATAGCAAGGGCAATCGTTTTTATTAACTACAACCAGATACAAGACTTACATAATCAAAAACTTGGTAAACTAAGCTACTACTACTAAATAACAAGCAATTGGATCGTCCACAGACCCTTGAAGGTCTAAAGATAATCCAAATGCTGGCGCCCACTACCAGTTGGCAACGTGGCCAGCATGCTGGCAGCATTGCCACGCTGAATGGCAATGCTTATACATTGAGCCTAATAAACACCAGCATTCTGGTCACGCGTCGCGTCCACCAGACGCTTAGAAATTTGTTTGAAAACAAGATGAGCTCCCGAGGAATTATTATATTATTAGGATACAGAAATAAAAACGTATCACCACATAGTATAAAACATAGTCGCTTGCCGCTGTCTGTCCCCATGTATGCTTATATCTTTAAAACTACGCAACAGATTTTGATGCGGTTTTTTTAATAGATAGAATGATTCAATGGAAAGGTTTATATGTAAAATACACCTGTGCAGAGTCGGGGCGGGTCGGTAGTTATTATTAAAACAAAATCAACGACATAACTTTGACACAAGAGACTTGAACTATTGATCAATCTGACATTTCGGGACTCGACATTCTGCCGTGCCGCTCGTAAGAATATTTGACTAGGTGACGTTAGCGATCATCGAAATTAAGCAACGTTCAGCACGGTCAGCTTTCGGATGGGACCGCGGGTGGTATTTATAATTGAGCGCTACCGTAGCTCGGACGACACTTTGAATTGTAGGTCCCGGTTGTTTTAACCGTTTAGCCATGTCAGAAGCCTTCAGCCTAAAAAAACTCTGACACCAGCTAGCTTAACATACAAGACCACGACAAGAGTTTATCGACGTGTGCAAAGGTGACAGATATATGCTTCATCATAACTCTGTCACGTTCTGACACGTCGATAGTATTATTTTATAGTCCGTATGCTAAGCCCGCATGCTACCCAGTAGCCACCTTAGGATATTAACTTAGAGAGCTTAAATTTTACACAAAGACTCCCAAACATATACGACATAGGTCAATTATTGGAAATACTTAAAATTGAAAAAAAAAGTGTTTATGCTCCACCCTAAATTGTAGGTACAGTAACGAGCTTGTTACGCATTCTCCGTAAAAACGTAAAAATGTGAGTCAATTGGAAACCTTGTCGAGTATCGCTCGCTGATGACTCGAGGCAAACGCGATAAACAAAATAGGTACATAATTATACCATTGACTTTATTACTCATATCATGTCGTATGGAGTGGTTAAAGGGATGTTTTGAAATGCAGAAGTTAACTTAGGCTAAAATTTAAACTAACCCATCTCTATTGTACTAAATCTTTTTGTACAGTAAAATCGAATAATTGAATATTTTAGTTAACAAAAGGCACAGACCCTGGAGTCTGTGGTTTGTAATTATCCAATAAAAAAAAATGCAGAAGTTTACTTTTGACTTTAGACGATAGACGTAAACTGGTAGAGTAAAATAAGATAAGATAATTTATTTACACTCAAACCTGGCAAAACTTGATTAGTATCAATTGAGGAGAAAAGTTCGGTGCTAATAAATAAATATTTACTTGATTTTCCCAATATTGAAAAGTGTCTTTTAGAATGAATAAAACAAACTATCATCAATTGTTCAATTCTAAACACAACCCGAACAGTACCTATATACAAATTAGACGTATTTTTAACCTCTGTAAGAGAGAGAAGCCACTTCTGAAACTGTATAAGTGAAAAACCTCTATAAGCGAGAATGTGATGGCGGTCCCTTCAACTCTTTCTTATCCAGGTTTGACTGTATTCATAAATACCTAACCTAAGCTTAAACAATAAAGATTCAATTCAATTATTAAACTAAACCTTTTTACAATTCAGATAGGTACATAGACATGAAGTCAAAAGCATTAGGTAATTGAAATTTACATAATTACCAGAATAGGAAGTAGTATAATCATGTTTAGGTATTATTAACATGGTCTTGTATTACTAGTGGGCCCCAAACTAGGCTAAGCCTGTATCTTGGTGACCCAAACCGTAAGATAACGAGTAGAGTTTCGCGCAAAACAATACATGAAACGAAGTTCGCCGGGTCAGCTAGTTCAAAATATGTATAGGTACGTAGTTTATCAGTCTCTGACAGCTTTATGACAAGATTTGCTTGGTTTGGGATCAAAGACCGTGTGTAAGATGTCCTCTAATACTTATTTATTATTTATAGGGACGTATCGTATAAGTAGATATATATTATTACGATTCTGCTAATAATAGAAGATATGTAGGTATCGTAGTTTTGTTTCTTGAGAGGTATAATATGAAGCTTTCCAAAGTTAGAGATTACACTGTACTGTACGTACTTAATAGATATTTTCCATCATTGCTTCATCTACAACCACAACGGCGTTTACCATCGAGCATGGTCATCAATATGAAAAACGTCGTGAGGCAACCTGCATACGTCCGTAGAAGAAATTCGATGGCGTGTGTGAATCCACCAACCCGCACAGGGCCAGCGTGGTGGATATGGCCCAATCACCCTTCGTCGGCAGGCCTACGTCCTGCAGTGGACTATTAAAAAGGCTGGTACAGTACAGTACAGATATAACCATTTTTTTAGTTAAAAATCAATCATAACACCTATCTACCTACATCGTAAATAATGGTAACTTTTGACTAAACTTAGGTAACAGAACTGATCGAAAACTAATGTTATTTTCGACTTTAGGCGCTACTTTGTCAAATCAAGAGAGATAAACACACTTTAAGTTATATGTCTAATTTAAGCTTCTTAGAATTTGACATCTTATGATTTTGTTAATGATTATTTATGCTCAAACAAGATAAATAAAATTGATACCTGATCTCAAGAATAATATCTCCATAAAATAAAATATTAAACTTGGTAGGTATGTTTATCATTAAATCGTAAAAATATTTTAAAATAAGAATATATCATTAATTTATTACGTAATAATATCAATTAGGTAGATATATGATTTGTGTTATGATAGTTAGTAGAGAACAGTTATATGGCCTCTCATTCTAAGCATTTAGCCAATCAATTAAGTGTCCTATTTTCAATAAAAAGTTTTCATTAAAAATATTTGCAACCTCCATTGTATCTCACTAACCTACTTTGCCAAGCTTAATTAACTGTTGTTAAATCGATACACTTCAAAACATTATGCGAAAATCGATTACACACACGAATTCAGTCTCTTAGAAACTACATGAGTACGTACATTTGCGCTCATAATTAGGAAGGAATCTAAGTAGGTGTATTAGCAAATCGATATATAAAGTCTAGCCAAAACTTAGACTAGGAATTGCTAGGATTCCCAGCCCTTTCCTCTTGCGAAACACAAAAACAACCTTGAAAATAATTGCCTCCAAGCCGCGAATACACTAATTACATTTTATCAAGTAAGTACTCCCTACATAAACTGGTAGGTTATATAAAACTAAAAAAAGAAGAAAAAACTGTCAACTCGACGAAAAAGGTCGAGGATTTAGTTCGAAATAGGTATTAGAAAAAAGGAAATGCACTCACCGATTTTTCTCCTAATTTAGTCGCTATACAAACACACTCATTTTATATAATTTTAGATATTATTTACAGGATATATTTACAGTAGTGTAGATGCGGACTGAAGGGTACGGCGGAAACGTCAGTTTGTCGCATTTTCGCGCGCATGCGTGTGCAATATGGCGGCTGGTGAGTTGCTAGGGTTGTGTGCGGAATTTTTGGGTAGATTTGGTTACTTTTTGAGTGGAGAATACGGGATCTCATTTTTGTCCCCATCTTTTTTTGTATCTTTTGTAAGTCTGTCTTGGAAATAAATGATTTACTATTTATTTTATTTATTTATTATCTTTTTCTTCGTAAAAATCTCTCAAGTGACTACGGCTCTACCGTAGAGTAATTGTTAGGGACAGGATTGTCAACACAACAATAGATTCAAGACTTTATACGACTTTGCTCATCTCATACCTATCAAGGTATGAGCAAAATGGTCAACCATTATTAAGTAGATGTAAAGGCTCATCAAAAAAGAACAGAATTTTAAATAAACCAATCTTCCTTATTGTGGTAATTGGTTAAACGATACAATAACATTAAGTAGGTACCATCTCTTCATTATACAGCAACTTTTGGCTAGTTGAAATGACAGTGTCCAGGGCACATAGTTGGCAGATTAGATATTTAAAGATTCTGAAGACTCTGGAACTTTATGAAATGGAGACCACGCACCGACCAGTGTAGCAAGTTAAGCAAGGTTCCCCGGCGATAATAATCAAGACCGCGGGAATACATTTGATCGCTGACTCCAATAGTTTTTCCTTGTGTTTTTCTAAATTGTACTTTTTTAAGTAGGATAACATAAACCACCCCTCTAAAATTCAAAACGTTTGAAAGTATTTACAACGCACCACCACGCACGCACGCAAATCCAATATTTGTTGCTCGTTCGTTACACATCCAAACACTACAAACATTATAACAATAATTTGGGGTCCCTCCTGATGGTCAAACTCGGTAGTCTAACTGATTTGTCCAACAGGAAAAAAATTCCGCGTGGTCAAATTGCTGTACTCTAGAACTTTTTTCTGAATAATATGTGTCATTACCAAGTCATCACGTACAGTTACGAATAAAGAGTTTTCGCAGGAACGCATTTGGAAGGGCGGGCCATGTTATCGTAGATCTCTACCTACCTATCTAGTGTTCGAAATTCATAAAAGAAGTCCACGTCCAGCAGTGCCCAGACATTCTGCTTATATTATGATGATGATGTTGCCCGTAACTTTCAACAACAAATCGTACAAATCCCCAGTCAGGCGCGGCAACACCGGTCGCGTAAGTTCCGCGGCGCCGAGCCGTGGGTCGATACCGCGATAAGCTGTTGAAGGCTGCGGCCTCAAGCCAGTCGGCGGTTGGATGTCACAAGGAGCTGACGCCATTGTCATTAGGTACAGCAAGAGAACGTAAACTTATCATCACCTCAGGCTTTAGAGGTACATTCAGAACTCATCTCTGGACGTCCTTGGTAAAATAGACCACAGGAAGTGACTAGATGCAAGCAGCTTCCGAGAGTTATTGGAGGTTTATGTCCATAGAACGAATTTTCTTCTTTTTTTTAATATAGAATAGGGCTACATTTGGCCACCAACTCACTTGATGGAAAGCGAAGTTGTAGCCGAAGAAGGAGTATGTAGACTTAGAAGATACCAATTCACTCTTGATTTGAAGATATCCAAATTGAAGAAGAATTTTAGTCTATTATCATTTATCATATAGTCTATTATGATCCCCTGGCCGATGGGGATAGTAAATTTCTCTAATGGACACTACAAGCGTAGCGTAAGGTTACCAACGTGGACGATCTAAAATCACTGGAACACAGCACGGGTAGCACGCCAAAGAGTGAAATCCATTTAATCCAATAATACTTAATACCTATGAACCTGTATATGGCAATCGACGCCAGGTGGTTAAAGCTCTTAAGTAATAATAATCTTAAGTATCATATGCTATAGTAAGCTATAGCATATGATATCTCTGTAATAGTTATAATTGCATTTAATTTTATTCATATGAATTAGATCCAGAGAGATATGGATTAGAGCGAATTGTAATAATGTGGGCTATGTTTCCCTAGTCTTTTAACTTTATTTCTACTAGACTTGAAATAGCTGAAATGTCCGCACTTTTAAAGGCCGCGCCACACAAGTTGGCGGATGTGAAGTTAGCTACAAGCTGCGCAATACCCAATCCTGACTGAAGCTCACAGAAAGCCTCACGTTGATTGGCTATTGCGCAGCTGGTAGCTAACTTCACTTCACCAACTTGTGTGGCGCGGCCTATACAATGAGGCAGAATAATAAACAACAAAATAATTTATTTCCAATTAACGACTAAGTAAAAGAGAGAATCTTGGTGGTCTAGTGGCAGTGACAACCGCCTTACAATCGTACGGTTGTGGCTTCAAATCCCGGTCCCGTACCAATGAGTTAGGCTTTTCGATGAAGGAAAACATCGTGAGGCGGCCTTCATACGTCCGTAGAAGAAATTCGATGATGTCTATGTGAATCAACAAACCCGCACTGGGCCAGCGTGTTGGTTATGACCCAATCACCCTTCGATTAAAAAAAGCTGATACAGTACAGTACTAAATAAAATACTAGTAATATAATCTACAGATCGTCGTCATTAGAGTTGAGGTAACGCACCTCGAGATGATTATGTGATCACGTGTTGGTGCGTGCTAGCCCGAGGTACGTAACATTATTGGCAATTATTGATTACAAAAGTGATTCCTAGTCAGAGATAATCTAAAAATATTAATTCGCGTTCAACACAACGTTAGGGTAGCGCGATATTATGCAAATTGAGCCAATTTTAAACCACACTAAGGACTTAATTAATTCGCGTTCAACACAACGTTAGGGTAGCGCGATATTATCCAAATTGAGACAATTTTAAACCACACTAAGGACTTAATTAATTCGCGTTCAACACAACGTTAGGGTAGCGCGATATTATCCAAATTGAGCCAGTTTTAAACCACACTAAGGACTTAATTAATTCGCGTTCAACACAACGTTAGGGTAGCGCGATATTATCCAAATTGAGCCAATTTTAAACCACACTAAGGACTTAATTAATTCGCGTTCAACACAACGTCAGGGTAGCGCGATATTATCCAAATTGAGCCAGTTTTAAACCACACTAAGGACTTAATTAATTCGCGTTCAACACAATGTTAGGGTAGCGCGATATTATCCAAATTGAGCCAATTTTAAACCACACTAAGGACTTAATTAATTCGCGTTCAACACAACGTTAGGGTAGCGCGATATTATCCAAATTGAGCCAATTTTAAACCACACTAAGGACTTAATTAATTCGCGTTCAACACAACGTCAGGGTAGCGCGATATTATCCAAATTGAGCCAATTTTAAGCCACACTAAGGACTTAATTAATTCGCGTTCAACACAACGTTAGGGTAGCGCGATATTATCCAAATTGAGCCAATTTTAAACCACACTAAGGACTTAATTAATTCGCGTTCAACACAACGTCAGGGTAGCGCGATATTATCCAAATTGAGCCAATTTTAAGCCACACTAAGGACTTAATTAATTCGCGTTCAACACAAAGTTAGGGTAGCGCGATATTCTCCAAATTGAGCCAATTTTAAACCACACTAAGGACTTAATTAATTCGCGTTCAACACAACGTTAGGGTAGCGCGATATTATCCAAATTGAGCCAATTTTAAACCACACTAAGGACTTAATACTAGCTACTAGCTTAAGGTACTTCGCCCGCAAACGCAGCTAACACTACTGTAGTAACATTTGAAGTTATTGATCATAAAAGTTTCCCAGCCAAAAACAATCTAAAACGATCAACTCGTGTCTAACACAGAGTTGGAATACGCAATAAAAGCCGCACTGAGCCAATTTTTTGGGTTGACAATAAAACACGTTTAACAATAAAATAATTTATTTCCAACTAACGACTAAGTAAAAGAGAACTATAATCTACAGATCGTCGTCATTAGAGTTGAGGTAGCGCACTTCAGGGTCGCTACCCGAGCGCACGCGGCCCCGGAGGCGGGCTAAGGCTACGCGGCCGCTGTTGGTGCGTGCTACCAGCCCAAGGTACGCCGCGCCAGCTAACGCCGCTAGCGCCACTATTACGATAATTGCTGTCTTCCATGAGCTGGAACTGCCTGAAAAATAAAAAATAAAATCTAAATCAGTTTTATCCATTCAGGAGCTACAATGCCACAGTCACACACGCAGACACGTCAAAATTATATTATCACCCCCTTGTCGGGGGTTAAAAAGAAGAATAGTCATAGTCATTTATTGATACCATTGTTACAAGTCAAATTTTAAATACAATTATCAATAATATAGTTCAATATAGGTACAATTACAAAATAACAAAACACTTCATATACCTACATTGTATATGAAATTAATGATTATTATAATTATAATGTCAATGAGTATAGATTGAATGTCACAAATAAATAAATGTAACGCATTAGGCCGCGCGGTAATCAGGGCATGTTGTTTACACCCAAGTGCGAGATTTATGGTTTTATGACTCGAGCGGGATCAGTCTTCGTCTGCCGTCTATTGTTTAGTTTTTTTTGGGTGTTTATGTATTTGAGAACAATAGGGAAGTCTCGAACTTTCAAGTTGTTTACTTGTTAACACAATTGCGTTTATTAAGATCGAGTAATGTTGCGAATTATCTATTAGGTTCGAGACTGTAGGAAATAACGGATATAAATACGCCGGCCGACCCTTGGGGATCAGTTTTTCGTTTACCATTGAAGCGAAAACATCTCGTGTTCAAGTGCGGTACCAGTGATTGTGAAGTGACTAGTTTGTGTGAATATCAGTGCCAGTTTGAAGTGTTTGTGCGAATTGTGTCGTGCGTATCGTGATTTTGTGCAATAAAGTGCTAAGTGAACACTGGCACTGATATCACACAAACTAGTCACTTCACAATCACTGCTACTGCACTTGAACATGAGATGTTATCGCTTCGACGGTAAACGAATAGCTTCAACGGACGGACCTCGTGGCTCTATTTATACCTGAATTAATGTTGACTTGAAGGTTCTGGAAATATCGGTGCCATTGTGTTTGACCAAGTAAACAAGATGTAAGTTCGAGACTTCCCTATCATTCTCAAATACGTACACACACAAAAAAACACTATAAAATCGAATACAAAAATCACCAAAAAAAACGTGAAACAATAGAGCTCCCCAGAAGCGTGATCACGTAAACATCGCAGATTAAATCATATTTACTGCATACCTACATCGGGCGTGCGCCTACTGCGTTACAATACTTAAAAAATATAATCGTACAAAAACTTACTCGTTTTCGTCACTAATTTATCCGTTGTCATCTTCTGCACATCTATTTCTTTCTCTCCCTTCTTTTTATCTTCTTTATTTACTGGAATCGTTACATTCTTGGTAGCAACTGTCGTGACAGTTGACATTTTAGTCACTGTAGGTTTAGTTGTCAATTTGGTCACATTCACATACACAACTTTCTGTGTAGTCGTAGTCAATTTGGTCGATGGTTTGGTTGTTAATTTGGTCGTTGGTTGGTATCTAGTTGGTTTTGATTTCATTGTGGTAGTTGTGGACTGGGTGGTAGCTGGAGTCGGTTTGGTTGTCAGCTTGGTTGTGGAGGTTAGTTTGGTGGTAGGTGCGACAGTGGTTGTCGTAGTAGTGGTGGTAGTAGATGTGGTTGTGGCTGGAGTAGTGGAGGTTGTGGTTTCGCTAACCAACTTTTCCGTTTGGGGTTGGTCGTCGGTTGGAGAGACATCATCTAGTGCTGAACCTGTGGGCAATTTCAATTTCTTTATTTTGCTCTATTAGTAACATCAAAACTTATTTTACGTTGCATCAGAAATAATAGCTTTAAACTATTAGGTACTTTAAATAATAATGTTATCGATGCCCTAGAACTTTAAAAAATAATTATGCAAAGGGAATGTTTAATTGTTCATATACTCCGCGCCACACAAGTCGGCGGATGGGATGTTAATCTCAGGATTCTGCGCAAGAGGCAAAATGTAGGTATGCGCGGGAGCCAGAGAACCTCGCGCCGGGGAACACCCGTCCTCCAACCTCATGCCTCCCGCGTACTCCCTACGTCCATGCTTACTACTTCGCCATTTGCGTAAGCATTGTGCACATATGCGCAATAATCAGCGAATCACGACCACGTGTCATCTGCGGCTAACTTCTCATCCGCGGACTTGTGTGGCACTACCTATACTAATCTTGATTTTATAAATGAAATCTTTTTTCTAAGCGATGGACATAAATTAGGATATCACTGTATTCGACTTTATGACCTTTACTACGGCGTCAACCTTGAAATTGCGAAAAAATCAATTGTGTCATTTAATTAATAGTTATTTGCTTCATTAGACGCTTGACTTTAGTTGTACACTCGCGTTTAGCTCGGCGGATTGAGCGTTCAGCGACACTAAGTCGATGATTCAGCTAAAAGGTTCATAAGTCAGAATCTTTTTAACTACAAATCTATAAGAGCAACATACTGGAATTGGCTCCGCTGTAGATGCAGGCCTCCATATAGTCCTGGCAGCAGGAGCTCCGCTCGAAGCAGGTGATGGTGCAGCCACAGCCGTTAGCGGGCAGCGGCTCGTCGCACCGCCCGGCGCATGATTCCGCTGTAACATCATCATAGGCCCAAATATGAAGGCGCCATCGTAGCTAACTTAGCAATTTAAAATTTGTTTCTTTTCACGAGCTTTTATTTAGTTTCACCTCAGACCAAATAAAAAACCAAGACAGAATGTTGAAAACAAACAAATGAGAACAACACACACATACACGTACAAGGAAATTACGCCTTGGCTCGTCAGTCGAACTATGGCGGCGCACACTTCTGTAAAAAACCGGCCTCACGTGTCTGTTCACGACGATCTGTTTTAGTTTTTTTATTTGGTGTCAGATAAAAGCTTTACCATTTTCAGGCGGCACTGGCGTGGTAGCCTCGTTCCTGAAGTTAGTGCAGTTGTCGCCCTGCAGGATTGCTACATCGTCGATCGCTATGTCGCTCGTGAAACTTGTGCCGCGGATACCCTCGATCACTATCTGAGGATACAAAAAAAAACTATGTAAGCCCATCAGTTTATACGCCGGTCTTGTCAGCTGCGCGAGGATTGGGTACGCCCAAACTCTGGTACACCCAAACTCTGGTACGCTCGAACTCTGGTACGCCCTAACACTGGTACGCTCAAACTCTGGTACACCCAAACTCTGATACGTTCGAACTCTGGTACGCCCTAACTCAGGTACGCCCTAACTCTGGTAGGTCCTAACTTTGGTAGGCCCTAATCCTGGTACGCCTTAACTTTAGTACACTCTAACTCTGGTACGCCTAAACTCTGATATATGTTGTACATCTCATTAAAAAATCACCCTGTTACCTGGAAGCATTCATAGAAATCTTAAAGTTGCGGCGCGGCGCTGTACCAGAAGTCGCCTTGGTTCCCCTTGCTCAAACAGAACGTACTGGTGTCTCTTCTCGTGGGCGTAACCCCAAGTCAGAGTCAGATAGCCCCGAGTTTTGTACGCTCCGTCTTTGGTACGCCCAAACTCTGGTACGCCTAGACTCTGGTACGCCCTAACTTTGGTACGCCCTAAATCTGGTACACCCTAACTTTGAAACGCCCCAACTCTGGTACGCCTTAACTCTGGTACGCCTAGTCTTTGCTGCGCCTAAACTCTGGTACCCCTAACTCTGATATGCCCTAAATCTGGTACGCCCAAACTCCTACTATTAGGTACATATAATTGAAAAGTACCATCTAGTTACCTGGAAGCTTTCCTTGAAATCTTTAAGCTGCGGCGCGGCGCTATACCAGAAGTCACCCTGGTTTCCCCACTGCTCGAACAGGACGTACTGCTGTCTCTTCTCGTGGGCGTAGTCTAGGAGATCGGACAGCTGAATGTTATCTGGCTTCTGGTACACTCGGAGTCCCCCTATTCCTCTAAAAAAACAGTTTGGTTAAAAAAGTTATATTAGGGACACTTTAATAGTTATTAAGACAAAGCTAACAACAGTCAAAACTCTGACACCAGGGCTAGCCACCCGGCCTATATATGAACTTACTTACTTACAACAGTCAAGAAGACTTGGGCTACAAAGGTGACGTCCACAAGTGGTATATTATTCAGAGAAAAATCGAACCAAGATGATATTTACATCATTTGAAAGCTTGTTATATGGGCTTCCCAAAAATATTTAAAGTAGATTTTTTCACCCCTCCAATTTTTTAAAAATTCTAAATATAAATTGTATGAAAAATAACAATACAGCTTATTATTTTTTCTAGTTTAGCAATAATAAAGTGCTTCTACCGTTATTTTACTTGCTTTCGTAGCTGATTCTTCCACATTCATCTCTTAATTTGTATAATTAAAAATTATAACCTACCAGTGTGACCAGTTAGTAGGTACAATGTGACAAAAAATCACTTAAAAAGTGTGTCTAATTGGTAAAAATGTTTTTATTTAACAATTTGGAGGTTTCTCAATCAGGGCTGTTAGAGATAAACTACCTATTGAGCGAAATATATTTATTTTTTCTAATATATTCAAAATGAATTTCAAAAAAATCGGAGGGGTCATTTTTGTTTTTAACTTTTGTAATAGACTCAGAAAAATATGAACTTTCTCGAAATGTAACGAGTGTTGTGGTTAGAATTTTTGATTATTATTATACCAGCCTCCATACATTTTGTGGACATGTCCTTTGGCTATTGTGGTGAAAAAATTATATGTAAATCAATGCTTGAAGCAAATATCTATAGAGCTACAGTCCCTAAGTGAAAGTAGTAAAAAAATGTCCGAGCGTTGTCATACATACCGACTTAGATATTTACTTGAAATAATTAACAGTGTCCCGTTTCCTTGAATCTCGACGTTATGTCACTTACGAGTAATTAGTAGTGCTTGTACCCGACCACTTTGGAATCGAGCGGCGATGCAGTCGGCTTGTAATTACCTTACGAGACTTATGTGACTAATCACCATTACGAAGCTTCGGCAGGGTTTTGCCTCGGACACTTTTTAGGGTTCCGTACCTCAAACGGAAAAAACTGAAACATTATAGGATCACTTTGTTGTCCGTCTGTGTGTATGTCAAGACTCTTTATCTCGGGAACGCGTTAGGATATCGAGTTGAAATTTAAACTGTATACGTATATCTATGGTCTCTTAGTCGTGTAAAATAAAAACTTCTCAGTTATTAGGTATATAAAAAAAGTTAGAGCCGTTTATGTCGTAAAAAACCACATATTTCGCGCTCACAAAAATCAAAACCTACAGTGTACTTCCCGTTGACATAGAACTTTGAATTTTGGCATTGAGAAGCATTGTCTCAGAGAACACATATAGGAATAAATCTGAAACCTGTACATTTTTATTTAAATCACAAAAAAATAGGGCTTCAAAATTCAAAGTGAGAAAATCGTATCATGTAAGGTATCATATAAAAGAGCTTCATTAGCACATGCTAAAACAGGTTCTTAAAATTTTTCAACAATTTGTTTGTACGGAACCCTCCATGTGCGAGCCTGACTCGTACTTGTCCGGTTTTTTGCATGTTTCTGACTCTATAGATATTTGCTCGAAGGTAAAATGGGAACACGTAACATAGGGAAATTATTAGTAAACCATAAAAACTTACTGGCCATACATGTGGTAGAACAGCGAGAAGCAGCCATCGACAGAGTACTTGCTGTCATAAACTGGGGAGAGCAGCCGCGCCGAGCTGTTCTCCAGTTTCGACGTGCTTTCTATGTACATGTAGTACCCTGAAATTATAGGCGTAACTGATTATCGTGAAGCAGTGGTGGTCTAGTGGTTGTAACGCTGGTTCGTCATTTTCGAGGCCGTGGGTTCAAATGCCGGTCCCGTACCAATGAGTTTCTTTGGAACTTATCTAAGTACGGAATTTCACACCACTGGCTTTTCGGTGAAGGGAAACATCGTGAGGCAACCTGCATACGTCCGTGGAAGAAATTCGATGGCTTATGTGAATCCACTAACCCACACTGGGCCAGCGTGGTGGATATGGCCCAATCACCCTTCGTGGGTAGGTCTACGTCCTGCAGTGGACTATTAATAAGGTACAGTACAATGGATTATAGGAGGGATTTTTTTTTTTGCAAAAAATGGTATGACCGACTTCAACCGTGTTCAGAATTCGCGAATGTTTCGAAGTGATCGATGTAGCATTTTTCACATTATTGTTGATTTATTAAAAATGGGTCAGCCGATTTCGATAAAATTTAAATCAATTCTCTTTCCAATAACAAAATAATTATCGAAATCGGACTACTATGAAAAAAGTTATGCGTGGTTATATTACATTAAAAAAACATATATACGCGAAAAAACATATATACGTCCTCTGTTTCGTCGGTCAAAAACTTCTTTAGCGACGTTGTACATTTTTAGGATGGGTAAAAAATGTTAAACTCGAGTCAGGACACGTGACCTGGGGCCTTATTTTGTAAGCGCTCTGGCGTTCGGCTTCGCTTTTCCTTCCGCTCGCTCTCGCGGCGTGAGTAACTGGCGCGAGCAGGAGAAAAAGCGAAGCCGAACGTCAGAGCGCTTACAAAATAAGGCCGCTGATCGAAAATCGTTAAGACGTAGAGAGAGTAGACCGCCAGCGCGGCGTAGAAGAGGAAGTAATATCCCGCTGTCTTTCTACCGCTCGGCAAAAATGTTTGCCTGTTCCTGCCGCATACGACATAAATGATATATGTTTAAGTTTTCACTTCTGCCGGAGTCTATCTATCTATCTATCAGCCGTAGGATGTCCACTGCAGGACATAGGCCTCCCTCATGGATTTCCAATAAGGCCGGTTGGAAGCGGCCTGCATCCAACGTGTTCCTGCGATTTTTATTATCTCGTCAGTCCACCTAGTCGGTGGACATCCTACGCTGCGCTTGCTGGCCCGTGGTTTCCATTCGAGAACTTTCCGGCCTCATCGGCTATCCGTTCTTCGAACAATGTGTCCTGCCCATTGCCACTTTAATTTGCTAATCCGCTGGGCTATGTCGGTAACTTTGGTTCGTCTGCGGATCTCCTCATTTCTGATTCGATCCCGCAGAGAGACACCGAGCATAGCCCTCTCCATAGCACGTTGGGCTATCTTGAGCTTATTCATGAGGCGCACATTAAAAGACCACGTTTCAGTTCCATATGTCATCACTGGCAACACACTACTATCAAAAACTCTCGTCTTGAGGCACTGAGGTATATCGGATGAAAAGATGTCACGCAATTTTCCGAACGCTGCCCAGCCGAGTCTGCCGGAGTGTAACCCGTTATTTTTTATTATTAATATTAATGCCGTGGCTCGGATGATACATTAAATTGTAGGCCCCGATTGTTTTAACCGTTTAGCCATGTCAGAGGCCTTCAGGCGGCTTAAAAACTCTGACACCAACCTCCGACCGCCTAAAGCAATAGCAATCGTAATAGCAATCGTTTATGACTTCATTTTAGTCATTTAGCACCGCCTATGTGACGTTAGCCATCAAACGATTGTTTTCGCAATCCGCGCAAAGCAATTGATGGCTAACGTCACATAGGCGGTGCCAAATGACTAAAATGAAGTCATAAACGATTGCTATTACGATTGCTATTGCTTAGGCAGCAGGGGGGCTGGGCTAGCCACCCGGTCTTTACGAACTTACTTGAATGGATTACAAATGTAACTGAAAAGTGCTTCTTTTACTGTGGGCCTTATGAATAAGGTCAAGATAGTCCAACGTGCTATGGAGAGGGCTATGCTCGGTGTCTATCTGCGAGATCGCATCAGGAATGAGGAGATCCGCAGCCGAACCAAAGTTAGTTTAAGCGATCGATAGTGCCGTAAAGTTCGCGAATGGAGACCATCTGCTGGTAAGCGCAACGTAGGATGTCCATTTACAAGTTAGACGGATGATTTTATTAATAAATAATAATAAATATAAATAAATATTTTGGGACATCTTACACAATGCCTCTTACCCCAAACTAAGCAAAGCTTGTGATATGGCTGGCAGAGACTGATATACTACATATACTTATTTTTAAATAGATACTTATATAGATAGTAACTAAATAACACCCAGACACAGAGCAAACCCTTATATTAATTACATAAATATTTGCCCTGGGTGGGGATCGAACCCACGCCTCTTTGATCCAGAAGTTAGGGTCACTAACCACTGAGCCACCGAGGCAGTCATTAGGACCACAGGATTGCGCTGGTCTTTTACCTGGTTTTATTGGAGATCTATGGACAAGGCCTATGTCTGGATCCATGGATGGATGATGTACCGATAACGATAACGGCATCGCTGGAAATATTCTGGAGCACAGGCCATGTCTCGACCGAATCAAAGGCTTTCTCATAGTTAGGGTTATCTAAAATTTGGAAACCAGGAGCGAGCTCATCCAAGTAAACTCCATAAACATAAAGGCCTTGTTGGGCTACTTCGAGCTTAATATACAATATAAGCCCATTGTAAATGTAGACATTGAAGTGTTGAAGTGCTTATCCAGCAAGAATTGATAAATTTCTCGCACTCACTTCGCTTGCGCTCTCTCGAAAGGGTTCGGTATTTTTTACTTATTTAAAGAAGGTAAATAAAATCCCGACATGATTTGTAATTAATTTTAGGAATAATCTGTTATAACTTTATTATTTACTTAAGTGCTTTTTTTCGACATGCTAGTAAATGGCAAATAGAAGGAACGAATCCATCTGAAACACCATTTATATGTACTCTATTTTAGTGGAATAAATATTTCATTTCATTTCGAATCAAAACGTTTTATTGCAAAAAATGACAAAAAAATTACGCTAGTGTCGCGTCATTTCTGTCAACTATACAACATTATGAGACCCCCCCCTGAATCAATGGTTGGATCCGCCCTTACCACTATGTCGGTCCGAATACAGGAAGAGCTTCAAAGACTATAGAACGAGGCGTAAGACAGGGTGAAGTAATATCTCTGAAACTGTTTACTGCCACTTTGGAGAACGTCTTGAATTTGAAAGTGTACCTTTTCCACCCATTCCCAGGGTGTGATCGTAAGCAGGTCCAGTTTTGAGGAAGGAGGTGGGAGTCCTGGAGTTGAGCCTGGTCCAGTCAAAGTCGTGCTGGTCGTCCTGCAGCCAACCGCAGATGTCAGGCTCCTCGAAGTTGCAGCTCAGTTGTATGGTGGCTTTGGAGTTAGCTACTAACAAAATCATTCATAATGAATTCAAGAGTTCCGTAGAAGAAATAATATTACCGACATCATGCTGGATGCGAGCCGCTTCTTCGCAACCGGTCTTATTGGAGATTCATAGGAGAGGCATATGTCCAGCAGTGGACGTCGTATCGAATAGAGGCCGAATCATACAAGTCGGCGGATGTGAAGTTAGCTACAAGCTGCACAATATCCATTCCTGACTGAAGCTGAAGCTCACATAAAGCAGCGCGTTGATTGGGTTTCGCGCAACTTATATATAATATCTATTATATAATAAATAAATAAATATTTTTTTTTTCTATAATTTATTTATTTATTTCTTTATTTGCACAATGTAGTGTACATAACAATGTTAAAAACTAATTGTAGTACAAAACATAGACCCCGTTAGGGCGCTGCAAGAGAACAATAAGTACCTACTCTTAATTACTTAATAATATTTATACTAAGTGTAACAATGTAGGTATTTAAATTAAATTATTTACAAGTTAGTAATAGGGTTGCAATATACCATAGGAATTTCTCAAACTATACACAGGCTAATTATATTTTATTATTTTACTGTACTGAGTTTATTATAATTACTAGATGACAACCCGGCTTCGCTCGGGTGAAATGTGACTCATCATACACACACACTCATCAAATTTGCCTTGATCACCATCTTTACGAAGGGCCCTTCGCTGCATCAATTTTTCACAATCATGACAATGATTACCTAATGCAAGGAGCATAGATGAAGGATAGGTCTTTGCTTAGCTCGGAGCGAAGACCTATCCTTCATCTATGGTAAGGAGATTAGGCTGATAACAAAATGATGTAGGTCAAGCAAAACAATTATGAAAGACCAATAAAAGACATTCATTTTAAGAAATAGGTACTTTCGGCATGATCAGTGTAAACAATATCCCAAATTAATTGCTCAAAATTAAAACTGCTCAAAACTAAATAAATAAGTACTGTAAATGTATCTATACATTCTGATAAAACGAAAAGAAAGTCAACTTCAACTTTAAAAATTAGGTATGGCAAGTATTATAATTATCTATCTATCAGCCGTAGGACGTCCACTGCTGGACATAAGCCTCCCCCATAGATTTCCAATAAGGCCGGTTGGTGTTATAATATGATGTACTTTATGTAGCCTGTATACTTTGCTTCTCCAGTGGAGTCTCATTACTACGTACACAAAATTAATAGCCTGCAATCCTGTCCTATTTTATGTTTCAGATCATTGAATACAGTAGGTACTTAACCGAAGGTTAGGTACTAACCAAAGGTTGGACTTTAACGTGACTACGACAGTGACTATTTTGATACATTATTATCAAAAATTATTAAAACTGAATACTTGACACTGGCAAATGCACAACAATGCGACGCCTAAACATAAAAAAAGAAGATTGACTGCTCAAGATCAGTGATGCCAATTTAGCATTTTTATGCTAAATTTAGCATATATTCATCTTGTTTAGCATATTTATTTGCAATTAGCATACACTATATTTTTAAAATTACATGCAGAATTGCAGATTTATGTCAGCAATATCGTTTTTAACGCTACCACTTTCAAATGACGAAATTGAACGGGTTGCTTTAAGTCAAATGAATGTGTTAAAAATTATGCTACGCAATTGTTTGTCGGTAAAAACTTTAAATGCTATTTTATACTTATAAGATTCGACTTAAAAAGGGCAAGGAAATGCTGCTAGTCTTACGCAGTTCCAGAGAACGCACTACGCTCTGTAGGTACCAAGGGGAGTTATACAGTCTGAGCAATGACTCAACCTCGTCTTCTAGCTCATTAGTGGTCGATGAAGACCAAGATACTTTCATGTTATTTGATAACATAATAATAGGTCATAGTCGATTAAGACACATATTATGTTACGTTTCATTTCATATTGAAAAATGTTATCACAATTTTTAACATGTTTATATAGCATTATTTTGTCACAATTTTAACATCATTTTAGCAGATTCTTTATTTGTGGTGTTGGCAACACTTCTCAATTTTTGTCATCCGTCATCCGGTGTCAATATGGACACCGTATTTTTGTTTGTCAGCACCGTTATAATTTATTAAAATACTCGATAATCCGAATTTTCCGCATATATGTTGTCGACTCGAAATCATTATTTTTTTATGTTTTATCATTGAGATAAAGTTTCAATCGAGTCTACCGTACCCCTTGACGAAATTATTAATATAGATTTTGTATAGATTATTATTTGGTGAGTTATGAATATTATATATACATATATTTTAATTATTTACCATACATTGTATACTTTTTACACATTTTTTGTTATTCATGGCATTTTGCGCCCCGGCCGGGCCAAATGCAGTTTCCCAATACGTTAATGTGTCGCAGGGGGACATGATTCAGTGCCTAGAGTGTTCCCAAGTGCGATTTTTTAAAATTCCTCCTCAAAATTCACCGTACGCGGTGCCATAAAAATAGCCAAATTACACTTTCGGCCCCTATTGCAGGCTCTGATGGAGCCAGCAGCAGTCCCGTGAGCGCTGCTGCTCCTTCCAAACCGCTCTGGGAGGTTCTTAGCTCACTCAAAACTTCTCTTCCTGTTTTAAAACGCATCCCGCGTGGTGCACGTTTTTCGGTTGCGCAGTGTTTATCTGCTGCTATTCGGAATGTTATTTCTAAAAATTCTTTAGTCGCCTGGGAACACCTCTTGACTTTTCCCTACGTTGTGCTTTACGTACATTCGGACCCAACAAACAAAAAATCCCTTACCACTAGGGTAAAGGAAAATTGCGTAAAGTACAGCGCATTGGAAGAGAACTCTTTAGATTTTGAAAGCATTATTCCGCCAACAAGGCAGAATAAACCAAATTCTAAAAAAACAGACGATTCGGTTACCATTAAAATAGTAGAGAGCAAAATTAGTGATGGCGATATCAAAGGCGCCGCACGAGTCCTGTTCTCCAGCGACACTATTGCCCCCCACACACCCGATACGGTCCAGTCACTCCGTGACAAGCATCCGCCGGCAGCATGTCTCCACCTGCCTGAGCCACCACACCCTGATGACGTTGTCATTGAAGTGTCAGCTCAGGAGATTGTAGCGGCCGTTTCTTCTTTTCGGAGCGGCTCAGCCGGAGGCCTAGATGGTCTCTCGCCTCAACATCTAAAAGATCTTCTATCTTTTAGCTCTGGTGAGGTGGCTGAGTCTCTCTTGAGAGAATTAACGGGTTTGGCAAATCTCATGTTATCTGGGCAGGTCAATGATGACGTTATCGAAGTCTTGTATGGCGCTAACCTATGCGCACTTGTCAAAAAAGATGGTGGCATCAGACCTATTGCTGTTGGCACCACATATCGTCGTCTCGCAGCCAAAGCCGGTTGTGGAAAAAAGGTTGCTCTTTTGAGTAGCCTTTTTCAACCAATACAGCTTGGCTTTGGTTCGCGGGGTGGATGTGAGGCTGCTGTTCATTCGCTTCGTACTTTTCTCGGTCAAAATTGTGGAGAGGTGTTGCTTAAGGTGGATGTCAAAAATGCTTTCAATTCGGTTAATCGAGACGCCTTGTTGGCACAGGTCAAAGACAAAATTCCCGATCTTTTCAATTTTATTTGGCAATGCTACGGCAAACCCACTAAATTAATTTACAAAAATGATGTTTTGCTATCTTCCGTTGGCTGTCAACAAGGTGACCCTCTCGGACCAGCCATTTTCAGCCTGGCCATTCATCCAATTGTTCAACGTCTCCAATCTAAACTCAACGTTTGGTATCTGGATGACGGGACTTTGGGTGGCGATGCGAGCACAGTCCTACGTGATTTGGAAATTCTTATTGACGAGTTTCGTCAAATTGGTTTGGAGCTAAATTTTTCGAAATGCGAACTTTTCGTTTGCGACTCATGTCCGGATAAAGATTTGATACTTAACAAATTTAATGATTTGGCACCTAACATCAAATCGGTAGACAAGTGTTCTCTTCGCCTTCTAGGTTCGCCGATATTAGATGAGTCTTTTCCGCCTTTCGTTCAAGAAAAAATTCAAAATTTTTTGAGTGCCTCTGATAGGCTACTCAAAATTAACGCCCACATGGCTTTTACCATTATAAGATGTTGTCTGTTTGTTCCAAAATTTATGTACGCTTTACGATGTAGTCCATTGTGGAAACACAATGAGCTCCTTTTGAGCTTAGACGATGTTGTAAAGCAGTCCCTAGTATCGGTTTTGAATATTGACATGAGTGAAAGGGCGTGGCTACAAGCCTCCTTGCCTGTTAGGCTTGGAGGGTTAGGGGTCCGCCAAATTTCAAGTGTTGCTTTACCAGCTTTCTTGTCCTCCATTCATAGTACTCAGAACTTGATTGAAAAAATCCTCGCACCTTCTTTAGGCCATTCTGGCGTAGATGTAGCTCATTTGAATGAGGCAACGAATGCTTGGAGGGTCGCTTGCCCAAATGCCGAGCTTCCAAAGACTTTATCGTCGCAGAGACTGTGGGATCGGCCGATCTGCGAACTAGCACGGAAATCTCTTCTAGACACGTGTCCTAGCGTCGCGGATCGCGCTCGTATCCTTGCAGTCTCTGTATGGGAGTCCGGTCTTTGGTTGCAAGCATTGCCCTCTTTCAATACTGGTAACCTTTTAGACCCAACTGCATTTCGTCTAGCTGTCAGCTTACGCTTGGGTGCAAGGTGTTGTGAAGCCCATCGCTGTCAGTGTGGTACTGCAGTTGACCAGCTCGGTCACCACGGTCTCTCTTGCTCAAGAAGCGCTGGTCGGATTGGACGCCACGCCAGCCTTAACGATGTCATACGCAGAGCTTTTGTCACCGCCAATATCGCAGCCGTACTCGAACCGAGTGGGTTGGCGCGTGGTGATGGCAAAAGGCCTGACGGCATGACGCTGGTCCCATGGAAGTGTGGACGGCCCTTAGTATGGGACGCAACTTGCGTCGATACTTTGGCACCGTCACATCTTCCTGAGACTCAGAGTAGGGCTGGAGCGGCGGCCAATTCGGCTGAGCAGCACAAGCGGCGCAAATATGCTAACCTCGGGAGTGGTTACATATTTGAGCCTTTTGGAGTTGAGACTTTGGGTCCGTGGGGGCCGGGAGCTCATCTTGTTTTCAAAAGTCTTTCTGAGCGTCTGGTGGACGCGACGCGTGACCAAAATGCTGGTGTTTATTTGGCTCAACGTATAAGCATTGCCATTCAGCGTGGCAATGCTGCCAGCATGCTGGGCACGCTGCCAACTGGCAGTGGGCTTGAGCACTTGGATTATCTTTAGACCTTCAAGGGTCTGTGGATGATCCAATTGCTTTCTATGTAGTAGTAGTGTAGTATTGTTATTATATTTAAAAAAAAAAAAAAGTAAGTTGTACATAAAAAAAAAAAAAAAAAAAAAAAAATGATTTACCATTGATCTTCCATAAAGTCTTGAATTGAATAGTACGCTTTCTCTAAAAGCTTTGTTTTAATTTTATTTTTAAAAGCAATATCTTTGACAATATTTTTCAGGTTATCAGGAATCTTGTTGTATATTCTTACACAACGGTATTGTGGACTAGATTTAAACATTTCTATTGTAGGTACGGGGAGGGCCAGTTTTGTGTTGCGGCGTATGTTTCTATCAAAGTTGAATAAATGTAGATTTTTCCTGACGAACATTATAACTTCAAGGATGTATATCGATGGTAACGTGAGCATTTTTTCTTTAACAAAGTGAGGTTTGCAGGTTTGTCTTTGTTTAATATTAACTATTATCCTTAAACATTTCTTTTGAGCGATGAATGCGTGGATAGCATCAGTGCTATGACCCCACATAATTATACCATATCTGAGCCATGAATAGGCATACGCATAGTATGCTGTTAAAGCACAATATTTCTTTGTATTTGTTTTTAGAACACTTAATGCATAGGTGAATTGAGACAGTTTGGATGTAAGTTTTTCAATGTGTTGTTTCCAGTTTAAGGGTGAATCTAGGGTGAGGCCCAATAGGTTGCATTCTGTAGCTTCTTTGATATTGATGGATCTGGTTATGGTTTTTAGGTCGACGTTTTGTCGTTGGTGTGGCTTGAATTGTATGATTTTGGTTTTTTTATTATTTACTTCTAGGTTGCGGTCTTGAAGCCAGGATTTCAACGTGTTATAGGTTTCCATGATATGGGAATTAGTAGTTGAAGGACTTGTTCTATTAAACAGTAAGGAGATGTCATCTGCAAAAAGTATGCAGAATGTTTTGCATATTTTAGTTAGCCTATTGATGTATATGAGGAATTTATAGGAATGTATATGAGGAATTTAGCATATTGATGTATATGAGGCACACTTTTTTATTAGAGTGGCAGGTATGTTATCTACTCCACAGCTACGTTTATTAGGGAGGTTTTGAATTATGTAGAGTACTTCTTTTTTAGTTACGGGTTCTAGAAACATAGAATTTACTGATGCTTCTACAGGTTGGCGACAAGTCTGGTTCCTGTTTGGGTCTGCTGTTTGCGGTTTTCCTACTGATGCAAAGTACTTGTTAAAAGTTGAAGCGATAGAGTGTGGGCACGTAAGGACTCCGGATTCTGTGTCTAAATTCAAGTTTTGAAATTTTGATTTTTTTGGCTTTTTTGTTTCACGTCTTACTATTTCCCACATTTTCATTGTCTTATTTTTAGCTTTGTCCATTTCTTTTATGTAATTTAGTTTTTTAGAGGTTTTTACACATAGCTTTAAGATTTTTGAGTAACGGTTATAGTACTTTTTTAAAGTTGCGTTTTTTGACCCATGTACCAATACACTAAGAAGTCGTTTATGCTTGCAAGATGCTTTGATTCCTGCAGTCAGGTATATATAATAAACTTGTACCTAACTTCACATCCGCCAACTTGTATAATTCGGCCTATAACTATGGTTTTTAGGGTGGTTTAGGTAGCTAACTTTAAAATAGCTAACTTCACAATTCACAGACGCCAATTAATTTTGAGTTTCGATGACGTTCGGCGTAAACAAAAGTGTTGTCATACTGAAGTATTTTCCCTAAAAGTAGGGATTATGAGTAAGTACCTATTATTTTAAGGCCATTGATAGCCAACTGCACTATAATTATATACTTTTAATGTTTCGTATTATACAGTTTTTTCCCGAATACTGGGTTGGCCTCATAGAAAATATTATTCATAATTATTGTCTTAGTCATTCCCTTTTGGTAATATAATTAGTACTGGGCAAATAGCTCTGTAGTTTTAAAAATCTTTAGTCGGAAGTTGAAAAAACCGGTTGCCTAGTAGATGCACCGGTTTTGGTCATCTTAGTGTCATTTTAGGTCAATTTGAATTCTAATGATTTTGTAGACAAGATTAACGATAAAATAATATTTATAAAGAAATTGTCAAACATTGGCTTTTACAAAAAAACTTGTGGTGAATTAATTTATAATCTATTTATGGACGGCGTGTTTGTTTTATAAATATATATTTTTATGATTTTCTAAATATTTTATGTCTTTATAATTATTATTGTATTGAACATAACGTATTTAATTTATAAATAGCTGTAAATATTTTTTGTAATGTCATTTAAGTTTGTCCAAAGATATAGGTATGAGCGTGCAAAAATATATTATTATTTATCTTTGAGGAAATATTACTACGTATAGAGAAGCTACCGTGACCAAATTTCATGCTCAATTTTGTTAAGAATATAATCTAAAGTGCGCTTCAGCACTGTAACAATAATTAGTCGTCTAATCAGCCAGTATAAACACGCAGCGCTAGAACGCTTTTAAGGTATAGTTTTCTCGTGGCAAAAAGGTCGAAAGCGCCGCAATTCTTCGAAGCGCTTACGCGTTTCGTTCAACGTTCTGCATTAACTTGTCGTTTCTATAGACTAAGATACTGACTGACTACAGAAGTGACAAAGTTTATATTACCTACACACGCTTCAATTGAATTCGTACTTTGTTTTTTTTTCTTCATAATATAATATTATTGGTAGAGTTAATTTATTTATATTATAATAAGATAATTTAATACAGCTGTCATTCTTATAAAATAAAATAACAATAATACGAATTGTTACACATGTCAAAAAAACGTTGTAATATTATTTGAATTATTGATCAGTAGAAAATATTATATTCATCATCATCATCATCATCATCTCGCCGATCATTGACGTGGTACTTACCTACACAGGGGTAGCTTGCGAATTGTGTCCGTACCGGGACAAATAACTTGATAAGCCGTGGTGGTCTAGAGGTAGTGACACCCGCCTTACAATCGTGAGGTCGTGGGCTCAAATCCCCGGTCCCGTAAATGAGTTTTTTGGAATTTATGTACGGAATTTCTTACCACTGGCTTTTCGGTGAAGGAAAACATCGTGAGGCAACCTGCATGCGTCTGTAGAAGAAATTCGATGGCGTATGTGAATCCACCAACCCGCACTGGGCCAGCGTGGTGGATATGGCCCAATCACCCTTCGTGGGTAGGCCTACGTCCTGCAGTGGATTATTAAAAGGCAGGTACAGTACATCATCATCAGCCCGTAGAAGTCTACTGCTGGATATAGGCCTCCCTCAAAGATTTCCACCACGAACGTAATATTATATCATAATGTAAATATTTAAGTGAAACTAATTCATTCGTTTAAGTATTTTATATAATATACCACTAGGCTCGATTATGGTGTCACCATCTAACTAGCTAAGCGACTTAAAACCCTCTAATTTTCTAAAAATCCTAACGCTATTATGGGGAGACCAAATTAGAACTGTCATACGTCATCTTTAGGATTTTTAATGAATTGAGGTTATGTTTTTAACCAGTACCGAATTAGATGGTGTTTAAAAATAATTAAGCTCAAAAGTAAGTTATAAAGAAGAAATGCTGCGTTTTTCTCCAATTAAATGTACTTAGTTACATTTAACATAGCTGATGGTGTTCCTATAAATATTGATTAGTTAGATTTTATGTGAGTCGCGATCACAAAAAATGTTGAAACTGTCTTATAATTATTTTCAGCACAAACTAGAATGATGCTGGACTTGACGATTCAAATTAATCCACCGCATCTTACCGACCACATTTTTGTTGAAACAGAGAAAGGACAGACATTTGTGGTAAGCAAAGGTAATTTATACTGACCTAGTTACATTTCTGTCCATACGATTTAATAATCCGTAGGATAACTGTTTGCCTAATCACACTAATATTACACGCAATGTATTATATGTATATTAGGTATTTATCATTAATATATTTTTATCTTTTTTTGTTAAATCACTGATGTGTACTTTTTATGTGTTAGATTATTATTTTCCTCTATAAAAAGAAACTTTAGCTAATTTTACCTACACTTGTTACACACACAATGTCACATCTTCATTTTTAGTCTATGATAAGAACCGCAACATGGCGTCCACGCGCCATCTGATAATATTTTGTTTGCATTTAATTGTAAAATGATTATCTAATTACTCACCGATGGAAAGTTATTCCTTTGCACTTCGCCGTATTCTTTGTATTATTCGTGCAATATCTTAACACACACGAGACCATATTCAATAATTTTGAACTTTTTTCGTTTTAAAACAAACTAGACTGATTTACTCAAGAGCTAGCAAGCAACTAATTGATGTGCAGCCATATGGCTGCATTTGGGCGGAACATGGTAGGGATGTGCGTTGTCCTCGCTCGTAGTAATATAGCTCGATGTTATTTATACAATAATTTTGACATCAAATGGCCATAAGCGGGACAGTGGCCACAACCGGTGAATCTACCCTAAACTTATAAAAATTATACTTGTAGTGCTCTTACCTACGCAACGTGGGATCGTCGTGTTCCATCGTAGACCGTTACAGTAGATCGTAGCAGAGCCAATCAACGTGTAGCCTGGCAAGCAGAATGTAGTGACCCACGCGTTGTGGTGGGCTCTCACTTGGACTGCATTCTCCACGGTCGAAGGAGGGCAGCCTGGTCCTGAAATTATTTAATTTTAGTGACTTGTGACCACAGTAGCGATAGTCGGCGACCATCGAAGTTAAACAACGTTTAGCACGGTCAGTCTTTGGATGGGTGACCGCGGGTAGCATTTACAACTAAGCGCTACACTGTCACGTCAAATTGTTGGTCCCGGTTGTTTTAACCAATTAGCCATGCATGTCAGAGACATTAAGGCGGCTAAAAACACTGACACCAGGGCTAGCCACTCAGCCTATACGAACTAATATACCTACTTACTTGTAACTACAGCTGTTACTTGATTTCGAATTATATTTTGATAGGCTTAATTAAGACTTTAAGAGTGCGCTGGATACAATCGGTATTATTGTGACTATTATAGGAGATCGTGGGTAAGCCAGTCAACGAATGAAAGGAACGTGTGAACGATAGGTAACTTTAATGCATGTATTTACTCAACGCACAACCTTTAAGCTGGAAACATACTATCGGACGCGGCTGACGGACGGCTGTCTTAAGACATGCAGCGCGCCAGATCGCTCTCGGACGTCTGAACGCTCAAGGTCAGCCCTAGGTGACGTCCGCGACTGATGTCCCATAGTTTGCACGGCTACATTCATTATCTTGATACCTATCAGTCGCGGCTGTCAGTCGCGTCCATAAGCCGCGTCCGATATTATGATTCCAGCTTAAGACAAAAATGACAAAAACGATAGTTCCCGACTTTTTAGTTTTTCTGTGATGTACTTCCAGACAAACGATAGGAGCGCTACTTGGAGCAAGTATGTACTAGAGAAGCTACTAGCGTATAGGGTGTGATAAAAAAGATGTTTATGTTTTTATCATATTCAGTTTAAAGTAAAAACCTGCATAATACTAATAGAAGTGATAGAAAATGGATAACAGTTCATAAATATGTTGATTTACTTAAGTAACTCATCAAAAATTCAACATCAGTTTTTTTGTCTGACTACAACGTCTAGGCCGTGCGTAGTAGTCAGACCAAAAAAAAAACGTAAACGCAAATAGAGACAAAAGATATTACTTTCCTCCTGTTCACTCTTTATACTTGCACATCTCGCCTTCTCTTACTTTTGTAATTATTATTATTTAGCGCCTTGTCTAATTATACTTCACTATGGAGTGCTATAATTGACCATCCGAATAAGTTGAACGTATACGTTAATAAACGGTCACGTGACCGAGTGGGAGTGGAAGGGCTTTGAAAATCTGGGCATTTGCGATTGAACACTTATTTTTTCTAATGAATCAATAATTATAAAACCCCATTGGAGAGTCAAATAGGCCCAAAAATTACAGCAGAATAAACAGTTTTTCCCTTTAGAAGTAATTAAAATACTTACTAACACATACAGGCATGGGCACGTCCCATTCTCCCCTCGTATTGCAGTTCGCGTACCGATCCCCCACCAGCTCGTACTGGGGCAAGCACATGAACTTGACCAGTTTGTTCCTCTGTCTCACTCGGACGCGGCCGTTGTCCACGTGTGGCCAGGGACATTTTTTTCGGTAGCTGTAGGGGTACTCTGAAATAACGTAACGATAAATAATAATAATAATAAAATCGCAGCGGCGACTTTATGGCAAATCGCAGGGCCGACTTTGTGGCGAGTCGTCGGTGAGTGGCGACACCGTGCACCCTGATTACCTGGGGCTAAATGAGACCCCTGACTCCTCTCTTGCCTTTACCGGCCAGCTTGGAGTGGAAATCGCAAGAGCTAAGAACCTAAGCTCCAGGGTAGAAGTGTTAAAGGGCATAACGGCGCGAGTAGCATCTAGTGAAAGCGCAGCATACCTCTCGACACCCTAAGCCGTCCGGCGCCAAGTTACGGTAGCCTTTATGGGGGGCCCATTTAGTGGATAGCAAGTCACCACCCGCCTAAACATTGTGAAATGAGGCATTATTTGGCGGGTGCCGCACCTCATCCTATAGCCCATCTTTGTAAGTCATCGATCACCACATCACAATAACCTGAAATACTGTAAATCATATCTAGCAATAGTCATATTATGTATCATCCTACTATAAGTTTTATAACATTTTATGTAAAAGGGCCTCTTAGTGTTGGCTGCGGCTCCACTGATGCCTGCCAAAGGACCAAGCTATGCTTGTGATTTTTACTATAATAATAATACATATTTTGGGACATCTTACACACGGCCTCTGACCTCAAACTAAGCAAAGCTTGTGATATGGCTGCCAGAGATTTATATACTACATATACATATTTTTTAAATACATACTTATATAGATAGTGTAGGGCTATGTTACCGCCTACATCCCTACCATGCCATAGTATCATGTTTAGTTATAAGAAATGTATTATCATCTTTAGCAGTCTTTGGCCAGAGCGCAAATACAGCGCACGTACTCAAACCACCAACTGTTTTTACTGAACACGCGATCCCAATTTATGTCACCCTTCCACCTTCACCTACTACAGTCAATTATAATTTTGGAGTCAGATTCATTTAGTCACAACACAAAACCCATAAAGACCTAAAATAGTAACTAAATAACACCTAGACAGAGCTATACACAGAGCAAACTCTTATGTTCATCACATAAATATTTGCTTGGCTGGGGATCGAACCCACGCCTCTTTGATCCAGAAGTTAGGGTCACTAACCACTGAGCCACAAAGGCAGTGGACATATACAAAATATTAAGCTCCATCCACACTCTTCACGAGGAGTCACGGAACGCGAGCACGAGAGTGTAGATGGGGCGCTCGTGTCGCCTTGTATCGCTTTGTTGTTTTTAAACAAAGACCTAAAAAATTTTAAACTTTCGCGATTTGAACATATTATTATTATAATCTTACTACGGGACTAATCGCGCACTAAAATTACAAGCTAAATAAATACCTCATCATCCCGACGTTTCAACCGAGTTGTATCGATCGTGGTCACGGGTAGACTGATGATGAGGTGAGGGATGATGAGGTATTTATTTATCTCGTAATTTTAGTGCGCGATTAGTTCCGTAGTATAATTATAATAATAATTGTCTCGCTTTTTTGCGTCCCTCGCCTCACCACACTCTGATTGGGCATTATACGTCACATCACATAAAACGAACGCTGCAGTCTCAAGTTAAACAAGAAAATTTAACTCCTATTGCATACGCGTGATAGGAGTTAAATTCCTTGATGCATTTAAAGCTGCACACTGGGAGATTTAGCTCCTATTACCTGTGCAATTGGAGTTTTTCCTTGTGTGCATTTTCAAGTTCTTTTTACATGACTTGACCTGTACTGATACCAAAAGTTACTGCCATTGTCCGCTCATAGCGTAGTTAGGTGTCAGTGATCACCGAAGTTAAGCTACGTTCGGCACAGTCAGTCTTTAGATGGGCAATCTCGAGTGCTATTTACAATTGAGCGCTACCGTGGCTCGGATGACACGTATACGTAAATTGTAAGGCTTGGTTGTTCTAAACTTGTAGCCATGTCAGAGGCATTCAGGCGTAGGCTCTTCATAAGCTCTGACACGAGGACTACCGCCCGGTCTATACCTACGAATTTATTTAGTTACCACCATTTTCTAACAGATCAGCAAGATAAAGTGGCAGGGACTATACAACATAGCGTCTTTGCTTTGGGTGGCAAATGAGCCCTTAGTCCAGACTCCAGGTTTTACGTAGTTTATTTAAACTTTCACGTTCACGTCTGGCTCTATACATTTTGGTTAGTTCTACCTCGTTTCCGCCAGGGGCGCTGCACAAAAATGTATAGATACGGAAACAACTGTAGTTTCAATTTATGTGTAAACCTGGACTAACCCTCTGTTCGGATTTTGCTTAATTTGTTAGTTTTCGTCGTTACCTAATTCTCACGAATAGTTTGCATTTTCATGTATGTTTTTATGTAAGTATGTTACGCGCTTACTTCGCCAATCATGAACCGACTTGGTGGTTCTTATTCTTTTTTAAGACTTAAAGATAACTGGTAGGTACTACAAACTTAGACCACGTTTGAATTTTACAGAAATTGACAGAGCCGTTATTGGAAATCAAAAATTATGTGACATTACTACATCGATGACACAGCGATCTACGCGAACAATTCGAATTTTGTATACGGTTAAAGTTTGTCATGCCATTTTTGGCGAGAAACAATTAAGTATTATTATTTCAGTACTATAGGTATTAGGGTATTGGCAAGCGCAGCATAGGATGTCCACCCACAAGGTGGACGGACGGTCTCATTAAGACCGCAGGATCGCGTTGGGTGCAAGCCGCTACGAACCGGTCTTATTGGAAATCTTTAGACAAGGCCTAAGTTCAGCAGTGGACGTCCTATTGCTAAAACGAAGGGTATTAGGTAAAAATGACAAACTTAGGTCATCAAAATCGTCCCACACACATTCCCATGTTTCGGCGGAAGCTACAGCGAGGCCGTGCCAAGAGCACGTCCTGCTGATAACTCCCATGTTTTCAATGGAACGCTCAGATAAAATGACTTGTTTATTTATAACAAATAGACGGAATTGGACAGCTTTTAGCATTTATAATAGGCAACATAATGCAATATCTTCAAAACTATAGTGAGAATTTCCTCATTTACAATTTTAGTTAAGTTTAATAAGTGATTTATTGTAGGTATATTTATTTTTGTAGTAAAATAATTTTGTTACATTTTTTTTCCTAAATAGTTTTGGGGTATGTGACAATAAATTATTGTTAAAGCAACATAATTTTAGTGGCTATATATATAGAAATTAATATCATGTCGTAGATAAAGAATAGAATAGATATAGAAGCTCATACCTACCTATAATATTACCTACTGCTAAAAGACTAGATATACCTTCTAATGATAGATAGATAAAATATCATCTATCTATCATTTGTAGGTAACTCTTTAATGATCTTTTAATGATAAGTTATAATACTTATAATAAGGTGTAGGAGACCTTTATTATTTACGTGATAAATTATTACCATAATTATTTGACACATAAGCTATTATATTGCAAATAGTTGGTCAAAAGCGAGTCGGACTCACGCACGAAGAGTTCCGTACCGTATGGAAGCCCCCTCAATATTTATTATATAATATTTGATTATTTATGTTTGACGGGAACTATTCTATTAATATTTCAAACATCTCCCTGTTGCCGTTATTAACATCGAGCAAAATACCTTAAATATTTATTTCATTATATTTTCTTTTTTGAAATATTTTACTTTTTATTTTCTGAATATTTCAAGCATTTACCTATCACCGTTATTAATATCGAGCGAAAAACGGCTAAAACTTCAGGTTTGTTGTATGAGAGACCCCTTAATATTTTTTTCTCAGTTTTTAGTAATGTTGTTATAGCAGCAATAGAAATATTTTACGTCATTTGTAAAACTTTCAACGTTCTATTTAGCGGTTTATGAGATACAGCCTTATAGACAGACAGCGGAGTCTAAGTAATAGGATTTCACCTTTTGGGTACGGAACTCTAAAAACGTCTTTGAAATTATTTATAAGTATCACATGCAAGAACTCTAGTTTTCGCTACAAAAGGACATGTCCACAAAATGTATGGAGGCTGGTATACTAATAATCAAAAATTCTAACCACAACACTCGTTACATTTCGAGAAAGTTCATATTTTTCTGAGTCTATTACAACTGTTAAAAACAAAAAAGAGCCTTCCAATTTTTTTAAAATTAATATTGAATTTATTAGAAAAAATAAGGATATTTGACTCAATAGGTAGTTTATCTCTAGCAGCCCTGATTAAATAACCTCCAAATTGTTAAACAAAAGCATTTTTACCAATTAGACACACTTTTAAGTGATTTTTTGTGTCATTGTACCTACTAACTGGTCACACTGGTAGGTTATAATTTTTGATTTTAGCAAATTAAGAGATGAATGTGGAAGAGTCAGCTACGAATGCAAGTAAAATAACTATAGAAGAACTTTTTTATTGCTAAACTAGAAAAAATTAAGCTGTATTGTTATTTTTCAAACAATTTATTTTTCGCATTTAAAAAAAATCGGAGGGGTGAAAAAATCTAAATTAAATATTTTTAGGAAGCCCATATAACAAGCTTTCAAATGATGCATATATCATCTTGGTTCGATTTTTCTCTGAATAATATAACACTCGTGGACGTCACCTTTGAATTTTGTGTAAGTATGAAAATTAAATTCGACGCGTACCTAAGTATATTTTTTTATGTATAACCACACATAATTTTTTTATAGTAGTCCGATTTCAATAATTATTTTTTCATTAGAAAGAGTATATGTACTTCGAAATTGGTCCCATTTAAATTTTATCGAAATCGGCTGAGCCATTTTTGATAAATCAATAATAATGTTAAAAATGCTACATCGATCCGTGCGAATCCGCGAATACTTATTCGCGGATTCTGTACAAGGGTGAAGTTGGTCATCTTGTGTATAATTTAACCTTTCGTGCCACAGAAGTAAACGTGACGGAAAAATAAACACCTACAGCACGTGTCCAAGACGTTTTGTCCATCCACCAATACATCCATTAAACAATAGGACGTTCACTGATGGGCATAAGCTTCCCTTATGGATCTTCAATAAGACGTTTCATAACTTAGTATGATTTTATGATTATAAAGATTGCTTGTTTCATGACGTTCAGCTCCTGTGGTGAATAGGAATAAATCGATTTCATCAGTTTTTTATCTGATCATAACCGGGTTAGTTATTCACGAAACAGGGTAATGTGAATGTTGACTTAAATTTATTTTTAAACTATTGTATGACCTAATAAACGAGGAAACCCCACAGTGCATCCATAACTTTTGTGTATAGATAGGCTATGAGTATCAAAAAATAACAAAAAACATTGATATAAGAATATTATTATTATTACACCTAGTACCTACGAGTAACGACAAGAGAATATTGCAAAGGCATAAACGAACACTTATATAATATTTAATTTGTCCGTCTGTCTGCCGGTCAGGGAAAGGAAACTGGCTTATGACGATTATTGAAATACTTACCTAGGTAGTAGTTTATTTTTGAAACACCTAGCTAATTAAAATCCTAATTTAAATAAAGGATCATAGATCTATAGTCACAAATATAACTATTAACTAATGGTATCAAACCTACTACATAACGAACACGATATTTAAATCAATATACTATGTAACTTTACTAAATTAAATTAAAAACAATTAGCAAATGCCTATGAATTAAAATACTCACGGGCGTCAATGATTGTAAAACAGAACAATAAAAATAAACACTTGGAGAACATTTTGAACTTATTAAAATAAAATTACTAAATGACAATTTTGTATTAATAAATTATTATTATTTATATGTTATCCTAATGGGCACTTGAGACTAGACTGACAAATGATACTCATGCAATGTAAATTGTTGGTTAATCATCGAGTGCAAAGAATAACAGAAAAAAAATGAACAAATGTGACGTATTTTCGCATCATACTTAGTTACCTACGCCCGTATTACTCTCATTGTGAAGGCGAAACCGAAATAACTTACATGAAATGCGACGAAAAAATACAAGAAGCATGTAATGTTTCTTGTTGTCAGCTGTTGCTTACTAGGTATTGTTACCGGTGTGTAGTGGTGGGCACAATTAAGCCTTTATATCATATAATACATACTTAAAAAATCTTCAATCTTCACCCCTTGCGCCCCAATAAATAATAACAGTAGATATTCGTGCTCAAAGTTCAGTTTTTGACAGTATACAAAGAAGTAAAAACTGAAAAAAAACATTGCTGTATTATTGTTTTTCATACAATTTATTTTTCACATGAAGAAAAAATGGAGGGAAAAAAAATCTAAATTAAATATTTTTGAGAAGCCCATAAATCAAGCTTTCAAATTATGTAAATATCATCTTGGTTCGATTTTTCTCTAAATAATATACCACTTGTGGACGTCACCTTTCATTTCAGTTGTTTCCACAGTATACATATCTTTACAGGTTTTCCCTATTATTGTTCTTGCCTAATTAATTGCCGCCAAACTAAAGGGGGACTGAGCGGGACATGTGTCGCGGATGCACCCCAATCAGGATCGTCACGGAGTGGGTGCTTAACGGACGACGCAGCCAGGGAAGGCCCAAGAAGCGCTGGTGTGACGATCTTGACTTATTCGAGAGGGGTTGGCAAGAAGTTGCGATGGATCGCGACTTATGGTAGGAAATAGGGGAGACCTTTGTCCAGGAGTAGGACAGTATAGGTTAAAAAAATATTATAGGCTTAAATATTATAGACCTTTGCCCAGGAGTAGGACAGTAGGTATGGGTTAAAAAAATATTATAAAAATATCTACTTTATGAAATTGATTTTGTTGCAATACCTATTGTTAATTAATATACTTTTTTTGAAGGGTAACAGTGCCCGTATTCATATACTTATTTTGTATTTTACAATATGGACCTTGACACGATCAATAAGGTAGGTCAGGCATATAAGGCCCACCTTTATTAAAATTAAAATATTTTTACCCATTGATGAGGTAATAAACAAAAGACTCTCCATATTAATTATAATGTATTTAAGTTCCGTCATGAAATAAAAAAACATAAAATTATAACGTTATTTTTGAAATATGAAGTGTTTTTTAAAACCATCACTTCGGGCCTTATTGAACACTATGAGTATAAAAAGGCCCTAAATAGAAATTAACATTCTAAGAAAATTAACAAGTTTAAACGATATTATACTATAACAGAAAATATAAAACAACATTTGGTCCTTTTAAAACATGATTATTTTCTTAATTATTAGAAACTAGCTGCCCGTCCCGGCTTTGCCCGGGTATGATTGGCTATACATGAACCATTATGATATGAGTTAAAACCTACCCAAATTGCGAGAGTTTCCGTAGTCTTAAACTGTTCGAAGTTATGAAAAAGAGATAGTAGGTATTGGCATATCTAAATAAAAGTGAGTTTGTATGTGTCGGGTGGCTGTACTTAATAATATATAGCCCTGATTTCAGAAAATGACAATGATGAGAATGAAAGCGACGTTAAAATATTAGAGACCCACAGTCTATACATTCTACCTATGTAAGTTAGTTTCTTGATCTTGTCTTCACTCGAGAACTTTGAAAAACATTGGACATCAGTTCTACGTCTACGAATTGTGTGCCCTACCTAAGGCCTCTTCAACTTGCTAACCCAAAGAGCTGTGATGGAAGGAATCGAAGCGCTGGCATCCAACGTGTTCCGGACGTCACGATCAGATCTTAGATTCACGTGAAGACCTTCGCTACACTTGCCAATACATTGTCTACATTCGAGAACTTTAAGGTCCCATCGACAATTCGTTTCACATACTATGTGTAGGGGCGTAGCTACCGCAGTATCAGTCGTGTCAATAATACGGGGCTCCCGGGCTACAGGGGCTTTAACGTGTGTAAGCAAAACTTAGTAAAAAGTTATCCACAATGTCACTTAATCTCGTGCTTCCCGAAAAAAAATCATCTCTTTTTTTCCCGGGTTAAAGCATTCTTCCAAAAGTTGTCCTAAGAGGCAGAAATTTTATAACAACTGAAATCGTCTTCAGCTAGACTTACTTAGCTGATATAGGTAATTATATTCTATTCATTATCAATTTCCTGAAAAAAAGGCAAGAAAAGTGTATATTTCATTTGAATTGTTTGGCTAGCTCAATTTCTATGAGGAAGTGACAACTTATAAATAACCGTCTTACCACAAAACTTTTACGCAGGCTTTAGACAATGTTTAACAGTACAAATTGTACGGCTAAACAGTGTTTAAATCTTTTGCGGTAAGGCGGTATATATTTATTTCAATTTAATGCAAGCATTTTTGTTTCTTTTGTGATAAATGAGTGATTTGGGCTCCCCAACTATGTTTGATTCAGGGCTCCTCCAAAGCACGCTACGCCACTTCATACTTATTTACTACCAATAAAACATTAATCGACACACTAATGGCGGATATATGTAACTTTGGTGGTCTAGTGGTAGTAACGCCTGTCCTACAATCGTGAGGTGGTGGGTTCAAATCCCGATCCTGTATCAATGAGTTTCTTTGGAACTATGTATGGAATTTCAAATCATTGGCTTTTCGGCGAAGGAAAATATTGTGTGGCAATCTGCACCAACCCACACTGGGCCCTGGCACTGGTGGTGGATATTGGCCCAAGCACCCTTCTCAATTTTCAATGACCCGTTTCCTCGAATCTCGACGTTATGTCACCTAATAAGTGCCTGTAACCGAGCACTTTGGCATCGCGCGGCGTTGTAGTCGGCTTGGAATCGCCTTACGACTAACTAAAAAGCCTGCCCACTACGTAGCTTGGGCAGGATTTTGGCTTGGACCCTTTTTTTCACGATTGTGACTCTATAGATACTTGCTCGAAGTGAATTTTGTATTGTACATTGCACAAAGTACATGAATTGAAGCGGGGAGAGCGGCGAAACGGAACTTTTACAATACTTACATTTTTGAACTCGTGATATCTTTATAATAAAATGTCTGAATTGAATAATTTAAAAAGTTGCATAAAGCTATTGAAACATTCTTGAATATGAAATAATTTATTTTGATAAGGATTAATACCAAGATACAAATTAAGATCCTTCTCCTGCGACGGTATTTCAATTAATTTTTAAGAATCAAAGAACAGTTATTACGGCTTAACTATAATAGTTAAATATATGCTGTCGCGACATTTTTTGTAAATTATAGTGTGTTCTATAAAGTCGTAGTACATTATTTTATTCCATCATCAATAGTTTTCGCAGCGCACGCGATATAAAGAATATTGTAGGCATTTTTTTACACCTTGGGTAACATTATTATAGTTTTAATAGGGATCCTTATTTTTTTCTTGCAATAAAAATAGCCTATGTTACTCAGTGATAATGTAGCTTTCTAATGAAAAAAGAATTATTAAAATCGGTCCAGTACTTTTTGAGTTTATTCGTTACATACAAAAATACAAAAATACAAATCTTTCCTCTTTATAATATTATAGTGTAGATGTAGATAAAAGACCTTGGGCCTTATTAATCTATAGGTATTAAAAATGTCCTACGTCCCTTTAGAATATGTTGCTAAACACAAATTTGAACATTAGGTAAGTATAATCTTACTAAATTAATGTTATTCAAAAAACAACAACAAAATCGCTAACACTTTGATTTCTAACAAAACTTCTGTGGGCCTTATTACACTAAAGACTTTTCAAATACTGAAGATTCAACGAATATAAAGGTAAATTTTACAACTTTAAATTAAGAACAGTTAATAAAAAAGCAATAAATAATATTAAGGTACTCTTTAGATTTCAAATCAGTCGTAATGCTCGTACTTAAATTAAATTGAGGTTCATCTAAAGGCCCGGGCTTTATTACCTGCGCAAGGGCCGGGCCTTTTTAGCCGTAGAGCAAGCTTTACAATCAGTGTCATATATTTAGTAAAAAAATAGCAATTAGAATGTGTACTTATGTCTCTCCGTGGGGCAATACATTAATAGTTCACATTGAAATGGGAAAAACTCGGATTAAAACAAAAAACTCGATGAAAACTGAACCTCTTTACGCTCGAAAAATATTACGTACGGCAGCCGCGACCTCTCTCTGTGGCTGTGTGGACGGTACTGACGAAATGGAGGGCCGCGAGGGCCGCGCGGAAGAGCGCGTTGTTGCCAGCTCGCTGTATGTGCGACTTCTATGTATGCGTGAGTTTTAAGCGAATAGATTTTTATGCAACTGTTATTTCTACAAACTGGGCCTAGTTTGCAACCGGGCCTTATATGCCTGACCTACCTTATATGACCGATCCGGATGGTTCAGTACATGATGGTGATGATGGTGGTGGTGGCGAATTGTTAAAAAATACCATTCTGCACAGATTTGCTATACTTTGACCAAACGGGATGCGCTCAAACGGTTATCAAAGGAAGCGGAGGACTTTCTACAGATATTCATGAATGCTATCAATGACTATGTCATTTAGGGATTTTTGACAAAACAAAGCGCCTTATCGCATATCCACCCCCAAACAACAAAGCTCGCATCCTGAGTTTTTATACGCTGAGTAATTACACTACCTACCCATTTTAAACCAATTGCCAAAAATAAATAGGCATTTAATATGACTTGAGTCACATTACCTAAATCTTGTTACTTTCCCAATGAGATGGTATCTGCTAGAATTAAATAATTTTCTTTGGAGACAGATAGTAGGTACCTATACTAAGCGTAACACAAATTGGCGAATGAGAAGTTAGCCGCAGATAACACTTCGCAGTGATTCGCTAAAATGTGTGCACGTGCGTAGGTAGCGCGCGGGTGGCATAAGGTTGGCGGGCGGGTGTGCCCCGGCCTCTTGTTTCTCTGGATCCCGCGTATATCTATATTTCGGTTTTTGCGCAGCGCTCTGCGCATAACTTCCTATCCATCGATTTGTGTGGCGCTTAGTATACTTCACCTTTTAAAGTGAAAACCGTAAATCAAATCTTGCATGGAGTCTTGCAGAACGCGCAATCTTTTTGAAGCCTAGAAAGTTAAGCAAACGGCTGCGTAGAACGCATATTATAATTATTTCAGGTATCTGCACTACTTAACGTGTGACTCATGCCTAAGTTCCGACTATTTACATAGATTTGCTCATACCTACTATAATTATATAGGTATCTACTGCTCTTACCTTTGCAACAGCTGTGCCAAATATCAACTAAGGGTTTAGTCCAGATTTACACGTAAATTGATACTACAGCTGTTTCTGTATGGCTGGCATTTTTGTGCAACGCCTTTGGCGGAAACAAGGAAGAACTAACCAAAATCTATGTATGGAGCACAGACTTTAAAGGGAAGGTATGGAGCCACACGCGAAAATGCAATACCTGGAGCCCTTAGTGCTCTTGCACTGGAGTCGATTGATAGATGTGCAAAGAGACTACACTAATGTTACCTGACTAGAGTGCCTAGTAGCTGAAAAGTCTGGAACATGGACGTAAGGTCTCGTCTCTATCAGTTTTATATATGAAACACTTCAAAGAGAGTGAGCTAAGAAATAATAAAACTTAATATCACTCTTCACATTACTTTAATGCACCGCTAGACAGAGTCAACCAAAGTGTCTAATATGTGTATAATTTATTATGTGAATTTGCCGACCTACTATGTGTGCACACAATTTGCATTTCATACATTCCTAAGACAAGTACAAGACATTAATGATGTGATACCTACTCTAACTTCTACCTAAGTCTGATTTTCGTCTGAATACAAGTTAAGTATCTAGGCGTCTTCAAATCTAAAACAAAGTGAACATAATTAAGTACATAATTATACTAGGGCAGGTGCCCCGGTGGTGGCCATCTTAGTATCATTTGTGGCCACTTTGAATTTTAACGATTAATTAAACAATTTAATATTCAAATAATGTTTAAAAAATATTATAGTTTGAGATTCACACAAACAATATTTATGTTGTTACATTGTTTATAGTAATTACCATTTATGCAATAATTTTGACACCAAAATGGCAATAACTGGGTCAGTGGCCACAACCAGGGCACCTGCTATTTATGTAGGTATTTTACTTCTTAGGCGTGGGTGCTATTAATCTCAAAATTGAACCTAGAATTTCACAACTGGGTAAGACCTTTTCTGTAAACCAAACGAATTTGAATAATATTCAGTTATATAACGTTTTGTAGTGAAATTGTGAACATATGTGTGAATTTTCTGTGCACGTAGAGGCGGCCATAGGACATTTAAAAAATAAATCTGTGGTCTTAGAACTTCGAATTTATTTAATGGTTCGTCATATATTTATCTAATGGTATTATTTTTCAGCAGTCATACTTCTTATTTATCGAATCATAATAATGATTCGATTTTATTTTAACTCTCGTAATATTTTAAAACATTTTAGGATAGTCTTCTGCATAGGTCGTTGTGCTACTCTCCTAAAATAATATACAGTAAGAACCTACTTAGGTACCTATAGAGTTTACGGCAACCTTAATCATAGACCACGTAACGACTAATCCAGAAGCTCTGAGTTAGATTAGATGTTCTTAAAATATTAAGGCACCTCTTTCATCGCCGATTTATTTTATCAAAGAATTAAATATTTCTAATATTTTTCAAACGTCCAAAAATATCTACTCTGTGCTGCCACTGAAGTATGACGGACCCGTGAAGGTCTAAAGATAATCCAAGTGCTCAAGCCCACTGCCAGTTGGCAGCGTGCCCAGCATGCTGGCAGCATTGCCACGCTGAATGGCAATGCTTATACGTTGAGCTAAATAAACACCAGCATTTTGGTCAGATATACTTAGGTGATGTAGGTGCTGAGTGTAGGTGCGTCATCCATGTGGTGGCGTGGGGCGTGAGCCTTAAATACCACAGAACCGAAGAACTACAGTCCGTTAACAATTATTTTACCTCTGATAATTATTGTTGGTTTCTGAGAGCTTTTTTTATATTTTTAAAGATACAATAATAATAAGTGAAATATGTTAACGTGCAATATCCCTATTTTTAAATAAAATTATTCAGCTGGGTTTTTAAGTTACAACATTTTATCTATAACATTAGAAAAAAATAATACCTATTAATTAAAATCTGTGGATAGCTCTGTGGTAGGTACCTATCATAAAATAATGCATTGCTTATTTCGGGAGTTTAACTGTAAGATGTAAGGGATTTAAAATTTAGATGTGGCCGCACCAAACTGTTCCGCGAGCACCGTTCACCCGCGGCTCGTTTGTTTACATGTTTCGAAAATATTTTGAATAATTTTGAAGGAAACTCAAGTGATTTAGTAATTAATTAAACATGAATCAAATATGTAGACTGTGCTTAACCATGTCTGAAAATAAGTCGTGTAAACTAAGTGAAGAAACAGAGATATTGGACACACTGTCTTCCTTAAACATTCAGGTAAACAAAACCTTTGTAATTCAATATTTTGTTTAAAAAGTGTCGTTTAGGCTTATAATAATTTATTTCAATGCCCACTGATCTTTAAAAATGTAGGAATATTGCCATGGAACGCATTATTTCAACTGGGGTCCAATGGTAGTCCATTTGTCCTCTTTATAATGACCTCTATGGCCTATAAGGTCAATTTTATTAGTATGAAGGACTCTCAGACTCTCAGGCTTTCCGGTGCCTCTTATACTATATCTTTAGACTCTAGTTACTCGCTTTATACATTGTCCGCCTTACTAATAAACACAGTACCTAATTTTGGAATAGTTAGTCAGCTCTAGTTTCTCTTTTTGATAATTTAATTCTCTTGTATAAGACAAAAGACGGTCTACCTGCTAAAGTAACTTTGCATTTAATAATATGACAATATACCTATGTACAATTTTATTTTAAAGAAACCAATTAATATATATTAGGGGACAAAACAAATTAAATAAATATTAGGGAACATCTTACACACTGTCTCTGACCCCAAACTAAGCAAAGCTTGTAGTATGGATGCCAGAGACTGATTTACTACATAGGTATAATACATATTTTAAATACATACTTATTTAAATAGTACCTAAATAACATCCAGACACAGAGCAAATGGCTATGTTCATCACATAAATGCTTGCCCTGGGTGGGGATTGAACCCTCTTTGATCCAGGAGTCAGTGTTACTAACCACTGAGCCACCGAGGCAGTCTAGAGCAATTTACTGGAATTGGAGAGTGTAGCTACATTTAAAAGGAAAGTTTTTTAATTGTTAATACAAAAAAGTTACTACAGGATAGGTAGATGAGTTTCTTAAAGATAAGCTACCTAAATAAGTCATACTAAATAAAGCCAACTGCCTTGGAAACAAGGAATCTATTAACTTTATACTCAAAAAAAGAGCACCAAAATCTATGGAATAAAACAAATGAATGCAAGCACGCAAAAGCTTTCTTTCCATTGATTGATAGGAATACAACTAACAAATTACTTAAGCTAACAAGGCCTGACCTTCGTCTAATGATTGGTATAATCACAGGCCACTGTGAGCTAAATTATCACATGCACAAAATAGGCGGTACAAACAATCCTCTATGCCGAGGCTGTCTGCAGGAAAATGAAACTGTGGAGCATGTCCTACTGCACTGCAAGGCCACTGAAGATACAAGAAGAAAGACAAGACTCCTTGAAGGAACTACACAAATCTCCGGCAGCGAAACACCTGGCGCAATAGAGGTGGACCAGTTATGTCAACGACCCAAACCCGTACTCCGTTATTTTAAGGAGCTCGGATGGTTTGAGTAGGCTGACATCGGGGGTAATGCACAAAACACCCCAAGCGGGACGTCAGTGCAGGACTCATCGCCCCCACCTAGAATTAGAATTAGAAGTCATACTTATATTTTATGGACGGTTTTAATGTTTACTGATTCTGCAATTTTATTATGATTTTTATGTTAATACAGTGTAAACTCTATACAACGACACTGAAGGGATTGTCCATTTTATGGCGTTATAGAGAGTTATTGTTTAAGGAGATAAGAAAAATCAGAATTAGTTAAAGAAAAATTTTTCAAAATAGTGTTAGTAGCTAAGTTTGTAAGCAACTAAAAATATAATAATGTAAAGATAACTCCTACTTATTAGTCATGGTCAATAACAATCTACACGTGCAAGCAATCCCAATTTGTAAACAAAAGAATGAATTTCTTAGAAAGTTCGATATACATGATGCCGACAGTCGAATTTATTGCAGGCTAGGATAGTAAAGCGACAAAAGAACGTACACAGCTGCGCAGTTTTTACTAATTTTAGCAACTTAAAAGGTACTTTTTATTGCTCAATTGTGGTTGTTATGAAGAGTGGTTGTAATGCTATGTAGAGTGTATTATTGTATGGAAGACAAGCTAAACCATCCAAAGCCAATTGATTTCGACACTTTAGGGAGTTTGTCGTTAAATCGAGGAATGATATGTGGAGTTTACACTGTATATTAAATTAAAATGTAAATTAAATTAATTGTGTATTAAATTAAAATGTAAATGAGTAAATTAACATGTTTTGGGACTACTAAATATATTGTATGTCCATTTTGGGCGAAACTGTTGGTACTGTAAGCTATTTTTAAGACCTTTATATGTATTATTAACATAGTTCAACTATAAACAAATCTGAATCTGAACTGCCTCGCCTCTTAGCATACAAAAAAAAAACATTTGTCGTTAATCTGATCTGGCACTGGTAGCTATTATAGTCTAAAATACAGTTAGAAATATATTTTTGCCCACATTTTCCTCTTCTCTAAATAACATCTCTTCTTACAGATACAAATAAATGAATTACTGCCGAGTCTAGTATGCCATACATGCATCAAAATTCTCAAAGACTTCACAAGCTACCGAGACAGCATCATACAAAACCAATGCAAACTTACAGAACAACTAAACAAAAACAATCATAACAACTACTATCAGAGCTTAGAACACGTAGTTGTCGTAAAAATTGAAGCAAACGTAGATACTGAATTCAATTTTACCGATCCCAACCCTTATGACTCCTCCGATGATATCAAAATCAATAAAAAAGACAAATCAGCAATAAAAATCAATAATGATTATTGCAAACTTATTGAGAACAGCGACACAGTAAATATTAAAGAAAAAAGATTGAAAAAAGAAAATTGCACACAGAAAAACATTTCAAAATGCACGAACCAAATTAAAAAAAGAAAAAACAAAACCAAAAATATAAAAAGAAAAAAATTCAAAGCCAAAGAAGGTTCTATAGGAACTGACAATGCAACAGAAGTATGCAAAGAAGAAGTTGAGAACATTCCAGAAGAGAAAAACGAATTTGAATGTACAACTGAAGAAAATGAATTGAGCATTGAAAAATCAACCTTACGGACAACTGACATAGGTGTGATCAATGATAATAAATGCTTAACATGTTTTAAAAGTTTGCCTACAACTTCGGCTTTAATAAAACATTATAGGACAGTGCATTTAAATACTGGTAAAAACAATGCATTTGAGAAAAGTGAAGAAATTGCAGCATCTATGAAAACAGACCGGCCTTTTTATTGCAAGATTTGTGGTAAAGTATTAATAATTGAGTTGTCTCCATACTTTATATTAAGCCGTGGTGGTCTAGAGGTAGTGACACCCGCCTTACAATCGTGAGGTCTTGGGTTCAAATCCCCGGTCCCGTACCAATGAGTTCTTTGGAATTTATGTACGGAATTTCACACCACAGGCTTTTCGGTGAAGGAAAACATCGTGAGGCAACCTGCATACGTCCGTAGAAGAAATTCGATGGCGTATGTGAATCCACCAACCCGCACTGGGCCAGCGTGGTGGATGTGGCCCAAACACCCTTCGTGGGCAGGCCTACGTCCTGCAGTGGACTATTAAAAAGGCTAGTACAGTACAGTACATACTTTATAATATGATAGTTTTTAGGGTTCCATACCCAAAGGGTATAAATGGAACCCTATTACTAAGACTCCGCTGTCCGTCTGTCCATCTTTCTGTCTGTCTGTCACCTGGCTGTATGTTATGAACTGTTGTAACTACAAAGCTGAAATTCGGCGGGTAAAAACTATTAACTTATTCTATAAAGTTGCCGTCTAGGATGTAGCATGCTAACCAAAAATATATCTTTTTATATTTGATTTTGATTTCAGGTCGCACTTTCGCAAGTGTCTACGCGATTATCCGTCACGCTCGCGCTCACAGCAATCATATTCTGTCCTGCTCGCACGGCTGCGGGTTTAGCACTGCATATCAATGGGCCTTGAGAACTCATGAGAAACTACATGAAAAAGATTTTAAGGTGAGATATGAAATATCTTCATCTCAGTCACACTCGTCGTAGCAATAAAATCACTGCTGAACATATAGCTAGCCGCGATGTTCGGTTGCGAAGTTGCGATATCAACAACGCTGGCTCAGTGCGGGTTGGTGGTTTCACAAAAACCATCTTATTTCTTCTACAGACGTGACGTATGCAGATTCCTTTACGATGGTACAGTACTGTACTATACCAGTCTTTTTAACAGTGCACTGCAGGACGTAGGCCTACCCACGAAGGGTGAATGGGCCATATCCACCACGCTGGCCCAATGCGGATTGGTGGATTCATATACGCCATAGAATTTCTTCTTCGGAAGTATGCAGGTTGCCTCACGATGTTTTCCTTCACCGAAAAGCCAGTGGTATTAATTTCCATACATAAATTCCAAAGAACTCATTGGTACGAGACCGGGATTTGAACCTACGACCTCACGATTGTAAGGCGGGCATCACCACCACTAGACCACCACGGCTTACAATGGTGGTTTAGCTTTATTAATCTCTATTTCTTTAGTTTATTTTGCGTAATATCACAAAAAATAAAAGTAAATGGTATTACATAAGGATCACTTCGAGACAACAACAATAGGAACATATTTTTGATTCTATATAAACATCTACCAAAAATGCTCTTATTATGCTTCTTAAAAATTCTAAATCCTTACCAAAATGGATAAATGCTCACCAAATTGTGTTACCAAAAGTACTCGTATTAAAGAAGTGAAGCTATTTTTATTTTTAATGTGTCCAATATAACTATTTAAACTTCGTTAAAGTTAATTTCAGACCAACAGTTTTCTTACTACGTGTCTGAAACAACAATATTACAGCTTATTGTTTTACCTAACTAACTGAATATGTGTATTTTTTATTTCTATGTAAGTAGAAAGCTTTTCAGGCCGTTATAATACCCAACCTTACCTTCCGAAAATTTAGATTTAGACCTCGGAGTAAATAAAAAATAATTAACAAATATAAAATATTTTTTACAATCGGTTCACAATTGGTGAAAATATCTATGAACATACACAAAAAATCTACAGACGTACACAGTACCTCCACCTCTTTGAAAGTCGGTTAATATAACTTTTATATCTTAAATAAATAATAATCAGTAATTATTTATTTCCAGTACAAATGTGCGACTTGCAACGCCGGCTTCAACGTGAAAACTTGGCACGACCAACACCAGAATATACATACAAATATCAAGCCGTTTGTCTGTAACTTATGTGGAGTGGCATTCCACATGGACAGGTATAACTATGAATAAGGGTATTATTTATTTATTCGTAGGAAATAGTTTTAATATTATTGACCGAAGCGAAACTCTCTGCTTCAGCTTAACGATTTTGCTATCGTCTGTCCGGATGTTTTTTTTTCTACAGCTCGCATTTTTCAACAAATCTAGATCAAACTTCACACAGATCTTTTATTATATTATATTATTATGATCCTGATCATGATCCTGTATTTTTTATCGTCGACGATTTTTTATTAGGGGGATATTTCCCTCAAAAGAGGACACAATTGCTAACGCGCCATTTATCAGCCGATTTCGATACTATTTGGCAAGATCGTTCTAAATCCTAACATTGACTGCCTCGGTGGCTCACTGGTTAGTGACCCTGACTTCTGGATCAAAGAGGCGTGGGTTCGATTCCCGCTCAGGGCATGCATTTATGTGATGAACATAGGTGTTTGCTCTATGCCTGAATGTTATTTAGGTATTGGCTGTCTATGTATTCAAAATTTGTATATTATGTAGTACTAGCTGACCCGGCGAACTTTGTTCCGCCTAACAGTCGATTAACGTAGCCAAAGTTACTCCTTATTACATCAGTTACCTGCCAATAAAAGTCCCGTCAAAATCGGTCCAGCCGTTTCAGAGATTAGCCGGAACAAACAGACACATAGATAAAAATTGTAAAAAAAATTATTATGGTGTATGTACCATCCATTCAGTAGTTTTTACGTGAAAGAGTAACCAACATCCATCCATACTTACAAACTTTCGCGTTTATAATATTAGTAGGATATCAATCTCTGGCAGCCATATTACAAGCTTTGCTTAGTTTAAGGGCCAGAGACCGTGTGTAAAGTATCCGATGTCCCCTAATATTTATTATTTTTACTAACTTCATTCGCGAGTATGAACGAAATCAGTCGAGATATATTTAGGCTTATAAAGATTCAGTTAAAGAGATGTGCCGCGAGGTCTACTTTTGTGAGATCTACTAATACCTACTATTAGCATAGACTAAAAAGTACCCTTTTTAGTCTATGCTATTAGTAAGGATTTGCCATATATTTATAGGTACCTAAAGTCGCACCGGTCTGCAGTCCACCCTGATTCGATAAAAGGAATAAAAAGGCTGTGCCCGCACTGCGGCCAAGCTTTTGATAATTCCCGTCTTTATCGGATACATTTGGAGGTAAATTATAATTCTGTATTCTATTTAACCGGGTTAATTAGCATCCAAAAATTTTTGTAATATCTGAAACACTGTAATAAAAAATTGTAATAGATGAAACCGTTCTGACCACTTCTCCTGTTTTGGCAATGTCATGTCAAAATTATTGCATAAATATAAATTTATTAAATATATTTATATTACAATGCAACACCATTAATATTGTTTGAATGTCTAAATTTGAAATGTTCTTTAGAAAAGTATTATTTTAACATCAAAATTGTCTACACACATTATAGAATCAATAAAATGTATAGTGGCCAAAAATGAAGATCTAACATTTCTACCATGTCAACGCTAAAATTCTGCTTTTATAAGATAGCGGTGTCCGTCTTAAAGCTGCCATTGCCTATGCAAACAATTTAAATGCTGATCAAAACATATTTTGTGACCCTAAGAATAAGTACCAAACAAAATATATCGCTTGCTGAATTATATAAATGCTCACCAAATATTGTTTTACGGTAAGTGTAACATTCCGGAAGGCTGTTAGGTTTTTTTTTTATAAAACTTAGAAGCTTAGACCTTCCAATCATAGAAAACACCATTTTTTTCGGTGGGTTGTTAGGTTAGGTTCGATTTTGTAACAACCTGAAAAGCCTTCCACTTTAAAAAGAAAAATTCACTTTCGATTAGTTGGGTGATACAATAACATTCTTGTTCAGGATGCGTAATTAGAAAATTAGACCATCAACTATCAGTTTTTTGTTTGTCCAAGTCCAAGTATATTATTAAAATATATTTGGTCTTAAATTAACTTTAAAGTGTTTTCGCCCGCAATGAAACTCAAATTCAAATTTATTTATTTATCAAAATACCTTCACTTTAATTCTTTTCGAAACACAATTTGGTGAGCATTTATCCATTTAGGCAGGGCTTAAGAATTTGTTGGAAGTAAAATAAGAGTATTTCTGGTAGGCGTTTAAACACAAACCCAAACAATATAAAGGGGTCTATTAGAAAGCGGTACAGTGATGACGCGTTCTGTGCATCTATAGTAGGTACCTACAATAAACGGTATTTACAGCGCAGGGAAATAATCTATCCCTCATAGACCCGCATTTCTTTAGAAAAAGAATAAAACTTATAGACCGATTATTATTAAATACAAGTCGGCTGATATGAAGTTAGCGCGAGGATTGGGTTATCTGCAGCTCGGAGCTAACTTCACAACCGCCATGATTTTTAATTTGACCCATACTAAAGTCATCACAACGTTGATCTACTTGCCCGTATAGATCACCTGAAATGGGGCTGGACAGGTCACATGTTGCGTTGCAAAGCAAACAAATGGTGTAAACTAGTCACGCTATGGTACCCAAGAGATGGCACTAGAAGGCAAGGACGTCCAATCCTAAGATGGGACGACGATATCAGACTAACCTTGGGACCATATTGGACAAGAGTCGCTGAAGATAGACCACAGTGGAGACAGTAGCGCTCGTAGCGTAGTTTGACTAGGTGTTTGTCAGCGATCACCGAAATTAAGCAACGTTCCGCACGGTCAGTATTTGGATGGGTGACCGCGGGTGGCATTTTCCAACTGAGCGCTACCGTGGCTCGGATGACACGTTAAATTGTAGGTCCCGGTTGTTTTAACCGTTTAGCCATGTCAGAGGCCTTCAGGCGGCCTAAAAACTCTGACACCAGGGCTAGCCACCCGGCCTATACGAACTTACTTACTTAGTTGGAAGAGGCCTATGCCAGAAGGCACACTGAGCTGAGGGACATTTTATAGCAATAATAACCAGAATACATTCAATCAAAACTCGCTCAGAATAAAAGGCTTAATAATAATTAAGTCATCACAAAATAAAAGGCCCGTTTTGACAGTTCACGCTCATGAAGTTTTCTATTTATTACCGATCAAAATGTTCTGATGGTAATTACATTTTTCACCCACTACGTGCTAAGTGCTGTGCATCTCGATTTTTTCATATTAATATATATATTTTTTATTGACAGATTACAAAACTGAATGAACATTTTAAAAACATAAAAGACTTACAGAAAATAATAACTAACGAGCACATTCATTCTTTTAGAAGTAGTCCTAACATGGTTAATTAATAGCTACAAGTTATAAATCTATGTTTTGAATAAATATTTAGTGTATTTCCGCTATCTTGTTGTAGGCAAATAAGTTTAAGGGCATTAAGGACATTTAATTTTTTAAAAAAAAAGGACCAACAATTACTAATATTACAATAATTATACATTTAAAAACTTAATTTTACAAAATAGATAAAATAATAATAAATATCACTTGGTCTTCGAGTTTCTTGCGAGCGACCTCGAAGAGTCAACACGTCCTGAAGATGCCTCGTTGAGAGGCGAAACACGTGTCGAACAGAGTGTAGTGCAGTGAGAATACGGGTGTTATTTGTTAGTGAAGTGTTTTCTATATTTTGTCATATTATTTTTAAAAGATTTTTATAATATTTATTTGTTGTTAACAGATTATTAATATAGTATTTTAAAAATAGGTATATAATAGAGTGTAGTGAAAATAAGTGATATTTATTATTATTTTATCTATTTTGTAAAATTAAGTTTTTAAATGTGTATATTTTTTTTAATATTAAAAATGTCCTTAATGCCCTTAAACTTATTTTTCTACAACAAGATAGCGGAAATACACTAAATATTTATTCAAAACATAGATTTGAAGATGAATTTCCGCAAAGTAACGCCTGATTCAATCAACTAACAAGTTATAAACTTAAAGACAAGAAAACAAAAACAGATAAGTTACTAGTATACAAACAGAAACTTAATTTCGAATTGAATAATCGGAGTTAAATGATCAAGATTTTAATTGAAAAAGGTTTTATTTTTTAATACTAGTGTTTATAATCCGACCGTTTAACTTTGTCCTCGCCTGCGCGGGTACAGGGGCGCGGGGGTAGACGACAAAGGGGACAGAGACAGGTGCGGGCGGTGGGGACGTCAGTTTATAGACCAATCAATTACTGAATTTCACCAGCTGTGTAAATCTTTAGTGAAAATTATGAACGTTGTTTTGTTGTTGTTTTAAGACTTACAGTGTAAACTCCACGTAACGTCCCTCGATTTAACGACAAACTTCCTAAAGCGTCGAAATCAATTGGCTTTGGTTGGTTTAGCTTGTCTTCCATACAATAATACACTCTACATAGCATTACATCCACTCTTCATAACGACCACAATTGAGTAATAAAAAGTACCTTTTAAGTTGCTAAAATTAGTAAAAACTGCGCAGCTGTGTACGTTCTTTTGTCGCTTTACTATCCTAGCCTGCAATAAATTCGACTGTCGGTATCATGTATACCGAACTTTCTAAGAAATTCGTTCTTTTGTTTACAAATTGGGATTGCTTGCACGTGGAGATTGTTATTGATCATGACGAATAAGTAGGAGTTTTTTTATACACATATCTACTAGATAACTACTAACACTATTTTGAAATAAACTTTTCTTTTTCTAATTCTGATCCATCCATCTCCTTTTAACGACAACTCTCTATAACGCCATAAAATGGACAGTCCCTTCAGTGTCGTTATATAGAGTTTACACTGTATTTTGGTTTATTTCAGGAACATTTAGGCAAAAAGAAGAAGAAGTACCTGTGCGATCTTTGTGGTAAAGAATGCTCCAGCCGAGAACAACTCAAATATCACAACAATTCGCATTTGGGGCTCAAACCGTTCGCTTGCAGGTAATTTTCAAAAGGAAAGAAGTTTTCAGATCTATACTCCGCGCCACGCAAGTCGACGGATGGAATGTTATACGCAGATCGCTGCGCAAAAGGCAAAATATAGGTATGCGCGGGAGCCAGAGAGAGAGAAGGGCTCACCGGGCGGTTCCCAACCTCATGCCTCCCGCGCGCTCCCTACGTCCGTGATCACTACTTCGCAACTTGCGTAGGCATTGTGCATACTGTACTGTACCAGCATTTTTTTTAATAGTCCACTGCAAGACGTAGGCCTACCCACGAAGGGTGTTTGGGCCATATCCACCACGCTGGCCCAGTGCGGGTTGGTGGATTCACATACACCTTCGAATTTCTTCTACGGCCGTATGCAGGTTGCCTCACGATGTTTTCCTTCACCGAAAAGCCAGTGGTGTTAAATTCCGTACATAAATTCCAAAGAACTCATTGGTACGGGACCAGGGATTTGAACCCACGACCTCAGGATTGTAAGGCGGGTGTCACTACCTCTAGACCACCACGGCTTCCGGCATTGTGAATACATGCGCAATAATCAGCGAATCACGGCGAACTGTCATCTGCGGCTACCTTCTCATCCGCCAACATGTGTGGCTCGGACTATAACTGTCTTTATATTACAATTCAAGATTAGGCCAGGCGAAATTCCCGGTTCGTAGCATTGTTTGCGATTGACTGTTCAGATCAGAGTGTCAAGTGGGAGATTTGCAAATCAAATCGAATTACTTTTACGTCGCGTTGACCGAGCGCGCCGCGCACACACGCGAGCACATTGACACACACCCTTGAATTAGCCAATCACAGACGTTGCCGCGCTTGTGTTCGATCGGTTTGGCGCTCGTTACATTACCGTAAAAAATACTCACACTTAGCTATTCAGTTTTCTGTACGTGACACAAGATGGCGCTGTGCCATTTCCATAGAAATCACATCAAACGTTAAAGGCTCCTTTACACACAGGCGGTACGAGCGGTATAACAGACGGGCGGGCATCTGTATTGTACTGGTTATATAAGAAGGGCTCACACAGGTCCGGTCGCGGTACTGCCGTACCGCCGTACCGCCCTTTACCGCTCGTACCGCTCTACCGCTCGTACCGCCTGTGTTTGATGGAGCCTTAACGCGATCAACCTCGAGCGAAAATCTCGCACTTAGCCCTCAGTTCGAATCATACGAGCCGACGGATGTGAAGTTAGCTACAAGCTGCGCAATATCCAATCTTGACTGATGCTTACATAAAGCTGAGCGTTGATTGGATTTCGCGCAACTTGTAACTAACTTCACATCCGCCGATTTGTGCGATCCGGGCTATAACTTTCATCTATTTAAAATAAAAACCGTTTAGAAACTATTTACGCTGCAATACAAAGCTTACAGCAAAATTAAATAATCACTGCCAAGATGATCACTTAGATATTTTTCATCACATCTATTCGAAAAGGACTACTTGGTTCGCCTTTAAGTGCGCCCAAAGGAGGTGTTTTCTATAAGGAAAGGAACTTTATAAGTCCGCCGGAATTATCTTTGCCGCGCACTTTTTGAATTTGGAAGAATTTGTAATGTTAGAGTTCAGCGCCAAGAAAATGAATGAAAAGAATGTAAATATAAGTTTTCATTTGTTTTATAGATACCATTTAATTTCAATTTAGATGTAGAGTAACGTTTTATTAAATAATAATATTACAATAAAATATTAGGCGCCTTTTATTTTCTCATAGAGGTGATGAAAAGTAGAGTGTACCACTCGGGCGCAAAATATATTTTTGTCTCGGGCGACGTACTTTGAATCCCTCGCTACGTTCAGGATTCTACTAAAGAATCCCTCACTTCGCTCTGGATTAAAAAAAGCGCCCTCGCCGTAAAAACATTATTTTGCTCCCATATGATACAATCTACTATTTTTGCCGTTTTTTTGCTCGATATTAATAACGGTAACAGGTAGACGCTTGAAACGGGGCTAAACGGGAACCCCTTTTAGCCTACGGTACGGAACACCTTAGTGCGTGAGCACGATTCGCACTTGGCCAATTTTTTGCTGTATGTCCATTTATTAATGTCATATTCGTCCATTTTCCTTTCAGTTTATGTAACAAGAGTTTTACTAAGAAGTATAATCTAAAGGTTCACCAAAAGGCTCACACGGGCGAAAAGCATTTGTGTCAAGATTGTGGGAAATATTTTGCGCAAAAGAGCACCCTTATGAGGCATGCGAGAAGGTATTTTTTTTTGACAATTTTTTTAACAAACTAAATGTTATTATTTCTATTACTATTTTTTATTCTTTGACGATGCTATTGCTGAATAACGTAACTTGATATTTGTTCCCTAACTGTGATGTCAATAACCGTTATTTCTGAATAACCAAATAAGCTATTTATTTTTTATCTGTAATGATTATTTATTTTCTACTATAATAGCTCTGTGATTTTCTATAATAGTCAATGTTTTTTATTCTATTTGATGTCTGTTGTCGTTGACATTAGTTAGTTTACATTGACTTTAAATTTGTTATTCATTATTTATTTTTTAAAAGTGTTTATTAATAGAATTGATAATTTGGTTCGAATGTAGTATGTAATTGTAGATAAGTATTTCAAACATTGTTATTTGACGATTCCAAGTGCAATTGTTATGTCAAAGTCAAAGTTTCTTTATTCCGTAATAAAGGAACTTTGACTTTAGACTGAATCAAAGTTTTTGGCGGTTGTGAAGTTAGCTACAAGCTGCCCAAAATCCAATCCTTACTGAAGCTCACTTAACAGCAGCGCGGATTTAGCGCGAATCATACTAGTCCGAGGATGTGAAGTCAGCCACAGACTGCGCGAAACTCAATCAACACGCAACTATCTATATCATTCTATCTATAAGGCTAACTTCATAGCCGCCAAGTTTGATTCAGCCTATAACTAATCGATTTCTGTATTAGTGTCTACGAGCAAATATCTACAGAGCCGCAGTCCCTAAGTGGAAGTAGTGAAAAAATAATATCCTATACCTAATCGATTTCTGTATTAGTGTCTACGAGCAAATATCTACAGAGCCGCAGTCCCTAAGTGGAAGTAGTGAAAAAATAATATCCTATACCTAATCGATTTCTGTATTAGTGTCTACGAGCAGATATCTACAGAGCCGCAGTCCCTAAGTGGAAGTAGTGAAAAAATAATATCCTATACCTAATCGATTTCTGTATTAGTGTCTACGAGCAAATATCTACAGAGCCGCAGTCCCTAAGTGGAAGTAGTGAAAAAATAATATCCTATACCTAATCGATTTCTGTATTAGTGTCTACGAGCAGATATCTACAGAGCCGCAGTCCCTAAGTGGAAGTAGTGAAAAAATAATATCCTATACCTAATCGATTTCTGTATTAGTGTCTACGAGCAGATATCTACAGAGCCACTGTCCCTAAGTGGAAGTAGTGAAAAAATAATATCCTATACCTAATCGATTTCTGTATTAGTGTCTACGAGCAAATATCTACAGAGCCACTGTCCCTAAGTGAAAGTAGTGAAAAATGATATCCTATACCTAATCGATTTTTGTATTAGTGTCTACGAGCAGATATCTATAGAGCCACAGTCCCTAAGTGAAAGTAGTGAAAAAATGGTATCCTGTACTTAATCGATTTCTGTATTAGTGTCTACGAGCAAATATCTACAGAGCCACTGTCCCTAAGTGAAAGTAGTGAAAAAATGATATCCTATACCTAATGGATTTCTGTATTAGTGTCTATGAGCAAATATCTACAGAGCCACTGTCCCTAAGTGAAAGTAGTGAAAAAATGATATCCTATACCTAATGGATTTATGTATTAGTGTCTATGAGCAAATATCTACAGAGCCACTGTCCCTAAGTGAAAGTAGTGAAAAAATGATATCCTATACCTACGTAATGGATTTCTGTATTAGTGTCTATGAGCAAATATCTACAGAGCCACTGTCCCTAAGTGAAAGTAGTGAAAAAATGATATCCTATACCTACGTAATGGATTTCTGTATTAGTGTCTACGAGCAAATATCTACAGAGCCACTGTCCCTAAGTGAAAGTAGTGAAAAAATGATATCCTATACCTAATCGATTTCTGTATTAGTGTCTACGAGCAAATATCTACAGAGCCGCAGTCCCTAAGTGGAAGTAGTGAAAAAATAATATCCTATACCTAATCGATTTCTGTATTAGTGTCTACGAGCAGATATCTACAGAGCCGCAGTCCCTAAGTGGAAGTAGTGAAAAAATAATATCCTATACCTAATCGATTTCTGTATTAGTGTCTACGAGCAAATATCTACAGAGCCGCAGTCCCTAAGTGGAAGTAGTGAAAAAATAATATCCTATACCTAATCGATTTCTGTATTAGTGTCTACGAGCAGATATCTACAGAGCCGCAGTCCCTAAGTGGAAGTAGTGAAAAAATAATATCCTATACCTAATCGATTTCTGTATTAGTGTCTACGAGCAGATATCTACAGAGCCACTGTCCCTAAGTGGAAGTAGTGAAAAAATAATATCCTATACCTAATCGATTTCTGTATTAGTGTCTACGAGCAAATATCTACAGAGCCACTGTCCCTAAGTGAAAGTAGTGAAAAATGATATCCTATACCTAATCGATTTTTGTATTAGTGTCTACGAGCAGATATCTATAGAGCCACAGTCCCTAAGTGAAAGTAGTGAAAAAATGGTATCCTGTACTTAATCGATTTCTGTATTAGTGTCTACGAGCAAATATCTACAGAGCCACTGTCCCTAAGTGAAAGTAGTGAAAAAATGATATCCTATACCTAATGGATTTATGTATTAGTGTCTATGAGCAAATATCTACAGAGCCACTGTCCCTAAGTGAAAGTAGTGAAAAAATGATATCCTATACCTAATGGATTTCTGTATTAGTGTCTATGAGCAAATATCTACAGAGCCACTGTCCCTAAGTGAAAGTAGTGAAAAAATGATATCCTATACCTAATGGATTTATGTATTAGTGTCTATGAGCAAATATCTACAGAGCCACTGTCCCTAAGTGAAAGTAGTGAAAAAATGATATCCTATACCTACGTAATGGATTTCTGTATTAGTGTCTATGAGCAAATATCTACAGAGCCACTGTCCCTAAGTGAAAGTAGTGAAAAAATGATATCCTATACCTAATGGATTTCTGTATTAGTGTCTATGAGCAAATATCTACAGAGCCACTGTCCCTAAGTGAAAGTAGTGAAAAAATGATATCCTATACCTAATGGATTTCTGTATTAGTGTCTATGAGCAAATATCTACAGAGCCACTGTCCCTAAGTGAAAGTAGTGAAAAACTGATATCCTATACCTAATCGATTTCTGTATTAGTGTCTACGAGCAGATATCTACAGAGCCACAGTCCTTACGTGAAAGTAGTGAAAAAATGTGCGCCGTCATGACGTCATGTATACCGACTTAGATATTTACATTAAATAGATTACAATGACCTGTTTTCTCGAATCTCGACGTTATGTCACCTAATTAGTGCTTGTAACCGAGCACTTTGGCATAGCGCGGCGTTGTAGTCGGCTTGCAATCGCCTTACGTACGACTAACTAAAAAGCCTGTCCACTACGTACCTAGCTTGGGCAGAATTTTGGCTCGAACACTTTTTGCACGATTGTGACTCTATAGATATTTGCTCGAAGATTACTGTGTAGAATTTACTGAACTGCTTCGAAACAACTAAACCAAATTAAATTGTTTTTTCATGGAATCATCTCGCGGTTTTCTTATGTACGAGTAGGTTAAAAATTAATTATTTTTGTTACAGATGCCATCCGGAAACTAAGGACGGTAAAAATTATTCAGAAAGTGCTAAAGAAATAAAATAATGTAAAGAATTAGTGTTTTATTTAATAAGCAGTATTCCCAATTTTTTCTCGTAATTGCACCACTCTCAGTTAGGTCTCATATTTTTGGATATCATAGTGCCATTACATATGTAGCGGGGTTCGGGGCCCAGGCGGAGGTAAATGTTGAATCTACCAAATGTTTCGAGCTTTAATCTAGAAGGATTAAAGCTCGAAACATAGGTACTATCGGACGCGGCTTACGGACGCGACTGACAGCCGCGACCTAGACTATGAAAGTACACTGAGCCGTGCATACTATCGGACATCAGTCGCGGACGTCACCTTCGGACGACCTTGAGCGTTCGGAAGTCCGAGAGCGATCTGGCACACCTGATGTTTTAAGACTGTGCACATTGCTAAGTCGCGTCCGATAGTATGTTTCGAGCTTAAACATTACCCTACTATAATAGGCCGAACTTACAGATTATTATATCGACGGTTGAAAGGCAATAATTACCAAGCGACATGTTGGCAACTTTACACCAGAGCATTTCAAAGTTTTATTTTTTGGAAAAAAAATCATATAAAATTTTCTATTACTCATTTCTACTCGGTTCTAATAGATTATAAATGAAATTTAAAAGCTTTATGTACTGTCATTTAAAAAAAATGAATATTCTCAATAATTTGAGATAGTGTTGGTTAGTAAAATTTTGATCAAAATCACAAACAGGTAAAAATTACTAACCAAAATCAAAATTTTCTCATAAAACATGTAAAATTAACTAAACCCCAATATTTTATAATAATGTTTGAAGCAAAATGATCGAAATAAAAAGATAAACCACTTTACTGCCAAGCAAGTTCAACCATAGTCCTATTTAAATAAGGTAAGTGTAGGACTTTTTTGAACAACCTTACAAAAATTCAGGTTTTAGTACACTACATTAGAAACTTTTGCAAAAGTTTACAACGGATATCGTCATCACCAATTCTTAAACAGCCCTTGTAGTCATCTACAATCACTTTCTACTGAGTATGAACCTCATCTGATGATGAATGGAAAAATATGCTATCAAAAATATTGTCACAATAAAAACTACTTAAAACTAAAAAGTTGACATCGGTTTCTGGAAAACCTATCTACCTAATTATTTATTATAAAAATCCACCATGTCAAATCATTACCTATTTTATTGTTAATTGTTTCTATTAGTTTGTCGTCGTCGTTGTCTTTGCAGAAATTGCACATCCACAGCTGGACAGAGGCCTCCCCTATAGATTTCTAATAAGACCGGGTGGAAACGGATTGCTTCCAGCACGATACTGCGGTCTTGATGAGATCTTCCATTCATCTCAAAGGTGGACGCATGATCTTATCAAGACTACGCTGCGCTTAGGCCCACGTAAAAATAAAAGTTAGTAAAAGATCATGTTTCGGGAACACACAACTGTTGCAACTCTCGTCTTGAGGCACTTAGGCATATCGGATGAAAAGACGTCACGTGGTTTTCCGAACGCTGCCTAGCCGAGTTGGATTCAACGATTGACCTCCTTCTTGAAGTTGGATTTACCTAGCTGGACTACTTGTCCTTTTTTTCCCCCAATAAATACTTTATGGATCGCAGGGCGCCCGTCTTTCCTTGGAAGGACTAACCTATCCGTCTTCCATAAATTTAGGAACTGACCTGTCTCCAGACAGGCTGGAGTACTTGCGACATCGCTGGATAGACTCAAGCACAGCTCATGTCTCGACCGAATCAATGGCTATCTCAAAGTCCACATATGCTTAACACACTGAAACACACCAAATTACCAAGCCACACCGGCGTCTGACATAGCTCGCTTAATGATCTACTCGCTTTTTTCGATTTTTATGTACTTTTAACAATAGATTTAAATCAATTTAAAATATAAATTTAATAATCGGTTAAACTATAGCCGCCCGGTACCCGCGGGGAGGGGGTAGGGGGGGTGGGGGAGGTTGTGGGGGGAGAGGGGAAGCCCCCCTGCAATCCCCCACCGCCGGAGGCCCTTAGTTTTTGAGTAAAATTTTTTTTAGTACTTAACCTCACTTTCGGCTACATCAGTATTTTTAACCTATTTTTTGTTACACACCTAATCTATCAAGGCGGTTCACTTCTGGCACTTCGCCGGCCGCTGCCGCGGCACGCTCGCTTCGCTCGCTCGGCTCGTGCGTTGTTTGTCATGTTCTAACCTAACCTAACCTATTTTTTGTTTCACACCTAATGTATCTAGGCGGTTCGCTTCAGGCACCTTGGAAGTGTCGTAACAAAAATCGAAAAACAAGAAAGCACACATTCACGAAACTACGAGAGAAACGGAATAAATGGATGACAGTCCATCTGTCAGTAAGACAAAATAGCGGCTTTTTTTGCTTGTGATACGTTTCTTTTCACTCAGTTTGACAACTTAATGCATAATATTGTACCATTTTCTCAACATTGCGTTCCATTTCACGTTTTTATTAAATTTTAATTTAATCATAATTAATTTAAACTACGCCTCCGGCAAAAAAAAATTGCTGGAAGAGCTTCAGGTGGACCCCAATGATACCCCTACACTCACACCGTCATCAAAATCAGATACCGGACGGCTATAGCCAACCCCACTTACCGAGTACACAAACAAGCTACGAGATTAAGCACTTTGCACCATGCGCGCACGCATGCGTGTTGTCTATGCAACAGTTCGGTGAAGACGTAATCGTTATTTTGTTACCAACAGGCCACTTAGAATCCGATTTACAGTGCGGATAAGTGACAAAACAAAAAAGGTGCTGTATGGATAAGGTCACTTTTAGAGATATCTCATATCAGAAATAGTTATCTAAGTAACATAAACTTTAAAAAATCGGCGGGTAGAAAATTACTTAACGACAAAATATATCCTGTTTTAGGCAGGTAGATATTCACTACTTCACATTTTTGAATAAATTATATTTAGGTAAAAAGTACTAAATGACAAAGAATGTCTATTGAAGGTGTGTTAAAAAGTCTTTAATTACGAGAGAGAAAAAAAACAATCAGGTAAAAATTCTTAAGTAATGCAAATTCCTGGGTACTCGCAAGGCAGAAAGTACTTTATGTTTAGATGCATTATTTAGAGTCAAGGCAAAAATTACTAAGTGTAAATTATAAAAATCTAATCCATACTATGTGAAACATATTCATAAATCATTAAAATTTTAGTCGCTTGGACGCCGAAAACTGTGAAAATGTGTCTTTTTTTTAAGTTACCAAACGACAACAAACTTCGTCCTAGCGCCGTGAGAGTAAGACCAATCGACACAGTTTTTTTTTTCTGATTTCAGTGATATATACAACTCAATATCGCCCAAACTGTCGCTTGGTAATTTTTGCCTTTCAAGCGTCGATATCTTCTTTGCTTACAGTCAACAAAATTCTACATTTTACTGGATACTAGCAAATGGAACAAATACTTGTGGAATAAAAAAAAAAGTCATTTCGTCGAAGTTGTCAATGTCAAATCAATTTTATAGTTTATGTTGCCAAATTTTGGATAATCCCCAAATCTAGGGTTTTAGAAGTTTGTATTGATTCAGGGAGTCATCAAGTTGTAGGTACGGAAATTACGCGACCCTACCGTACATTCTTTTACATTTTATCAATAAATAGTTTTGATCCAAGATTTTAAAGATGACAAAGAAACATACAATTCCGAGAAAGGGCGAGTGAAGCGAGCGCTATTGTTTTCAATTTGTTAGTTTTTTCAGAAATCTCAAAAGAAGCACGAGTAAACAAAACTGCTCCATCGCTTTTATGCGCGAGCGCAGCAAGCGCATAGAATTTTTTAAAGTTATTTTAGTAATTTTAAAATACAGACCAACCTATAGCCGTGCGCGAGCGAAAAGAGCACGAAAAATGTTCGCCTTTTTCAGTAATTTTAAATTAGATAATATATGCGAAATTAGCTAATAGCACTGCTCTGCAAATATGAGCGAGCGCACCGCAGTGTACTTATTAGACGCGAACGCAGGGAACGCCATTTTTTTTTAAATGTGAGAGTAGCAGGCTAGAATATTCTAAGGTACCTATGACGTTGATCAGCCATAAAACAATTGCCAGGAAAAAGACCGTCACAGTCCTATGACCCGCTGTTATAGGCGCGCCTTTTGAGCGCTAAAATAGTAAGTTTGAAATATTTTATTCGATGTTTATTTATTTATTCATTTATTGCAAATATATACATAATTCAGTTAAATACTAGATTGACTAAACATATGACATATATACCCTGTATTGAAGGCGCAGCAATAGCTAGTACAAACTTAAATAGGTATTATTAAAACACTTGAGCGCGAACATTTTTCAACAAAGAGCAGATTTTAAGCAAAGAAGAAAGTGAGCTAAAAAATCGACTTCGAAAGGGGCCCCCTTAAACTCCACAAGCTTTTACTTTCCAATTTTTACGCCTTAGTAGGTATATATTTGCGCCTTGGCTGTTTTGCTAACTTCACGTGGGCATAAGATAAAGATTTACTCACTGCTCATTATTTCTCTGTTATACAAATAGTTTTTGTAGTAAAGAAACAACCAAGGCACATATTATATTGACTAAGGTGTAGAGTTTGTGGAGTTAGGGATTGCAGAGTTAGGCCGTGTAGAGTTAGAAGCTTGGCTCTACGCCGCCGTTGGAGCGCGGGGCCCCCTAAGGCGCGGGGCCCGTAGCATTTGCTACTCTTGCTACGTGACTAATCCGGCACTGGCTTCTGTGAATATTTCACAATTTCGCCAAAAGTTAGTAGATTGGCAGTTAAAATCTGGGTTGAGATGATATTTGAGAATTTATATTTCCTGTGCTACAATACGAGAGAAAAATAGTAAATGCTAATATGCACTTTGTACAGGTTGTAAAAACCGATAAATATAGTATCTGCCTACGTACACGAAATTGTTAAATCGGGTTTAACTTAGCAAATGAGCGTGCAAAATATCTGGAAAGGCCCCCCTTAAGCGGACACTATGCCCAATCCGGGTACCCCGGGTGGTGATCAAAATAATTGTATATTGGAAAAAAATGGGATGTCCTACGTTTTTAAAAAATTGTACTAGGTACGAAATTGTGACTATATTATGTATGGTTTTATTTTGTTATCTTTCGTGTAATTCATGAACAGTTAGATGCTATTCTTTAAAAGAGTTTTGTGTACTAAAAATATCGATTTATAAATAAGTTACAAAACGTTACTAATTTCTGTTCATATAAGAAAAAGTTGTCCTACGAGTTTCTGATTCATTTAAAAACCTCTCTTAGCTATTGATTTTATAACTTTCGTTAACAATTTTTTATTACTATTGGCATTAAATCTCAGGTGAATTTTGCTTTATTAATTATTGTTTTGTGTAACTTAATAGTGGTTTTTTTATTTTTTTAAATAGCGTCCTATTATTTTTGATCGTTACTCACACATGTGAATAACGCAGTTTTCACCCATTTACAATTGGTATTCTACCATGACTAACATAATTCTACAATGGCAACAACAATTTTTACAAGAAGATGTCAACATAACGCCATTTATTTATTTATTTCAGCAAAACACATAGGTACAATATACATTTTGTTCATTACATCCTTAATGAATGCAAAATATTGTGTGTGATGAACGAAAAAGCTATTTTTACATGTGAAAAGCGGAAGAGTAACTCCTAAAAGAAAGTAATTTTTGTTTCTCAGCATGCTTTGTATTAAAAAACATCTCTTTCGTTCTATAATTTATCTAGTACATTCTTATGTGCAACATGTTTTTGAATCGAAATAGGTACCTATTATGATTTAGAGGTTAAGCCGTGTTTTTAACCTACATGTGAGTAACAGAGTCATGGACGTAACGTTACTCACCAATGTAAGGGCTTTTTCACATCAATATTGTTAGTCAAATGTGCGTAACTCACGCGTTTTTATCAACTTTAGAAAATTAGGTGTAAACATTACATACTTTGTGTATATTTATAATTTATTGTGTATAATCGATAGATATCTCAATAATTATTGGTTCAAATTGGGCTCAGGTGTACATTAGGACAGTTGACAAAAGGGAGTGGTTGGTGGGGAAGGGGAAAGGGTAGCACGCCATGAGAGTGGGGGGTACGGGAGACCCTTTCCGTATCTCCATGGTCTCCATACATTGTGATTTAAAGTTCTCATCGAAATAAATAATGCTTTATAAACTATATAAAGTTTTTCATTTGTATTTTTAATTAAGCCTCTAAGGTTATCCGAGGGCCTCTGCTATAGCACAACGATTTTGTCGTAAGAATAACACAAATAACATACCGCAACGGTAGAGCTTTAGCAGCGAAATGCTACTAACGGTCACCCACAACCTGACCGAACTGAATGTTGCTTGTTTGCGGTAATCGATTGGGGAGGGTGATCTTTTAAATTTTTATTGACAATATGAAATCGCCATTACGTAACCTATGAGTTACATTTTTAACATGTGAGACACGTAACGACACGTTACATGTGAGTACCATGTGAGTTACGTGTACATTTATTTTGATCACCACCCACCCCGCATTAAAGTCGACATTTCAAAAGCTAATACGTCACCACTCCGCGGGAACAAGCCCCCCGCCATGTGCATCCCGCGACAGTTGCCCGGTCTTGATGTTTTTATTAGGGGATAAGGGATACTGTCAAACAGTATTAAAATTTATCAACACAAAAAGAAATATCTAATGCATTTTTTGACAGCTTTAATTTTGTAGGGATTTCAGATAAAATTTGGGGAGTCAGGAGAGGAGAAAGTGAGACGATCATCTAGCAACAAATTTCTCCCGTACATTCGCTTGCGTTTGCTTACAATCTTGAATCAATTCTATTTATTTGGAAAAAAATACCTTATTTGCGTTAGTAATCCGTGTTTTCTAGTGGCAATGTTGTTCATTAATTAATCCTCGACCTAGAAAGTGGTTCAATGGTGATTTTGAAGCCCATCTCCTCTTAAAATAATACAAACATGGAAGGTACCAGTTCTAAAAGAGTGGATGAACTTTGTTTGGGGTGTCTTTGTCGCCCAACTGAGAACAAAATACAGGATTATAAAATACAATATGCCCATTTCTGGGCTATATTTGAGGTAAATATTACTAAGTATTAGCACAAGTAGTAATAGAAGTAGCGCGAGTGTAGCCTACATCGAGATATTTATTGTACAACATCTATTCACAATATTTACTAATGTTTATAAATCACCCTACGTGGCTAGGCCTGTGTTCAGCAGTGATCTATTGAAAAGACCGATACAGTTTGTCTATAACCTGCAGAGTATTTACTATGACTGAGACGACAATAATCGGACAAGTGCGGGTCGGACTCGCGCAAACGGTTCCGTACCGTATGGAAGCCCCCCTTAATATATTTTATTTTAATTATTTATTTTTGATGGGAAACCTACAACTTTATCGATTTTTTACTATTTTTAGTATTTTTTGTTAAAGCGGCAACAGAAATATGTACCTAATCTAAAATTTCAATGTTCTAGCTCACGGTTCATGAGATACAGCCTGATAACAGACAGACATATGGTGGAGTCTTAGCAATAGGGTCCCGTTTTTACCCTCTGGGTACAGAACCTTAATAACAATGACGACTTAACTGGATAAGAGCTCCACCGTGATCAATTTTAATCTGATTTTCAGGTAAACACAATAAAGTTGTGTTATTTATGCAAGAGAATGGCACAGCATGCCGAAACTTTCATACAGAATGTGCAAAGCAATCAGATTTTGCTTCAAAACTGCCTCGGGGTGAGTATAACTCTCTAACTAGTAATATTTTGAACCCCAAACAAAGCAAAACAATGAAGTGCCATAAGTTTGATGTGTTTGTAAATAAATAAATATTTGGGGACATCTTGCCCACGGTCTCTGACCGCTAAATGACCTATTCACTCTTGCCTTGAAGGTATCCAAATTGTAATTGTCAGGAAACAATAACGGAGGCAGGGCATTCCAATCCCTGGCAGTCTGCATTATCTTGTGTTGTAGTTAATTAAATGTACAGCCAATTAAAGTTGTTCTAGGCCATATGATATGCATATGCCGAGGTGATGAGGTGAAAACTGTCACTCAATAGGATCCAACAGACAAGAGGTGACCCAGAATGATGATGATGAACGAAGTGGCATATTAGAATGATGATGATGAACGAAGTGGCATATTGATCTTATCAGCTTGACTAGACTAATATGGTAGAAGAACCAGGATTCAGAAATAAAAAAAATATCTCAATCCTTATTAATCCGAAAGTTTGTTCCGTGTGTTGTGTCTAGTTAGTTCCTCTTTCACACAGCAGCATAGCAACGGATTGACTTGATTTTTGGCCTAGACTTAGTTTGAAAGATGGAAAGTGACTACTTTTAGTAGTAGAGTAGGATACTTTTTAACTACTGTCCAAAAAGGAGGAGGTTCTATGTCTGTCGTCAGTATGTATTTTTTTTGTGTATTTTCATCGATATTTTCGCCAATTGTGTACAAGTTAAAAAAAAACATTTGCTCATCACAAGGTGGTCCCATTAAAATGTTATCGAAATCGGCTGAACCGTTTTTGAAAAATCAACAATAATGTAAAAATTGTATACATCAATTAGAGCAAACTATTCGAATTTTGTACACGATGGAAGTTGGTATTGCCATTTTTTGCAAATGATAATTAATATTCTTGAAGAATAAAAGGTTCCCATGGGTTGGCACCACACTCAAAATCAACGCGAGAGAAGCCGCGATCAAAAGCTACTATCTCCATAACTTCTATACTAAGCTAAAAAGATCTTAAAAAATCCTTTTTTTTTCCAGGATTTAGTCACCACAATAGAAGATGCACGCTCACAGCTCCAACCCTCAATAGTCCTCTCTCATTCACCACTAGACCCTATAAATCTCACTGAAAAGGACTACATAGACTTTAATACCTCTGGCAAAGAGTTCAAAATCCTAGAGCACAGTACCTGCAATAAGTTTCAAAATAGCATGAATAAAGAAAATGATTATGAAGATGATATGAAAAATGATGAAGATGAAAGTATTGAAATGGATAAGAGAAATATAAAAGTTGAATTGAAAGTTGAAGAAGCTTTGGACTTAGTTGGAGGGTTTGATGATGATAATGATGGTGAGTTGTACTGTAACTAGCGACCCGCCCCGGCTTTGCACAAGTGTACTTTACATATAAACCTTCCTCTTGAATCACTCTATCTATTAAAAATAACCGCATCAAAATCCGTTGCATAGTTTTAAAGATATAAGCATACATAGGGACAGAAAGCGAGAAGCGAATTTGTTTTATACTATGTAGTGATTCCTGCAAGCTCATAAGCTCGTTTTTGTATGGTAAATTATGACTCAATGATTGGTCGAAAAAAATGGTTTTTGATTTGATTTGGCCACGCATAAACTTTAAACATGGTAGGTACGAGTAGTCCGATTTCGATAATTCTTTATTAATTGGAAAAAGTATACTTCGAGATTGGTCCCATTTAAATTTGATCGCAATCGACTGAGTCATTTTTGATAAATCAACAATAAGGTGAAAAATGCTACCCAGGGGCGGTCTTAGCTAAACTTTTCGGTGGTGCGAGATCTTATGGTGGCGCCCCAGTTTACATAGACACGAAAAAAATAACATACCAATACCTTGTAAAATATAGCATACGCGAGACATTGACATTAGCGTAATGACTCACGCACATCAAGTACTATATTTTTATGTCAAATTTCGGTACACAAAGCTGTACTTTATGATCGAGATGCACGAACATGAAGTACAATTAGTACAATTTTGACTTTAAAAATATGGTACTTGATGTGCGTGAGTAATTACGCGTATTTCAATGTCAATGTCTCGCGTATTAGCTTGATATACGAGACATTGACATTTATTATTTTACAAGGTATGATTAATTTTACATTTATGTTCTTTATTTCGTGTCAATTTTTTTTGATGAGAAGAGAATAAATGAAGGAAAAACCACGAAAATCATGCTTAGAATGTTGAGATGCGAGTATGTCTATCTTCGCTATTATTTTGACACCACTTTAGACGCGATTTAAAGATTTTAAGACTCTCACGCATCTCTTCCCACGCACTACTTTAGGCTGAAATTGTGGCTTCTTTAGGTTTACCCCAAAGAAGCCACAATTTGAAATTGCACCTCGCCAACCTGTGAGCCTCACGAACGTGCTTGTTCCATCCTCAAACTAAATAAGAAGTCTTCATAAGACAAGACAAGACTTCTTACTTGGTCTGAGGTTCCATCCAACAACAGGTTTTGCTATTGATAGAATTGCAAGATCTGAAAAGCTTCGTTCACCTTTGGCGACAGTTATAAGGATGGTCAGCAAAATCCGAAGCACTGTCCACACATTCGGGAAAATATCCTGCCAATTATTTTTTTTAATATGTTGAAGAACTCTTATTGGCTCTGCTGATTCAAGGTTTTTTAATAATAGATGCAGGCTCAACAGTTCTTCAACCAATTCGCAAATAGACACGACACATTTTTCCCCATCGGTTAAAATTATTTGCAAATCTGCACAGGCTTTTTCTGATAAAGACTTATCAGGAATTTTTATCATTATTTTTATGTTATACAAAAAAGACCATGTATCATTGAATTTGGATAATTGTCCAAACCGAGTGACCAATGCATTTTCAATTGTATCTATGATAGGGTAAAAGACGTTAATTTTAAACAGTTCTTCGGGATCTGTTGGTGTTTCATCTGCAGCTTCATACTCAAATAATCCCTAAACAATACCGTTCGCTGCTGTTTTATCGTGGGACGATCGGGGGTGACTTGTAACTCAGCTCAAGCTAAAATAGCCAGAAATACACAAAATAATACCGGCGAAATCACTTGAAAACCTCAAAACGAAAATTACAACGGACGGGTCCGACGGGCTATTGACAAGTTCTAACTTGATTCTAACAGTTGACATTGACATAAGACTTGATTCTAACAGTTGACATTGACATAAGACTTGATTCTACCTGGACATTGGCATACGCATTATGCTTGTGTGTTCACAAGCGCTGCCGGGCAGGCAACATCGGAAGCTCAGTGTCACCCCCATGCTTGCGCGTAAGTCGATCGGTACCTAGTATGCGTAAGGCCGTTTTCGGCGCCCCCCGTATGACGGCGCCCGGTGCGGTCGCACCGCTCGCACCGCCCTAGGGCCGCCCCTGATGCTACCCATGTTTCAGACCTGCAAGACCCGTACATAAAAGAAGAAGATGATTTCCCGCTACATTTATTAAAAAAAGAAATACAAATAGAAGCCATTCAACTCAAAACATTAAAACCTAAGAAAAAAGGAAAGATTGAAAGAGAAAGGAAAAAAGTAAAAAGCCGGGTTTTAAATAGAAAAACTAAGGAACTGCAACTTAATGGTAAGATTTAAATCAAAAATATTAGCTTCTGGGCGTCACTTCAATTTTTTTTTTATGTTATGGAGCCTTCGAGCAAATATCTATAGAATCACAATCGTGCAAAAAAAGAGTCCGAGCCAAAACTCTGCCCACGCTACGTAGTGGGCAGGCTTTTTGATTAGTCGTAAGGGGATTGCGAGCCGGCTACTACGCCGCGCGATGTGATAGTGCTCGGTTACAAGCATTAATTAGGTGACATAACGTCGAGATTCGAAAAAACGGGTCATTGTGAATTATTAAATGTAAATATCTAAGTCGGTATGAACTCTTTACTACTTTCACTTAGGGACTGTGGCTCTATAGATATTTGCTCGAAGTTTGGAGCCTGGTTTTTTGTATGGCCGAATCAAATTTCTTGGCGGCTGTGAAGTTAGCTACAAGCTGCGCAAAATTGAATCCTGACTGAAGCTCACTTAACAGCTGCGTGAGGACGAGGATTGGGATTCCCGCAGCTTGTAGCTGATATCTCTGCCTCTAAGAAGTTACATCCGGCTTGTAGCGACTAACTTCACGACATTCGCTACAAGATGGCACTAGCTACGCGCGCCGTCCGCCAACCAATCACAAGCTGTATCGCCGCGCCTCAGCCAATCACAAGCCGGAGTCTGCATCGCGCAAAACGAAAGGTGACGTCCACGAGTGGTATATTATTCAGAGAAAAATCGAACCAAGATGATATATACAACATTTGAAAGCTTGATTTATGGGCTTCTCAAAAATATTTAATTTAGATTTTTTTATCCCTCCATTTTTTTTAAATGTGAAAAATAAATTGTATGAGAAATAATAATACAGCTCTGTATTATTTCTAGTTTGGCAATAATAAAGTGCTTCTATCGTTATTTTACTTGCATTCGTAGCTGATTCTTCCACATTCATCTCTTAATTTGCTAAAATTAAAAATTATAACCTACCAGTGTGCCCAGTTAGTAGGTACAATGTGACAAAAAACACTTAAAACAAAAATGCTTCTAATTAACAATAATCGAGGTTACTTAACCAGGGTTGATAGATATAATTACCTATTGAGCCAAATATATTTAATTATCCTAATAGATTCAAAATTAATTTTAAAAAAAATCGGAGTGCTCTTTTTTGGTTTTAACTGATGTAATAGACTCAGAAAAATATGAACTTTCTCGAAATGTAACAAGTGTTTTGGTTCGAATTTTTAATTATTAATATACCAGCCTTCATACATTTTGTGGACATGTCCTTTATAGCGACGGCCGAACCATATCAAGACCTAAGTTTACACTGTCGGACAGCTATCCCCGGGCACAACACCTCGCCCGGTGGAGTACTCCTTTGCGAGATGTTATCCTATCATCATCATCTCGACATGGACGACCACCAAGTCCATAGGCTTATACAAGGTTATCTGCTTACCCTGTTCTAATCTGAAAGGGGTTTATGCAGACCATCTTTATGAACAACTTTTACTTTGAGGCAAGATCTCTAGTTTAGTTTCTATTTAAGTGTAAACCTGTACTAACTTGACTTTAACTGACTTGGTGGCTCAGTCGTTAGTGTCTCTGATTCCTGGGTCAAAGAGGCGTGGGTTCGATCCCCAACCAGGACAAATATTTATGTGATGAACATAGGTGTTTGCTCCGCGTCCGAGTGTTATTTAGGTTTTATCTATACAGGGTTATTTCTAATCAATTAGCATCCTTTCAGGGGCTTATTCCGTACATCAAAACTAACAACTGTTGTTCTACGACTTTTATTAATTGTCAAAAAAAAGTTGTTCCAAAGAAAAATGTTCACCCGCGACAAAATGTATGGAACAGCTGATTTTTTTTGAGTTTTGACAAAAGTCCCAGAACAAAAGTTGTTACTTTTGATGTACAGAATAAGAACCTATATAAGAGGATACAAATTGATTAGAAATAACCCTGTATAAGTATGTATTTAAAAATATGTATATGTAGTATATCATTTTTTGTTTAATATTATTGATTTATAATTAGTCTGCGCGCTGCGCTTTGTAGCAACGTATTATGTACCTACATAGATGAGTGTGTAATCTCAGTAAGTGAATTTTTGTAAATTCTTTTGAGATTAATAAATATTCTTAAACCGTATCAGTCTCTGGCAGCCGTATCACAAGCTTTGCTTAGTTTGATGCCATAGGTGTAAGATGTCCCCTAATATTTATTTATTTTTATTTTAATTAATTCCTCGGGATAACCCTGTATGTAATGAAGCAGATATTTGACAGAATCACTAGGAATAAAGAAGATATTGATAACCAAAGAAGAATGCATGGAAGAGAGAAAGCAACAGGCACAGGATGAAGTTTATCTAAACTGCGCATACAAATGCGAGGATTGTCTGAAAGGATTCAATTATAAGGCAGCTTTTGATAACCATTTGAAAAGGCATAGTGCGGTAAGTACAAATAAGCTAGTAAAAGTCAATTCCTCTAAAATAATGTTATATGGGGTGTCCCAGAATTCAACGTCAAGCCGGAAATCCTGGAACTTTCTGTATATATTGGGCTCTAAAATCAGAAAGATTGGAATCCCCACCACCTACATCTCAAAAACCAATTTTTGACTTATTATTATGGTCAATTTTAGAAATGTGACCAAAAATGCCACCTTGCGGCACTCCGGTTCAGCCGTGCCTTGTGTTTTCAACTTTAATTTTTACAAGTTACTGCATAGTTTTTCTAAAAAATATTTTTGCCAAAACAAAGATAATATTTTTTATATTCAAAGTATTAAACGCCACACTAGAAAAAAACCGGACAAGTGCGAGTCAGGCTCGCACATCGAGGGTTCCGTACTACGATTTACTCACTTTGAATTTTGAACCCATATTTTGTGAAATTTGAGGTCCTACTTTTTGTGATGTAAATAAAAATGTACAGTTTTCAGATTTATTCCTATATGTATACTCTGAGACAATGCTTTTTGCCAAATTTCATAGTTCTATGTCAACGGGAAGTACCCTGTAGGTTTTGATTTTTGTTAGTGTCGAAATATGCGGTTTTTTACGACATAAACGACTCTAACTTTTTTAAACGACGACTGAAAAGTTTTTCTTTTACACAACAGCAAGAGTTAATCGATATACGTATACAGTTTAAATTTCAACTCGATATATTTACGCGTTCTCGAGATAAAGAGTCTTGACATACACACAGACAGACAGATGGACAACAAAGTGATCCTATAAGGGTTCAGTTTTTGCCGTTAGGTACGGAACCCTAATAAGAAAGTATCAATGGCAAGTTACCACAAAAGTTGGCGCAATTTATGTAAATTCTGAAATGCTATCACACTAAGTACCTTTAATTTTAAATTAGTTCTTATTTGACGCTTAATTGAAAAACGACTGTATTTAAAAACAATAAAAGGTCAGCCATCGGATAGGTGACCGCGCGCGGCATTTATAACTGAGAGCTGCATTGGCTCGGATGAATGTCTTTACATAGTGGGTCCCGGTTGTATTAGCCGTTTACTCATGTCAGAGGACTTTAGGGTTAATAATTATTTTTTACAAAAAAAAGCATGACCGACTTCTCCCGTGTACAAAATCATTACATAATATAAATTAAAGTCGCTTTCCGCTGTCTGTCCCCATGTATGCTTAACTTTAAAACTACGCAATTGATTTTGATGCAGTTTGTTTTGATAGATAGAGTAATTGAAGAGAAATGTTTATATGTATAATACACCTGTGCGAAGCCGGGGCGCGTCGCTAGAACGCAAATATTATGCACGGATCGATGTAACATTTTCACATTATTGTTGATTTTTCAAAAATGGTTTAGCCAATTTCGATAAAATTTAAATGGGACCAATTTCGAAGAATATTCTTTCCAAAAAAAAAAGGATTGTTGAAATCGGACTACTATGAAAAAAGTTATGCGTGGTAATACATTAAAAAAAAATACGCGTCGAATTGTATACCTCCTCCGGTGGTTCGTCGGTCAAAAACTGACACCAAGTCTAACCATTCAATCTGTATTTTACGTATTTTTAATTATTTTTGACCGACGACGGACGAACAATTCGACGCGTACATATATTTTTTATGTGTAACCTTTTTCATAGTAGTCCGATTTCGATAATTCTTTTTTTATTGGAAAGAGTATACTTCGAAATTGGTCCCATTTACATTTTATCGAAATCGACTAAGCTATTTTTGATAAATCAACAATAATGTGAAAAATGCTACATCGACTCGTGCGAAATATTCGCGAATTACGTACACGGTTGAAGTCGGTCGTGCTATTTTTGGGAAAAAGTAATTATAATTATTTCGTCTTTACTATTATATTGTTTTTTTTAGGAAATTGGCGCATTCAAATGTGACATTTGTAAACTAAGAATGGATTCTCACGACAAGTTATTAAGCCATAAGAAATGTCACACTGTGTAAGTTTATTTTCATATGAATCTTTATTTGACGGCCTCGGTGGCACAGTGTTTAGGTGACTCTGAATCCTGGGTCAGAGACGTGGGTTCGATTCCCACCTAGGGCAAATATTTATGAATTTAGATGTTTGCTCTGTGTCGGAGTGTTATTTAGGTAGGTAATAAGCCCGATTACAGAGGCGCCAGCGTAAATAATTTAACAACGTAAAAGGCGTTATCTCTATGGAATGCCTAAAGTGAAAAAGAAATAGAACTATGCTATTTAGCTAATATAGTTACGATAGCGAAATCGCTTTTAGCGATAAGACCGCCTTTTGTACCATTCTTCTGTCTTTATTTCTTTTTCTGTTATGTTTTACTACTTGTGGTGTCAATAAAGTGTTTTTGTATTGTATTGATAGCGCCTCTGTAATCGGGCTTAATAGCTGTATAAGTATGTATTTAAAAATAAGTATATGTAGTATATCAGTCTCTGGCAGCCATATCACAAGCTTTGCTTAGTTTGGGGTCAAAAGCCGTGTGTAAGATGTCCCCTAATATTTAATTATATTAATATATTAATTTGGAAACTTAAATTTTGGAAACGTGAAGTTTATAATCTAAATATGTTCGTCCACTGCTGGACATAGGCCATGGATCTTTAATAAGAGCGGTTGGAAGTGGCTTGCATCCAGCGCGATCCTACGATCTTAGTTCACCTTGTTGGTGGACGTTCTTCGACGACTGTTACGTGGTTTCTACTCGAGAACTTTTTGACCCTATCGGTCATCAATCCTCCGTACTATGTGATTTGCCCACTGCCATTCAATTTGCGAATTTGCTGGGCTATATCGGTATAAGCTGAAACAAACATCGCGGCTGTGATATTAGCCACAAGTTGCGGATAACTCAACCCTGACTGAAGACAGGACAGACAGACTCAACAGGAAACATATTGAGTTATCGCTCGTAACCTTAGAGAATTTAGCTACTGGAGAAGAATTCAGTACGCGTACCCCTCTGCCACGGTATAAGAAAAATTGTGCCTACACGTAAAAGAGACACCGGACATTTTATTACATAATTTTAGACTTAAGCGTTCAAGCAATTAAGGCGAAAATGGATTATCAGCATCTGGGTGCATTGTTCTCGCTCGCTCCGCTCCATAAACCCGTCACCCGTTAACGTTTCGACTTTACCCTGATATGTTTAAGGTCGAAATTTCAGTGAACACCTCCTCCCCCGCGCCTCACGTAAAGCTGACAGAATGTAGTGAGTGCGAATGGTAGAGCGTTACTAGTCCGGAGATAAAACGTCCCTGCTCGTAACTAACATTACAGCCGTCAAGAAGTTTGATTTGGCCTAAACCTTTGGTTCTTCTACAGACCTAATTTCTGATTATATCTCGCATAGGAACTCCGAGCATAGCATTCTCCATATCTCGTTGATTGGTTAATCTAAGTACCAATGGATGTATTATGGTTTACAGCCGTTTTCAGTGCACAGAGTGCGGAATAGTGCGCACGAGTCGATCGACGTTGTTAGACCACCACAACGCGATACACAAACAAGGGGAGAGTCAGTTCGCCTGCCCTTACTGTCCTAAGACTTTTAAGTAAGTATTTATAACGTCTCACAGACGTCACCAATGCACCTAGTGCGGCACAGTCCACACGAGGCGGTAAAAACGCGCAGAAGGAAAACATCGTGAGGTAGCCTGCATGCTTCTGTGATAGAAAGAAGACGTATGTGAATCAACCAACCCGCGCTGAGCCAGCGTGGTGGATATAGCCCAATCACCCTTCGTGGGTAGGCCTACGTCCTGCAGTGGACTATTAAAAACGCTGGTACAGTACAGTACTCAAGTAGGTACCTATATCTTATTTTAATTGAGAAACACATAGTGTATATCTAGACGTCACTCGTCAGGCATGTTCTAGGATGCTATTATACTCATAATTTGATTAATTTATTTTAGCCTATGTCCTGCAGTGGACTATTTAAAATTTTGGTACAGTATACAAGCAAGGGGAGAGCCAGTTACGAGTAGCTTCCCCCTACTGTCCCTAGACTTTTAAGTAAGTATCTCTAACGGACAGACGTTTCCGATGCACAGAGTGCGGCATAGTGCGCACGAGGGTTTGTTCTCACTAGTTCGATTAATTAGTTCCAAAGTCGAACTGGTGAGGTTTTTTTTATTTGTTCGACCGTTGACCTTGTTGTAACAAAAATTCTCACTAGTTCAACTGCATTTTATTCAGAATTAAATATAAAACAACTAGCCGCGCCCCGCGGCGCTACCCCGAGATAAAAAGAAGCCTATGTGTTAATCCAAAGTGTAAGCTACCTCCATGAAAGATTTCATCTACGAGTAAATCGGTTCAGTCGTTTGTTCGAAAGAGTAACAAATATCCATATATACTCACAAACTTTCGCGTTTATAATATTAGTAGAATATAAAGAAATATATTGATAATATTTTTATAATTATACACACTAATACGTTTGTACATCTGTTTTCTGTACCACTTTCTTGATCTTATATTTATGTCCTAACGTAGTTCTTAGTAGTATAAAATAAAAAATCTTAAAAACGTTATTTTTTTTTTTTAAATCTTTATTAGAGTGCTTTTTCGCACAGCGAAAATGGCGCACTAGTAGGAAAATCAATTACATAGAACTTAAATATTTACAAGACATTTGTCCTATTATCTAAACCAGTTTTCACCATGGCTAGTACCTTCTTTGTCTCATCAGAAGTAGGTTGAGCTAAATACGAATTACATAAACCAATGGAACTGTCTCGGAATAACAGGCGTCTGGGCGCCTCGTTCCGGACACACTCCATCTAAATATGGTAGGTATCTTCTATTCTCAAGCAGTCGCAACAAAGCGGCGAATCGGTCTTGCGCATGAGGTGGGCAAACATATTCAATGGAATGTGTCCGGAACGAAGCCGTAATAATAACACTAGGTCCTGCCTACAGAGCCGACAGTTGTCTATCCACGGCGCGTTTAGCGGTTGCGGCTGAATAGTTTTAAACCATATACCTTTTTCTAAGGATCGATCATCGAAGTACTCCTTCCATAAGCTACGACACATATCTTTGACTAAGTATAAACAGTCGTTATGAGTAGGGATCACAGTAAAACCGGTTCCGTCGCTGCATGCTTCTTTGGCTAATCTATCAGCTGTATCATTCCCATAAATACCTACGTGGGAGGGGATAAAAGTGAAGTAAAATTACCTTGTCCTGGGACCGTATCTTCAGAATAGAATTTATTATTGCATAGGCGATCGGTGTACCTCGAAAAGTCGAAGTGCAGCGAGCCAGGTGTTGGAGTGCGCTTTTAGAATCGGTAAAAATTACAAATTTCCTATGATTAATGGATCCTACATATGATAAAGCTTCTGAGATGGCGATGAGTTCTGCATACATAATGGACACATTACAGTTTACTTTAAATTTTTTATAGTGACTATTAGTTTGATCAAAGAAAGCCGCACCAATATTACTATTTAATTCTTTTGACCCATCTGTAAATATTTTATGAAAATCGCTATAATTAGCTAAGATTTCGTTGCAAATCCAGAAAATTTCCGATCTGTTATAATTACGTTTAGATTGAGTCATAGCTTCAATATACTTAATAATACTGTCCAAATCGATATTACTAACCCAAGTGCTCAATGAAAACATTTCCAGCTGTGAACTTTTATAGACGGAAGTATCTTTTAAATAGTCGTGTAAGGTAACAAGCGTTGGTATTTTCTTTCGCTGCCAAAATGGTTTATTTCTTAATTCGAACAGCTCTTCTATGGATAGGTTTACTGAATTATTTGTATAAGAACTAATTTTAAGTTTAAATTTACCGGCTAAGTATCGCCTACGAATATTTAGTGGTTGGAGATGTAAGTCCACTTCCATTGCATGAATCGGTGTAGTTTTAATATAGCCGCCTATCACCCTCATCGCTTGGTTTTGTATTCGATCCACTTTAATTAAATGAGTCTTGCAGCTATCTCCGTATAGAAAACTCCCATAATCGAGTCTGCTCCGGATGACGGAGATATATAACCGGCGCAGGTGCTTCGGGTGCACCCCCCACAAAAAAACGTTATTATCAGTTGATTTTGAACCTTTGAATGACACGTTATATTTCTGAATAAATATCGTTCCAGGCGCCAAATGTCTCAAAGAAAGCATATCAGATATACCCACCAGAAAAAAGAACGAGTCATCTGTGTATTTTGTCAGAAGACCTATGCGAATAAAGAAGTCATCAAGTCTCATATGATGGCGTAAGTATTTTAGTGCGCTCTCTCTCTCTCTCTTGTTGTTTCTACAAGCGCGGATTCAGGGGGAAGGGGTCATGGGGGTCATGAATTTACTACCCGACTTAATGTCTATTATATGACCATGTTGGTATTTTGTCTACATTTTGATTTTTCAAATGCAAAAGTAGTAGTAAGCACGAAAATTCGCACTTGCTTCTCTCGCGCTTGAAGAGTTCGCGCACACTGCGCCCGCACATAATAGGAGTTGATTGCTATCATTTCCTCATGAAATCTATTTTGAAGTTACACCCCCTCCCGAATCAATGGCTGGATCCGCCCTTGTGTTTCTGACAGTAAAGGACGGCAACAGAAATAGAGCTCAATTCTCGAAACATTAGAAAATAACTGTTTTGAAAATCCCGCGTGCGCGAAATTAAAATTTTCTAATTAAATTTAGGTGAAATTCAGTGTATGCACTTTTGAGCATAAATTGACCACTATTTTTGTTTTTAAGTGTTTTTACCTTGTCACTACCTAAACGAGTTTTCGTAAATTTTCAAGTACCTGTAATTGTGGTTTGTAGTTTTTATTTGTAGCTGGCAAAAACTCTAGAGAAATTGATTTCGCGCAATGACGCACTTTGACAAACTACGCTAAAAATATGAGCACTAATAAGTTGTATTTTCTTTTGTAGAAAACATCCAAAAGAAGTGGCAGCGATAGAGCCGGCGAAAAAGTACCCCTGCGAAGAATGTGGCATGCTATTCCGGTCGCCCACACACCTCCGCATGCACAAATACAAGCATTCGCTCAGGCGGGACTACTACTGTGTGGAGTGTGACAAGTTAGTATTAATTTATGTGTTAACATAATTAAAACTGTCAAATTAATATTAGATTGTCAAATTAGTATATTAGGTTGTCAAATTAGTATTAGGTTGTCATATTAGTATTAGGTGGTCAAATTAGTACTAGGGTGTCAAATTAGTATTAGTTTAACGAGAATGTATCATTGTGACAAGATTATATTAGAGTGACAAGATTGTATTTACAAAGTAAAAAGTACCCATGCGAAGAATGTGGCATGCTATTCCGGTCGCCCACACACCTCCGCATGCACAAATACAAGCATTCGCTCAGGCGGGACTACTACTGTGTGGAGTGTGACAAGTTAGTATTAATTTATGTGTTAACATATCAAAATAGTATTAAGTTGTCAAATTAGTATTCGATTGTAAATTTAGTATTAGGTTGTCATATTAGTATTGGGTTGTCAAATTAGTATTAGGTTGTCAAATTAGTATTAGGTTGTCATATTACTAGTAGGTTGTCAAATTAGCATTAGGGTGTCAAATTAGTACATATTAGTTTAACGAGAATGTATCATTGTGATAAGATTGTATTAGTGTGACAAGATTGTATTAGTGTGACAAGATTATATTAGAGTGACAAGATTATATTAGAGTGACAAGATTGTATTTGCAAAGTAAAAAGTACCCCTGCGAAGAATGTGGCATGCTATTCCGGTCGCCCACACACCTCCGCATGCACAAATACAAGCATTCGCTCAGGCGGGACTACTACTGTGTGGAGTGTGACAAGTTAGTATTAATTTATGTGTTAACATATCAAAACTGTCAAATTAGTATTAAGTTGTCAATTTAGTATTAGGTTGTCATATTAGTAATAGGTTGTCAAATTAGTATTAGGTTGTCATATTAGTATTAGGTTGTCAAATTAGTATTAGGTTGTCATATTAGTATTAGATTGTCAAATTAGTATATTAGGGTGTCAAATTAGTATTAAGGTGTCAAATTAGTATTAGTTTAACGAGAATGTATCATTGTGATAAGATTGTATTAGTATGACAAGATTATTTTAGAGTGACAAGATTGTATTTGCAAAGTAAAAAGTACCCCTGGGAAGAATGTGGCATGCTATTCCGGTCGCCCACACACCTCCGCATGCACAAATACAAACATTCACTCAGACGGGACTACTACTGTGTGGAGTGTGACAAGTTAGTATTAATTTATGTGTTAACATAATTAATACTGTCAAATTAGTATGAGATTGTCAAATTAGTATATTAGGTTGTCATATTAGTATTAGGTTGTCAAATTAGTATTAAGGTGTCAAATTAGCATTAGTTTAACGAGAATGTATCATTGTGATAAGATTGTATTAGTGTGACAATATTATATTAGAGCCACGTGGTCTAGCCGTCAATCAAGCCGTGGTGGTCAAGAGGTAGTGACACTCGCCTTACAATCGTGAGGTCGTGGATTCAAATCCCCGGTCCCGTACCAATGAGTTCTTTGGAATTTATGTACGGAATTTCACACCACTGGCTTTTCGGTGAAGGAAAACATCGTGAGGCAACCTGCATACGTCTGTAGGAGAAATTCGATGGCATATGTGAATCCACCAACCCGCACTGGGCCAGCGTGGTGGATATGGCCCAATCACCCTTCGCGGGTAGGCCTAAGTCCTGCAGTGGACTGTTAAAAAGGCTGATACAGTACAGTACAGATCATAATGTGATCACAGTGAGTGCATTTTCTTTTTTCTAATTCCAATTTCGAACTAAATCCTCGCCCTTTTTCGTCGAGTTGACAGTTATTTCTTCATTTTTTAGTTTTATATAACCTACCAGTTTATGTAGGGAGTCAGGTACTTGATAAAATGTAATTAGTGTATTCGAGGCAATTATTTTCAAGGTTGTTTTTGTGTTTCGCGAGAGGAAAGGGCTGGGAAACCTAGCAATTCCTAGTCTTAAGTTTTGGCTAGACTTTATATATCGATTTGCTAATACACCTACTTAGATTCCTTCCTAATTATGAGCGCAAATGTACGTACTCATGTAGTTTCTAAGAGACTGAATTCATGTGTGTAATCGATTTTCGCATAATGTTTTGAAGTGTATCGATTTAAACAACAATTAAGCTTGGCTAAGTAGGTTAGTGAGATACAATGAAGGTTGCAAATATTTTTAATGAAACTTTTTATTGAAAACAGACAGGACACTTAATTGATCGGCTAAATGCTTAGAATGAGAGGCCACCTAAGTTAAAATCAACTTACCAAGAAAAAGTCGGAAGGCAGTCGTGAGGTCGGTCGTCAGGTGTAACCGACGCAAATGGCCGGCCGCCGCTCGAAAATAGAACAGCTAGCTGCGTCCGCGCCGCTCGCCGATGCCTACCTGAGCCTCACGCCGCGAACCGACTCACCCCGCAGCGCGCCGCCGCGACCTGCGGCTCGCCCCAAACATCACAAACTAAGGAGATTCTACGTATCAGACGACCGACTGCCAAAGATTTTTTTAGGCCGTAACGTTATCTGTGGTGGTGCCAATTGAACCTCGCCCCCCGCATACTTCACCCCTCCGCCTACAATGCCATACATACTATTACTTATTCTGTGACATCAAAACGTATAGCTATGTTTAGGTACTTATAATTATAAATCTATCTATAGTTATAGGTTTTTATACATTAGTATTTCTATTTAATATATTGAGAAACTGAAAAGACTATGGGCGAAAATGAAACGAAATTTGTCACTATTTTGCACTGCACTTTATTATTTCTTAGATGTAAAACAAAAATACACACTGAATTGGTTATTTTTCATTCAATTTATGTAGAGGAGCCGATCATCTCGAAACACGTTGAATTTATATTGAAGTAAGTTACTGAAGACACTAGATGCACACACAGGAAGAATATTAAATTGAGAATGTCAATACAATGACTTCGAAGTTTTCAAGGCATGAAATTACTATTGTTTATTAATATTTTCCGTAAAACTGTAAAATAACCAGAGAAAAGATGGCGGATGGCGAGGGCAATGAATGAAGTAATCACATGTCTACTGAAGTAATGAACAACAAATTCAGATTGTTCATTCATTTCTAAGGATATTTTCATTTGATCCCCGTTCGGCCTATGGAAAGTTTTTTTTGTATGTCAGTGAGTCGGCGGTGCGATACGTAAATGAGGTTGACTCACGTCCCTCGCGCGCGACCCTTCCACTATTGTATCGCATGTATGACCTTCAATAAACTCGTGGTTATCAGCAACAGGTGTTCATAATTTCCACGCCACCGACCACATATTGGTGACCATAATTTTAACTAATCCTATTAATTTCAGGGCGTTCAAATCAGAGGCGGTTTTGAAACAACATTTAAGGACGGCACAACCACATATTAATTATTCAGACCTGCCGTAAGTAGCTTTCCGATCTATTCTATCTATACAGCCTTTTTTTTTTTTTCTCCCAGGGAAAATCCTTTATAGATACCACCCTAGCCCGGGGGAGGCAAGGTGGTTATGTGGGAGTCCCGCCGCTGGTCGGTGTACCCACTAAAAACCCTGGGGTGTTTCTGCCTGACGCCCATGTGCTGGAGCTACGGGGACGCTTTCGCACTCGTCCGCGGCTCCAGCGGCGCTGATCCCTAAGACCCGACCCTGATTAGTGGTGAAGCTTCTCCACCCTACTTTCTTTGAGAGGCGCGCGGAAACACCGCGCGCGCCATCTCGGGGGCTACGCTTCTCGGGCAACGGAATCCCCCGAGTCCGCCGCCCAAGCCCCGTTTTATGGAGGTTGGAGGAGAGCGTGGAAGACCCTCCTCCGACGCCCAGTTCTTCGTCGGCGCATTGGGAGATCGGAGAGAATCTCCCGCTCGCGCTCTGCCATTTCCTTTTGCAACATAACTTGTTCGCAAAAGGAAACGGCCGCCTCCCACGATCTCTCGCAACTGACCATTGAATTGATCAACGATGGAAGCGAGAGATCGTTTCCTACGACTGCGACGAGGTCACGTCGCTCACTCGCCCAAGCTGGGCACTCCTCCAACGTATGCTGCGCCGTATCCTCGTCGCAACCGCAGTGGTGGCACTCGGTGGTCGGTTCTCTTCCGGCTATTCGACACAAGTACTTTCCGAAGCATCCATGCCCGGAAAGCACCTGCACCAGCCGGAAGGTAAGCGACCCGTGCTCCCTATCCAACCAGTTCTCAAGAACGGGTTGGACAGCTCCGATGGTCCAGCTGCCAGCTCTCGGCTGTGCCAGCTCCTCCTTCCACTCCACGATCAAGGACCTTCTTGCTCGGGCTTTCCACAACTCGATCTCTCTGGATCCCGGATTGTGCCCGCGTTGTCGGAGCTCCATGCGCCATGCATACATGTCCGCATGGACCTCTGCCTCCAGATTCCATGGAGGTGACTGTGCCAAAACGCATGCCGCCTCGAAAGAAATTGTGCGATAGCCTCTCGCCACCCCGATCGCCATCATACGTTGCGGTCGCCTTAGCAAGGCGACCGTTTCACGATTTAAGGCATCCGCCCATATAGGCGCCCCATACAGGGCCATCGACCGTATCACTCCAAGATACAGGCGGCGACTACCGGCTTTCGGTCCCCCGAGGTTAGGCAGGAGGCGTTTGAGAGCGCCAGCTGCAGTCTAGGGACCAACTGCGCAAAATGCTCCCGGAAATTCCACTTTCCGTCGAGGCAAAGTCCAAGATACTTCATTGTGGGCTTCACCTCGATAGATCCAGTCCCAATAACGATGCTGGCACCCCTTGGCGGCGCTCGACGAGGGCCATGGAACACCAGGGCCTCTGATTTGTTCAACGCCACCCGGAGCCCCAGCCTTGATATTCTCCCTACCACTAATTCTACCGTCGTTGTGGCAAGTCGCGCAGCCTCTTCATAAGTCTTGCCTAGGGCAGTAACAAGGGTATCGTCTGCGTAGCAGGTCACGTTGGCGCTTGGATTGAGAGCTCCCCTCAGAACCCAGTCGTACCCGATGTCCCACATTACCGGCCCGAGAACCGAGCCCTGCGGGACACCGCAAGACATCTCCCATCGCAGCAGTCGACCGTCCCTTCCCGGACACGAGACGTATCTCTCGGAAAAGTACGAGCCAATAATTCGGCTGAGATAAAGGGGTGCTTTATGGTGTTTCAGCGCCTCCTCTATACAGGCCCACGGCAGTGTGTTAAACGCGTTTGCGATATCTAGAGACACTGCCACCATCACGCCACCGTGGGCCACCGCCTCGTCTGACAGGACCTTGACACGCTTGATAGCGTCAACTGTAGACCGGCCCACTCGGAATCTATACAGCCTGTTCTAACCACTGCTGAGTATAGGCCTCCTCTTTTTCTCGCCATTCTTCTAGTGAACATTATTTACTGGTTGCATGTTTAGCCCGACTGACGTGTTTCAGATTGTGGAACTTTTGTTTAATTATTTTTCTACCCGTACACGAACTTTCAGATTTTAGAAGTAGTTGCAAGATACCTACTCAATTAGTTTTAGGGTTCCGTAGCCAAAGGGCAAAAACGGGACCCTATTACTAAGACCCCGCTGTCCGTTCGTATCTCATGAACCGATATAGCTAGAACGTTGAAATTTTCATAGATGACGTATTAAATTGCCGCTATAACTACAAAAACTAAAAACAGACAAGAATAAATATTTATGATTAAATAATCCCATAACACAAACCTGAATTTGAGCGATACGACAAATAACAAACATACGACATCGATGAAGCATTTTTCAAATTATTGTTGATTTATCAAAAATGGCTCAGCCGATTTCGATGAAATTAACTGGGACCAATTTCGAAGTATAATCCAATCCAGACTGGATTGGATTTTTTCCAATGAAAATAGAATTATCGAAATCGGACTACTATGTATAAAAAGTTATGCGTGGGTTATACACAAAAAAACGCGTCGAATTGAGTACCAAAAATCAAAAATTAAACTGGACCGCGTATTACGCACTCCAGGAGCTGACCTAGTTTTCTAGTTTTGTGGACGTGGAAGTATTTTTTTATTATTGTGCGGTTTACGTCAATATGCCTACATAATATGATTCGCGTTCCGTTTGTGTTACACGGAATCATATCATACTGATATTATAAATCAGAAAAGTTTTTTTGTTTGTTCCTCATTCACGCAGCAAAGGAGCAACGGATTGACTTGATTTATGGCCTGAATATAGTTTGAAAGACTTGATATAGACTACTATTTATACCGGAAAAAATCATAGTTCACGTAGGATAGGACAAAAACTTTTTCTAAGGGACGGAAAAACGGATTGACTTGATTTTTGCATGGATATGGTTTGAAAACCAAAAGGTGACAGGGTAAATTATTATCCCGAAAAATTGCATAGTTCCCGTAGGATAGGACAGAAGCTAGTTCTCGGAACTGAAACTCTTACCAACGTGATGAATGATGTGTCGCTTCTAGCTTCTATCTATCAAAACAAAATCCGAATATATTTTTCCGACGTAATTACGGGTCAGATTCAGAATAAACGGCACCGACAACACGGTACCTACAAAAATCTATAGCGATGTGTTGTTGGAATTTCATTTCCCGAGAGTTCTTTATACGTATAATCTTATACACTACAACCACTAACGCAACGCCACCGCGAGCTAACTTGTACACTAGCGACATCTAGTTGTTTTCACAACAATAGAGTTTCATGACATTTACCACTGACGTGGTGACGCCAGCATAGCTTTTCCCACATAGATAACGAGTAATATTGATGTTATATTTTTAATTATTTTTTTTCAGGTTATGTTGTGAACAGTGTGACAAAAGATTCGCAATACGAAGAGATTTGGATAGACATATGAACAGTATTCATTTGGAGGTCAAACCTTTCAAATGTGATAAATGTGACAAGGTAAAATAACCATAATCTTTTATTGTAGAAAACTGGTACATCATGATGTTACAAGAAGTTTTAACAAACCAAAGCGATCCCTTTTATGGTGGACATCCCACGCGTTAGAACCAAGCGTTTTGAGTCCACATTCCTCATACGAACTGCCAGAATGTGGAACGCTTTGCCTGAGTCTGTCTTTCTGCTAAAGTACAATGTAGGTGTTGTTTTTAAACTTTCGCGATTTGAATACATTATTATTATATACTACGGGACTAATCGCGCACTAAAATTACGAGATAAATAAATACCTCCTCATCCCGACGTTTCGGCCGAGTTGCATCGACCGTGGTCACGGGTAGACTCAAATTAAATCGGGATGAGGAGGTATTTATTTATCTCGTAATTTTAGTGCGCGATTAGTCCCGTAGTATATAATAATTATACAATGTAGGTGTCTTCAAATCTCGAGTAAATAGGTATCTTTTAGGTAAGCGTGCTACATCCTAGATCGCATATCTGCTTAACATCAGGCAGTGTGCAGTCAAACGCAAACCTATTTGAAATAAAAAAAAACATACAGGGTTACTTAGAACTGGTGTACTAAGCTGAAAGGAGGTGGTTCATACCATCTCATTATGAACAACTTTTACTACGGGGCTTACCCGAAATTCGAAAGAAATCTGTTGTTTCATACATTTTGTCGATTCCGATTTGTAATTTTGTATGGAACAGCTTTTTTTTCTTTCTCGAATTTTGGGTTGGCCCCGTAGTAAAAGTTGTTCAATACTATGGTCTTAATCACCTCTTTTCGCAGTTATGGATAACCCTGTATACAACTTATTATAGATATATCTTAAAGTAAGTAAGTCAGTATAGGCCGGGTGGCTAGCCCTGGTGTCAGAGTTTTTAGGCCGCCTGAAGGCCTCTGACATGGCTAAACGGTTAAAACCACCGGGACCTACAAGGTAACGTGTCATCCGAGCCACGGTAGCACTAAGTTGGAAAACGCCACCTGCGAAATTTTGATAACATAACACCATATCTCTTGAAATTCCTCTACTTTCTAAAAAAAATGTTCAAAAAGGTAACATCCACAAGTGGTATATTATTTAGAGAAAAGTCGAACCAAGATGATATATACATCATTTGAAAGCTTGATTTATCGTCTTCTCAAAAATATTTAATTTAATTTTTTCATCCCTCCATTTTTTTAAATTTGAATAATAAATTGTATGAAAAATAATAATACAGCTATGTATTTTTTCTAGTTTAGCAATAATAAAGTTCATCGTCATTTTATTTGCATTCGTAGCTGATTCTTCCACATTCATCTCTTAATTTGCTAAAATTAAAAATTATAACCTACCAGTGTGACCAGTTAGTAGGTACTCGTACAATGTGACAAATACACACTTAAAAACTGTCTAATTGGTAAAAATGCTTCTATTTAAAAATTTGGAGGTTACTTTATCAGGGTTGATAGAGATAAACTACCTATTAAGCCAAATAAATTTATTTATCCTAATAGATTAAAAATTAATTTTAAAGAAAACGGAGGGCTCTTTTTTGCTTTGAACTGATGTAACAGACTCAGAAAAATATGAACTTTCTCGAAATGTAACGAGTGTTGTGGTTAGATTTTTTGATTATTATTATACCAGCCTCCATATATTTTGTGGACATGTCTTTTCTTCATAACATGTTGCAATAAAAAGTTTGAGTTTGAAAAAAATGCAAATGTCGAGTAATGGTATCTGAGAAACGAGATGAGTAGCAAACTTAAAAGGAGTGGGGTTTTGCGCAGTTTATAGTCAACTTAGCAGACGCCATTCAATTTTATTCAACCTGTGTAGCAAACTTAAAAGGAGTGGGGTTTTGCGCAGTTTATAGTCAACTTAGCAGACGCCATTCAATTTTATTCAACCTGTGTAGCAAACTTAAAAGGAGTGGGGTTTTGCGCAGTTTATAGTCAACTTAGCAGACGCCATTCAATATTATTCAACCTGTAAACAATGGTTTTGCTGTTGAACTTGAGCTTGATTGTATAAAAGAGATAATTCAAAAATATATCGAGCTTGGGTCATTACCTTGTACAATGTTAAATTATTTTATTTATTTGTTTTGGAAAACAATTTTCCTATTATTTTCTGTAACAACAATCTTTATTAATAGGAATTTCATATTTTCGGATCTTATTATCTGTCGACATTGTAAAATATTTTTATTTATTTATTTATTAGAATATACAGTTGCTATATAATATGTCTAGTATGTTACAGTAGTAGTACATATTATACCCTGTCTTAAGGTGTTGCAAATAGTATATAATATTAATCTTAATTATAATTGTACAAATAAAATCATCATATTAGATAAAATACCGGTTTTAAACTCACGTATGATATACGGCCGGGCCGCTGTGAAACCCGACCGGTTTCGGAGTAAATTAGTACTCCTTCTTCATCAGGGAATACGCGCACTCCCGTCGCCTGGCGCACGCGCACCAGTGTGCGCACGAGTGTGCGCGTGCGCCAGGCGACGGGAGTGCGCGTATTCCCTGATGAAGAAGGAGTACTAATTTACTCCGAAACCGGTCGGGTTTCACAGCGGCCCGGCCGTATATCATACGTGAGTTTAAAACCGGTATTTTATCTAATATAATGTATTCTCACGCGAGTTTTAATGAAGTAAAATCATCATTATTATATTTATCTTAATTCTAAGTTTCGCGAGCTTGAAAGGGTTTCTTCGAAGTAATCGTGTATTGTGTAGTAACATTTTTAATCAGTAACGTTATGAGTTTATTGTGGAATTTATATATGGCGGCGTAATGGCGGCCTTGAACAAAAATCAAATTAGAAAATATGAAATTCCAATCAAATTAAGCATTAAATACGGTTGTTTTATTCTGCGCATTTATTTACCATATTTTAATGGATTTTTTGAGCTGCTGTACATAGTCTGGCTCCACCTTGCAAGATCTTTGTTGTATTTTGATAATTTATAGTTGTGAAATGTTGAAATGATTTATTATTTTTTTCAAGAAATAATTATACAGGGTTATTCCTAATCAATTAGCATCCTTTTAGAAGCTTATTCTGTGACTGTTGCCAAAACTAAAAAAAAATATCAGCTGTTCCATAGAAAAATATCGTTCACCCGCGACAGAACGTATGGAACAGCTGATTTTTTTTTAGTTTTGATTAAAGTCGTAGAACAAAAGTTGTTAATATTTTATATACTACGGGACTAATCGCGCACTAAAATAACGAGATTAATAAATACCTCCTCATCCCGACGTTTCGGCCGAGTTGCATCGACCGTGGTCACGGGTAGTCTACCGGTAATTTTAGTGCGCGTTTCTGTACCAGCCTTTTTAGTAGTCCACTGCAGGACGTAGGCCTACCCACGAAGGGTGATTGGGCCATATCCACCACGCGGGCCCAGTGCGCGATTAGTCCCGTAGTATATAAAATAATAATGTGTTCAAATCGCGAAAGTTTAAAAACAACAAAAGTTGTTAGTTTTGATGCACAGGATAAGTTCCTAAAAGGATGCTAATTGATTAGAAATAACCCTGTATAAGCATGTTATTAAAAGCATTATTATCGGTCGATTTCAAGAATATGTAATGTGTCTACGAAATAAAGAGAATTTGACTTGATATTCCTATCATTTTTTCCAGGCTTATGTAAGCAGTTGGTCCCTTACAGATCACAAAAGGCATGTGCACGAGGGATATAAACGGCCCTTGCGGTACCCCTGCAAGTTCTGTGAAAAGATATTCGATGTAAGTATTATCATCATATATTGACTGCCTCGGTGGCTCAGTGGTTAGTGACCCTAACTTCTGGGTCAAAGAGGCGTGGGTTCGATCTCCATCCAGGGCAAATATTAATGTGATGAACATAAGTGTTTGCTCTGTGTCTGGGTGTTATTTAGTTTCTATCTATATAAGTATGTATTATGTATTATTATTATTATGTAGCGCTCGTAGCGTAGTTTGATTAGGTGATTGTCAGCGATCACCGAAATTAAGCAACGTTCCGCACGGTCAGTATTTGGATGGGTGACCGCGGGTGGCATTTTCTAACTGAGCGCTACCGTGGCTCGGATGACACGTTAAATTTTAGGTCCCGGTTGTTTTAACCGTTTAGCCATATCAGAGGCCTTCAGGCGGCCTAAAAACTGACACCAGGGCTAGCCACCCGGCCTATACGAACTTACTTACTTACTTAGTATGTATTTAAAAATATGTATATGTAGTATATCAGTCTCTGGCAGCCATATCACAAGCTTTGCTTAGTTTGGGGTCAGAGGCCGTGTGTAAGATGTCCCAAAATCTATATAGGTATATAAAATCGTGATTCACTGACTCGCCTATCACGAAATCTCAAAAACTACATGTGCTAGGAGTCTCAAATTTTACATGGGGGATCCTTTTAGGATATAGGTGCTCACTATCGGATTTGCCGTGTATCTCATTATACTCTGCTCTTGCCGGTTGATCTCCATTCGAGAACTTCACGAGTTAACTAATGCTCAAAAAATGTCTAATGATCAAAAAATGTAATATCAGTTGGAAGATCTCCGAACAGTAGATCTCGCGACACATCTCTTTAACTGAATCAGAAATTAAAAGTTAGTTTATGGAATTAGGTGTTTATAAACTTTCCATGTGTGAGAATTTGACCGTGAAGTAGACAAGATTATTTTTTGCAAAAATTAGCATGACCGACTTCACCCGTGTACAGAATTCGCGAATATTTCGCACGGATCGAAGTAACATTTTTCACATTATTGTTGATTTATCGAAAATGGCTCAGCCGATTTCAATAAAATTTAAATGGGATCAATTTCGAAGTATACTCTTTCCAATAAAAAAATAACTATTGAAATCGGACTGCTATGAAAAAAGTTATGCGTGGTTATACATTAAAAAAAAATATCCTATCCTACTAATATTATAAACGTGAAAGTTTGTGAGGATGGATGGATGGATGGATGTATGGATGTTTGTTACTCTTTCACGCAAAAACTACTGAACGGATTGAGATGAAACTTTGCAATAATATAGCTTATATATCAGAATAACACATAGGCTATAAATTATAATGATATATTGCGTATGCGGGCGAAGCCGCGGGTAAAAACTAGTAAATATATATACTCGTCCAATTGTATACCTCCTCCGGTGGTTCGTCGGTCAAAAATGGTAAAAACGTGATTACTAAAATTATAATGATGGTTTTTTTTTATTTTTCACAGCGCAGTTCAATCCTCAAAGCCCACATCCGCACGCACACTGGCGAGCGTCCCTACCAATGCGACAAGTGTCCCGCACAATTCAGCCAATCAGGAGTTCTGGCCACACATAACAAACTCATACACCAACGGCTGACGAGAGACGGGAAACCCAAGCAAAATGCCGCTCTCAAGGATATTTAGAGAAAATACCTTTTTTTAATGTAGACTAGGTCTACATTTGGCCACCAACTCGCCTGAGAAAGCGAAGTTGTAGCCGAAGATGGAGTATGTAGACCTAGAAGATACCTATTCACTCTTGACTTGAAGATATCCAAATTGTAATTGTCAGGAAACAATGACGGAGGCCGGGCATTGCAACCCCTGGCGGTCCGTATTTTGAAGGAAGAAGAAAGAAAGAAGAAACTAAATCGGTGTTTAATACTCAGCTATATGGCGCGGAGACTTGGACCCTGAAAGCAGATTGTAGCCGCATTAATGCTTTCGAGATGTGATGCTGAAGGAGATATTGTCAATAATACCAACTCCGGTTGGTAAATCCTCCAGGCTTTAAGTCCAGCATGAGGTGAGCCAGGAAGCTGATATACAAAGAAACCTTTTATGGTGGACGTTCCGCGCGTTAGAACCAATGTATCAATACTTAAGCAGGGGGTCATGATTAGACGCTACCATCTGCATGGTATACAGGGTTATTTCTAATCAATTAGCATCCTTTTAGGGGCTTTTACTGTACATCAAAACTAACAACTTTTGTTCTGATACTTTTGTCAGAACTCAAGAAAAAATCAGCTGTTCCATACATTTTGTCGCGAGTGAACGATTTTTTTATTGAACAATATTTTTTTTTAGTTTTGACAAAAGTCGTAGTAGAATAAAAGTTGTTAGTTTTGATGTACAGAATAAGCCCCTAAAAGGATGCTAATTAATTAGAAATAACCCTGTACAATCCTCACCATCTGTCTTAACGCGTCCTTGAATATTTTGGCCATTATACACAGCATATTCGTTAGAATGCGAGTGAACAAACCAAGGCCATGATTATTGAACTTCGAACGGCTTGGACGTATACGGAACTTGTATGGAGCACTCGCAACTTCCATAGACAATATAGAGTGTTTTCATACAATCTGTCAAAGTTCCGTACACATTCAGAGGCGTTCGAAGTTCAAAAACAGGTCCCCAGGGGCCCCATTTTTCAAATTCGAACGACTAAAAACGTATACGGAACTTTGACAGATTGTATGAAAACACTCTATATTTTACGATTTACTTATTACGAAAACTATTCGCCATATTTGTTTTCTTTTTAATTAACGTTCTATTTCACGATTCCGCCCTTGCAGTCTATGGTTTCTTTTAAAATTGCCATGTCCAGTACTGAAGTTATGCGTGAAATGTCGTAAAGATAAGTTACTCTTAGGCGTTCGAATTTGAAAAATAGGGCCCCAGCTAGTGCAGCATATGACCACGAAAAGAACTCTTCGACATGTGAAAAAGTGACAGACATACACTTTGTCATAACGCTGTCTCGTTCTGATACGTTGAAAGAAATATTGCGTGGTGCGCATCCTAGCCCGGCAGGTCGTAAGTAAACGCAACTTTACGGATTCTACCTACATTGTGTCAAAGTTTCGTGCACGTCGAAACTATTCGCAGTTCAAAAATCATGCCCCGAATCCGCGGACATTCGAAAATGACAGAAAAAGGAACAAGTCGCTAAAACGAATAGCGAATAATTATGTAGTAAATAAGATGCTGAACAAATACATCTAAAATGTGCAAAGTCAAGGTGCAGTTTCATTTCTCAACTCCAGAACTTGTTCCTACTACAATCATAGGGGCGCTGTTTGAATTGACATGGCATTATTCCCATGTCTTTAGGGTTTAAAATAACACTCCGGCTAAGAGACGTTTGAAGTTTGTCCATCACAAGGACTTTGTATACTATCTGGACTGCGCACAGACGAAATTTGGCTCAAAGTTAGTTTAGGAAAATTCAACCTTAAAACGTTGCAACAAAACATAATTATATTCCTTTGAAATGCCATAAGAGAGACGCTGTGCCGAGTGAGACTTCCCAAAGTGATGAAGGTGTCCCGCTCGCACTATTGCCATTTCGAAAAGACACTTATATATGGTAGAATTATTAACTGTAAAGCCTCGACTCTCTTAACCATTTCTAAGTTTTTATAACAACGTAGTTTGATGAGAATTTAGTTAAAATTGCGAATAGATGCTAATAAAACAGAGTTTGATATTTATTTTCTATGAATACCGAAGTCTTTATGATTAATGGTTATTTTTTAATTTTGACTAGAGTATCACCGTCGATTGCAAATGGCGTACTATGGTGTATACAAAGAAGTGTGGTAGGGTGACTATGCTTGACATATTTCTTAAACATGCTGGGTGTACAATAGGAGTAGGTATAGTCGTGGGTGTCGTTGTTCATTTTCTTGGGTTGAAGATTAAAAAAATGACATTCATTTTGAAATTAAATAAAGCGGAATTCACTTTTTGCAAAAAGTTGTCATTGGTGTCATTTTTTAGGTTTTTAGAGGGGTAGATTTCAAAAATGGCATCCATGTAGAAAATAAAGATGGCTGACGTCACTTTTTTGAAAAAGTCGTCATGGGTTTAATTTTCGATGTTTTCGGGGGTGTAGATTTCAAATATGGCATCCATTTTGAACTTAAAGATGGCGGATGTCACTTTTTGCAAAAAGTCGTCATGGGTGTCGTTTAATAGGTTTTTGGGGGTGTAGATTTCAAAAATGGCATCCATTTTGAAGTTAAAGATGGCGGATGTCACTTTTTGCAAAAAGTCGTAATGGGTGTCGTTTAATAGGTTTTTAGGGGTGTAGATTTCAAAACTAGCATCCATTTTGGAATTAAAGATGGCGGACGTCACTTTTTTGAAAATGTCGTCATGGGTGTAGTTTTCGAGGTTTTTAGGGGTGTAGATTTCGAAAATGGCATCCATTTTGAAGTTAAAGATGGCGGATGTCACTTATTGCAAAAAGTCGTCATGGGTGTCGTTTAATAGGTTTTTGGGGGTGTAGATTTCAAAAACGGCATCCATTTTGAAGTTAAAGATGGCGGATGTCACTTTTTGCAAAAAGTCGTAATGGGTGTCGTTTAATAGGTTTTTAGGGGTGTAGATTTCAAAACTAGCATCTATTTTGGAATTAGAGATGGCGGATGTTGCTTTTTTGAAAAAGTCGTCATGGGTGTCGTTTTTGAGATTTGCGGGTGTATATTTCAAAATTGGCATTCATATTGAAATTAAAAATGGCGAACATTACTTCAAAATGGATGCCACTTTTGAAATCTACACCCCCAAAAACCTAGAAGAGGACACCCCTGACGGCTTTTTGGAATGATGTCTGCCATCTTTAATTCCAAAATAGATGCCATTTTTTAATCTACAATCCAAAAAAATGAAACACAAGACCCATGACAGCCTTTTCAAAAAAGTGACGTCCGACATGTTTAATTCCGAAATGGATGTCAATTTTGAAATATACACACCCAAAAACCTCGAAAACTACACCCATGGCGACTTTTTCAAAAAGTGAGTCCGCCATTTTTTATTTCAAAATGGATGCCTTATTTACTACGGAAGCCTAAAAATGATTGTGACTTTTCGTAATAAATTATATTAGGATATTTCGTGACAAAGTCTATTAGTGGAAAAGTTTTCGTGGTCAAGATTTTTCGTGATAAAGTCTATTTGTGACAAAGTATTTCGTGAAAAAGTTTTTCTTGGTTATGTACTGACATGGATTGCGTGATATGTGTCAAGATTACATCTATGAAACTCAAACGTTGTTTAACACCGTAAATATTCCAGACCATTACTGTCATCACAAAAGTGAAGGAACTCATCGAGATCTACATATCCGATGACAGCTGTCAAACTTAAAAGTGGTTTATCTCCGTCATTATCAATTCTAGACCATTGTTGTCTTAATAAAGGTGAAAGAACTCTTCGAGAATTACATTTTCGATAACAGCTGTCAAACTTGAAACTGAATTATCTCCGTATATATTAATTCTAGCTAGACCATTGCTATTATAGGGATTGGTTTTATATAGATCTTTAGGGAAGGCCTATGCCCAGCAATAGGCGTCCTATTGCTAAAACGACGACGATGACGAAGGACGACGAGTTAGGCGTAAGATAACTGCGATTCCTGCTTGCAGTAACATTCCAAAGAAATATTATATCCCGAGATGATCGAGATGTTTGGTCATCCTACTTGGAAAAGAGACACAATCATCTGATGTGGTATCCTTGTCGGCACGTTTTTCTTTGCCAGTACTCAATCCTGTTTATATGATAAATCCATGGTCCATCATTATTGTGAAATCGAATTTGACATTTGATCACTAGTTCAAGTGTCATTTGTGTCAAGATTACATAGCAGTTTCTATTCGTTTTCGACGCCATGCTTCTGGGATCATGGATCAAGACATTTTTTACTTTATTTTACTTCTACTGTTTTTCATTATTCTGAGACTACAATGCAGTTTCGCCAATCAACGCAGCGGATTGTATCGATTGTGTTAGTTACATAAAATGTGGCTGGTATCATTCGTTGATACCAACATCGAAAGAGGTTTTTAACCTTCCTACACACGCGCGTTGGCCTGTGAGACCGACGAAATATTATTTCGCATTTACATATATTGTTATATTCAAATGATTCACCGACTTTGGGCTTTTTGCTAGCTGCCTCATATGTTGCTAGCTTCACTTCAGTACGGTGAACGAGTTTGTGCAAGTCCGACGTGTGAGTGTAGGTATTTGGCGCTATTCGGTTCGTGAGACGTGAGACCGAAGCTGGTGTACGTGTAACAAAAAAAATTTGTATGGATAAAAGCACTTTCCAGACGGATGTAAACCAGTATCCCAACAGAGGTGACCTTGCTTGTTTCCATCCTGTTGCCTCCCATGTAGACTGCAGATTTAATCCAAATTATAAGGTGACCTTCAACGTCCTTGGTGGCCGGGCGCGTGTTTCCATCCAAGGTCACCCCTGTTGGGGCGCTGGATTTCAACCGTCTAGAACGCGCTTATAAGTTAATTGGTTTTTTGTAGTCTAAAATATTGTTACTCTACAAAACTACTCTAATTATTTTTAGGAGTAAAAATAGTTAGCTTTTTCTACACTTGAACAAAAATTTTATATGTTTTAAGGCTGTTAGCGAAGTCTGATAGTATAATAATAAATTATTTATTTGTACAATAAATTGGATTTACTTAGCTACCGGAAAAAATGTTACCAAATAGGTACCTTCTACTAACAACAAATAAATAAGGTCCCGAAGTTACTGTCTGTGACACCGCGGGTATGTGTTACCATTAAGTAGGTATTAAGTAAGGTGCTTTGGGGTAAGTTCGGACGGATTTCTGGCTAGTTCGACAGACATGAAAAAAATTTTTTTTTGTGGTTCAGCGAAAGTTTACAGTTAATAACTGATAATTTAGGGAAATGTTAATAATTAAATATTCAGAAAAATAAATTACCATTTTCCTAACTATAACCATTAATATCGTACGACTGATTGTATTAAGAAGCCTACTCAAAATTTGCCAGGGAAAGATCGGACCTAAGCGGGGTAAGTTCGGACTACTTTCAAATGAAAACTCTAACGCTTAATACATAAGACTCATAATTGCTAGCAATCCGATCTTATCCCTTAGTTACAATATTTTTTTATAGCTGGAAATACCTAATATATTTGTACCTTGCCCAAAAAATCAGTTTCAATTATTTTCTCTAATTTTAGTTCGGTCTTCCCCCGCTGTACAAAATTAAAACTGCATGGTTCTCAAACTTTTACTTTATTCTCTACTACTATCACGTTATAATTCGATAGTCGACAAGCTTGACGTAAAATATGGCACAAATCAATGGAATGACTAGCTAGGTTATTGAGTGTCTTAATTATTTAAAGAAAATATATAATTGTACAGAGCTATTGTTTGTAATCAGTCAGAATCCTTTTATGAGCACATCCTAAACAGTAAAATATATAATCAGGCTGAGGCAATGGGTATTATATAACAAACTTCTACTAAGAACGGATTTTAAAAAAAATACCCATAAAAGGGTTTTACTAATTTAAATATTTTTTTTAAAAAGTACTACATTTTAGGTGTATCTATCTATTTATTTGTTTATCTGATTATATGAATTATTCTTAAGCTGTGGGTAAAAGCCGCCGTGGGGTGCCGGCAGAGTAGAATAGCACCCCCCTCTAGTACCAGGTGTCGTAAGAGCCGACTGAGGTACAGCGGAACCGACTAATGGCGGTATAACCATTCAAATAAAAACGTAGCTAAAATGGCACAGGGCAGGGATGGGGAGCAGCATCTCTGTCGCGAAGCTACGTTTTCTGCGATCGCCACCACGCTTGCCCAGCGCGGCGATTATGGGCAAATACCCCCAATATATGGCAAAAACAGATAGACCAGGCCCCCAGTCCCCAGCAGCTCCGCTAGCCCGGGGCTACGGTAGCGGCCCCGGTAACGGCGGAGAAGGGGGTGCTAAGAATCCCTGGCAGACGCCCGGCTACCACTCCCGCAAACGACGACTGGCCCTGGTAACACACAACGTGCGCACAATGAGGACTGACGAGAGGATTGCTGAGCTGGAAGAAGAGTTGAGTAGGTTGCGTTGGGATGCGTAGTGTCTTCTCGTCCGACATACCTCAGTGCCTCAAGTCGAAAGTTTTCGACCAGTGTGTGTTGCCAGTGATGACTTATGGCACAGAAACGTGGTCTCTCACTATGGGCCTTATTAGTAAGCTCCAAGTAGCCCAACGAGCTATGGAGAGGGCTATGCTCGGAGTCTCTCTGCGTGATCGAATCAGAAATGAGGAGATCCGTAGAAGAACCAAAGTTACCGACATAGCCCAACGGATTAGCAGGTTGAAATGGCAATGGGCAGGGCACATAGCGCGGAGGACTGATGACCGGTGGGATCGAAAAGTTCTCGAGTGGAGACCACGTACCGGCAAGCGCAGCGTAGGACGTCCACCCACAAGGTGGACAGATGACCTCATTAAGGCCGCAGGATCGCGCTGGATGCAAGCCGCTATCAACCGGTCTTATTGGAGATCCATAGGGGAGGCCTATGTCCAGCAGTGGACGTCTTTTGGCTGATGGATGGATGGATGGATGATGGGTAAAAGCTAGTAAGCTACATGAACATACTGTAATTATCTAATCACAGCCAAGTCATCACATATTGTCATTTACATACAAGTCTTCAAGATTGAGCGTCACTGATATTCTCGATACAATTTCGAAACGGGGTAACACCGGATGGTTTGGCTGTCAGATAATCCGATCTTTTTCCTATAGGGGAAGATCGGACTACATCGCTATAACCCAAACCATTCACTTGGGTGAATTGCGAATCATACGTTGTCCTTCACAATTTAACAAACAACTCAAAAAACTATCTAAATCACTAAAAACTTACTTGGATCCAGAGTTATAGCTGTCGGGGAAAGTTCGGATTTTACGAATTTGACAATTTATCCAGGATTTTATTTACCAGCACACAAAACTTAACCAATCAGTCAGAGCGACATGTTCAAACTAAAGGAGATATAAAATAAAATGGCCCATCATATTATGTTGCCAGCTGCAAAAAATATTCATCCGTTTGGGAAGAAAATAAATTATCCGTTCTTTACCCAGATTCGGACTTACCCCAAAGCACCTTACTTAATGGGTGTTAGAAATTTTGACGCGGTGTGACACCACTGATTAGGGAAACACCGAAATACATATAATATTAGTACCTAATACTCCAGGTTACCCAATTATCAGGCCAAACAGTAATCCCCAACTACCATGTTGTAGGTACGAATCACTGCCTAGTAATCACCCTGTGACCATCCATTGAGACTTCTTGCTAGCGGAATAAGGAAAGAAAGCTTAGTAATAACTAGTAGTTAAATAAGTATAAGCAATTACTGAGAACTGGCGCACCTTGCCACGTGGTGTCTGCAGTAGGCTAATCAAGCAATAAACATAGCCTATACAAGTCAAGCACATGATATGGCTAGACGTACAGTAAATAATAAAACCTCATACATAACCTTAAATTGTCACGCGGTCTGGAAGTTACTGCTGCACTAAATCTAAGGGATGTGAAGTCCTGATTAAATAAAATGCAATAAATTAATGTACAAAATAGTTATAGTATAATTTCCAAATATTTAATAGGTAGTTAATCGAATCATATTCAATAATAGGTACCCAAATCATATCAACTCAAGCACTGAAATCACATGAATATCAAACTTTATAAGCCTAAAAGTACAACAATTGAATCAGTGGTTACTAATTACTATTAATTACAACTGAACCGAGTGAATACTAATCCTAAATCGTGTAATAATATCTACCTAGCAATTTAGGAAACCGCCTAACAGTTTTAAACAATTCACCAAAGGCAATAGGTACTTAGCTTTACAATCGCGCTACACTGAAGGTAATAACTTTCAGCACTCGAATTAGTAGGTAGGTATGTACGACTTTTTGCTATGCCAATCTGGCTTAATCTTCGGAAGCACTCTACAGTCTGCATCTTCGCACGCCCACACCGCCAATCGGAACAGAAAAGAAGTCCCCCGTCCTCCAGCCTCGGTGGAAGCCTGTCGCATCCCGCTACTTTTTTTGTACACGCCCTCTTGTGATTTTTAGTATCCGCTATTTATTTTTCGACTAAATAGGAAGGTACTCGCGGAAGTGAGTTGTAGTTTGACAGGTTTGCAAAACCAACGCCATCGGGTGGTGTCTCACTCAAAAAACTACTCATTATCGTTATTTACATTTGATTTAGTAATTATCTAACTCAGTAGAGTCGCTTAGCCTTCTAGGAATAAACATGGATACACATATAAACTGGAAAACTCATATAGAATTCTTAATGAATCAAGATTTAGACAAAGTTATCAAGATTTTGACAAAGATTTACATATGCACTCTGTAATAAAGATAAATACCTCGTATTTAGGCTTTAATTAGCAAAAATGCACTCTACATATTGACATCTTATGATCTTACTGACAATCGTTCATAGAGTAGAAACTCCTGCACGAAAACTATATAGAAACGAAGAAGGATAATCATCACATTCTCCCCAGCTAATATTTATTCCGTGACATACTCTGCGAGATGTGCTGGTGGGTGGCGCACTCTGTGTGAGCGACGCAACTCCGGCTCTGTGTCGTCTTCTATTACAGTTTGATTATCAGACGCATCTACAAAGTCCTCCTCATCGTTTGACTCGATAGTATCGTCTGTCTCCCCAGCTGGAGCCAGATGTCTATTTGAAACCACCACTTCTCTCCCAGTGCTCAATCGGACTCGTGAGTGCTGCGGGTTTGTTTCAAGGGTTTCTACTTCCTCGACCATCGAATCATATTTATTACTTCTGACATGCTTTCGCATTAAAGCTTTACCTGGAGCAATAAGCCAGGTGGGCATCGATTGACCATTTGAGGACCTTCTCGGGTGGGAGAACATACGTTCGTGAGGAGTGGCGTTAGTGGCTGTACATAACAGAGATCGCACAGAGTGCAGAGCCTCAGTCAAAACTGTTTCCCATCGTGTTATAGGTAGGTTACGGCTTTTCATAGCCAATTGAATTGTTCGCCAAATTATGCCATTGTATCTTTCTGTTTGTCCATTCCCTTGTGGATTATATGGCGTTGTGTAGCTTGTGGCAATGCCCTTGTTGTGTAGAAACTCCTTCATTTCTTTCGACAGAAAAGATGTGCCTCTATCAGAATGAACGTAGGTCGGCATACCGAATACAGAGAACAATTTTCACTAATTTTTCAATTACCGTATTGGTACTTAAGTCTGGGCATGGGTATGCGAAAGGAAAACGGGAGTATTCATCCACGATAGTCAAAATGTATCGGTTTCTCCGAGTTCCGTCTGAAGGAAGCGGTCCTTTAAAATCTATAGAGATTCGTTCAAAAGGAGCCGTCGCTTTGATGAGTTTTCCGACATTTTGATGAAAACGAGGTTTTACTTCAGCACATATAGAACAATTCGAAGTTATTCGTTTAATTTCGTCAATGGAGAAAGGCAAATTTTTGCTTCGAACCCAATGTAGCATCCTTGTTATACCGGGGTGACATAAAGTGTTGTGTAACTCTTTCAATGCGTTTTCATGCGACGTATTTCCAGTTGTAGAGGCTACGAGTGGCGTTACAGCCCTTGATAATGCATCGGCTGCTACATTTTCTCTTCCAGGGCGGTACACAATATCAAAATTATATGCAGAGAGCTCTAACCGCCAACGTTGAATCTTGTCATTTTTTATCCTTGAAGTATGTCTCTGATGAAACATAAAGGCAACCGATTTTTGGTCTGTTATTAGCTTGAATGCTCTTCCGATTAGGAATTGTCTCCATTTCCGGAGGCATTCAACAATGGCTGCAGCTTCCTTTTCTATAGCAGGGTGGTTTCGCTCACTGCTGTGAAGGGTTCTAGAAAAGAATGCAACAGGACGGCCATTTTGCGATAAAGTTCCCGCAATGGCATTATCAGACGCGTCCGTCTCTACCACGAACGGTATTTTGTCATCAATTGCGTTTACTGCCGAGGACGATATCTCTTGTTTCAAGGCTTCAAAAGCGCTTACTGCGTTAGATGCCAGTGGAAAAGTTTGCGATAAAAGAGGTTGAATTTTCTCCGAGAATTTTGGCACCCATTTGGAATAATGAGCGAAAAATCCCAATGCTCTACGCAGCGATGCTTTGTCTGAAGGCAATGGTAGCTCCGATAGGGGACGAAGGCGATCTGGGTCAGGTTTTATTACTCCATCACAAATGTTGTAGCCTAAGATGTTTATGTTCTTTAGCGAGAATTCACTCTTATCTAGGTTTAGGGTAAGATTATACCGCTTGGCCACGTCGAGAAAACGCTGTAGTTTTGTATCATGATCTGTCTGATTGTTGCCACAGATAGTAATATCATCTAAATAGGCGTAGACACCACGCAGGTTCTCTTTCTTTATGATTCCATTGATTGATCGTTGAAAAACTGCTACTCCATTAGTCACCCCAAATGGTATTCTACGAAATTGATATAAGTTACCTTCGGCTTCGAATGCAGTGTAAGGCTTTTCTTGATCGATAATTGGAAATTGATGGTAAGCGCTCTTTAAGTCTATTTTGCTGAAAACCCTGTGCTTAGCGATATTAGACACCACATCTTCTATACATGGCAGCGGATACGCATCAAGTTGTGTATATCTGTTGATGGTCTGTGAGTAATCTATACACATTCTTTTCTTATGGTTCTCGTTTCTCGTTACTAATACTTGCGCCCTCCATGGCGACAAGCTAGGTTCTATTATCCCGTCGTCTAAGAGTTTCTTTATCTCGTCTTTAATGAATTGTTTGTCGCTATCTGAAAATCTTCGTGATTTAGCAGCTATTGGCTTACAGTTTGGCAAGAGATTCGGGAATAAGCTTACTGGCTCAATGTTGGCGTGCGTCAATGTACACAACTTCAAAGGCGCTCGGAGTCCACCAAAATTTACCTCTAATGTCTTGTGTTTATCCAGAATATCATGGCCGATTATTACGTCAGCGCATAGATTTTCCATTATTAACAAATCTGCTTGAAAACTGTGACCTTGCATGTCGATATTTACTGAACATCGTGAGTTAACCTTTCTTTGTAGATCTGAAGCCGCCATTGTTATATTTTGATCACATGAATTCGCTTTTATTCCATATTTATGAATAAGACGTTTATCTATGAAACTTGTAGTGCTTCCTGTGTCGATTAAGGCATTGGCTTTGTAGCATTTGTCAATAGTGATTTCTAATTTGGCTTTTTCAAGATTAGCCGTCCCAGCAACGACGTGTGACAGTAGCTTTTTATCTTCCTTTGCAGCAAGTGGTTCATTATAATCGGTGCTTGCACTCTGGTGTAGATCAGCACTTCTGCAAACCTTTGCAAAGTGTCCTCTTTTATTGCACTTCAAACAGGTGGTACCAGCAGCGGGACAGTTTTGTCGTGCATGTCTCTTATTACCACAGAAGTAACAAGTTTCCTGTATACTTTCTCTTTTACTGTTGGTAATGGCTGCATTGACAAAAGAACTGGTAGAGGCTTGCTGGTAACTATCGTTATGTATACGCGCCAACTCTAATGCGCGTGCTTGTTTGTGTGCTTCATCTAACGTGAGTGTGCTGTTTTCTAGTAGCCTTTGTCGTACAGAGGACGAAGAAAGTCCAGCTATGAATGAATCTCTTATAAATTCATTTTCATTCTGTTCGGCAGTTATATTTTTGAAGTTGCATCCTTTGGAGAGCAGCCGTAATGCTTGTAAATATTGGTCCACAGACTCACCTGTTTGCTGCGATCGTTTTGATAGTTTGTACCTGGAGTAGATTTCATTTGGTGGTTTGAGGGCGTAAATATTTTTCCATTTTGCTAATTAAATTGTAATAAAGATAAATACCTCGTATTTAGGCTTTAATTAGCAAAAATGCACTCTACATATTGACATCTTATGATCTTACTGACAATCGTTCATAGAGTAGAAACTCCTGCACGAAAACTATATAGAAACGAAGAAGGATAATCATCACACACTCTTTGAAATTAAAACCGGCACTGACATAAAAACAGCTATATCAGTTTATTACGGGTATGCCGGATGCCCACTCCTGGCTTAAATATGGTTTAATGTTGTGGGGCAACAGTGTCAATGCTGAGCAATTATTTATTATGCAAAAGAAATGCATTAGGATCATTTCACAAATAGAAAATACTGACAGTTGTAGACCATTCTTAAAAAAAATACAACATACTGCCCTTACCCTCCCTTTATATCCAGGAATCGTGCACATACGTATTTAAAAACAATAACACATTTCTTAAAACAAAAGAAACCCATAATTTAAACAGTACATATAAAGATAACTTAAGTTTGCCATCATCTAGAATAAAAATGTTAAATGAAATCCCATATTATATGGCAGTCAAAATATATAATAAACTACCAGTCACCATACGAAATGAACAAAAAATTACATCATTTAATTCTAAATTAAAACAATTTTTAGTATTACATTGCTTTTATTCGTTAGATGAATACATTGAAGTCACCACCTATAAAAGTAATAAATAAGCTTATTGCCAAGTAGGTATTTATATTATTTGATTATTTGTATGACGATGTCTTAAGAGTTCTATAATTGCTTGCTACTAAACATCTATGTAACTATTCTTAAACTTAGATCATAACAATAAAATGTAATTTTGATAAATATATTTAGAGAGCGCTCCAGCAAGTTATAATTTTGCAATGCCCGACAAGGGCGACTAAGTTGTAAGCACATAATATCTATATGTCATAATAACTAATGCGTACGACAAGCCAGCTGACAATTTTACTAAAGATATTACAATGTGAGGACAACCGAGGAATCGATGCAGTAGAAACACCATTATTTCAACAACTCTTTGTAGATTTATTTCTTCCAATACATTGTTCCTTAAGCTTTAATCTAGACTTGTTCTTCGCTCCAACGGCTCGACCAGAATGGACCAGAAAACCTCGTGTGAGTTCCAGACCATGATTCTTAGTAAATTTATTTATTATTTTTACGACTTCCTCTGCAATAGCCAACCACAGCTCGTTTCCTGTTGCATTTACTTTTTAAAAGTCTGTGGTTGACTACCACCCTCGAACTATCGTGTCCGTTCAAAAACCGCACATTATTTAAAATATGCAATTTTTGCCCAAAACCCAACAATAATGCAATGAAAATCACAACTTTCAACGAATTCCCTCCTGAAACCAAATTCAAGTGATAAACATTTTATTGTACTGTACCTACTGTGCAAGCCTTTTTCACAGTCCACTGCAGGAAGGCCTACCCAGGAAGAGTGATTTTTGACTTTTTTTGACCTTTATGTAAGAGGGATTTGGGGCAGCAGCAATATTTCTTCAAAACTTCAGAAAAAATCTTTCGCAATCCAGTTTACAGTGCCAGCCACCAACTTAGTTGTTGTGGGCAAAATTGGAACTACATGTGCTTCCGCCGCCATTTTGATTTTGTCATTTCAATTTGCGCCACTAGCGACGCCGTCAACTGAACAGCTAAGTCGGAGCTATAATCTAAGAGTCGGAGTCATTGACCGCTTTCAGTAGATTGCCTATTATCGGAAATGTAGATCTCGAAGAGCTCTTTCACCTTTGTTAAAACAGCAATGGTCTAAAATTGATAATAACGGAGATAAACCACTTTTAAGTTTGACAGCTGTCATCGGAAATGGAGATCTTGATGAGTTCCTTCACTTTTGTGATGACAGTAATGGTCTGGAATCCATATTTACGGTGTTAAACAACGTTTAAGTTTCATAGATGTAATCTTGACACATATCACGCAACCCGTGTCAGTACTTAACCACGAAAAACTTTTTCACGAAAACTTTTTCACGTAAAACTTTGTCACTACAAATAGACTTTATCACAAAAAAGAACTTATCACGAAAAATCTTAATCACGAAACGTGCATCCTTCTTTCGTCTGTGCCCTATCCAGGTAGTATACAAAATCCTTGATCAGTATCTAAGAGTTTGGTAATATACGTGGTTTCGAAAATGGTCACACCACGGTCACACTTTCGCATTTATTTCGTTTCTCGATTCGATCGTTTGTTTGTTTGAGGATTTGTGCGGATTGCGGTCTTAAAATTCTTGAATTGCAATTTGCATTTGTCTTTCACCTAATATATTATTCGTCTTTATACCTAATATTAATGTGAATTCATTAATCATCGATGCGAAAAGTTGTTCAAACTTCGAGGGCTCAAGAATGGATGAACTTTGTTTGGGTTGTCTTTGTTGCCCGAATGATTGTAAAATACAGGACTATAAAATACAGTATGCTCATTTCCGGGCTATATTCGAGGTAAACATTACTATGCAATAAGTATGTATTGTGTTGCATGTATTGAGTTATATTTTACAACCCTATGTTCTTTGATTAAATATCTGTTTAGGTACCGTATTGGCTGAGCGAAACGGCCCACAAAATATTACTTTAAAATGGACCTGCATGAGAATTTTGTCTGTTTAGATACAATATGTACCTACCCTCACAATGTCTAAAAACTGGGCCGTTGTGTTTGTGATAGATGTTCCCATTTGACCATCTAGAAAAAAAATATAATCAAAGCTTATGTGGCTTCATTCTCTCAACAGTAGGTGCGTTTGTTATGTCCTCGATGGCATTTTTAGCGTTTACAAAATTAGTGTTGATGTAGTAATTAGTGAATTTTGCCAATTTTGCCAATAATGCTACTTTTGCTCACTACCCAAAACAAATGCTAAAACGTCAAACACAAACGATCACAAAGAACCCACCTCTGCAGGTGGATCAAAAGTGTAAGGTCACGATGGCATTTTTAACTGTTTTTGAGCTATCCGAATGGTGAACGAAAACAGTTAAAAATGCCACTTTTGCTCACATATTCTCAAAACGAATGCTGAATGTGATTGCTGTTGGCGTTTTTAACTGTTAATTTTGCCATCAGTAGGCTATCCGAATACACCTTTTGTCTTCATGCTTACAAGTAAGTAAGCTAAATAAGTTTTTTGAAGTAATCACTGGTTTCTTATGTAAACCCATGTTAATTACAAATTGCTTATAGAACTGGGAGGAAAACTACAATCTCAGGATTTTTTAGGGTTCCGTACCTCAAACAGAAAAAACGGAGCCCTTATAGGATCACTCTGTTGTCCGTCTGTCTGTCTGTGTGTATGTCAAGACTCTTTATCTTGGGAATGCGTAAAGATATCGAGTTGAAATTTAAACTGTATATGTATACCTATGATATCTTGCAGATGTGTAAAAGAAAAACTTCACAGTTATCGTTTAAAATAGTTAGAGCCGTTTATGTCGTAAAAAAAACACATATTTCGACACACAAAAATCAAAACCTACAGGGTACTTCCCGTTGACATAGAACTATGAAATTTGGCGAGAAGCATTGACTCAGAGTACACATATAGGAATAAATCTGAAAACTGTACATTTTTAATTAAATCAAAAAAAATCTTTCTTGACTTCAGTATTCACAAAATAAGGGTTCAAAATTCAAAGTGAGTAAATCGTATCATGTAAGATATCATGTAAAAGAACTTCGTTAGCAGATGCTAAAACAAGTTTTTAATTATTTTAGTAATTTTTTATTTTAATATTTTGTGAAATTTTCTGGATTTGTACGGAACCCTCGATCTGCGAGCCTGACTCGCACTTGCCCGGTTTTTTCTATATGCCGCGTCAAACTTCTTTGTGGCTGTGATGCTAGCTAAGTACAAGCTATGCAAAAGCTAACTGACTAAAGGTCCCTTAACAGCTGAACCACAATTGGGTTTTGCGCAGCTTGTAGCTAACTTCTCATCTGTCAACTTGTATGGTTCGGCCTTTACTTCGTTACTTGATCTTTATACTACTTATTATTGGGTAAAGACTCAAAAACACAAAGAATCAATTAACAAATCAATCATTTATCAACACTAACACTTTAATTTCATCAATGATACTTCAATGAATTTCATTGACTATTGTAACAATGGTCTATTTGATGTAACAATAGTCTATTAAATTAAAAATAGTGTTGATTAATACTACTTTTATTCGATTCTGCTTGATATAGGCACATCAGTATAAGTAAATGATTGATTTGTCAATTGATTCTTTGGCTCCTTTATAATCATGCAAAAACTTAAAATTTTATTCAGACTAATTATGATACTGCCTTTTGCTAGTAATTTCGCTTACATTATATATATGCAATATAATCTCGCTAATCCGGCACTATACAAATCTAAAAGATCTCAGATTACTGGATTATGGAGAAAAAATCATAAATAAAGTAAAACTATTCATAAAGAGAATATTACGTTACGTACCTATGTATACGCGTGCATAAAGAGAATATAATGCATGTAAGCATATGCATGTGATAAGTTTTGAGGTTAGACTGCTAGATGACGACCCGGCGACAGAGCGCATATATATTGCATAGGCGTAGAGGGGTGAGGGAAGCGCGGGCGGAAGGGTGCCGGATTATTGGAAGCATCGGTCTATTGTAGTGCCGGATTAGTGAGATTAAACTGTATTGATATTTATGCTATCCCTTTACCTTTTATTTTCCGGAATAAAAAGTAGCCAATGTAACTCTCAAACCTTTTTTAAACTTTATAAAAATCATATTACTACTCATACTTATAGGGGGAAGTCCCCTAGTGACGGACACCTAAGGTTTTTTATAAATATACCAAAAAATGTTTTTAGGAATATTTATTTATTTATGATTTACAGTAGATAACAAAGTTTTAAATCAAATTAAATAAAAAACCACAACCTCAGCTTAAAAAAATATTAATACCATCAATCAAACTTTAGTAACGAAAAATATAGTTTAGAAAATTGGCACCTAGTACCGGACAAATATTTGTGTCATAGCCCTAGCATCGGATATTTCAAAATAGACTACATCCATCACATATGTAGCCACCTCTATACTCTGGAATGTCTGCAAATGCTTTATTACTTCAGCAAAGTCGTAGGTTAACTTCTAAAACTCATTTTTCATGAGCGGAATACATCTGTTAGATAAATATTTGACTTGGTCCACTAAAACTAATTCAAACTCTGCTGAGAAGGTGCTAGTGAACCAACTAAACTTTGGTTTCATTGTAACTTCTTTTCCTCTATTTAACCCCCTACATTTTGCCACGCACAGTGCTTTTAGGAATATTGCATCACGTTGCAGCTTGCCTTATTCTCAGTTTTTGGGACAAAAACATCATCAATAGTAGTTTGTGAGTTCTGTGGCTCCTAGGATCCTTTCTTTTTTTTTCTCTTGCATTTCAATTATCTTTATTCTTCTATACTCGATAACAAAATTAAGTAATTAGAATAAATACAGTAAATTCTCACAATAAATATCAATATGTTTACTGTCCGGTGCTAAGGGATGACTAAGTGTCCGGTGCTAGGGGACAGACTATTTTGTCAATTAGGTGGTGCCTACTAAAAATGTTTAAAAAAACTAATTATTTACCACTAGCTTATGGATAACAATAAAGTACTATTTTAATTTTTAAATACCACTAAAATGTAAATGCATAAATATGCCAGAATAACTTACATCGATTTTTACCGGACGCCGTGATTCACCGCCAAAAACAGCAAACACCAGCTCTTGCCATGGCCTTGTGCATCACAGGCGAGCTGCGGCGCGTGATCATGTACCTATGTGCCCTCCGCACCCCTTTCACTTGTATTTTGAATCGAACAAGTTTATACTTGCTTAGATAATACGGGTGTCCGGCGGTAGGTGCCGTCCGGCGTTACGGGACTTCCCCCTAAGGATGAAGAAACACAAAATACTAAAAGTTTTGTTTAGGAATCATACAAGTCGGCAGATATGAAGTTAGCTACAAGCTGTGCAATATCCAAACCTCACTGAAGCTCACGTATTGCCGCGCGTCGATTGGATTTCTCGCAGCTTGTAGTTAACTTCACAACCACCCGCTTGTATGGAGGCTCCATCAAACACAGGCGGTACGAGCGGTAGAGCGGTACGAGCGGTACGAGCGGTAAAGGGCGGTACGGCAGTACCGCGACCGGACCTGTGTGAGCCCTTCTTATATAACCAGTACAATACAGATGCCCGCCCGTATGCTATACCGCTCGTACCGCCTGTGTGTAAAGGAGCCTTGGTTCGGCCTATACCTATAAATACAATTTAAAAGTTTTTGGTCTCTGTGCTGTTCTACTTGTTTCATTGTTCAAGAAATTAGCATGAATAAGGCCGGGACTCCACCAAAGCAGAGATGTGTGCAGTGTTCTGTGCGAGAAGAGATGTTTTTCAGCTCGAGGGATTCCACCAAAGTGGACGTGTGCTGTGCGAGAAGAGAATAATTATGTTTTTCAAGTCGGGTGTGAGGCGTTGAGTGCTCAGTACGCATTCTGCGGGTTGCTGGCGGGCGAGAAGGGGGAGGGTGATATCGCTTACTGCACGCCGCTCGCGTCTCTCGTCTCCACTGCGCGTCGTCCGCGCATACAGCTCACATCTCCGCTTCCATCGCGCCATACAAATATTACACATCTCCGCACAGCGATCTCCACTGAAGCTGAGCGGAGAGGAGTTGGTCAATAACACAATTCTATTGGTTGTTCAAAAACATCTCTCCGCTTTCGTGGAGTCCCGGCCTAAGACAAAAAGCGAAATCTGAGGGCTTGGGCTGTTTCTCATTGGCATTAATTTAGTGTTTATGATATTTTCAGGCGAACACAATAAAGCTGTGCTATTTATGTAAGAAAATGGCGCAAAATGCTGAACTATTCATACAAAATGTGCAAACAAATCAGGTTTTGCTCCAAAACTGCATCGGGGTAAGTTTTATACTACGTATATCTAGTAATACTTTGGGTAGTAATACTGAGGACAGTAATGGGCCACGGCAACTCCTTTACATTTCTTTAAGCTACTCAAGTTACTAGTTTTAGCATTAAAAGTTTAGGAACTGTTTTAATCTTACCAGTTTCAGAACTTTTTCGGGTTTCGTACCCTAAGGTTTACTATGAGACCCTATTACTAAAACTCCGCTGTCCGTTCATCATTCTGTCACCAGGCTTTATCTCATGAACCGTGATAGTTACATTTGAAGTTTTCACAGATGATGTATTTCTGTTGCCGCTGTAAGAACAAATACTAATAAAATTATAATTATTTTTTGCAAAAAATAGCATGACCGACTTCACCCGTGTACAGAATCATTACATAGTATAAAACAAAGTCGCTTTCCGCTGTCTGGCCCCATGTATGCTTATATCTTTAAAACTGATGCAGTTTGTTTTAGAGTTATTCAAGAGAATTGTATATATGTAATACAATTGTGCAAAGCCGGGGCGCATCGCTAGAACGCAAATATTATGGACGGATCGATGTAACATTTTTCACATTATTGTTGATTTATCAAAAATGGCTCAGCCGGTTTCGATAAAATTTAAATGGGACCAATTTCGAAGTATACTCTTTCCAATAAAAAATTAATGATTGATATCGGACTACTATGAAGTGATAGTTATGCGTGGTTATACATAAATATATATATATATATACGAGTCTAATTGTATACCTCCTCCGGTGGTTTGTCGGTCAAAAATAGATATTGTAGTGGGGCCGTAACCATAAAACAAATGTGAATATTTTGCCGTGTTTTGCTCGATATTATTATTCACTGAATATATTCACTTCGAAAATAAATAATTAAATTACAAAACAACCTCAACATATACACTTAAATTTTTTTAAATTTATTTTCAGGATTTAGTGACAACAATGAAAGAAGCTCACTCACAGTTCCACCCATTAATAACCCTCTCCCAATCGCCAGTAGAGTCTATAGATCTCATCGAAAAAAACAATATAGACCTTATAACTTCAGACACTGAGTTCAAAATATACGAACACAGTACCTGCAATAAGTTCCAAAATAGCACATACGAAGTGATGATTGCAAGTGATATCAAAAATGATGAAGAAAATGTTGAAATGGAGAAGAGGAATATAAAAGTTGAATTGAAAGTTGAAGAGGATGCAAATTTGGATTTGGAGGATGGAGGATTGGATGATGATGATGGTAAAGTTTGCTGTCTCTCTCTCTTCTTATCCTAAGTCCCCACGTCGGGGCAGAGGGCTGATACAATGTTACGCCGTTCCTCTCTGTCCTGTGCCTTGTGTTTCACTTCGCTCCAAGTCAGTCCGATGTTTTGGGCCTCAGCAGTGATGGAGCGCCGCCATGTTTGTTTTGGGCGGCCAGGTTTGCGCCGGCCTTGTGGATTCCAATCCATGGCTTGCCTAGGAATGTGATCCAGCTCCCTGTGCAATATATGGCCAACCCAGTTTCACTTACGGCGCCGTATTTGCAGCTCTATAGGATCTTCATGGCATTCCCTCCAGAGGTCTATATTGGCGATAGTGTCTGGCCAGAAGATCTTCAAGATTTGCTGTACTGTACTGTATTTGTTGTTTGTCTCACTGGTTGTCTCCCCCATTTCCTTCCATGAGTCGCGATCCATCGCAACTTCTTGCCAACCCCTTTCGAATGATTGAAGATCGTCACGCCAGCGCTTCTTGAGCCTTCCCTGGCCGTCGTCCGCCGGGCACCCACTCCGTGACGATCATGGCCCATCGATCGGGGTGCATCTGCACCAATCCCTCTTTAGTTTGGCGGCTTATCGGCCCACATCAACTACCCCTGTCATAGAACGCAGTGTGCTGTTGTGGACTATCAGTTCTTTTGATACTAAGCACGCTGCATTCCATTGCTCTTTGGCAGACCCCAAGTTTGGACCTTTGTGAATTGGTCAGTGTCCAAGTCTGGGCACCATACGTTAGTTAGATGGTTAGACGGGCAAGATACATATACAGGGTTATTTCTAATCAATTAGCATCCTTTTAGGGGCTTATTCTGTAGATCAAAACTAACAACTTTTGTTCTGCGACTTTTGTCAAAACTAAAAAAAAAATTGTGTTTTATAGTAAAATATCGTTCACCCGGGACCAAATTGCCGTGGTGGTCTAGTGGTAATGACACCCGCCTTACAATCGTGAGGTCGTGGGTTCAAATCCCGATCCCGTACCAATGAATTCCTTGGAATTTATGTACGGAATTTCACACCACGGGCTTTTCGGTGAAGGAAAACATCGTGAGGCAACCTGCATGCGTCCGGAGAAGAAATTCGATGGCGTATGTGAATCCACCAACCCGCACTGGACCAGCGTGGTGGATATGGCCCAATCACCCTTTGTGGGTAGGCCTACGTCCTGCAGTGGACTATTAAAAAGGCTGGTACAGGTACAGGCGACCAAATTTATGGAACAGGAAATAACCCTGTATATGTCGATCGATTTGCGTTTTAGCGATATAGATAAAGTGCCTTTCTTGTTTCTATTGTATATTACCTATTTGGTTTATTTAAATTTATGAATAAGTACTCAATTTTTGATTTACAAATATTGTTAAATTTTGACTTGTAAAATATTTTTTACCAATAAGTGTGATGACTATATATATAAGTGGCACGTTTTACAGAAATGGTTTTATCTATGTATCAATTAAGTCATCCATCAGCCATAAGAAGTCTACTGCCTCCCCTATGGATATCCAATAAGATCGGTTGGAAGCGGCTTGCATCCAGCGCGATCCTGCGGTCTTAATGGGGCGGTACGTGGTCTCCACTCGAGAACTTTTCGACCCCATCGGTTATCAGTCCTCCGCGCTATGTGCCCTGCCCATTGCCATTTCAACTTGCCAATCCGTTGGGCTATGTCAGCAACTTTGACAATTAAGTCTACTATCGATTATTTATAATATTATCTTAATTCTCCAATTCTGCCTTTATAGAAGCTCCCGACCATCAAGATCCATCCATAAAGGAAGATGTCGCCGACGATTTACCTTTTTTGACGAATTTGTTGAAAAATGAAATAAAAACGGAATCTAGTCAAGGGAAGACTATAAAACCGGGCAATTTTACGGCGGAGAAAGAAGATGGAATTGAAATAGATGGAAAAAATGTAAATGACAAGATTTTAGATAGAAAAACTCAGATAATGAAACTTAATGGTAAGTTTTATGCACATTTTAAACTTTATGCCCACGTACAATATGTCAGAGGCCGTCAGGCGGCCTAAAATCTCCGCTTCGGCCGTTTAGGAAACCGGGGTTAGGAAACTGGTTACCTAAATGGCTTTTTTATACCTTCAGGAAACCGGTTTCCTAAAAAGATTTTTTATACTCCTACATCACTGGTTTCCAAAGAGTACTATGTTTATGTTATTTTAGCCGCTTATGAAACTGCAATAACTGGATTCCAGCAGGCATGAATTGACATTGAGTATCGTATTTGTATAGTTAGTCAAAATCTTAATTGTGCAATTCATTTCCATAGCCTTATATTTATTATCATACTGAAAATGAATCTGTGTATTTAGAAGTCTAATATTAAAATTATGCGCTGAAATATATCTATCTACAATCCTAAAACAAGTCCTGCCCCCCTACCGCCTAAGCAATAGCCATCGTAATAGCAATCGTTTATGACTTCATTTTAGTCATTTGGCACCGCCTATGTGACTTTAGCCATCAATTACTTTGCGCGGATTGCGAAAGCAATCGTTGAATGAACAACTTTGATGGCTAACGTCACATAGGCGGTGCCAAATGACTAAAATGAAGTCATAAACGATTGCTATTACGATTGCTATTGCTTAGGCGGTAGGGAGGCCGGTCTAAAAGCACATTTCCAGTGGGTACCTACTATTCCTAAAATGTTAGCCCCCTTTCCATTATTTTATTGCACACCAGGGCTAGCCACCCGGCCTATACGAACTTACTTACTGTATACTATACCTAATTCAAATTTTCCAAATTATAATCCTTGTAGGCCGAATCATACAAGTCGACGGATGTGAAGTTAGCTGCAAGCTGCGCAATATCCAATCCTGTCTGAAGCTCACATAAAGCTGCTCGTTGATTGGATATTGCGCAGCTTATAGCTAACTTCACATCCGCCGACTTGTGTGATTCGACCTATACTTACTATACAGGGTTATTTATAATCAATTAGCATCCTTCTAGGGGCTTATTCTGTACATCAAAACTAACAACTTTTGTTCTACGACTTTCGTCAAAACTCAAAAAAAAATTTGTTGTTCCATAAAAAATACAGGCTTATTTCTAATCATAAAAATAAAAAATAAATAAAAATAAAATTGTTTATTTGGGCATAAGTTTACAATAGTCTGAATAATTGACCTAAACTAGTTAGAAACTGTATTTCAGTTACCTAGAAGTAATCAATTACCTAGAAGATATCTATTTACTCGGGATTTGAAGACACCAACGTTGTACATTAACGCTTCTTTTCCACGTTCCACGAGGTTGATCCTGTAGTAAAAGTTGTTCATAATGATAATCTTAATCATCCCCTTTTGGCTTAGTAGGTACAGGGTAAGCCAAGAACCCGAATAAATAAATGCATAAACCGAATCAACCTTTCTGGCGCGATCCAGTGCAGCAATCCTCGTGCAGCAGATAAGCATATAACCTCGCATACTTCGAGCAAGTATCTATAGAGTCACAATCGTGCAAAAAAGTGTCCTAGCCAAAACTCTGCCCAAGCTGCGTAGTGGGCAGGCTTTTTAGTTAGTCGTAACGCGAAGCAACGCCGCGCGAAGCCAAAGTGCTCGGTTACAAGCACTAATTAGGTGACATAACTTCGTGATTCAAGAAAACGGGTCATTGTGAATTATTTCATGTATCTACATGAAATAATTCACAATGACCCGTTGGTCTAAGTTGGTATGTACGACGGCGCTCGGACATTTTTTTATTACTTTCACTTAGGGACTGTGGGTCTGTAAATATTTGCTAGAAATCAGAAATCGTTTATTGCAACACTATGTACTAAGTGTTAATAATAAATATTAGTTAGACAAATATACATCATGGCTGTGGCACTACGGTTTCATAAAACTGCACTCACCACACAGGTTACATCAACTGAGGGCTCCAGACCTAGACGTAAACCACACTGGCCATTACCACGAACAAATACTAAAATAGGTCAAAGAAGTTTCAGCTTCCGTGGTGGCTTTATATATAAAAGAGTAAATATTAAAACTGATATATTACAGTGTACAAAAAGAGTTAGCAAAAACAAAATTAAAGCATATCTCAATAGTTTAAATTACTTGGAAACTGAAGAACTTATACGAATTATTAGATAAAACACCCAACAGAACAATACATAAACACTATACATAATAATATACTAAATATATACTTTGTCCAGGCGTTAGGTTAAGTAATAGTCCCCGACTACTAAATTCTCTAACGCCTGATGTAAAACCCAGAGCAACGCAGGTCGTAAATCTGTATTACTCTAGGTTCGTTGTGACTTGGCAGTCTTCAGCGCGTTTAGCTACCTGCCAATGGGTTACTGGCAGTTATCTAAACGCCTGATGAAACTATTAAAGCACTAGAGCGGGAGCTCTGAGTACTGTAACAGTCAAACCGCAAGTTGCTAAGAGGGAGCGTATCAATCTGTAATACCTAACATTACCTACAAGACCCTACGATCTAGTATGACAATGTCAGACTAGTACCTATTGATAGATTCCCTAGATTATCCTACAGGACCCTATCCCTAAGGTCCCTACTCAACTCAATACTTACCTGTTCCCTACGGTTCCCTAGCTAGGTTAGAGACCCCTACTCTCCTATCAAGGATACTCACCACTGGGTCCCTAGCTAACCTACCTACCTAGCTATAATGCCTAGCCCTAACCATAGAGCAATATATACACATATACAGATAGGTACGGGAAAACCTGTTGCCGGCGACCTAAGGCAACAAGCGGAATGGGGGAAGGTATAAGGATACGCACGTCGTGCAATGTGCGCAGGGAATGATTTTCCACCGCCGTTCACGCAGGCTCACGTGAACGATGCAGAAGGCAACGGCTGCAAGGTGTCTTATGCCGCAGTGGAAGGAAAAGGTTAGGTCCAGCGGGAGTGCTGGACGGTGCGCGGAGGTCGGCTCGTCACGGGCGGACGTGACCTCGTGGAAGGCGGGCGGGCGGAGCAGCGCTCGGCATCTTGCAGATTTTGGAACGCATATATGTTCAATTAGATTGAACATACTTATTAAGAAAAAATCCGTATTTATACCCTCAATACCAATAATACCTACTAATCACTACTTCGAGTATTTTTTAGAAATCTTACAATAATAAAATTAAAACATTTACTAAAATTATTAATACTACTAATGTTTTCTTATACCTATAACTAATTAACGCGGTTAGATTAAACTTTTTATTTTTTATTCTAGGAATACACAATATTCATTTCTCATTAATTACGCATGTATACATACGAATTATATTTTGTAAACATTTACCATAGCACTTTTGAACAGTTTGGGAAGGAACTAGCCACTGCGACACAGGGAATCCTACAGCGGCGGCTAGAGAATAATTAATGATGGATAATAAAGGCAAAATTAATTCATACTTGAACATTCAAAGTTTCAATAGTGCACCCATTACGGGCGTGCAATATTATAAAGAACTAACTTGGCAAGACATAACTACCCATTACAAAAGCTTGCCTACATGAAATGTATCCACTTAGACAATGATCAAATTGAGTACTAATCAAACTAACTATACCGAACACTCAGGTGTTATATCTCTTAGAAGCCCGCATTTGTTAAATAAAGAAGAAGAATAAATTTTATATTAAGAAGAATAAATTTTACCAAAAAACACTCTCATCTATTCACCGCCTTAACAAACCCTAGACGCCAGAACCAACTAGTAGCGCCCGAACCACTATTAGAAATAGCCAGGAAGGGTCCAGAGTATATGCTTATAAAAATATTCAACAAACTACCAACTAACATCAGAAACGAAAAAAGCGAGAACGTTTTTAAAAGAAAGATAAAAGAGATTCTCATAGCCAAAAGCTACTACACAATACAGGACTTCTTAGACGATAAATGTTTCGATACCGCGAATCAGACAAAGTAAATTAGACCCTAACCGTAATCGATAACTGTTCCTATTATTACCTTAGTGTTTAAGTCATTTTTTTTTTAAACCTTTATCAACATAATAAAATTACAATGTTTTGTAAAGCTTAGCGTTAACTAACTAAGTTACAATTTACCACAATATTACAGTGTTTCGTAGGCTAATGTCACCTTTTAAAACTTGTATCTAAACAATAAGTTATGAATTTACCAAAGTTCTCATTAAGTCATAAGTAGTGGGTAGATAGGAAATAAATTATAATTTTTGGTACGTATTACTTTGCAATTTCGTACGTTTACAACATGACCAAGATTACGGGTTACATAGCATAATTAAAATTATAAAATGAAATTATTATGATTAGGAAAGACAAACAAAATTATGACAATAAATATTGTTGACTACCTTACAGCGAAATACTCCATACTAAATCAATGTAGATTGGGATAAATTACACCATAAAAATATAGAAGCAATTAACTTATTAATTAACGGCTTATAATTGTACTTAAACATTCAGAAAAAGTAAGCTATCCAATATTTTAAAATAGTTTATAGGCAGCGTCAGGCGAGTAGTGTTAAACCATAATGTAAATTGTTTAAGTCAATTGCAATACCCTAAAACAGGGTCCATAAATATGTAACTCTAAGTTTATAAATTATACTAAGAGATGTATGTGTTTTTGGTGCAATAAATGATTGAATATTGAATATATTTTACAGAATCATTAGGAATAAAGAAGATATCGATAACCAAAGAAGAATTAATGGAAGAGAGAAAGCAACAGGCATTGGATAAATTGTACCTGAATTGCACCTACAGATGTGAAGATTGTATTAAAGGGTTCAACTATAAAATGGGATATGACAACCATATGAAGAGACACAGTGAAGTGAGAATCATTACCTTATATACGACACTACCATATAATTTGCCACCCGCTCCGCACACACACACACACACATACACACACACACACACGTGACGCTGCAAACCTTGGCTCTCATGAGATCTCGTGTATTGCAGTGTCACACATACACACCCACCCAATAACACACACATATTCACTCCAAATTGTATGATTGTGCTGTTGATAGTAAATTTGTTAACACTAAAATCAATTCAGCTAGTATAATTTTCTTTTAGCCTTCATTTAAAGCAAAGCAATGTCTTAATGAACTATGTTAGTGTATTATAATTTTGTTTAGTAATATGCTTGGTCTTTGTTATACCTACTATGTTTTGTTTAATGTTTCTAAATTTCATTTATCAAAAATTTTTATGTCAATTATATGTAGATCAGGTTTTGATATGGTACGATAATAGTCTATAATCGCGCCAATTCAGCTCTTGGCAATTAATTTGGAATGGGCCACCAAGAGACCGGCTTAGCCGAGTTTGGGGGCCCGCTGTTAATCCAACTGATGTGAACGAATCTAACGACAATGTGGTTTCGTGGACAATTTGTACCGATTTCTTACTCAGTTAATAAATAAACTTTCTTTCTTTCATATCATCCTAATAATTGCAATTATTTGTATACTAAGCGCCACACAAGTCGGCGGATGAGAAGTTAGCCGCAAATGACAATTCGCCGTGATACGCTAAATATTGCGCATGTGTGCGCGGGCGTGAAAGCAAGTAAAAGCCGTGGTGGCTTAGAGGTATTGACACTCGCCTTGCAATCTTGAGGTCGTGGGTTCAAATCCCGGTCCCGTACCAATGAGTTCTTTGGAATTTATGTACGGAATTGCACACCACTGCCTTTTCGGTGAAGGAAAACATCGTGAGGCACCCTGCATGCGTCCGTAGAAGAAATTCGATGTGAATCCACCAACCCGCACTGGGCCAGCGTGGTGGATATGTACAATCACCCCTTCATGGGTAGGCCTACGTCCTGCAGTGGACTATTAAAAAGGCTGGTACAGTACAGTACAATGCACGGGCGTAGAGAGCGCGCGGGAGAGATGAGGTTGGTGGGCGGGTGTGCCCCGGCGTCTCGTTTCTCTGGCTCCCGCGTATACCTATATTTCGGCTTATGCGCAGCGCTCTGCGCATAACTTCCCATCCGTCGATTTGTTTGGCGCTTTTTTTAAAATTTTTTTTATTTGTGTTTTATACTCTACAGACTCCGGGGCCTGTACCTTTTATTAACAATTTTTCGACTTTTTCCTAAGAAGACAATATATTGTTTGGCGCTTAGTATACCCATTTGGTTTTTTTTTTCAGGAATCTGGTAGATACAAATGTGACGTCTGTAAACTCAGAATGAATACATACGAGAAGTTTTCGGACCACAAACAATACCACACTGTGTAAGTGCTTGTTTTGTTTACCCTTGTTAACTCTCTTTTTTTTCTTACATTATCGCATTCGTTTTTGACCGACGAACCACCGGAGGAGGTATACAATTCGATGCGTATAAATATATATTTTTTTTCCGAAAAAAAAGATATATCCTAAAAACAAACTGCAAAAATTTACCACTACAGGCATAACAATATCAAAAAATAACTTAGAAAAAATGCAATTGACTCAAGATTTAATACCTAGCAAAGAGAGAAAATTAAAAATAAAAAAATATAAAAAAAAAATTCGAAAAGTTTTAAGATCAACTAGAAAATTATATTATGCGAACAGAATCAAGGTTTCTAAAAATAAAATAAAAGAATCATGGAAAATAATTAATGAACAGTTAACAAAAAATACTAGTAAAAAACACAATAATATCGACTATATTAGGAATAATGGTAGCAATGTACGAGACGAGGCAATTATAGCTAATTTATTTAATGACTTTTTTTTGAACATAGCACATAACCTTACAAGACATACAAACATTAATAAAGAAACATGTAACGAATATTTGCAAAAAATGGATAGACCGAAAATTAAATTTAAATTAGATTCAGTTAGTATAGCAGATTTACGACGCACAGTGAAAGAAATGAAGGGGAAGAAATCATTGGATGTATACGGCTTGAGTTCCAAAACAATGCGAGATCTCATTATAGACAATGACTACCTATTGAATTTACTTTGTTTGGTCATTAATTTGTGTATAGAAGAAGGTAGTTTCCCGGACTCTTTGAAAGCTGGTCGTGTCATCCCGTTACATAAAAAGGAGAAAAATCAGACTTGAGTAACTACAGGCCGATATGTATACTGCCTGTAATATCAAAAATAATAGAAGCTATTTTAAAAAAGAAGATCGTAGAATATTTTGAAAATAATAAATTATTTACTCCAAAACAATTCGGTTTCCGTAGAAATAGGTCCACAGAGATGGCAATAAGAGAAGTAATATATAGTATATTGGAGGGGTTGGATGAGTCGCAGAAATGCGCTAGTATTTTTTGCGACCTTTTTTGTGAACGAACATAACTCGTCAGTAGGTACCGTTAATATAGGAGTTCCTCAAGGTTCAGTGCTGGGGCCTCTCCTGTTTCTCATTTATATAAATGATCTCGCGAGCTGTCTACCCGATTGGGCTACTGTAAATCTATTTGCTGATGATACGCACGTTGGATTGACTGATAAAAATAAAGATCATCTCGATAAAAAAATATCGACAGCAATGACTGCGCTTCGCGAGTGGTTTGAAGCTAATGGTATAATTTTAAACGCAGATAATAGCGTAATAATGAAATACCAAGCCAAGAAGGGAAACAATACAGGACTTAAAACGGAAAATGTGTTCCTTGGGTATACTATAGACTATACCATAAGTCACAGAGAACATATAAATAAAATCTGTAAAAAAATATCTAGTGCGAATTATGCCCTTTTTAAATTAAAGCCACTTTTGGATAAAAAATCTCTTATATCAGTTTACTGTGCGTATGTGCATTCCTTATTGAGTTATGCCATAACTACGTGGGGTAATGGTGTAGACATCAAGGATCTACTTAAATGTCAGAAACGATCTATAAGAATTATAAACGGAGTTAAAAAAGGAATGTCTGCCAAACATTTTTTTTAGGAAATAAGATAATGACAGTCATATCTCTATATATTTATAAAAGTTTACTCGAGATTCACAATGAAAGAGAGAAAAAATATCCCAGACTAATGGATACCCTTAACAGAAATCTAAGAAATAAAGATAGATTAGTTCTGCCCAGAGTAAGACTCAGCAAAGTTCAAAAGCAAGGCGTATATAATAAATTATTGATGTATAATAAGTTGCCAGTTGCCATCAGAAATTTATCTTATCTTGACTTTAAAATAAAAATTAAAGCATTTTTTATTAATAATGTATTTTACAATCTAAATGACTTCATGAAAATGACACTGACAGAATCTTTGTTTGAATTTGAGTCCTGCGTCGTTTCGCCCCGCAAGCGGTTGGTCCCGCGGGGCGAATCGCCCAAGACTCTTTTTGAAGGTCCCCATTCGGCCCGCTCCAAACAATGCGGGGCGAATGGGGACCTTCAAAAAGAGTCTTGGGCGATTCGCCCCGCGATTCACTTTTTTATCTGTACATTTAAGTAGAAAAGTAGTCAATGGAAAAAATAAACAATTGCATTATTTTGAGGGCGTCATTCTATGAGTCCTATGGGAGTGTATGAACAAAAATGCATTTGTTTGAATGATACAATTGATGATTGAATGATCATCACATGAAACTAATGTGCCAAATTGGTTTCACGTGTTTTGTAAACATAAATATTTCATTTGAAGCAAACAAATGAACCATTCGATGTCTGTTTATCTACAATATACTTTTTAATTTTATCTAGAATAAAAATATAATTGTCATGGGGCTCTTTAGAAGTTTGTGGGATTACCAATCCTGTCCCACAGCTGCCATGATAGAAAAAAAAATTATGGTAAATCTGTCACACTGTCTCACAGATTTTTTTGAAAATCATTTATCTTCTATCTTATATTTATAAAAGAAAGTCGTATTAGTTACACAATTGATAACTAAGAACAGCTGAACCGATTTGGCTGAAAATTGGTGAAGAGATAGCTTAGAACTAGGAAAAGGACATAGGGGATACTTTTTTCCAGTTCCTTTTAATATATTTTTTTACTTTTACTTATTATCTGCAAAAGCTCTGTGTGCAAAAGTAATCCGTTTGCATGAAATTTGCTTTGACAGCTGTAAAAATTATAAAATAACAGCTGTCAGTTAAAAACATCAGCCACCTGTCATATAAAAAAAAGGACAGCTGTTTTGACAAAAATGACATTTCGGATGACAGCTGTCAAACTTAAATCAAATGTTGAATCAATAATAACCGAGATAAATCACTTTTAAGTTTTATAGCTGTCATCCAAAATGTAGATCTCGTCAAGTTCTATCACTTTTGTAAAGACAGCCGTAGTCTAGAATCGATAATTACCGAGATATATCACTTTGAAGTTTGACAGCTGTCATCGAAATGTAGATCTTGTTGAGCTCTGTCACTTTTGTGAAGACAGCAGTAGTCTAGAATCGATAATTACCGAGATAAATTACTTTTAAATTTGACAGCTGTCATCCGAAATGTAGATTTCGTCAAGTTCTATTACTTTTGTGAAGAAAGCAGTAGTCTAGAATCGATAATAACCGAGATAAATCACTTTTAAGTTTGACAGCTGTTATCTGAAATGTAGATCTCGTTGAGCTCTATCACTTTCGTGAAGACATCAAAGGTCTACAATCAATAATAACCGAGATATATCACGTTGAAGTTTGACAGCTGTCATCGGAAATGTAGATCTCATTGAGCTCTATCACTTTTGTGATGACAGCAGTATTCTAGAATCAATAATAACCGAGATAAATCACTTTTAACTTTGACAGCTGTCATCTGAAATGTAGATCTTGTTGAGCTCTATCACTTTTGTGAAGACATTAATGGTCTAGAATCAATAATAACCGAGATAAATCACTTTTAAGTTTAACAGCTGTCAACACAAATGTAGGTCTCGTCAAGTTCTATCACTTTTGTGAAGACAACAGTAGTGTAGAATTGATAATGACCGAGATAAATCACTTTGAAGTTTGACAGCTGTCACTTGGACAGCTGTTGTGTGACATTAGTCGTGACAAATTACACGATCCGATTTCTAACGTGTACGAGAGATTTTTCTCATCTTCATTTTAAGATTGAACGGTTGTCGTCAAAATCTTTTTTTCCCGCTAAATATTCAAAGAATACTCGAATACCCAATGGGGGCCTTCAAAAAGAGTCATGGTCGATTCGCCCCGCGGGACCAACAGCTTGCGGGGCCAAACGCCGCAATACCCTTGAATTTTAGTATTTCTTTACATATGGACCATTTATTTTTAATTTTGACATGTTTTAATTTTATATTTTTCAGTAATTATTATTTTACCCAATGTATTATTTTTTGACATTCATTGATTTAATTTTTAAACACTATTATTATTTAGATTTTATTGGACTTAGTATGGTAAGTTAAATTGCATAATTTCTTTTAAGCATTATGAATAATTATTGTAACTGACTTGCCTAATATAACGATCATTGTTATAAGGTTAATAAACAATCTGAATCTGAATCTTTGACGTGACAACGTCTTATAAATTGGTTTGCCGGGTGACACTTCAAGAAACTGCGTTACGCTCCGCTCACGTTATGCGCTCACAATGAGAGCGAGTGAGAGGCACGCGTCCCTTCCACTCGGGCATGGTTAGCCCGCCTAAGAGCGAGAGAGACTGAGCGAGAGAGAGAGAGAGTGAGAGAGATAGGCATACACACCGGTTCATGTCTTGCGCTTCTATTTCGCTTAGGCGCCTGCATACAAGTTTACACGTTGCCAGTTAATTGTAAAACGATTGTGTAGTGATAATGTGAAGGTAGTTTCGTCCATCGCAACAATTCAAACAGCAAAGGTAAATAATTTCAGACTGATAATATAACATGATGAAATAAATGAGTAAGACATAAGTGAATAGGTTATGTTGTAGTAATCACAATGTTGTGGTAGTTTTCAATCAAAAAAGTAGTATAAATCGTTTCTCAACCAATAATAATTTGTTTAACTTGAAAAAATGAGCGCGACTTGCTATGTAAAAAATTGAAATAACAATGTTTAACCTCCAACCTGTCAAATCGAAACTTTCAAACATTTAAACCGAGACGACCAATCACTGCGCAAGGTAGTAAGCGCGCGATTTACAAATTCAAAGATCAAATGTGAATTAGTTTTCTCCTTTTAGAAAATACACTTTGAATTAAAATCGATTGATATTAACAATTAATGTGATTTAAATAAATGTTCTAACTTTTAAATTTAGTTTTTATATTTATAACAATGTAAAACAAGTTAAAGGAGATGTCCACAAAATGTATGGAGGCTGGTATAATAATAATCAAAAATTCGAACCACAACACTCGTTACATTTCGAGAAAGTTCATATTTTCCTGAGTCTATAACTACTGTTAAAAGCAAAAAAGAGCCCTCCGATTTTTTTAAAATTAATTTTGAATTTATTAGGATAAATAAATATATTTGGCTCAATAGGTAGTTTATTTCTATTAACCCTGATTAAGTAACCTTCAAATAGTTAAATAAAAGCATTTTTACCCATTAGACACACTTTTTAAGTGTTTTTTTGTCACATTGTACCTACTAACTGGTCACACTGGTAGGTTATAATTTTTAATTTTAGCAAATTAAGATATGAATATGGAAGAATCAGCTACGAATGCAAGTAAAATAACGATAGGAACACTTTATTATTTCTAAACTAGAAAAAATAATAAGCTGTATTGTTATTTTTCATACAATTTATTCTTCGCATTTAAAAAAAATGGAGGGGTGAAAAAATCTAAATTTAATATTTTTGGGAAGCCCATAAAACAAGCTTTCAAATGATGTATATATCATCTTGGTTCGATTTTTCTCTGAATAATATACCACTTGTGGACGTCACCTTTATTAATAACTTATAACAACAAAAATAACATGGGTGAACGGTGTTCCAGGATGCGGAAAGACAACTTGGGTAGTTGCACGTTTTGATGTGGTCAGAGACGTCATCATCACCACAACGACTGAGGCAGCCAAAGACTTGAGGGAGAAGCTAGCGCTCCGAGTAGGAGACCTAGTAAAAACTAGGGTGCGCACCATGGCTTCTGTTCTCGTTAATGGTTTCGGGGAGCGTGAGAGCTATTGTCGTCTCCTGGTAGACGAAGCTCTTATGAACCATTTTGGAGCCATAGTCATGGCTGCTCGGCTGTCTGGTGCTGGCGAACTCGTTCTCATCGGAGACGTCAACCAGTTACCTTACATTGACAGGGAAAATCTCTTCAATTTGAGGTACCATCGACCGAACCTGGTTACCAACATCGACCAGGAGCTGTTGTGCTCGCATCGTAACCCTATGGATGTCGCATATGCGCTGAGGGATATATACTCAGGTATATATTCTTCGGTGGCCCAGGTCAGATCACTAGAGATAAAAAGCTTCAGGGATTCGCGGATACCCGAAACTCTTCCGGATACTCTTTTTCTAGTTCACACGCAAGAGGAGAAAAGAGTCCTAGCCGAACAGGGTTACGGAGGAGGATCGGGGTCGCGCATCCTGACGATCCATGAGGCTCAGGGTCTAACCTATAAGTCTGTCGTCGCCATTAACACAAAGAGCAAGGGTAATCTGCATGATAGCGTGTCGCACGCAGTGGTGGCGATTTCACGGCACACAGGGACATTTACCTATTACGCCGATGACGTAGTGACGCTATCGGCCGCTTCGTGCGACGGGCAACGGCTGCGGCACCAAAAGACATCCTAGATTATAACTTTAAAATGGCCATAAAAGATAGGAACGCGGCGGTTGCGGAGGTCTTGAGGCGAATGGACGATAGTTAATAGTAGATTAAGTTAGCATAAGGATTGCGTGTATGCCCGGAGCACTCAGGCTAGCATAGGCGCCTCTTCTTGCGACGGCGATGCGTGGCAGCGAGCCCTCTTCCCAAAAATGTGGTCGAGAAGGACGACGGCTGGCACGTGCGCCAACTCGTGAACGGGTGCTGGTTGCGGGGGCAGGACTGCTCGGTGCATATACGTAACGTAGTTTAGTAAAATATATTGTCTTAGGAAAAAGTCGAATCATTGTTAATAAAAGGTACAGGCCCCGGAGTCTGTAGAGTATAAAATACAAATAAAAAAAAAATAACTTATAACAACTGATTGATTTAACATAAACCAATTTTGTGAATTCTCGAATTTGTTATTTATATTAATAACTGTTTCAACAAAGTTCAATTTATGCAAAAAATTGAAATAAAAAATGAATTTAACATACACAAATTTTGTGAAATTTCAAATTAATTATTTATATTAGTAACTTTTTAAAACTAAACCAACCAAATTGTGATCTTTTCTATGTTATAGAGAGTTTATCGTTATAAAGAATGATGTTATAAAGAGTTTACACTGTATTTGAAAACATTTAAAAATATGAGAAACAATAATTTCTAATTTGTTCAATTTTAGTACAATGGAGCCAGATGTACAAATTCCTTCAACGTCCAGTACACCGATGGAGACTGATGATATCGTGCCACCAACGTCTGCCATACCTTTCGCTGTGCCACACACACCCCATAACGCCAAAGCGCGACGACAAAGTATGTATAGAAAACGTAAGGCCGCGGAAAGAACTCCTGCAGAGGCAGCAGATTTTGCAAAAGCAGCCGCCGAAAGACAACGTAGATGCAAGCAACGTAGACTCGCCAACTCAGCTCGTGACACCGGCACACTAGAGTCAGCCACAGTGTCTGCTCCTGTGGTAGTGGAAAGAACAGTTACTGCCCAGACCAGCGCTCAGCGACAACGTGCTTACAGACAGCGTAGAGCTGCTCAAATTGTTTCACAAATAAGTACTCCACCGACTGACACAGCAGTGCAACCGGAACAATCAACCTGGAATATCAAATGGTCGTCGTCAATAAAGAGGTTTAAAACTACATTTCTGGACAACGAATTTGGCCACGCTTGCTCTGTTTGCGACCGATTGTGGTTCAAGAATGACCTTAAAATCATCACTGCTGCACAACTACAGGTCATATCGGATTGGTTCGTTAAGGAAAATAGGCAACTACGCGAGGAGGATTATACGCATATTTGCAACACCTGTAGATTTTCGCTGAACAAACATAAGCTTCCTACCCTTGCAAAAGTGAATGGCTTCTCATATCCAGAAATACCTCCTGGCTTACCGCCACTGGATCCAATTAGTGAACGATTAATCTCACCACGTCTGCCATTCATGCAAGTGCGTCGTCTGCGGCATGACTTCTCTTATGGAATTATTGGTCAAGTGATCAACGTTCCAGTCAACGTAGAAGACATGGCAAAATGCTTGCCCCGGCATTTAGATGAGGACGACGTCATTAATGTCAACATCAAACGGAATCTCGCACACAAAACAAATTACATCAGTGGCTACATGTCCAAAAGGACAATCAAAGAATGGTTGGATGTACTTCAAAATTCAAGTCTATATCGCTTGTACGATATCAAAGTAGATTTGTCAAGGCTGCAAACTGTCGTGCCACCAGAGGAAGATTTGCAGGATGACTCGGCTCATCGAATCGAAACAATCGCCGCCGAGTGTACTCCGGAGTCAGAAATTCTTGCTTCCAGGCAGCATACACTACTGTGGAACGAAGAGGATTGCCTCGACATCGCACCAGGACATCGGGCCATGCCTCTGAACATCATTTACGACCGTCATGCTGAAGAACTATCATTTCCTGCAATATACTACGGCCAGCCTCGTCGCTTCCACATGGGAGTTTCAGTGACACCTTACATGATGGCAACCAGTGAATTACGACGAAGTGACAGACGCGGAGCCACGCCTCAAAAAGTCTTGTACGTTGCTATGAAGATTCTACGTCTCCGCATGGTGGATGGCATTTACAGCACATTTCGGAATGTGTCAACCACGGAAAACGTAACTCGACGCATGTTGGAGGACCCGGAATTTCTTAAAGAATTTGTCGTTCAAAATCTTGCCTTCATGAAGTCAGTACCCAATTCCGTCCAGTATTGGGCCTCTCGCAAACGAGATCTGTTTGCGATGCTCCGTCAACTAGGTAAACCGACCATATTTCTCACTTTAAGTGCAAACGAAGTACGCTGGTTGATATTACTGAACTTACTCCTCAAATTGAGTAACAAGTATCCTGGAAAAGTTGCTGAAGATCTAAACACGTCAGAGCGGTGCAACTTAGTGAGCGACGATCCAGTTACGTGCTGCATATATTTCCACAAACTCGTCGGTACATTGATGAATATGCTGAAGGCAAAACAATCATATAATCCATTTGGCCAGTACTTTGTTAAAGATTATTTCTTTCGCATTGAGTTCCAGCATCGAGGAAGCCCCCACGCACACATTTTGGTGTGGTTGAATAATGATCCACACGAGGCCGTGTCAGAAAATATGCCAATGACCATCGAGCTCGTGGAGAAGCTGAGTTCTGTCGCCAAAGAAGATATGCCCAACGAGACCATCTACGCCAATCAAATTCACAAGCACACTTTCACCTGCACGAAGCGAGGTGAGACGACTTGCAGATTTGGGATCCCGTACTGGCCAATGCCTGCTACTCGAGTCTTGGTTCCAATGCCTCAGACTGATGGACGCCGGTCAACATTCCAAAAAAAATCCAAGGAGCTACGAACGTGTCTCAGCGAACGTACATACCCTAGCATGGATGACTTTTTGAGGGAACATGGTCTGACATTTGATGCATATCTTGATATAGTACGTTCAACCCTTCGCAGGCCAACTTTGTTGTTTAAACGTAACTTCGATCAACTTATGACAAACACGTTCAACCCTTACCTTGCTGGTCAAATTAATTCCAACATCGATATTCAGTTTATCTTAGATGAATACAGCTGCGCACAGTACGTCGTGGAATACGTGAACAAATCAGCTCGTGGAATGGGTAACTTGAATCGAGAGTTGACTAAAATGATGGAAGAACATCCTGACCGCGATTACACTGGTCAATTAAAAGCATTGAGTGTCAAACTTCTCAATGCAGTTGAAATGTCGGCGCAAGAAGCAGCATGGTATTTGTTACGACAGCCGATGAGCGAAGCAAGCCGTCAAATTGTGTACATACCAACAGTGTGGCCCTCAGAGAGACAACGTTGCCGCAAACGTCGGAAACAATTGGATCGCGAAGGAATCGCAGAGGACAGCACAGACGTGTGGACCAAAAACATCATTCAGCGGTATGAAGAAAGACCTCCATCTTTGCAAGATGTATATTTGGCCGAGTTTGCGTCGTGGTATGCTAACTCTCGTGATTTCATTGACAATGAAGACGACTTGAACGTGCATGAAGATGACGATCCTGAACCGCCGACTGGAGAAAGAACGACATCGAGAGGATATCGCAAACGTCTGATCGGTCGAATCATACGATACAGATGCTACGACATAGATGAAACTGTCAATTATCAACGTGAGATGGTACTGCTGTACTTGCCCTTTCGCAACGAAGTCGCTGACATTGTTGATTGTAATAAATTTATACAATTATTCAATGACAACAAGGAAACTATCATGGAACGCAGAAAACTTTATGAGAACAATATTGACATCGACAAAGTGATGCAAGAGCTAGAAGCAATGATGATTTTGCAAAATTCAGACACCACAGAACCAACGGAAACAGAGTCAAGAAGAGTGTTTGTAGAACAGCTGTTAGGAGGAGAGGGAGCTGAAAATAACGATGATGTTAATGAAATCGTACCGCAAAACGGATTGTCAGTTGTAAAAAAAACGGAGCAACGTGATGCCAAAACAACAATATTGTGAGCTGCTATGAACTACAAATGCTGAACAACGTGAGGTGGTTCTTGAGGCTATACATCGTTTACATGGCTGCGGAGATGAGCTCCTACAGGCTCTACAAATCTTCTTCACCGGACCAGCAGGATGTGGCAAAACGTATACATTGAAGGCCCTCATGGAAACGTACAATCGTTACACTCAGAACCACAACTCACTCAACAACGCCTACGTTGCTTGTGCAAGCACAGGTAAAGCAGCTGTACCTCTTGGTGGAACAACAGTTCACTCAGCATTTCGCCTAACAACTTCTCGAGTTACAAGACTTCTATCAGCTGAAAACTTGCAAGCCTATAGAAATATGTTCGTTGGCGTGAGAGCAGTTTTCATTGACGAGATCAGCATGTTGAGTGCAGCTATCCTCGGTAAAATCAATTATCGATTGCAACAGATAACCGGCATATACGACCAAGTTTTCGGAGGCCTTCACATCATCTTATGCGGCGATTTCAGACAGCTGCCGCCTGTACGCGCCACTCCGTGATACACAGTGCCAATCAACCAACTCGGAGGACCTATACTGTGGCAAAGCATCGACTACTTCCCATTGGTCCGTGTTGTACGACAAACTGACGAGCTGTTTTCGAGAATTCTGACTAAAATTGGAGATGGACTTAAACTAAGTGTCAATAACATCAAACTTATAGAATCCAGACATAAGTCAGAGTCCTGGTGCAAAGAGAACGTACCTGACGCTGTTCGGTTGTTTTACAGTAACTTTGAGGTTGATTCATACAATCGAAAAGCAATTAACAATGCACACAACTGTATTGCCACTGATATCATGCTCGGATATTCCAGTAATTCTGAGAGGAGCCAACAGCAAGGAAAACTTCACAAGATGTCGGTTGCAGAGACAGACGGATTGCCTTACATGCTGCCCTTAGCAGTGGGATATCCTTACATGATAACGTCTAACATCAACGTAGGAGATGGATTGGTAAACGGCGCTATTGGAGTCTTGCGACACATCGAACGTCAGCCAGCCGATCCAGCCGAAGCAGGACCATCGACCAGCACGACGTCACCGCCCACAAAAGATGAAATTATCACTCTTTGGTTCGAGTTTCCAGACAAAAGTACGGGTGCCAGTGCAAAACTCAAAAGTCGACCACATGTACTCAGCAAACCAAACACTTTGTCCGTTGATTGGGTGCTGGTGTACAAAAAAGTGGTCATCATCACATTGACAAAAACAGTGAAATGCAAACGCAAACAATTTCCTTGCGTACCTGCTTGTGCCATTACGATTCACAAATCACAAGGTGGGACGTTTGATGTAATCGTGTATAAGTACTCCTCCAAACAACCACAACAATTAGTATATGTAGCCATGAGCCGCGTAACGAGTATCAACGGATTGCATATCATCACGGAGAAGGACTCTCCTTTGATTTTCAAACATGGGCGCGAAGGAAACGACTCACAAACTACACGAGATATTCGCACTGAATATATTCGACTCCAAGGACACACTTTGCAAACCACCACTAAAAAGGCAGTCAAATTCTGTGACGATGCTACCAGTGCTGGACAAACTATCGTGACGAACATCAATTGTCAAAGTTTGAGTGCTCATGCCACAGACATAGCCGCGTACCCACCTAGCGCACAGGCTCGCGCGGCAGCCTCGGTGTCGCGATCGCGAGCGATGGCTCCCGCGGCAGCCTCAGTAGTTTGGTTCAATTTACACGAGGCCGCCTCGCGAGGCAGGCTGAGCCATCATAATTCCGCGACTATTCGTAATGGACAGTCGTGTATTTTCAGCTGCAGCTATTTTCCTAGCTGCTTACTGTTTAAAGAAACGAAAACAGTCACGTATCAAGAAAAAACCTAGACGCTTCTAGATAGAGCGAATGGACTCCTCCTGACTGCCCAATGCCCATGATATCAAAATTACAGAAGACAAACACGGCAAGAGACAAAACTTGAAGTAGCTTCGCGCGCGAGCCAGAACATAACCGTTCCCACCTAACACACAGCGCTCACTGAGGCACCTTTGAGCGCGTCAAGTTTACCGACAACAGATGGCTCGGGGCCGAGCCGTGCTCAGCCGAGCAAACGCGCGCCCGAGGCAGCCCGAGGCACGTCCACACCAGCCGAGGCATTTGGCTCGCGAGGCTGCCGCGCGAGCCTGTGCGCTAGGTGGGTACGCGGCTATTAATTTTAATTTAACATATTTTTTTTCTAATCCAGAAGCGTCTAGGTTTTTTTCTTGATACGTGACTGTTTTCGTTTTTTTAAACAATAAGCTGCTAGGAATATAGCTGCAGCTGAAAATACACGACTGTCCATTTCGAATACTCGCGGACTTATGATGGCTCAGCCTGCCTCGCGAGGCGGCCTCGTGTAAATTGAACAAAACTACTGAGGCTGCCTCGGGAGCCATAGCTCGCGATCTGGACACCGAGGCTGCCGCGCGAGCCTGTGCGCTAGGTGGGTACGCGGCTAATGAAACAGATACAGTGATTCCAAGATCTGACTATTTAGTACTGACCGAAACGTGGATGCGCGACACTTGTGAACCACATCCAATCAAGAATTATGAGTGCATATCAAGGAAGAATAATCGAACAAACTCAGACACCAACGCAGCAGGTGGAGTAGCGATCTATCGTAGGTTATCATCAATATCAACAAGAAAAGTGATCGATGTTACGGTCACAGGCACTGCTCGAGTTATCAAAACCTGCGGTGACTTGTGCTTGGCTGAAGTTACTTGCTTTACCGCTGATACTACCTTCAAATTTGTGCTCGGTGCTGTTTATATTCATCCAGGATCAAGTGTACAAGACATCGGAATGTTGCTACACCAGGCACTTCTTCCATACGTGCATAACAGCCAGTACGTGCCACCGTTCCTGCAAGTTGATCCTAATATGCCGATTCTTCTATGCGGTGACTTCAACCAAAACGTGAAGTCTGATGACAAGTTTCTCAAATTCATTAAATATACGTTTAATCTTGATTGCGTATCAGATATGTCTAAGTCTACTACGTTAAAAGGAACAACCATTGACTTGACATTTTCTAGGCACATTACAGCAGAAACACTTCCTTTCATTTCATATTTCTCCTATTATCGCCCTGTCCTCAACAAAATCACTCAGATAGGAACAAGTTGTAGTAAACGCTGTTTCATTGTACGCAAATGTATTGCAAGTTATTGTATGTATATTTGTATATAAATACGTACTCGTATGTATGTGTAAAGGTAAAAATAAAATTTTGTTAATATGAAATTCAGTGCGAGATTCTTTGTATAAATTAATGTTTTAAATATAATTCTTTGTATAAATAAATGTTTTAAATTGTTACTATTATTTTATCCTTCTTCCTACTATACGAATGAATATTCACATTAAAATTATTTTACCACTCAAAGTCGTTGTCACCCGTATAAATCAAACTTTCGCCCGTATACCGACTTTACAGGCAACCAATTTTTTTTAAGTATAACCACGCATAATTTTTTTCTTAGTAGTCCGATTTCAGTAATTCTTCTTTTATCGGGAAGAGTATAGGTACTTCGAAATTGGTCCCATTTAAATTTTATCGAAATTGGCTGAGCCATTTTTGATAAATCAACAATAATGTGAAAAATTTTACTACGATCCGTGAATAATATTTGCGTTCTAGCGATGCGCCCCGGCTTCGCACAGGTGTATTACACATATAAACATTTCTCTTGAATTACTCTATCTATTAAAACAAACTGCATCAAAATCCGTTGCGTGGTTTTAAAGATATAAGCATACATAGGGACAGAGAGCGGAAAGCGACTTTGTGTTATACTATGTAATGATTCTGTACACGGGTGAAGTCGGTCATGCTATTTTTTGCAAAAAATGATCTTGTTGACTGTAATGGTCGCTGAAATAAATGAAATGAAACGCGAGGTGTGTGTGAAGAAGACTCAAACGAGTGGGAGGTAACGACCCAAGTAGCACAAATAGTGGCAAATAGCTCGTATATTATATCTACTTGCAGACTTGGGTGAAATTTGCAACCATTATGAAGTTCTATATAGGTGGAGAGAACCCTTATGCAAACATAGAACCAAGTGGCGAAAAATTGCAGCTTATTTTTAGTTCCAAATGGAATCTATAACAGTTCTCAAGATCACCGTGAGTGGCAATTGACAAGTTTTCATATTTCACAAGGCTATGAAATTCCAAAACCATTTCGAGATATCGGGATGCTGATCATTATGCTTATTTTTCCAAATTTTTTAGTGCAGTAACTGCTAAGATATTAGATAAAAACTTTCACCCAAGCCGTTTCGGGATTTATACTGAAAGTGCAGTTGCCAATGATAATAAAAAATACTAGCAATATAAAATGACAGTTAACCCTGACAGTGTTGACACATAACATGTAATTTAAAAATAAAATGTCAGTGTCATTTTCAAATTACTTATTTTGCTTTAGCCCGAGAGGTAAACGCAAAAAATGCAAATACTTTCCAAAAGCTGAATTATTGTTACATAGTTATCAAAATGAAGTACATCAATACCCTGGAGTCAGTCAGCTGGGTTCCATAGCATTTGGTGGAAGAATCAGTTTGAATTTTAAAAGTATCTTGGAACTAGTACTACTTATTCTTCTTTTAAGTGGTGCTAATTTAAAGCCTGTATGGCAGACCCTGTTACATATTTCTGGTGATTGGCAGTTGTTAAACATTTTTTATATTTTTCTTCCCATGGTATACCGCGGTACATAGTGGACTTTTTGCGCTGACCTCCTGGCCTATTTGTTGTGAATTGTGACGGATTGTTTGGCATTGACAGTGACAGCAACGCTAGCACCTATTTTTTTCTAATGTGGCTTCAGTAAAATTGTTTATGAGTCCTAAATTTTGCAGTTACGTCCTTTTAGAATAAGCTACTTTTCAAAACTTAATTTTACAAAAAATATAAGTCAAATTGGAAAAATAAAAAATACTTATATGTTATTTTGCAATATTCATTCAGATAATAAATAAATATAACTGTCGGCGATCAACACTAATTCGGACATAAAATAGTTTAAGCAACAGTTTCGAATTAGTTAAGAATAGATTTTTACCTATTTCTTGCCGTTCGATCGAATTCGATACATAGAACATTCCAGAAAGGTGTTCTAGAACCTTCCCGATACATTGTTACCTACTTAGAAAGAAGGGAAGGTTCTCGAACATTCGGATATCTCTGATTGGTCACGGTAACGAACAGCCAAGTAGTTGATTTAGTATATAAGGGCACGCGGATCGCCCGATAGTCAGTCTTAATTTGAACAGTGAACAGTAACCGGAGTTTTACTTCGAGACCCCTGCACCTCGGCGGCAGATCAGCTACTTCAGGCATCTTCGAGTAGCAAATCCTCGCACTTCACACAGACAGCGTCTTAAGGGGCGAGTACACCAGCGCGTACTTAGGCAAGAGAGACACGCAACGCCACTGAGTTTCTCATCTCTCTCGCGCCCAGTAGAGGTGCTCGCTACGCTAGCGACTTCCATAAAGACTTGTCGCCTGCAGCTGGTCCTTCGAGCCGGATTGACGCAGATCTATGAGGACAATATCATCGTGATCTACGTGTGAAATCGAGGATTAAGATGCCTGTAACGAGAAGCAACAAGGGAAGCTGTCAACAGAAGACATCGACCGCCGATAACACCGAGGGGAGTGTCATAGCGGAGAGCATCGCGGAGGCCGTCGTGAGGGAAGTCACGGGTGGCATTGGGAAGGAAGCTACTAAGGCTGCCGCGAGATTTTGTGCGACAACATCGGGTATCACGGAAGGTACCTTACCGTCAAGGGCGTCGTATGTTACTGCAACCGACACTGTGAAAGAAGAAAGAACTCCGACCGGGGGCGAATGCCCGAAGATCTCCATGGCTGCATCGAAGGCTTCGACTTCCAAGAAAAGGAAAATTTTGGAAGCTCGGGTCGAAATGGCTCGCCTCAAATTGAAAGAGGCACAAGCTGCAACTGCCGCAGCCAGGTTACGTTTGGAGATGCTTCAACGTTTTGAAAAAGAAGAACATTCAGTTATTAGCGAACCAATCGACCGAGAGGAAAATGTGGACATGTTGTTCAGCGACACAATCGAGAAGATGTCTGCAGAGGGTTTACCACCAGACAAATCCGGCGAGGAGGCCGTTAAGGATCGTGTCAAGCCTGAACAGGAAGAGTCCACACTGGCCGTTGGTGAGACAAAGGAACTAGATGAAGGCTCAACAGAAACGTTGATGAATGCATCCATCGCCAATCAGCTGGGGTCACGAGGAAAGAGCGAAGCCCTGGGGATTGAAAGGGTTGGCGGGAAGCTCATCGCGACAACGGATTCCAACGAGATCAACATGAAGATATGGGGAGTCCATCAGACAAAAACGAAGTCCATCATGGGGGCGCGGACAATCGGTGAGCTGCACTTAACCCCTCAGTCGATGGACAAGAAAGTCGAAGAATACCTCCAAGTGAGTAAAATGGCCGAACAATTGTGTCACGAAGAGGGACGACCGAAGTTTCTCATCGGGCGAGACAACTGGGAGCTGACAGTCTCCAGATGAAAGCGCAAAGGCAAGAAGAATCAGCCCGTCGCATCACTTACGTACCTGGGATGGCTGCTACATGGATGCGACTCGGGGACATCGAATTCGGTTAACTTTGTGACATGCGCACACGTCTCTGTCCGAGAAGAAGAACGGGAAAAAACGATCAAGGAGCACTTCGCTGTAGAATCCGAGGGGGTTCAACCTAACACAGACAGCAAAGAGAGGGCATTCGAGAACGTAGAGAAGACCAACCGAAAGAATGAAAATGAAATTCCAGAAGTAGACGCTCCATTGAAACAAGACGATGAACAGATGCAAGAAAACTCTGCAGGCGACGCGAAGAGAGACATCTCTAAGCAGTTGAAAGAAAAGGCAAAATCTTGGTTAAAACCAAGAAGCATCAAGGCGGAACCAACAAAGGTAGAAAAGAGAATACACTCAGTCGCCACGAGGCTCTCTGACATGTACTTGACTTCGGGTTCAGCACCGCTCTTAAGTTGGAACCGGCTAGGTGATGCTAGCTACGATAGTGATGCAGTTCATTGATTTTTGCGAGCGTATTCACCAAGTCAACCTACCAAGGAAATGGAAAAAGTCTGACTGGAGAAGATTCAAGAAAAAGGCAGCAGACTACGAGTCTCAGTAACGAGATCGCCGTCCAGATGTTTGTGCAAAGCACCAGGGGGAGGATGTCGGCGATCAACACTAATTCGGACATAAAATAGTTTAAGCAACAGTTTCGAATTAGTTAAGAATAGATTTTTACCTATTTCTTGCCGTTCGATCGAATTCGATACATAGAACATTCCAGAAAGGTGTTCTAGAACCTTCCCGATACATTGTTACCTACTTAGAAAGAAAGGAAGGTTCTCGAACATTCGGATATCTCTGATTGGTCACGGTAACGAACAGCCAAGTAGTTGATTTAGTATATAAGGGCACGCGGGTCGCCCGATAGTCAGTCTTAATTTGAACAGTGAACAGTTAATAATAATAATCTACAATTCGATCTCGGCAAGTTAACTAGTAGTGAAAAGTGAGTGTACAGTTAACGGTTGAATTGTACAGGATTATTTTGTGAATAAAAGGGCTACTTAAAGCCAAGGGTTAATTAAGATTCCGGAGTTTTACTTCGAGACCCCTGCACCTCGGCGGCAGATCAGCTACTTCAGGCATCTTCGAGTAGCAAATCCTCGCACTTCACACAGACAGCGTCTTAAGGGGCGAGTACACCAGCGCGTACTTAGGCAAGAGAGACACGCAACGCCACTGAGCTTCTTATCTCTCTCTTGCTCAGTAGAGGTGCTCGCCACGCTAGCGACTTGCATAAAGACTTGTCGCCTTCAATAACTATGTTAAAAATTTGAAATGTTGTCAATTAGAATTATGAGTCTAAAATGTGCGCAGTGAACGATTTATTGAACTATAGTGCGTTCGTTCATTCAACGCGCTCGGTCATTGAGTGATAAATGAGACGTCAAAGTTATTTAGAGTAGCGACAGTCCGCGATAGCTGTAAAATTGTATTTTGTGTTACGGACGGTATTTTGATTGAGATTGGCGCGGCCATAGTGCATATTATACCTCTGTTTGTGTTTATTGTATTTGCTTCCCTGCATTGAAATATCACAAAAGTCATTGCGATTATTTTGTTACTGTGAAACTATACATTGTTTTCTTTGTAAATTTTAACGGGCCTTCGATTTGATCAAGACTAAAAATACTAAAAAAAACTGTGCTAAATTAATAAACAAAACAATACTATTGAAAAGTAAAACTGTTAAAAACCTGATATAATAGTTTTAGGTTAAGTATGATGTTAAAGTACATCAATCATAACTATCAAAACTCGGTGTTTACGCATCAGTGTGATAAAAATCATGTTTAAAACAAAACATTTTCAAGGTCTCCATTTTCTAAACATGGCGACGTAAAGAAATCTTATAGTTCTTAATATCACTAATTTATGCTCTATTTGCACCTACAAGATGTAAAAATCACTTATTTATATCTTGGGAGTGGCAAAGCAGTGTATCTTATTACCAATAGTAATTATTTTATCTTTTGTAGATCTCTCAGTACCTGTGGATTAGGGGTCCCAAAATTGACAAAAACGTTTTACTTTTTTCCATGTTATGGAGTTCATTTTTATAAAGGTCCTGATGTTTTAGTATCAAAGGTCCTGATGTTTTAGTACTATGATAGGCCTAAATCATTAATTCTATCACAAAGTGAGCGTAAGAAAACAGCTTAAACAATATATATACACATATGCGTTATTATAGTAGCCGAACAAGTCCTAAAGGCGGGTGTGTGAGGGAGAAAGAAATGACTTGTTCTCTTTCCTCTGTGTAGGTTGTTTATTGAAATCACAAAAATGCCGTAGTAATTTCTGCGAGCAAAACGCCACCGCGATGCAGAAAATTGATGTACGACGCTAGCGCTATCTAGTTTTACAATCAGTAACTAATAAATTCTACATACATCGCCCACCAAGGACAAAGTGGAAACTTTGGCCTTATAAATTTACAAAGTTGATCAATATTACAAAAACAGTCACCGAAAGTATCACAATTGATACATTCGCAGTGACATGTTGCGAAAGTTAAATTTTACTTACAATATAATAACAATTTTATAACGACGTTTAGATACTAAAACAAATCTGTATTGGTTATTAAACTAATTTTAAAGTGACGACTAAAGCCATGTAAACAATGCTTTAGTAGATAGATAGCCATATGCTATGTAATGAAACCTTCGTCACCGAAAACAAAACAGTTATAATTTATTTTTAACCTTACAGTTTATTTATTTTAATTTAAGTTGAGCGAGCTGCCACTATTTGTAAGTGTTTATGTTAGTGTTGAAATCCATTTTCGGTTAATCGAGTAATGCCAGATAAAATCCACCCTAAACTAGTGGCCTGTGCTATGGATGTACCAAGAGGTCCCCTTTTGATTCCTTCTTGAAGTACCTGAGCATATACTTCAGCTCCCAAAAGAATATCCACTTTGTTAGGTATGTTGTAATGGGGATCAGCAAGCACTCCGCTGATATTTTCCCAATCAATTGCCTCAACTCTTCTAGATGGAAGAAGAGAAGTTATGTTGTTGAGCACATGAGCCTTTACCGGAATGTTGACAGTTGGGTTAATTCGGGATTGAATGTTGATGGCAACCATCGCCTTAGAAACATTCTTATCTCCACCCAAACCTGTCACGTCATTTGAGGCTGGTGATTTTTTTAATCCTAAATACCGAACAACTGATTCGGTAATAAATGACCCTTCGGACCCCTGATCTAGGAGTGCTCGAATTGGTTGTTGTTTGTTATTTTTGGTCTTGGCCATAACTATGGCCGTGGGAAGTAAAGTTTGTTGCTGGCTTTTGCCAGTAGAAAAAAATGAGATTACATCTGGGGTTCGTTTACCTGCATTTGATGATGCCGATGAAGCAAAAGCACTTTCTGACGAAGTGGCAACTCGCCCACCGTGATTGACCCCAGTTGTATGAGAATTCACACTTGATCCCGCACTCTTAGGATGTAGCAGCGAATGATGACTTCGTCTGCATATGCGACATTTGGAAGTACTGCGGCAGTCTTTGGCAGAATGATTGCTGCCCAAGCAATTGAAGCACGCTTTATTGTTAAGGACAAACTTGCGTCGAGCGTCAATAGATTCTTTGTGAAAACTCTTACATCGACTTAATTTGTGACCTTCCGAACAAAACGGACATGAAATTGTTGTTTCATTGGTCGAGTGAAGAGATTTTACTTTATTTGTTGAACTTCTAAAACCTGGCGTTGAACTCGGATCCAGAAACTCAATTGCTCGGAACCTTTGAGTTAAGAATTCTTTAAATTGTCTGAATGTGGGTAGTTCATCCGATGGGTAATTTCTACTAACATGAAACTCCCATTGACGTTTTGTTGCTGTATCCAATTTCAATGACAATATATGGATAATTAATGTATCCCAGCTGTTTACATCAATGCCTAAGTTAGCGAGGGTTGCCAAACAGTCATTCGTAGTATCTACTAAGTCTTTCAGGCCGTTGGCTGATTCAACCGTTAAGTTCTTTTGGCTCAGTAGCCGTTTCAAAGTTTGATGTGAAATGTATTTTTTGTTGTTAAATCTTTCCTCTAACAATTGCCAACATCGACCAAAGTTACCTTCCTGGATGGGCACATGTCTTAGGAGCTGTTCCGCTTCACCAGTCAGATAACTCTTTAGATAATGTAATTTTTGTACATTATCCAAAGAATCATTCTGGCCGATGAGCGATTGGACCAAATCCTTGATTGAGCGCCACTCAGAATACTGACCAGAAAAAGTTTGAATGTTGATATTTGGTAATTTTACTTGAGAAGATATCGATTGACTGTTGTTTGGAAAAACATCATTCCTCTTTTGTTGTTGATCAAATCTAGAAGTTAAAGTTCTCAACTCGCATTTGTAATCCAGAAATAAATCTTCACATTTATCGTACAATTCAAATTTTGTATAGTCGGAAGCATTTACTTTATCTGAGTCGTAGTTACACAACAGATCTTTATGGCCTGCCAAGAATTCAGACCATAACATTTCTACGTACTCGAGTCTTCCTTCTAAATACTCTTTGGTTCTTTCTTTTGCCGATTTTTCGAAGTTAACTTTAGCCTTTGAAATTCTGTAAAACAAATCGCGCTGAAAATTGATAACCGATTCCATTTTTATTAAAAGTTAACGAATCTAATTTATATTTAATACGAATATTGATGTGTTAAAAGTTAAAGTCAAAAGTGTCAAGTTCACAAAAATATTTCTAAGTTAATGAGAGATGAAGCTAATTTTTTCTAAGTGTATGGAACCTTGTCGCAGTGAATTATTTGAAATTTGGCCGTAGATTCCCCGTGATTCTGTTTATCTTAAAACTATTCTAAGTTCTAACATGCACACAAAATAACACAAGTTTAAAGTTACTAGAAAGGTGACGTCCACAAGTGGTATATTATTCAGAGAAAAATCGAACCAAGATGATATATACATCATTTGAAAGCTTGTTTTATGGGCTTCCCAAAAATATTAAATTTAGATTTTTTCACCCCTCCATTTTTTTTAAATGCGAAGAATAAATTGTATGAAAAATAACAATACATCTTAATATTTTTTCTAGTTTAGAAATAATAAAGTGTTCCTATCGTTATTTTACTTGCATTCGTAGCTGATTCTTCCACATTCATATCTTAATTTGCTAAAATTAATAATTATAACCTACCAGTGTGACCAGTTAGTAGGTACAATGTGACAAAAAAACACTTAAAAAGTGTGTCTAATGGGTAAAAATGCTTTTATTTAACTATTTGAAGGTTACTTAATCAGGGTTGATAGAAATAAACTACCTATTGAGCCAAATATATTTATTTATCCTAATTAATTCAAAATAAATTTTAAAAAAATCGGAGGGCTCTGTTTTGCTTTTAACAGTTGTAATAGACTCAGGAAAATATGAACTTTCTCGAAATGTGTTGTGGTTCGAATTTTTGATTATTATTATACCAGCATCCATACATTTTGTGGACATCTCCTTTAAATTCGATTTTCACAGTTCAATAAATTTTTGCTGTTTCATTTTTATGACGTAAAAGTACTCACTGTTTCACTTCACTTATCCTTTTTGATTTTTTCACCCCTCCATTTTTTTTAAATGCGAAGAATAAATTGTATGAAAAATAACAATACATCTTAATATTTTTTCTAGTTTAGAAATAATAAAGTGTTCCTATCGTTATTTTACTTGCATTCGTAGCTGATTCTTCCACATTCATATCTTAATTTGCTAAAATTAATAATTATAACCTACCAGTGTGACCAGTTAGTAGGTACAATGTGACAAAAAAACACTTAAAAAGTGTGTCTAATGGGTAAAAATGCTTTTATTTAACTATTTGAAGGTTACTTAATCAGGGTTGATAGAAATAAACTACCTATTGAGCCAAATATATTTATTTATCCTAATTAATTCAAAATAAATTTTAAAAAAATCGGAGGGCTCTGTTTTGCTTTTAACAGTTGTAATAGACTCAGGAAAATATGAACTTTCTCGAAATGTGTTGTGGTTCGAATTTTTGATTATTATTATACCAGCATCCATACATTTTGTGGACATCTCCTTTAAATTCGATTTTCACAGTTCAATAAATTTTTGCTGTTTCATTTTTATGACGTAAAAGTACTCACTGTTTCACTTCACTTATCCTTTTTGCCGCACTTGTACTCCTAGCCGCTTCACTTCTTCGCACGTGACTTCACGTGACGGGACACGAACGGGCCGTCTGCGTTGATGTTGTAAATTCGGACGTCCACTGACGTCACCCAAGTAGTTTTCCTGACAGCACGCTGTCCCACCGATGTTTAGTGTATGGCCCGTAACCGTCTCTTAGGACATCCGGGCGTGGCGCGTACAGTCAGACGCTCGCACCTGGTATGCGATCGCCCACTGCCGTGGCCTCGTCTCCACCGGTGTGGTGTAGCTTGGTGATGTTGCGACAACAATCCGTTGTTCAATTCACTAGTGTGCTACTTGGGGAGTGACCCTTATACTTACTATTATTAAAACTGGAAACATACTATCGGACGCGGCTAACGGACGCGACTGACAGCCGCAACTGATAGGTATCTATCTATATATATAAAAATGAAACCCGTTTTCCTTTGTCACGACATAACATGAAAACGGCTTGACCGATTTGGCTTATTTTTTTTTTGTAGTTTTCTAATACTCTGTACAAGGTTCTTACGGAAAGCGAAACGAAGTTCGCCGGGTCCGCTAGTACTCTATAAAATTTAACTTGATCTCTGCGACAGTTACATATTGACATATTTAGAGTTGAGATAGTGGTGGAAAAAATCGATTTTCAAACAATGTTGTAATGAAATCGAATGAGTAGTTGAAGGTGAGAAATTGGATGTTATTTACTTACTGTTATTTAAGATCAAGTATGTACACATGTAAATAATGTTATGATATTAATTATATACTCATAATAATGTAACGATAGTATTTATCGACGTTTTTCACTATTATCGATGCTAATGTAACATATAATTGGGTTTAATTTAATTACACATGTAAAAAATGTTATGATATTAAAATATACAATAAAATTAATGATAAATTAAGTTTTGTATAAATATCGTTAGTATAAACTATCGATATTTTAAATAAAACTCTATCTAAAACTCTGTGGTTACGATCATTCGTCGCCCATCACTAATCGTCATGCCCACAAAGTATGACATTGACAGGTACTGTCTGTACTATTAAGAAATTCAGGACTTTATAGGCGTGATTTTTCTGACAGCTGTCGCAGAGATCAAGTTAAATTTTATAGAGTATAGATAGTGAATCTACACTGAGCCGTGCACACTATCGGACATCAGTCGCGAACGTCACCATGGGCTGACCTTGAGCGTTCGGACGTCCGAGAGCAATCTGGCGCGCCGGTTGTTTTAAGACGTGCACACTGCTAAGTCGCGTCCGTCAGTCGTATCGGATAGTATGTTTCCAGGTTAAATCTTGTTTGATTCAGACAGGATTGAACTATCCGCAGCATGTAGCGAACGTCACAGCCGCCACGTTGTATGATTCGGCCGCTGTGTATCGGCCGAATCATATACAAGGTGTAACGGAAAGGCTGTATACATAAAAAGTAGGTTGATACTATACCTTATATAGATGCTGTATTCGAAACTCCGAGCCAAAATAACAACATTCACTTTTAAAAAAATAAATATGATTGAATAGAAAAATCTTTTGCACGTAAACAAACATGTCACAACAAGGAGGTGTGGTCTGATTTTGATGGGCAAGGTCGTGTTATTGACCTCACAGCTGTTTAGTGTGATAGTGCTGTGCAAATGTGAATTAGTCATAAAAATGACTAGTTTTTCTAAAAAAGATTAAAAATCAGCAAACGAACTTACACGGCTAAACATGCTCCCATCTAGTTTGTTACCGTTATCTGATTTGGTACTTTTAGTATGTATACAGTCTTTCCGTTACACGTTGTTTAATTATATCGCTGGAGTTCTACATCTCAGAACAAATAAAAGAATCAAAACAGAATGTTGCGAAACAAACAAGTGAAGCCGGCGAAACTACACCTTGCCGTGTACAGACACGGTTACACACACATACACGTACAAGCAAACTACGCCTTGGCTTGACAGTTGAACTATGGCGGCGCAACACCGAAGCACTCACCTGTACCTGTACCTGTACCAGCCTTTTTAATAGTCCACTGCAGGACGTAGGCCTACCCACGAAGGGTGATTGGACCATATCCTCCACGCTGGCCCAGTGCGGGTTGGTGGATTCACATACGCCATCGAGTTCCTTCTACGGACGTATGCAGGTTGCCTCACGATGTTTTCCTTCACCGAAAAAGCAGTGGTGTGAAATTCCGAAGAACTCATTGGTACGGGACCGGGGATTTGAACCCACGACCTCACGATTGTAAGGCGGCTCTTAACCACCACGGCATATAAAATACTCACCACATGTATAAAATACCGGCCTCACTTGACTATTCCACGGCGTTTTCTCTTGTTTTTTTTTATTAGCTCTGAGTTCTACATTTATATTGTTTTGTTCGACAGTTTGGTTCCACCTATATTAATCATCTGATGGTTTCCAGCCGTTACCAATGCACCGAGTGCGGCATAGTGCGCACGAGTCGCTCGACGCTGGTGGAGCATCACAACGTGAAACATAAGCAAGGCGATGACGATTTCGCCTGCCCCTACTGTCCTAAGACTTTTAAGTAAGTATCGGTGCATAGTTGACGCTGACATTCATTTCACCTATCGGTGCTTGACGCTGACATTCATTTCACCTACCGGTGCTTGACGCTGACATTCATTTCACCTATCGGTGCTTGACGCTGACATTCATTTCACCTATCGGTGCTTGACGCTGACATTCATTTCACCTATCGGTGCTTGACGCTGACATTCATTTCACCTATCTGTGCTTGACGCTGACATTCATTTCACCTATCGGTGCTTGACGCTGACATTCATTTCACCTATCGGTGCTTGACGCTGACATTCATTTCACCTATCGGTGCTTGACGCTGACGTTCATTTCACCTATCGGTGCTTGACGCTGACATTCATTTCACCTAGCGGTGCTTGACGCTGACATTCATTTCACCTATCGGTGCTTGACGCTGACATTCATTTCACCTATCGGTGCTTGACGCTGACATTCATTTCACCTATCGGTGCTTGACGCCGACATTCATTTCACCTATCGGTGACGATGACGCACTGCTAATTCAATGTTGAAGAATTTGACGCTTGCGTAGGAGGCGGGCTGGCTCAGTTGGTTAGAGCGTCGGGCTAGTGATCCGAAGGGGCAGGTTCAAATCCTGCGTTCGCTTCAGATTTTTGAAATGCTTATCACAAAGTGATCGTCAATCGATCGTTACATTTTCGATATGGTGATGTTACAGACGCCAAACGTCCCAGAGGAAGCACGTGAGGAACACGCATCAGAAGAAAGAGCGCGTCACCTGCGAGTTCTGTAACAAGACCTATTGTAATAAAGATGCTCTCAAGTCGCATAAGATGACGTAAGTACCAGTAATATCAGACGCCAAACTGTAACGGGAAATCCGGCTTGAGTAAATTTAAACCAAGAGAGTTCAGTGCCAAATAACTTTATTAACAAAAACCCAACTTACTAACGAAAACAAAAAAAATTACAGGGCCCCCGCCTCGTCCAGATGTCTTGTCAAATTATACTCTATAAAATTTTAGTTGATCTCTGCGACAGGTGTCAAAAAAATTACGCCTATGAAGTCCTGAATTTCTTAATAGTACAGACAGTACCTGTCAATGTCATACTTTATGGGCATGCCGATTAGTGATGGGCGACGAATGATCGTGGCCACAGAGTTTTAGATAGAGTTTTATTTAAAATATCGATAGTTTATAGTAACGATATTTTAAATAAAACTTAATTTATCATTAATTTTATTGTACATTTTAATATCATAACATTTTTTACATGTGTAATTAAATCCAATTATATGTTACATTAGCATCGATAATAGTGAAAAACGTCGATAAATACTGTCGTTACATTATTATGAGTATTTAATTAATATCATAACATTATTTACATGTACATACACTTAATCTTAAATAATAGTAAGTAAATAAAATCCAATTTCTCACCTTCAACTACTCATTCGATTTCATTACAACATTGTTGGAAAATCGTTTTTTTTCCACCACTATCTCAACACTAAAAATGTCAATCTTCTAAGTCAATGGCACTGTCGCAAAGATCAAGTTAAATTTTAAAGCTTAAACTAATGCCTAGGTCTATAATTATAACTAGCTTAGCTAAATTAGGTTTAGTTAAAACTAAGGCTTGAGGTCTGAGGCTTAAAAACGGGTAAGAAGCCCCTCGAACATTCCCTCTTGACGAGTATCACGGGACCGCAGTGTGATAAGTCGGTGGCCGCGTTCTCAACCAAGGATCTTTCCTACCGTAAAGTTATCATCAAGGCGTCCTCACGGGGACCTTGGCCCGTGGAAACGTCACGCCCCTTTGAAAAGTCGCCCACACAAAAACGTCTGTTGAATAAATTGTGAACGCAAGCTAAGTATTTATGTCTCCGGGTCACACTGGCACTGTCATCCGGCTGTCATGGTGGCGCCACTTCCGCCTCCTTCCTATTACGCGTCAGCAAGGAAGTTTCATACAAGAACTGGAATGATTACGAGCATCCCAAAAACGTTCCGTAGAGTAAAGCACCAACATTGGAATATATCTCTTTCTACTAGTGTATCCATACAGTAATTTCATTTAATAGGACAATCTACAAAACACTAAGTATATATCGTCAAAAGGTCAATAAAAGAATGAGGGAAATCATTTGTATTTCAGGTGGGATAAATCTGAAATTCAAATATTATTATAAACAGAGTTATCTGCTTACCCTGTATTAAGTAAAAATGATTGGTTGATTAAGACCATTATTACGAACGTTTACTATGAGACCAACCCGAAATTCGAGAGAAAAAAAGCAGCTGTACCATGCAAAACTGAAACTCGGAATCGACAAAATGTATGTAACAGCAGATTTATTTCCTCAAAATATAGTCTAGTCTCAAACTATAGCCTTATAGTAAACCTCCTTTCGGCTGAGTACATCAGTTCATTATAATACTATCTCTACACCATCATCTTAATGCCCTCAGTGCCTCCCACCCGCTAGTAGACATCTTTGCCGACGAATGGACAACAATAATTGCTAAAAATATTTTTTCATATTGTGGAGTAGTCAAATTGTGATCTCAAATATTCCTAAAATTAAACGGTAGGTATAGTTAGTGTAAAAAAATAATAACACGTTGTTGTTCTTATAACTTTCAATTAATGTCTATATTTATTCTGTCCTATTTTATGTATTTTTTTAATTCGTAGTCTTTAAAGATAAAAAATATAAAGCCTAGTATTAAGTGCTGTAAGTAATTTTTTCTATAAATGAACAATTGAAAATCTCGATTCGCTTTTGACCAGTTTTGCTCATACTTACAAATCTTGTTATAATATACTAAACCATCTTGCCAAATATTATAAAAATTAGCTGATAAATAGCGCGACAGCAAATTATATCTACCCGTAGTTACCGAGCTGTACTAGTTACTAAGTACAACACAGTTTATTATTTTGCTATTATACAAGAAAAGTGCATAGTTCATAGAAGTAGGTTCTTAATTGATTACAATGACTTACTAACGTACGTAGTATTAGATTATATATAAGTAGTAATTACTTCTCTCTACAACCTAACATCACATTCCCGAAATGTTTTGTTGTTATTGTCGCCCTACACAAGAAATTTGTAAATAAACCAAGAAACTTACCTAAAAATGAAATTCCACAACTAGCATAAGCTTCACTATTACAGCCCTTAACGCAACAATGTTTCACCATTTTTCTACTTATAAAAATATTTAGCAGCAAGCAGAATAACGATTTTTGCATAAATTATCGACCATATTGTTTTATGAAGTGCAATATGTGCGGCCGTGCGTAGTTGGTAAATTACTACTAATTCTACTACTATGAAAAAACTGTTTTAGTATTGCAAAAATAATTACGTACCTATATTAAAATCAGAACATTTTCTAACTTATTACGTTAATTAGAATACATTTTATGCTAATCTATTTATCAACTTGTACGATTAAATGCGACTTAATGATTACCAGATATATGAGATAATCTACCATCCAATAGTTTTATTAATACTGGTAAGTTTCGAGAAAGGGACAACGCCCAACAGTTGTTGCTGTCCTGCTCGGAATGTTTTTCCCATTTGATAAGTAAGAAACAAATGTGAACCTTTTGTGTATAGAAAGAAAGTACATTTTTCTTTTTAAAATTTTGCTTCGTAAGCGTTCCAGTTCTCGTATGAAACTTCCTTACGCGTCAGTGAACCCTACGTTTCGTTGGTACATTGTGAATAATTATTTTTATAAAAAGTTCTGCGTAATATTACTATTTTACTAAACCTATAATCAATCTCAAACGTGCCTTTTTCTTCAACGTCACTCACGCCGAAACGTCCTCGTATAAAACACGAGACCACAAAGCTGTAGTACTACACTTACAATTTTACAATATAAGGTTTGGGCAATCTACCCCAACAAGCGAGGATTCTCATAAATCATAAAACCCCTGCACATCTAACATCATAATATCATAATTACAAGATCAACAAAACAATTAATAATAGAAAATAAATTGGTTAGGTAAATCTAATTACATAATAAACGGCGCTTAAATACTTTAACCACAACTACACCTCTTTACTGGATCCAATCTCAAAACAATCTTCAAAACAAAGAAGGATGTCGCGAGGTCATACCTACATATTTAACCTGTCACACTAATTTCTCCCAAGTTTATTGCTAAGAATGTTATGTTCACCAATGTAATTTATGAAGCTTCTAAAACTGTTCAGATATGTACATTTTGGCTAAAAATGAATATAAAATAAGAAAAAACGAAAACAATTTTCAAGCTATAAGTACCTATGTATAGACATTGATAGACACCAAAAATTAAGTATAGACAGGATATTTATGTTTAAAGTGCTAAAATGGTGCTAGATTTTAAAAACTTGATGTCATGTATTTTTTAGTCAATATTGTCTCAATGATATGTATTTAAATTGTTTTTTTTAATCAGTGCATGTCATTTATCTGTAGTTTCAGATTACGTTTTGGAGTTAAAAAAAAACGGAATGATAATGAATTTCAGTATTCATCCATTTCATTAGCAATAGTACAAGAACCGCAACTATAAGTCAAAAATATAAGTAAATCAGCTATTCAAACCTCGGCTGCAGCCTGCGGATGCAGGTTGCAAATGGAGGTACCTAGCAAACACATGACACTCAGCCGCTGCTTGTATCCACAGTCGGGAATGATTCCGGTGCTCGTACTGCGTCGTACGTCGCAGGCACGTTGGACTTGTCTAAACAGGTTAACAACACTTGCAGCCGAGGCTCGGTAGCACATGCTGCTGCAGCCGTGTTCGGAATCTTTTTGTAGAAATTCATACAACTACATAGATAACCAGAGCCCTTAGTCCAGGTTTTGTGTTGTTTACTTAATCTTTTGCATTCGCGTGTGGCTCCATACATTTTGGTTAGTTCTTCCTCGTTTCCGCCAGGGGCGCTGTACAAAAATGTATACATACAAATGGACATATCGAATTGGGCAAAGTGGGGCAAATAGGGAAATCTTAAAATAACATTAAAATAGCTTTAAACCCATACCCGTACATGGTTATTGAATTGTTTCAAGCTTAAAACAACATCGAAACAAAATTTTGAACACATCAGGCAAAGTGGGGCAGATAGGAAAATCCCCAAATAAAGATAAAATAGCTTTAAACACAATCTTACAACGTTATTGAATCATTTTAAGCTTAAAACTTTTCCCCCACCAAAAATTTAATAAATTGGGAAAATACACCAGGGTCGATAATTTATATAACCAAAAAAAATAATAGTAGGATGAAACCCATTAGAAAAGGAGGGGAATATTATAAAAATAAAAGGAAAAATAATTTACGGGCAATCTGAGGTCGGGAAGGGGATGGGGAGGGAGGTTTTAAGGGTAAAAAACGGTTTTTCTCGATTTCCGGCAAAACTAAAAGTCCTATCGAAAAAAGTCAAATGGCAAAGTTGTAGGTAATAAAAAGATCTAAAACTTTTGTATTGACACTTTTTTCACATAACCTCAAAATTTATGTGAAAAATCCAAAAAAACAAGTTTTTGGTTTTTTATTTTTATCTTTTACAAAAATATTTTTTTTTAACGAAATTTGGTGAAAACTTACCTTTTTATGTCCCAAATACGCTGTAATTTATTTGATTAAAAATATTAATTTTTTTCACCTTATTTTGAATTAATATCGAAAAAACACCCTAATTTTCAATCGAAAATTCAACCGTCAAAATATCAGCTTTTTTCAAAAAGTTGGTATGTTTTCTGTTTGTTGAAATCTCTACTTTCCGATGGTGAAAAAAAATATATAGGTATGTTACTGTAGTAAATCTTCTCAGAAAATGCAAAAAATCGAAAAAAGCTCGAATTCGAAAGTTTTTTTAAATTATTATAAATAATTTTGAGCTATTTATTAAAATTTACACTTTAATTACTCGAAAAACGTTAAATTACATGTTACATCACTCTTTTTTATTTTTAAAGGCTTCTACTCTGGTGTAAAAGTGGAAAATTTACTTTGGCTTTCATCTTTTTTTTCTCAACTTACTTTCAACTCTAAAAGACATGTCCACAAAGTGTATGGAAGCTGGTATAATAATAATCAAAAATTCTAACCACAACACTCGTTACATTTCGAGAAAGGTCATATTTTTCTGAGTCTGTTACATCAGTTCAAAGCAAAAAAGAGCCCTCCGTTTTCTTTAAAATGAATTTTGAATCTATTAGGATAAATAAATATATTTGGCTCAAGAGGTAGTTTATCTCTAGCAACTCTGGTTAAGTAACCTCCATTATTGTTAAATGGAAGCATTATTACCAATTAGACACAGTTTTTAAGTGTTTTTTGTCACATACTAACTGGTCACACTGGTAGGTTATAATTTTTAATTTTAGCAAATTAAGAGACTTTATCACTTTATTATTGCTAAACTAGAAAAAATACAAAGCTGTATTATTATTTTTCATACAATTTATTTTTCACATTTAAGAAAAAATGGAGGGATAAAAAAATCACAATTAAATATTTTTGAGAAGCTCATATATCAAGAATTTTTTTCTCTGAATAATATACCACTTGTGGACGTCACCTTTTATTGTCTATAATGTGTAACTGGTGTAATTTTTATAAATTGTGTAGGTAGCTATAGGAGAGTCCATCGACTCCTGAAATATAGTTTCTAACTAGTTTAGGAGCCTTTGGGTCAATTATTCAGACTACTGTAAACTTATGCCCAAATAAACAATTTTTATTTCACAGATGTGATAACCAGATGAGACATATTTTTTATCAATTAGGTATACAGGGTGTAATTGTTAAAAGCGTTACCAAAAAACTGAAAAAATTAAATTATTCTCTGAATGAATTAATGAGTTGTTGTAAAATTCCGATAATAGCTTGCTTAGTTTTTCTAAGATTCATTTTTTAGCCATATACAGCCATTAATTATGGTAGCCCGCGCGACACAGGTATAATAGAGCGCTGTGGCCTGTGCGGTGTGCGCTACGCGCCCCGTCCCTCCTATCCCGTTACCCGCGCCTGTCTGCTTAGTACTTATTACCTGACGCAAGACGCAATCGGATTCCATGAGATGAAGGTGATATAATCCGGCCTATCGCCTTACTCCTACAAATAGCAAAATTATTCGAACGGCTGCTACTAAAAATAATACGCCCACACTTAACCCCGCGAGACGAACAATATGGTTTTTGTCCCCGACATTCTACCACCCTGCAGCTCACAAGACTACTACACCACCTTGCCCAAGAACACAACAAAGGCTGGCGCACAGTCGGGGTCTTTTTAGGTATTGAGAAGGCGTTCGACAGAGTGTGGTATGTGGGTTTAATTTGCAAATTAACTAAAACAAAAATGCTACCAGGATACACAAGAATTATGGCTTCTTTTCTGCACATCAGAAAGTTCTTCGTTTCTGTAGAAGACGCCAATTCTACCTGCTGAAGTTCAGACCACTTAAAGCGGGGGTACACCAAGGAAGCTGCTGGGCACCATATTTCTACGCTTTATACACGGATGATATTCCTGTCTTAGACGAAATACATCGACTTTCTGGCGAACGTGGCGTAACACTGGCCTTTCCCGACGTTAGTGCGTACTTTGTATCGTCACGAAACGTCGAAAAAGCTGCCGGGCGAATTTAGCGGGTTCTAAACCTTTTACCGAACTGGCTGGATAAATGGCGCATGTTGGTCAATGTTGGCAATGTTGTGCGTGTGACCTGACGACTGACGTCAATGCATATCGCGCACTCCCTTGCGAGATTTTACGCGAAAATGACGACGATAGCAATATCAACAACGAGGAAGATACTAAAACCTAGTAAAAATGAAAAAAAGTCTCATGACTCTTCGATGACTAATACAACGGACGTAAACGCAAAGACCGAACGTCGCACAACCAAAAGCCACTGAGAGGCCTTCTAAATAATAAATATAGTTTATAAAAAAAAACTAAAAACACGTTTGTTTTTTTTTTGTATAAAAATGCATTGTCATCGGTCTTTCATAGGTGTGCAAAGTATAAAGAAAATTTAATCTCTCAAAGTAGGTCAAAGTCAAGCTCAAAGGGGTTGGTTACAGGCAAGCAAGCAAACAAGCAAGCAGACATACAGGTGAAACTAATAAAAGCGTGTTAAAAAGATACGGCGCCGGCGGGAAACCATATTCCCCAGAGGTCGTAGCCTCTGGCGCCCTGCCTTGGCAAAGGGGAGAGACCCCGAGGCCAATACTCACCACGCCAAAGCAGGTGGTGGAAGGAACACAAGCACGTAGGTGATATAAAGTTCACCGGGTCAGCTAGTAAATAAATAAATATTTGGGGAAATCTTAATCACAGCCGCTGACCCCAAACTAAGCAAAGCTTGTCATATGGCTGCCAGAGACTGATAAACTACTTATACATATTTTTAAATACATGCTTATATAGACAGTTACTAAATAACATCCAGACACAGAGCAAACACCTGTGTTCATGTTATAAATACTTGCGCTGGGTGGGGATCGAACCCACGCATCTTTGACCCAGTTGTTAAGGTTCCTAACCACTGAGCTACCGAGACAGTAAAGATATAAAATAAAATGTTTTTGAATTATTTTTCAGACAACACCCAAAAGAAGTGGCAGCGAGAGAGAAAAAGTACCCCTGCGAGGAATGTGGCAAACTGTTCCGTTCGACCACATCGCTGAAAGTCCACAAATACCACCACTCCGCCACCCGGGACTACTACTGCGTGGAGTGTGACAAGTTAGTATCAGTATGACAAGTTTGCATCAGTGTGATTAGACGTTTTAGTGTGACAAGATATATTAGTGTGACAAGGTTGTATTAGGGTGTCAAGTTTGTACTAGCATGACAATATTTCATATGTTGCAATAAATGATTTGAGTTTGAGTGTTAGTTGTGACAAGATTGTATTAGTTGTGAGAAGATTGTATTTGAGTGACAAGGTTGTCATTAGTTGTGACAGCATTGTAATAGAGAGACAAGATTGTATTAGTAAGGTAAAAAGTACCCCTGCGAGGAATGTGGATAACTGTTCCCTTCGACCACATCGCTGAAAGTTCACAAATACAACCACTTCGCCACCCGGGACTACTACTGTGTGGAGTCTGACTAGTTGGTATGATAATGACAAGTTTGCATTAGTGTGATAAGACGTTTTAGTGTGACAAGATGTATTAGTGTGACAAGGTTGTATTAGGGTGTCAAGTTTGTATTAGCATGATAAGATTGTGTTAGTTGTGACAAGATTGTATTAGTTGTGAGAATGGGAAAATTGTAATAGAGTGACACGATGTATTAGAGTGACAAGGTTGTATTAGAGTGACAAGATTGTATCAGAGTGACTAGGATGTATCAGAGTGACAGGGTGGTATCAAAGTGACAAGGTTGTATTAGAGTGACAAGATTGTATCAGAGTGACAAGGATGTATCAGAGTGACAAGGTGGTATCAAAGTGACAAGGTTGTATCAGAGTGACAAGGGTGTATTAGTAAGGTAAACAGTACCCCTGCTAGGAATGTATTGAACTGTTCCGTTCAACCACATCGCTGAAAGTTCACAAATACCACCACTCCGCCACCCGGGACTACTACTGTGTGGAGTGTGACAAGTTAGTATGGGATTATCAAAAAAGATATAGTAAAACTACGTATAAGAACAGTCACTCGTTAAGTGAACTGACTTAAGTAAGTAAGAAGTTAGCCGCAGATGACACTTCGCCGTTATTCACTAATTATTGCAAATGTGTGCCCAAAGCCGACGCCGCGTGGCGTAGTGTTGAACATGGGCGTAGGGAGCGCGCGGGAGGCATGGGGTTGGCGGGCGGGTGTGCCCGGCGCGAGTCTCTCTGGCTCCCGCGCATACCAATATTCTGCCTTTTGCGCACCGTTCTGCGCCAAATTTCCCACCCGCCGACTTGTGTGGCGCGGATTATAAGTCGTTGAATTAAAGTTAGTTTTGATGTAGAGAAGAAACCCCTAAAAGGATGCTAATTTATTACCAATAACCATTTTAAACCAAACACCAATTTACTGATTTTTCTTAGGTAGTTCCGATCTCATCTTTTTGTTCGAGATGTCTGCCCCCACCCCGTTTGAAACTTCCTCCCCGCTTTGTTCCCCCAAGAATTAACCCCCCCCCCCCACTCCAAAATGTTTTCTCGACTGAAATAAGTAGTAAACTATATTCGTTAATTTCAGGGCGTTCAAAACGGAAGCCATTTTGAAACAACATTTAAGGAAGGCACAACCCCATGTTATTTACTCGGACCTGCCGTAAGTACATTCGTAATCATACATTTATTATCACGGTAATGGTACTGTACTGTACGAGCCTTTTTAATAGTCCACTGCAGTACGTAGGCCTACCCACGAATATATATATATATATATATATATACCCAATCACCCGATTGGGCCACCACGCTGGCCCAGTGCGGGTTGGTGGATACGGGTTGGTACGGTAATGGTATCTATGCAGAATTCCGTCTTCCCACAAACGGTCGGAATGCGAATTATACCTATGCGCCTCGGAGTTCGGTACACACTCGGTACACCAACAGTCGCAGATGCGCCGTAGTGACGAACGAATAAAATATAATAAATAAATATCAGATTTTGCTTTAAAACTGCCTCGGGGTGAGTATAAGTTTGGGGTTCAAAATTATTACTAGTTAGAGAGAACTAGTAATAATGTTGAACCCCAAACAAAGCAAAACAATGAAGTGATATAAGTTTGACGTGTCTGTAAATAAATAAATATTTGGGGATATCTTACACACGGTCTCTGACCTCAAACTAAGCAAAGCTTGTGATATGGCTGCCAGAGACTGATATACTTAGAGAATAAATAACTAAAGTATAGAGCGCTAGCACCGCACTAGACGCCCAGTGCGCGTCGTAGGCAGATGTAGTATAGCTACTTATATATCTATGTTGGCGATTCGTAGGGATGGGCACGCGGGCAACGCAAACTCATTTTGTTGTCGATAGATGCAGGTTCAGCGCGGTACAAACAAGTACAAATAATTATATTTCGTGCGATAACATCTATAAGTATAAGTAGGTATTTATTTTAAGGGATTCATTAAGGAATCAAATCAATCAGTGTACTGAGCAAACTTTATTCCATATGTTTGTTTTAAAGCGATAATCCGTTTTCGGTCTTTTGGAAATCTGAAAAATAAGAAAACAATCGATATATTTTTTTTATACTTCAACCCTTTTTTAGGAAAGTTGTTCAGTATTTTGAGTAGGTTAATCCTTTACATATTTTATATTATATTTGTAGGACCCTGTATTTTCAGTCAGTGATGTGTAACCGTGGGTAGCATTTTCCAACTGAGCGCTACCGTGGCTCGGATGACATGTTAAATTGTAGGTCCCGTATAGCCATTTCAAAGGCCTTCAGGCGCCCTAATACTTATTATAAAAATGTATCTCACTGTCACTTTTTAAATTTAATTTTACTCCATTCGATACCCACTAAAATCTTCAAAATCAATTTGCCATTGTAGACGTGATATCGTAACATTACATAATTATGTAAGTAATTTCTTGAAGTTAACGCTATACCTAATACTTACGCATTAAAAATATTAGAAAGTATATGTACAAAACACTATAAAATTACCTATTTATAGTAAATTATTATAAGCTTTTAAGTGAATATGTTAACATATTCACTTTGTGAATGTCCATTCATTCAGCAGTGAATCTGTTAAAGTCACAAAAATCTGTTACAATATTGTGCAGTAGTTCTATCAAACATTATATCGACTACCGTTGGTCACGTCCCATCTCTAAATCACGCGGCGGGAGTGCGGTGCGCAGGCGGGCCTGCGCGTCCCCGCCTCTCACGTCACCTTTACCCCCCGCGATCACGGATTAGTTTTTATAAAAATAACTATAATAATGGACTTAGCGATGAAATGTGATACTGGATTTCAATTTTGTGTGTTTTCTAGTATTGTTTTTATAAGGTCGAACTGCACATTTCACCATTTAAATACGTAAATTTGAAAACAAATCCCTCGAGAAACGCACTTTCCTAGTACTCAGCTACGACTACAAGCGCTCGCGGCGGGAGCGTCGTTTTGTTCTCACTTGTGCCTACTGTTTCCACTTCGTTGTGCTCTATAGTTATTAATACTCTAAGCTGATATACTACATTTACATATTTTTAAATACATACTTACATAGATAGTAACTAAATAACACCCAGACACAGAGCAAACACCTATGTTCATCACATAAATACTTGCCCTGGGTGGGGATCGAACCCACGCCTCTTTGACCCAGAAGTTAGGGTCACTAACCAGAGCCACCGAGGTAGTCAATGTGTGGGTTTGTAATTTGTAGCGTGCGATTGAATTATTCCATTAGGAAAAAATATAGAACACGTATTTTTTCTTTTGACAATCAAACAACAAATGAACCCTTAGTGATAGTTTGGGAGTGGGGTCGTGACGTCACGCGGAACTTTAGCAGGCTATAATTATCTTATCCATTTTTGTTTATTTGACAAAATAAAAAATACGTCACTTCATTATAACTACCGTGAGTATTCATCATAACTATAACAGAATACGGCTAAACCTGGGCGCGCGCCGGTCGACGGGGGTGCGCGTATTCCATGAGGATGGATTTCTAAATACTCTGAAACTGGTCGGATTCCTTGCGGATCGAGCGTATAATTATAACGTGAGTTTTAGCCGTATTCTGTTATAGTTATAAAAATACGTGTCTAGTATTTTTTGGTAGTCTATCTGATGCACAATTTTTTTTAGTCATCAATAGTCATGACTCAATCGATGGAAGAGCTCGGCACTATGCTCGCAGTCCTCACAATCGGGTTTCTCAACAGGTGGGTCTTAAGAACATGGACAAGACGAAAGTCATGTGTAATTCCCATGTTTTACCCACCCCGATTTCTGTTGGAAACTCGGTTCTTGAAGTCGTTGACTCGTACGTCTACTCATCATGCATATTTAAAAAGTCAATAAACTACAAATGTCCAAAAATCATCGTCATCATCAGCTTATTTCGGCCCACTGCAGGGCATAAGCCTCCTCCCCCTTACGCCAAATATCCCTGTCCTGTGCCAGTCTCATCCAGGTGTTGCCGCAAAACTTTTGGATGTCATCACGCCACCGTTGTAAGGGTCTACCGGTCCAATGTCCAAAAATACAAAACAAAATGTAAATAAAAGTATTTATTAGCTAGGCTAGGATGCGCACCACGAAATATTACTTTCGAGTTGTCAGAACGAGACAGCGTTATGGCAAAGTATATCTCTTTCACTTTTTCTCTGTCCCCCGGGTGACAGACTGGAATAATTCATTAGCATAATTATGTATTAAACATTACTTAAACAAACGCGTGTAGACTTATCAAAGCGGGGCCTACAGGACATTTATACAGGGTTACTAGTTAATTAGCATCCTTTTATTTTTTTGTTCTGCGGCTTTTGTCAAAACTAAAAAAAAAAACAGTTGTTCCATACATTTTGTCGAAAGTGAACGATATTTTTCTATGGTACAGCTTATTTTTTTAGTTTTGATTAAAGTTGTTGGTTTTGATGTACAGAATTAGCCCCTAAAAGGATGCTAATTGATTACCAATAACCCTGTATAGAAGAAAAGAATCTCTATCGCAAAAACTCCCAGCAGTCCGACATCTTTTGGATCCGCTAAAACAAATTAGCCGTAGAACGTCCACTAGTCGGTAGACATCCGATGCTGCGCTTACTGGTACTTGGTCTCCATTCGAGAACTTTACGGCCCCATCGGCCTGAACTGACCGGTCGGCCAAATCCCTACGCATTTATTTATTATAACTTTGTGAAACCCTGTATTAACAAAGTACGGAGAAACAAAACCTTATCAACTAAACAACTGGCGACGTTTTCGCTAAAAGCAACCTCTTCCAGGCTTAGTGCGTTTTTAACACGCTTTTATTATACTCTAAAAAACTTAACTTGATCTATGCGACAGCTGTCAGAAAAGTCACGCCTATGAAGTCCTGAATTTCTTAATAGTACAGACAGTACCTGTCAATGTCATACTTTATGGGCATGCTAATTAGTGATGGGCGACAAATGATCTGATTGATTTAAATAAAACTTAATTTATCATTAACTTTATTGTATATTTTAATATCATAACATTTTATACATGTGTAATTAAATTAGACCTAATTATATGTTACATTAGCATCGATAATAGTGGAAAACGACGATAAATACTATCGTTACATTATTATAAGTATTTAATCAATATTATAACATTATTTACATGTTTACATACTTGATCTTAAATAATAGTAAGTAAATACAATCCAATTTCTCACCTTCAACTACTCATTCGATTTCATTACAACATTGTTGGAAAATCGATTTTTTCCACCACTATCTCAACTCTAAAAATGTCAATCTTCTATGTAAATGTCACTGTCGCAGAGATCAAGTTAAATTTTAAAGAGTATAGTTTCACCTGTATGTTTGCTTGCTTGTAACCAACCTCTTTGAGCTCGATTTTGACCTACTTTGAGCGATCAGATTTAAACTTTGTACACTTATCAAAGATCGATGACAATGCATTTATAAAAAAATTAAAACTGGACAAGTGCGAGTCAGGCTCGCACATCGAGGTCTAGGTATAAGTCAGTATATTTCACAAAATTGGGAAGGAAGTTGTTAAAATCGCTATACTATAACCATCGACAAAAAAGTTTTTTTTTTGGTTTCTCGTCATACGTCGAAAATTACACGTTGGTAAAATAATGAAAAACCTGTTTTACCATGTGCTAATGAAGTTCTTTTATGTGATACTTTACATGATACGATTTACTCACTTTGAATTTTGAACCCGTATTTTGTGAATTTTGAAGCCCTATTTTTTGTGATTTAAATAAAAATGTACAGTTTTCAGATTTATTCCTATATGTGTACTCTGAGACAATGCTTCTCGCCAAATTTCATAGTTCTATGTCAACGTGGAGTATCCTGTAGGTTTTGATTTTTGTGAGTGTCGAAATATGCGGTTTTTTACAACATAAACGGCTCTAACTTTTTTATACGATAACTGAGAAGTTTTTTGTTTACACAACTGTAAGAGACCATAGATGTACGTATACAGTTTAAATTTCAACTCGATATCTTTACGCGTTCCCGAGATAAAGAGTCTTGACATACACACAGACGGACAGACGGACATACACACAGATGGACAGACGGACAACAAAGTGATCCTATAAGGGTTCCGTTTTTTCCATTTGAGGTACGGAACCCTAAAAGTGATGACTCCTAAGCGTGTTATTTAGTTTTTTTTATTATTGTTCATATTTTAAAGAAGTTATCTTTGTGATAAGCATTTCAAAAATCTGAAGCGAATGCAGGATTCGAACGTGCCCTCGGATTTTGGAAATGCTTATCACAAAGATAACTCTTTGAGATAAAATCTAGTGTGGACAGCACTCAAAATAAAATCACAACATATATTTATATTGCTTTTAAACTTTCGCGATTTGAACACATAATTATTATATACTACGGGACTAATCGCGCACTAAAATTATCTCATAATTTTAGTTTTATTTTTTCTTCTCAGTTATCATTTTTAATTTTTATTTATGGACGTTACACCCCTTATACAGGTGTCACAATTCAATTTATTTTATATTATTTTAGCTAACATTTATGTAACTCTGGGTCTCTGTGCCTGCAATAAATGGTTTTTATATTTATTTTTTTATATATTTATATTATTTTTTCCCAGGTTCGGTTGTGAGAAATGCGACAAAAGGTTTGCGCTACGACAGGATATGGAGCGGCACATGAACTGCATCCATCTGGACTCTAAACATTTCAAATGTGAAAAATGCGATAAGGTGAGATCATTGCTAATCCGACCATCCGTCATGACTGCCTCGGTGGCTCAGTGGCGACCCTGACTTCTGGATCAACAAGGCGTGGGTTCGATCCCCACCCAGGACAAGCATTTATGTGATGAACATAGGTAATTGCTGTGTCTGGGAGTTATTTAGGTACTAAGCCCGATTGCAGAGGCGCCAGCGTAAATTAAATGGCAGCGTAAAAAGCGTTCTCTCTATCGAATACCTAAAGTGAAAAAGAAACAGAACTATGCTATTTAACTAATATAGTTACACTGGCGCCTCTATAATCGGGCTTATTATCTATTTATAGTATAGTATATCAGTCTTTGGCAGCCATATTACAAGCTTTGCTTAGTTTTGGGTCAGAGACCGTGAGTAAGATGTCCCCTTTACTTATTTTTTTATCTTATTTATTATTTTTTCAATCATTATTTTTTTTATTTCTAACCTGTCCGTCCAAAAGCCATAGGGCATTTTTTCGAGTTTTGACAAAAGTCGTAGAACAAAACTTGTTAGTTTTGATGTACAGAATAGGCCCCTAAAAGCATGCTAATTGATTAGAAATAACCCTGTATAAAAAGGTGGTTGTTGTTAGTCTCGCTGAAACTCGAGAAAGGCTGAACCGATTTGGCTACATTATTTACGTCTTGAAATATTTGTAAAAGTTAAGGAAAGGTTTAAATGGTAAGAAAAGGACATGTCCACAAAATGTATGGAGGCTGGTATAATAATAATCAAAAATGCTAACCACAACACTCGTTACATTTCGAAAAAGTTCATATTTTTCTGAGTCTAAGACTTAACTCGCACTGGGCAAGCGTGGTGAATATGGCCCAATCGGCCTTTGTGGGTAGGCCTACGTCCTACAGTGGACTATAAAAGTAATATTTTTATAATATTTCCAGGCGTACGGAAGCAAATGGTCCCTGAGAGTCCACGAGCGGAGCGTGCACGAGGGATTCAAAAGACCGCTGCAGTTCCCCTGCCAGTTTTGTGATAAGATATTCGACGTAAGTATAGTTCGTTTATCCTTAAGGGCCCCATTTTAGGACCCCACTTTAGGGCCCCACTTTAGGGCCCCACTTTAGGGCCCCACTTTAGGGCCCCACTTTAGGGCCCCACTGACCATCACGCCAAAGGGATGACATCCATTCGATGTTACCAGTCTGCAACTTCGTCGTTAGAAATGGCGACTTTTCTTTGGTTTAGCGAGCGCTTTAGCGTCAAAAATAGTTTAGCAACTTGTTTGACTACCTTTAAATCATCTGTGGATTTATCTCTATGTACATAGTATTTCTGGTTATACTTATATCTTCAAACAATGTTTCTGTAAATAATCATACTAACATAATATTATAAATCCGAAAAGTTTGTTGGTTTGTTCCTCTTTCAAGCAGCAACGGAGCAACGGATCGACTTGATTTTTGGCATGGATATAGTTCAAGGGCCGGAAAGTGACATAGACTACTTTTTATCTCGAAAAAAAAAGGTTCCTGTGAGATAGCACAAAAGTCAAATTCAACGCGGGTGGAGCCGCGGGCAATAGCTAGTATAAATATAGTTTAAAAAAAAACTTAAATCCATTTTTTTTTCTTCTGATCACTCAAAGTAAGTCAAAATCGAGCTCAAAGGGGTTGGTTACAAGCAAACATACAAGCAATTGCGCATGTGTGCAGAATGCCTATACAAATGGCGAAGTAGTGAGCTCGGGCGTAGGGAGCGCGCGGGAGGCATTTGGTTGGCGGGCGGGTGTGCCCCTGCGTTTCGTCTCTCTGGCTCCCGCGCGTGCTTGTATTTCGGCTTTGCGCAGACCGCTGCGCATAAATTCCCATCCATCAATTTGTGTGGCGCTCAGCATACTCTAACCTTGAGAAAGATCACCAAATGCGATAGAAACTATAGTAGCAGTTTTCTACTAAAATTAAGCGTGAGTAACACCAGTGCTTTACTTAATTAAAACATTATTTTCCCCTCTCAAACGACCGTCATTCATAATAGACGTAACAAAAACAATTTCAATATAAACCAACGTAAAAAAATTCTTACAAGTGAAAGCATTTTCCATATTATGTTTAGAAGTACTACCATGCAACAAACTATATTCTGGTGAAATAATGACACAACTGTGTGTATTACAATTTTTTTTAATATTAGTTTTTTAATTTTTACATACATTATATTTTATTGATTTAGGATGCATAAAGGACTGCAATACTATATCCTACTAATATTATAAACGCGAAAGTTTGTGAGGATGGATGGATGGATGGATGTTTGTTACTCTTTCACGCAAAAACTACTGAACGGATTGAGATGAAACTTTGCAATAATATAGCTTATATATCAGAATAACACATAGGCTATAAATTATAATGATATTGCGTCAAAAATCAAAATATCATGCGGGCGAAGCAGCGTGTAAAAACTAGTATATTCTACTAGTTTTTACCCGCGGCTTCGCCCGTATACGCAATATATCATTATAATTTATAGCATATCGTCGGCTACATGTTCTAAGCTGCTAACTCCATTTTCAACCATATTGAGATTTTGATACCATTAGAAAGAGAAAAAAGACCTTTATCACAGTAAAAAATGTTAAATCCGACCGAAACGTCTAAAATCATAAAATCCAATGCAAACATAACTGCTATCTCCAACTGTTTCAAATTGTGCGCGTAAAATCTGATAACTCCGCCATTTTGTTTGAGAATTCAAGCCGAAACAGAGTGTTCGCAACATTTCATCGAAAAATAAATGGTTTTTGACGTATTACAGTAATTTTTGCATTGATTTGCTTCAAAGGTAACTAAGGCTTCTAAGGTACTATCAAATAATGTTATTTTACAATTGTTTTTCAATGAATTAGGTACCTACGCTTACCGCTGAGAAATGTCAGTACTTATAGTGATTGCCTAATTTGTGATGGAGTTTGGGGCTTTACCCCTGTCCTCTTCCACTTAGCGATGCCATTCTTTTGACCTAACCAACTTAAGTCGAACACCGGGTTCTTAGACAAAGTAAAAAAAATCTCATATGTTTTGGTTGGTTTCCGAGCCTAGTTTTCCTACTTTGTTTCAGATGAGCAAAAACTACAACCCTGACTGTAGCCCAAAATTTTTTCGTAGAAAACGCATGATTCAAAAGTGTATTAATAAATCAGAATATTGAAAACAATGATAACACCCAATTAGACATCAATAGCTTACCTGTATTTCAAACATCATCTCCTGTCCTATCGGACTTGGAAACTGCTACATACACTTTTGAATCGCATGATATTTTGCCTTCTACGTCTACAATCAGAGTTATATCGCCTGTTAAATACATTAAGAAAGACGAATAAGCTCTCGAAGAAGATAAGAACGATAGCTTTTTAATAAGGTAATGAACAGTCAGGTCCCGAAGACGATTACTGGTAATTTCTCTTCGAATCGTCCATCAAACCAGCAAGTAGTAAACTTGGATGAAAACCAAATATCAGACACAGAAATTACTGGTGTTTTACAAGATATAATGCCTAACGAAAACTTGCCCTTAGTGCCTTATTCTAGCTTTTCGGAGACTGATGGTGAGTCGCCTATTAAAAGCAAAACAAGAAACAAAAAAATTTATATGACTGGTTTGCAGTAAAAAAACAGGATTCAAAGAGAACCTGGATCAAAATACTTTGAAAGGATAAAAAAGATTCTAAGCGGGTGAATGAAAAAGAAAAAGGACCAAGAAGTCTGAAAGAGCGATGCAAATGTAAGGTGTCAAAAATCATGCAATGTGATGAAATAGAAGACGAAACTAGAAAAGGAATAACCATAAAATTTTGGAAAAGCTAAACTGGGGTGAAAAGAAAATATATATTGACGAACACGTTAGAAGCATACAAATAAAACGTCCAAGAGATAGGAAAAATAATTATGTATCCAGGAAGACGCAATCTTTGCTCTAAATAATAAAAATTGCTAACTCCGTTTTTTTTTTTACTTTTTCGTAAAAAAATTGATGTCAATCCTTCTAACTCCATTTTTATTACGATATTTTAATGATACCAAAATTATTTACTTTATTTAGAGTATAAATAGGTAAAACATAACTATATTTACCAACGGGATTTTCAGTTTTGTGTTAAACGTAATAGGATAAAAGTAATAACGTTTTAACCGTCTACTGAAAAATCGTGCAAATGGAGTTAGCAGCTTAGAACATTTAGCCGACGAATTATGTGTTATTCTGATATATAAACTATATTATTGCAAAGTTTCATCTCAATCTGTTCAGTAGTTTTTGCGTGAAAGAGTAACAAACATCCATCCATCCATGCATCCATCCTCACAAACTTTTACGTTTATAATATTAGTAGGATTCTTCTTTTAAATTAAAAATGATGCGATAATATTTCATAAATATATCACTCATAAATTGATCGCGAATATTTTAAAAGCTTTAAATCGTTTTCCTGTATTATTTCAAAATATGCGATTTCGTCAATATTGTAACGAATGAGTGACATGGGGACTAAGGATAATCTTTAAATTTATTTAAATTTACTGATCGTTTTTATTATTAATTGACACTGACATTTATTTTCTTGTCATACGTTAAACTTTTATATATTTTTTAGTAAATTATATATTTTTTTAACATTGACATCATTAGTTTATATTATCAGTTTTGGATTATATTTTCATTATAGTTTATAATTTATATAATTATGATTTTCTTTTGATTGTAAATTTGACGTACCAAGTGTATCACACGTAGTTATAAGGTCAATAAAGTATTCTATTCTATTCTAATCTACAACAAAATACAGAACTCAGCCACAGTTTGTTCAAAACAAAACTGAAGAAAGTCCTTCCGATTATGTATTACTACACTGTTAGTAATTTTTTGACTGATAATAATTATTTATCGCAAAAAATGGCGTGACCAACTTCAACCATGTAACACAGAATTCGCGAATATTTCGCACAGATCGCTGTAGCATTTTTTTACATTTTTGTTGATTTATCAAAAAACTAGCTTATGCCCGCGGCTCCGCCCGCGTGTTATTTTGACTTTTGTGCTATCCCACAGGAACCTATTATTTTTTCGGGATAAAAAGTAGCCTGTGGCAGAATAGCACTTTCCGGCCCTTGAACTATATCCATGCCAAAAATCAAGTCAATCCGTTGCTCCGTTGCTGCGTCAAAGAGGAACAAACCAACAAACTTATCAGATTTATAATATTAGTATGATGGCTCAGCCGATTTTGATAAAATTTACTTTAAAAAAAGTTATGCGTAAAATATAGTTATACATAAAATATATATATATATATATATGGCTGATACATGCGTCATACTCGTGATCGGGTGCTGCATGCGGGTCGCCGGTTTGCTCGTGGCATTCACGCAATGCAATGAAACCACTAACTTAGACTAAGATTTATACTAACCCCTCTCTATGTACAGTCGCATTCTTTCAATTAGAACTAACTTAACAAAAGGCACAGACCCTGGAGTCTGTGGGCCATTAATTTAAATAAAAAAAAAACATATATTTATATATATATATACATAATATATATATATATATATATATACGCGTCGAATTGAGTACTTCATCCGGTTCGTCGGTCAAAAACATAATTGGATTACTATTATTGACTAACTAATCTAATAATTTGCATCGTGATCAACTAACATAATTTTGATTAAGTAATCCTGACATTGTAGGTAATCGATTTAAACATAATTTACATGTTATTTATGTTGTTATTATTTAATAATACAGTGGTTTTAGTGCGCGATTAGTCCCGCAGTATATTATAATTTGATTTGATCATAATAAATAGAGCTGCCAGTAACGTTGCACTTTTTAAATAGACAAGTTTGTATTGAGCCAACATAATTTTTATCCCACCACCAATGTAACACTCGAACTGCAGTAAACAATTTGACTGATCGTTAAGTCATAAGGGGTGAGAGGGATGTAATGACTAGTGACCAATCAACCGTAGCTGTCTGACATTAGTAGCTAGGGCTGTTACAAAAATTAATTGAAAGAAATAGAATCGCAGATATAATACTGCGTATTAACATGGCCTTGGAAGTGAATGCCTTCAAAGTTGCCAAAACAATTCGTTAGCGTGTTTTAACACTGTTTAACGCCATCTAGTGGTTGGGAATCGAACTCAAGACTCATTGAATCGAAGGCGGCAGTCAAGTGGCACTATTACGGTGAATTCACTAGGTCAGCGCGTGATTTTTTTTTTTTTTGTCTTTACAGATAAACTTCTCGTTGTATAGTTAGAAAAGAGTCATTTAGCGGCTATGAATAGATAGTGTTAACGAGCTATACAGGAGGATTGTTCTTGATTAATTAGCATTATTTTAGGGGCTTATTTTGTACATCAAAACTAAATACTTTTGTTCTGTATACATTTTCGGGGGAGAACGATATTTTTTTACTGAAAAAAATACGGAGGAGGTTCGCAATTCGATGAGTATATATTTTTTTAACAAAGTAGTCCGATTTCAATATTTTTTTTTATTGGAAAAAGTATACTTTGAAATTGGTCCCATTTTAATTTCATCGAAATCGGCTGAGCCATTTTTGATAAATCAACAATAATGTGAAAAATGCTACATCGATCCGTGAGAAATATTAGCGAATTCTGTATACGGGTGAAGTCGGTCGTGCTATTTTTTGCAAAAAATAATCATATTAAGTATATGGCATGACAATACAATAATATGGTACCATGGAGCTGATCTGATGATGGAGTCGGAGGTGGATAAGGACTCCTGTACTAAGCAAGATAGACCCGTCGTGTTTGGGCTCGTTTTACTTGTCTTGGCTGGCACTCTGCTGCTACATGACATCCAGGTTCTCAAAAGCTTGTATTTAAAAAGTTATATTTTTATAATAATTATTCACCGACGTTTAGGAGGAGGTATGCAAATCGACACGTATATTTGTTTTTTTATGTATAACCACGCATAACTTTTTACATAGCAATCCGATTCCGATCATTATTTTTTATTGGAAAGAGCGTATACTTCGAAGTTGGACCCATTTAATTAATCTAAATCGGCTGAGCCATTTTCGATAAATCAATCCGATTCCGATCATTATTTTTTATTGGAAAGAGCGTATACTTCGAAGTTGGGCCCATTTAATTAATCGAAATCGGCTGAGCCATTTTCGATAAATCAACAATAATGTGAAAAATGCTACATCGATCCGTGCGAAATATTCGCGAATTCTGTACACGGTTGAAGTCGGTCATGCTATTTTTTGCGAAAAATCATTATTTCTATTGAAAAATATCAAAATCATGCAAAACCATAACAAAATAAAAATTATGTCGTTTTCCTTTTCAGCGCAAGGCAATCCTCAAAGCCCACATCCGCACGCACACAGGCGAGCGGCCCTTCCAGTGCGACAAGTGTCCCGCCACTTTCAGCCAGTCAGGGTCCCTGGCCACGCACAACAAACTCGTGCACCAACGGCTGACGAGAGACGGGAAACCCAAGCAAAATGCCGCTCTCAAGGATATTTAGAAAATAATTATTTATTAGTTCTCAAACGTGATACAGAACCCAGAATACACTAGACAAACAAAAAAGTTGAAAACCGGACGAGTGGGAGTCAGGCTCGCACACCGAGGGTTCTGTACAAATCCAGAAAATTTCACAAAGTTGGGAAGTAAGTTGTTAAAATCTCTGTACTATAATCATTGACAAAAAAGTTTTATTTTTCTCTTTTTTCGTCATTCATTGAAAATGACACATTGTTAATATTGAGAGGTTCGTGGATCGGGGCTTTGCAAATAAAGAGGTTTCAGTTTCAAAATTATTTTCTTCTTGGGTAAAATCTATTTTTCTTTCTGTTGGTAAGTGTACAGTTTTATCTTCTTTCAGTTTTTCATCAAAAATCACATTTCTAGCATTTATTACTCTATTTTCTTCTATGTCATATAGTTTATAGCCTGATGTTGTATAACCAATCATTATCATCTTCTTTCCTGTATTGTCCAGCTTCCTTCTTTGCTCCTTAGGTATATGATTATAGGCGACACATCCAAAAACTCTCATGTTTGACACGTCTGGTTTCCTCCCAGTCCACATTTCGCTCGCTGTAGTAGCTCTCCCTGCTGACGGGCTCCTGTTTGTAACATATGCAGAATATAATATGGCATCTCCCCAGAATGTTTTATTTAATCCTGATTCAAGTAAAATTGCTCTCGATTTTTCCACTAAAGTCCTATTCATCCTTTCTGCTACTCCATTCATTTCTGGATTATATGGAACTGTATAATGTATTCTTATTCCTTCACGGATGCAAAAGTTTCTTAGTTCATTTGATACATATTCTCCTCCATTGTCACATCTCAATGATAACATATTAGTGTTGATATATCTTGTTGCATAGTAGTAGTATTCCTTGAATTTTTCAAATACTTCAGATTTGTTTTTTATCAAAAAGACCATAACAAAATGGGTGAAATCGTCGATGAAAGTTACAAAATATTGATTGCCTTCTCTATCTGTTGATGTCATTAGCCGCGTACCCACCTAGCGCACAGGCTCGCGCGGCAGCCTCGCGAGCCAAATGCCTCGGCTGGTGTGGACGTGCCTCGGGCTGCCTCGGGCGCGCGTTTGCTCGGATGAGCATGGCTCGGCCCCGAGCCATCTGTTGTCGGTAAACTTGGCGCGCTCAAAGGTGCCTCAGTGAGCGCTATGTGTTAGGTGGGAACGGTGATGTTCTGGCTCGCGCGCGAAGCTACTTCAAGTTTTGTCTATTACCGTGTTTGTCTCTATCTATAATATTGATATCATGGGCAGACGCTCATAAATTTTTCTAATCCAGAAGCGTCTAGGTTTTTTCTTGATACGTGACAGGTTTTGTTTTTTTTAAACAATAAGCAGCTAGGAAAATAGCTGCAGCTGAAAATACACGACTGTCTTTTCGAATACTCGCGGACTTATGATGGCTCAGCCTGCCTCGCGCGGCGGCCTCGTGTAAATTGAACAAAACTACTGAGGCTGCCGCGCGAGCCCGTGCGCTAGGTGGGTACGCGGCTATTGCCTCACATACGTCTGAATGTATAATTTCTAATGGCTTTGTTGCTCTATAGCCAGTTTTATTGAAAGGTTGTCTTGCCACTTTAGTCAAAAGACATGGTTCGCATAACATGTTTTCAATTTTATTGTTTTTCAAATTGCCCAAACCGTTTACTAAATTATTTTGTGCTAAGACAGATAGATTTTGTATGCCCAAGTGGCCAAAGCGCCTATGCCATAAGTTTACATCATCATTTATCAGAGAATAATAACAATTTGATCGATCAAGTTCCATCTCGACATTATACAAGCTGCCTTCTGAATTTCCGTTCAAAATCAATACATTTTTATTATAAAACCTAACTTTCCCTTTGTGAAAAGAAACCTGTAACCCACTTGACTCTATTTTTGATACAGACAGTAAATTTTTACGCAGTTCAGGTACATAGTAAACATTTTTTATGGTAGTTGGATATTCCTTTTTCCCCACAAAACATTTTGTTCTAATATTACCTATACCTAGTGCTTGAATCATCACCCCATTTTTTGCAGCGGCAATATTTTTAGGTACTTTAAGTTCGATATAGTCCGTAAAGCAGTCTTTGTTGTTAACTAAATGGTCAGAAGACCCTGAATTAACGCACCATGATATAAATTCACTTTCACAATTGTTTGTGACACTATTATTGCTTTCATTTAAATATTTCACTTCACTTACTTGCTGCTCTGCTGTAAAAGCCTGATCTCTCCCTGAATAATGCGCCTGTCCTCTTCCTCTATAGTTGCTTTGTCCTCTCCCATAGTGGTACTGTTGTCCTCGTCTAGTGTTATAAGGTTGTCCTCGTCCCGTATATGTTTGTCCTCGTCCTTGATAATTATTATTGAAGCTTTGACTTTGTCCTTGGTAATTATTTGTATCATTAGTATTGTGGCTTTGGCCCTGAGTACGGCCTTGTTGCTGAATGCGGCCCTGTGCCTGCCTGCACTGATATTTTTTATGTCCAGATTTTCCACAGTGAAAACACAGAAATGAATTGCTGTATGGTTGGTTAGCCAATTGGTTAGTTTTCTTTTTCTTTTCTTCTTCGCCAAGCAATCTAGTTTTTACAAAGTCCATTTTTAGGTTTGAAATTGTCTCCAGGGCAGTTATTACTCCTTCATATGAATCTGGCATTGATAATAATATGTAGTTTACCTTTTCTTCCTCGCTTAGTTGAGTGTCTGCTTCTTGCAATTCGGCAAACATTTCCTCCATTTTAACGAAGTGCTGAGATAGCGATTCCTTCTCGATGTATTTTGAATCTGATAATTTTCTTCTAATGAATAATTTGCTGCGTACGCCCTTTTGTTGGAAATTAATTCTAAGATTTTCATACATAAGATATGCCGTATCCTTTTTGATATATTCAAGATGGCTGTCAGCCACACCCGCAATTATTATAGCCTGAGCTCTCGCTTCATTTTGTGTATTTGCCTCATCTTGTGAGTATGTTGAATTTTCAATGGCTTTTATCACTCCGTTTTCTCTGAGTATACTTTTCATGCGAAAAGCCCACGAACTGAAGTTCACTCCGGCAAAGGGCGTCACCGGTAACCTCGTCAAATTTTCTTTAGACATTTTTACTGATTTTTCATAACCACGGCGTCTGCTAACACTATTGAGAGGTTCGTGGATCGGGGCTTTTCAAATAAAGAGGTTTTCTATCTTCTTATAACACTGTTTAATATTATTCTTTTATGTTTTACATTTTACGATACAACTATGCCGGACATCTTTTTTACGAGAGAATGAATTTAGGGTTGCCCCAACTTAAACTAAAATTACGACTATATAAAATAATAATGATACCAGGGTGTGGTGTGCATTGTAATATCAATATTTAATAGTTAAAATAGTTAAAAACATGTTTTAGCATGTGCTAATTAAGCTTTTTTATATGATACCTTACATGGTACGATTTGCTCACTCTGAATTTTCCATATCGTGTGAATCTAGGTCCTATTTTTTTGTGATTTTAATAAAAATGTTTTCAGATTTATTCCTACATGTGTGCACTGAGACAATGCTTCTCGCCAAATTTCATAGTTCTATGTCAACGGGAAGTACCCTGTAGGTTTTGATTTTAGTGAGTGTCGAAATTTACGGTTTTTACGACATAAACGGCTCTAACTTTTTTATACGATAACTGAGAAGTTTTTCATTTCCACAACTGCAAGAGACCGTAGATATACGTATTTAGTTTAAATTTCAACTCGATATCTTTACACGTTCTCGAGATAAAGAGTCTTGACATACACACAGACGGACAACAAAGTGATCCTATAAGGGTTCCGTTTTTTCCTTTTAAGGTACGGAACCCTAAAAATCAAACAATATTTAAAATATGTTTATGTTAAATGTTTAAAAAATAAAAGTAGAAATGCAAGACAAAAATACCAGCCGGGCTAGTATGCCGGCCACGAATTATTTCTTTCGTAGTGTCAGAACGAGACAGCGTTATGGCAAAGCATACACCTACGGCAGCGATTGAGAGATACCTCAATATCCCTCCACTGCATATGATGGTTGAACTCGAGGCAAGGAAGACACTACATCGTCTTGCTGTTGCAGGACTATGGGATGCCTCTAAGCCAAAGACTAACCATACAAAGTTCGACGAAAACGAAGGCCTAGATCGGGTAACAAGCATGTTATCCGATAAAATGCAAACTGTGTTTGTGTTTGAAAGATCTTTTAAGGTCCAAATCCCTACAATAGAGGACTGGACGAAGGGACTTGATCCACCAGAGCAAGATAGTCTGGTGTGGTACACTGATGGATCCAAAATGGAATCAGGTACAGGAGCGGGCATATACGCAAAAGGCTACAAATGTAGCAAAAGCTTAGGGAAGATGGCAACTGTATTCCAAGCAGAAACATATGCCATAATATCCTGCGCTCAAGAGAATATAGATAGAGGAACCAGTGGTAAATCCATATATATTCTTAGTGACAGTCAGGCTGCAATCAAAGCCATGGCATCCTACAAAGTGGACTCCGGACTTATTCTGGATGCTATCCAGACCCTAAACAGGCTTGGGAGGCACAACAGGGTAAGACTGATGTGGGTCCCTGGGCACAAAGGATTCCATGGTAACGAAGTGGCCGATGAACTGGCAAGAGAGGGCTCAGCAAATGATTTTGTGGGTCCAGAGCCATGTGTAGGCATTTCAACGTGTCTCGTGAAAGCCGCATTTAGGGAGTTTGCAGATCACAGACAGCGAACTTATTGGCTGTCTAATACCGGTCTACAACACTCCAAGAAGTTTCTAGGCTCTACGTTTAAAGCCCGGGAATGCATTTGGAACATGAGCAGGGGACAAATCCGCTACCTGCTTGGGGCCTTTACTGGGCACTTTGGTACCAACGACATGCTCATGAAGATGGGTCTAACCGCGACACCCATGTGCAGGTTGTGTGGGGAACATACGGAACGCATGGAGCACCTTCTGTGCACATGCGATGCAATGGCTAGTAAGCGAATGAGTCTCCTAGGCGTCGGATATCCAAAACCAGAAGACTACAGGCTCGTATCTCCTAGTCTCGTTGTAAAACTCATGAGAACAATTTTCGGCGAGACTGGGGAGGAGTAAGTTATCTAGGGGACCACAATAGATCCCAATGGGTCGAAGTGTCCGAGTTATTTCTTGGCCCCTCTGTAAGATAAGATAAGATATGGCAAAGCATATATCTGTCACTTTTTCACACGTCGAAATGAGTTCTTTTCGTGGCTTTTCGTGGTCGCATACGTGACTACCTGGCGCCCAGAACAAAACAGAGCTTGCCTACCTTTTTAATAGTGTAGGCAGTGTTCTGCTTGAAATGTCCTGAGTTTCCTCAACAAAGTTAATTTGGAGTTATTCGAGAAAAGTACTATACAAGCCTTGGCCACAACTAGGCATTAAGGCGCCATAGTATCAGCGTAATTTTTCATATGAGCGGGTGAAGACCAATACTCCCCCGGTTTCGTCCGATTTTTGCATTTAAAAATCAATATAAAATTACTGTTACTTACCACTTTTTCCTGAATTTTATGGATGAAAGCTATAGTTCGATTCACGTGCATAATTAACAGATTAAAAAAAAAAGTAAACGTGTAGAAAAGTGCCCAAAAATGCAATAAACTTAGAAATCATGAATTTGTTCTAAAAAGCGGTATCTTTGCATTTAATTTCTATCGAGTGAAGTTTTTTGAATTGTGTTCGAGTTATTGAATCCCCTACCGTATAGTTTTAGGAATATTGTGTATATTTTTTTATATTCGACAACTTCAAGGTTTGATGGAGAAAAGTCAGTTTAACTAGGGTTCTATACGGGTATTTTGAGATTAGACGGCGGCTTAATGGATTCAACAACTCATGTGTGTCGGCTTCGCCTCGGCCGACATCACACACGCACGTCCATCAATGCCTCTATTGCTGACCGCTGCAGTAATGTACTATTTCTCAAACATTCTGGGAAATGTGTAATGCTCACAGCTTGACATGACATGCTTGACAGACTTGACCAGGCAAATTGAAATTGCAGGACTGGTGAAATACATACGAGCAGCGGCCGGCAAAAGTTGTAAGGAAATCCATATCTGTCGCAGTGGCGTAACTATAGGGTGGCAGGAATGCCATGGGCCCCCGACCCGAGGGAGCCCCGGGCCCGCTGCGAGCTCAGCAATAACATTTTGTACAAAATTTTCCCTTTATGAATAAAACATAAAAAAAAATCTAATTTATTTTCGCCAAAAATGGTACAATCGACTTCAGTCGCGTGTACTAAATTCGAATAGTACGCTGGAATTGGTGCATACAATTTTGGGATTATTGTTAATTTTTCAAAAACTGCTGATTCGATTTCGATAAAATTTAAATGACCCTTGTAAAATGACTTATCAAACAAAAAAATTAAAAACATATTGAAAACTAGCTGACCCGGCAAACTTCATTCCGCCTAACAGTCGATTAACGTAGCCTAAGTTCCTTATCACATCAGCTACCTGCCAGTAAAAGTCCCGTCAAAATCGGTCCAGCCATTTCAGAGATGCTAATCTCCGGAGCAAATTGACAGACAAAAAATTGTAAAAAATGTTATTTTGGTGTATGTACCGTATATATATTCATGCATGTATGTTGTTTTTAAACTTTCGCGATTTGAACACATTATTATTTTATACTACGGGCCTAAAATCAGGCCGAGATTTCGGCCGAGTTGCATCGACCGTGGAAGACTTAACCGTCTACCCGTGACCACGATCGATGCAACTCGGCCGAAACGTCGGGATGAGGAGGTATTTATTTATCTCGTAATTTTAGTGCGCGATTAGTCCCGTAGTATATAATAATCATATGCATGTAGTAAAAAACTTATTTCAATATTACAAACAGACACTCCAATTTTATTTATATGTACAGATAGGCTTATAAGTTTACCAAAAACAGTAATTGCGTATAGGCTGGGTGGTAGCCCTGATGTCAGAGTAGTTAACTGATCCACTAGGATCCATTTATTCTGGTTCAAATCACTTCTGTGGTATTCAATGGATAAGTTTTTATTTATTTGTGATGGGTCAATGCTAAGTCTTAATATGTTGTTTCTCCTTACGACACTCCATTGGTGACACCGCTGGTGCTGGTTCTGTCACTTGCTGTCGTATAATGTGAGGGACTTTTCTAGCGTCAAATGAGTTTTGGATTGTCTATCAAGTCATTGTCATATTCATATTCTTTTAGGCACCCCTATACCATCAAATATTTCATAAATAAAGAAATATTAGGGGACATCCTACACAGTTTCTGACCCCAAACTAAGCAAAGCTTGTGATATGGCTGCCAGAGACTGATTTTGTGGCACGTCGCCGTGTTTTACGTGCCACGGGTTAATATTGTTAAATTTATGATGTTCTACGACTGGTAGTTTGAAGGAAAAAGATTTATTTAGTTATTCACATTTTTAATTTGACTTTACAACACAGCTATTTTTTAGCAAAAAATATATGTACGGGAAAACAGATTTGCCAACTTAAAAAAATTTATACTAGCACAGATCAAATCTTACGATTATAAGACGCGTTCGCAATCTCTAAAATCCTCCAACCACAAAAAGAAATAATTTTAGAAATACAACAATAATTATACACAAGAATTTAAAATCAAAATAGTATTTCTAAAGTTACATTTAGTCAGTCTCATTAGACATATGGTCCTATTTTAAGCATTGATAAATTATACATCAGCTCTCTAATCAAAATTGAAATTGTATATAATATGTAGTTACAGTTTACATTTACATTTTAGTTAGCTCAATTTGACATACTATATACTGGTCACGTTTTAAACAATTATCATCAAATAAGCCTTGTTTCTAATATTACATAATAAGTACTTAGTCTATAATACCTTAAATGAAGAATTGCGTAGAAAATACAATCAATAGTTAATACACATTATTCACGAATTTTGTAAGTGCTATTAATCAGTTCAGAAAATATTAATAGTATACAAATCAAATTTAGCCGTGGTGGTCAAGAGGTAGTGACACCCGCTTTACAATCGTGAGGTCGTGGGTTCAAATCCCTGATCCCGTACCAATGAGTTCTTTGGAATTTATGTACGGAATTTCACACCACTGGCTTTTCGGTGAAGGAAAACATCGTGACTCTTGTGGCAACCTGCATACGTCCGTAGAAGAAATTCGATGGCGTATGTGAATCCACCAACCCGCACTGGGCCAGCATGGTGGATATGGCCCAATCACCCTTCGTGGGTAGGCCTACGTCCTGCAGTGGACTATTAAAAAGGCTGGTACAGTACAGTAAATCAAATTTTAGTAAATCTTATTAATATGATCATTAATTAGGTACTAGCCTAAAAATACACAAATATGCGCTGTACTTTTTACATAAATCAACATTCAATCATAGGTGTTTATTATTTATTAATTTGACAGATAACTAGCCTAATAAAAGACACATAAACACCCTATTTTTAATATTTTTGGTAGATGTTAAATTTACTGGGCATTTTTACTTGCCTGCCACATCTGGAAACTTGTGGTGGCGTTGGTACATCTACTACTTGTACTTTTGTGTCTAAATTTTTAAAATTGTTGGGTACCTGGTATGTTTGGTCTGTAGGTCTGTGGCACTATCTCCCTTATGATCAGGATCAGGCAAATCCAATTGAGGAGTAGATACGAGTGTAGAAATATCTTCTTTGGGTACCTCTAGACTAAATAGTCGTTGAATAGGCCTGATTTTTATGTCTATGCTAGTTTTCACCTCAGCTGTCCTCTTCACTCCATCCCTCCCAGGTATAAGCTTTAGGATTTGCCCAAGTGGCCATTTTATTCTCTTCTCTGGTGTTTCTATAAGAACAATATTGCCTTCTTTCAAAATAGTTTGAGTCTCTTTACCTTTTTGAACCAGTAGAGTCAGATACTCCGCCTTAAATCGTTCATTAAATTGTTCTCGCAGATGTATGTACCTACTTAAGACGATTATTTAAGCTTTTGCTGTATAACCAGATATGAATAAGACAGTGTACCGTAGTTTTTATCTGAGTAAAATTTAGCAATACTTCTATTACTTGTGAGGTACTGACTACCTGAATCAAGTTTTGAATTACCTTCGAAATACAAAGCTCTTCGTCTGAAGAGCTGTCTTCTAAGGTCTCCACTACTTTGCCAGCCATTTTGCAGCATTTGGAATAATGTCCTAACTTCTTGCATTTTTTACACTGCTTGTCAAATGCTGGGCATGCTCTGGGCCCGTGGGAGGAACTACACCTTTGACAGTTGAACCGATCTTGTCCCTTCTTTTGAGGTTTCTTCGTTGACCTGATCACCGCTACTGTTGGGGCTGTGGCCGGCTACATCACTGCCAGCTGGACTTTAATCTGCTCTGCCGCATGGCATTATATCCATCGTCTTTTCCAGAGTGAGGTTAGTTTCGGCGAGTAGTTTATCGGGTAGCCCCATTGTTCATACCAAGTACTATTTTGTCTACAAGGATACTATTTGACAATTCTCTGAACTTACGGCTCTTTTTATTTTTTGTTTCGTTTCAGCTCAGTAACAAAGGCGTTGAATGGCTGGTTCTCGCTTTGTGTGGTTTTATTGAATAAGTAACGTTTGTTTTTGGGGTAAACTACTCGTCAAATGTGTGTATTGTTTCTTTCAAAGAAGCCCCTTGCTCTATATTAAATGAGTTACTTTTTGACGTCATGAACACTGCGATTTGTATCTCTGGCGGTTTCTTGTGTAAGTTGGTTGCCACTGCATACCATTTGAACTGTTGCAGCCACAGCTTCCAGGCTGCCTGGCTTTCATGTGGCTTTGGCGGCACCGATTCTTCGTTTCTGTTCATCTTGGCAGCTGTTCTGCACCATGTAGTTTTTGTACTCAAACAATAGAAACTGGATAGTGTAAGGTACCCCAAGACGGCGCACTTTACAGACAATGATATATATGATGAATAAAACAATATGATAATTAAAATACTTTTAATTATGAGTAACGTCATCAATCTCCATAATTATATGACAAATCAACACTTAAACTTAGTAATTACTGTAGTATTTCAATGTTTACAAACAAAGTCGGATGCGGACTCTTGGGATACCTGTCTCCCAAGAGTGCGCTTAAGGTACCTTAAGAGTGCGCGCGTGAGCCCAAGAGTACGCATCTTTATTTAGATGCATAAATCACAGCAGTAGTTTCCAATACCTATATACGAGGTGCATTTGTCATGCCACTATTCCGTACAGGTCTGACATTGAATCCAGTCCTCTGTTATAGGTTCTTTGTAGTTTTCCTCGCACCCAGGACATTCCCATATTTTCTTTTTACTCTTTGGGGGCTGAGCTGGTTTTTTGAGTGTTTTCTTTGCTATCTTCTTCGGTTTTTCGTCATGTGCATTCTCTAGGTCTCTTGTATGAAGAACTAGTAATAATTTCGGACCTTTTGTTGTAATTATTGGCCTCGCGTAGGACTTTTGCCTTTGGATAAGGTGATAAAAGTTCAAACGACGTAGCTACATCTGGTTCTGTGTTTAAGATGACATTTTCGTGAGGCAGAATCTCTGTACATTGTTCTATGGTTGCTGAAGGATCATCCATCAAGTGGTCTTGGCTAACTATAGCTGCTGCTGTATGAAATGCAGCCGTTATATTTTCTCGTAAATTTTCGGCTGCTTCTTGTTCCTCTGGTTGATTTATTACTGGCAGACTCATTTCTGGCAGGTCTTGTGTTGTGTTAGTCAGGTTATTTTCTGTAGGATTTTCAAAAAAAAATTCTTGACACATGTTTCAAAACAGTCAAAAATTTTAGTGAAAGTACTCAAAATTTTTCTTACCTACTCGTTTTTCTTACCTTTTTGCGCCAAATCACAATATTTTTGCACCAATTTTCGCACGGACGCAGCGTTGCAGGAGGCAATCAAAACACGATTGAAGTTGAGGCGAATGATGCATTATATCGCGAAAATTTGAATGTGCGGACTCTTGGGCACTGCGCCGTCTTGGGGTACCTTACCCTACTATATAGATTCGGTTTATTATAGTGATATAAAATAGTTTTCCTAAAAAATTTCGTCTTGTTGTTTTTTCAAAATCTAAAGTGTGTCGCTACTGTCGCGTTTCTCTTCGTTGTTGCGCTGCGTCGGGTCCTTATCTGCATTTTTCTTGTTTCTTTTATAGCTAACCCGCTCGCGCCCGGTCTTACAGCGTTCTATGAAATGTAAGACCCAGGGTCTTGGCTCTCGTAGGCAGCGGGCGATGACTCGGCGATGGCGGTGCAGCGCTCCTCGCCGGTCTCAGCGGGCGGAGGCGGCATCCGGGCTGTTGGCCAATCTTCGGGTTTTTGTTTTAAAAACTCGGGCCCGTGGTACCACCTGTGCTCGGCGTCAAAGTCACGGCACGTCTCGGGTCGCGTCGTCTGCGGTGTTCATTTTCGTCGGGATCCAGCGCCACTCGTTCACGGTGGTGTTTTCCTCTATCGCTGCGATGCGGTGTGCGACGAACGGTTTGTACGACCGCGACGCGCACCGGGGCGCAACCACGTGAGCACGGTGATACTGTCCGTCCAAAATATTCTTGCGTCGGGTTTCCATGAGTGTTCTTCACATATTGCTGCGGCCATGCGGCTGCCCATTACCGCGGCCTGCAGCTCAAGGTGTGGGATTGACATTACCTTTAGTGGGGCCACCCTGGCTTTCCCGACGATGAGCGACATCCGGATCTCACCGTTGGACATCTCGGCGTGCCAGTACAGAGCCGCTGCTTAGGCATCTCGCTGGTGTCCACGCACACATGTAGCTATAGGCACGTGGCTTCGCTGTATCCCGGATATGGATGACCACGTGCTGAAGCACGTGGTCATCCCGAGGTCCTGTAGCTGGGTGACCCACCTTTGCAATTGTTCGGCTATAATCTGGCGGGTCCTCGCCGTAACCGGACTCGCAAGGTCAAGCGGGTCGTAGACCGACATCATTATTTTCAGTGCTTGTCGCTTGGTAGGTGTGCTGTGCAGGAGACTATCTGGTACTTTGGCGAGGTCCAGATTAAATTTCAGCGTGTCGGTGTCGCTGCGCCACACGATGCCTAGGACGCGCTCAGTTGAACCGGAGAGCGCGACGTCGGTGGGCGTTGCCTCCTTTAACTGACCTCGGTTTGAGTTCCAGTGATGTAGCTCGAAGTGCACTTTACGATGAAACTCCTGAACCCGGCGTGCTGCGGCGGCTGCGGCGGCGATATCTTCCGTTGGTTAACTTTCCAGGAAATCATCCATATAATGGTTCTTAATGATCGCCGCGACGGCCTCGGGGTGGCGCTCGCGGTGCCGCTCTGAGTTCTTGTTTTTTTATGTATTTGGCGGTGGCGGGCGAGCTCGTCGCTCCGAAGATAGTCACTTTCATCCTGTAGTGATTGGGCTCTTCGGAGGGCTCGCGCCGCCACATGTAGCGCAACGGGTCCCGGTCTTGTGGTCGGATGCGAACTAGCATAAACATTTCTCGTATATCCGCAGAGACGGCGACCGCGTGTTCTCTGAACGCTGCCGGGCAGGGATTGCAGAAGGTCGGGGCCCGTGAGTAAGAAGTCGTTTAGCGACTTACCCTTTGTCTTCGCCGCCGCGTCATGTACCACACGTAATTTCTCCGGTTTCGCCGGATTGATGACAGCGAAGTGTGGCAAGTACCATGTTCTCTTAGGAGTGGCGGCGGCCGGGGCGACCTCCGCATATCCCCTTTTTATCAGCTGCTCCATCTCTTGGGCGTAGCGGCGCGCGAGTGCGGAGTCTTTGCTCAGCTTCTTTTCAATACCTTGTAGGCTCTTCATGGCGTCGCTGAAGTTGTCTAGCATCGCGGGCTCCTTGTCTGCCCACAGCAACGCCGTCTCGTAAAGCCCGTCATCTCTGAAGCGTCCAAAATACCCAAAGCCCTATTTTCAGGGTCTCGGAGAGGTATATTCGGCGCTATGAAGAGTCCTTCCACGGAGAAATATCGGCGTAGCTCGCTTTCAAAGCCGTCGTCAACTTGCTCTATATTACAGTGATACACGTAGTTTATTTTACCTTGTTTCTGTTTTTCGATGGGCCTTGACTATGACCCAGCCCAGTGGTGCCAAAGAGGCCACGGGCTGGTCACGTCTTCCCGTATGCGTTTCCTTTGCGGCGAGCAAGTGCCAATTATCCTGCCCTATTAGAATCTGTGGAAGGCAGCATCGATGAACTTCTCTACTAACCTTTCGGAAGTGAACGAGTCGTCGATTTCTCGGGCGTCTATGCGTTGCGGGGCGAGAGGTAGGCGTCCTATGGTCCTAAGCTCGGTTACGTGTCGCGTCGACCCCGCACCCGTGAGTGTCAACTTTACCCTTCTTGACGAAGAGGCGTCTATCATCTTGTTATTCACCATCTGAATGTTCAGGGGGTCTGTCGGACCCGAAGCTCCCACCTTTTGTGCCAAACTATCGTCTATCATATACGGTACTGCCATCGTTCAGCAGCGCCCACGTATTTACCTCTCCCGCCGGTCCGGAAACGGTGACCGGTGCTATCTTCAAAAATGCCGATGGCGACAGAGCCGTCGTCATCGTCGCGGATCGGTGTGCTGCTGGTGGCTCTGCCTTGTCCTGCGGTCCGTGATTATCGAGCAAAAAATGATGGCAGTTCTTACAACCCGCTTCAGAACATTTTTTGTTTTTGCAGAAGTGTTTCGCTGGTCTAAATTTCAGGCACTCGTAGCACAGCTTTCTCCGTTTGGCACCATCCCAGCGTTCGTCCACATCTAGACCTTTCAATTTCTCACAATTGGTTACCTGGTGTTCGGAGCTGCAGATTGCACTTTTCAAGAACAGCAACAGAATAGCAAGTTTTCCTTGCGTCTTGACAGCAAGTTTTTCTTACGTGTTAACAGCAAGTTTTCCATGCGTATTTACATCAAGATTTCTTTGCGTCTTGACAGCAAGTTTTCCTTGCGTCTTGACAGCAAGTTTTCCTTGTCTTAACAGCAAGTTTTCCTTGTGTCTTGACATCAAGTTTTCCTTGCGTCTTGACAGCAAGTTTTCATTGTTCTTAACAGCAAGTTTTCCTTGCGTATTTACAGCAAGTTTTCCTTGCGTATTTACAGCAAGTTTTCCTTGTGTCTTGACAGCAAGTTTTCCTTGTGTCTTGACAGCAAGTTTTCCTTGCGTCTTGACAGCAAGTTTTCCTTGCGTATTGATACCAAGTTTTCCTTGCGTCTTGATAGCAAGTTTTTATTGAGTCTTGACAGCAAGTTTCTTGCGTCTTGATACCAAGTTTTCCTTGCGTATTTACAGCAAGTTTTCCTTGCGTCTTGACTGCAAGTTTTCCTTGCGTCTTGACTGCAAGTTTTCCTTGAGTCTTGACTGCAAATTTTCCTTGAGTCTGAACAGCAAGTTTTCTTGCGTCTTGATATCAAGTTTTCCTTGCGTATTTACTGCAAGTTTACCTTGCGCATTGACTGCAAATTTTCCTTGCGTCTTACAGCAAGCGCATTAGAATCAGATTTCACTTCAGGTAAGTTCATCTAATTCTACAATTTTATTTCACGATGATCTGAAATATAATTGTTTACAGTGTAGATGTTTAGAGTAAGTATTTAGTAGGCAGTGTCCTATAAATTAAAGAATTAGCGAAGCATTTTAACCCAAATTGAGCTGCTAGTAGTTTCAGTTGATTAATATGTAAGTTTTTTTCTGTCAAAGTCCACCAACACTCACCCTTACCATGTGTTCCCCAGTGACGCATCGGTAAATATCTATAAACTATTGTTCTTTGGTAAAAAACATTTCTTAGCCTTAATATTACTATCCCACCACCACTGAAGATCTGGTTGGTTGTTGCCCGTTATTTGCATATTTGTATCAAAGTTGTTATTTGCTGATAAGAGAGCCAAATATTTTTCCCTTTCCATGTTTTTTGTATGTAAAATACCATATGGCACTGCCGGGGTAGCTGCTATCAGGGTACCTCGAAGTTTTGCAAAGTCTCTCATCTTGCACCTTTTTTGGGTTTTAAATTTGTTAATTATGCTCTTTATTTTAGACTAGGTGTACCCGCGACTTCGTCCGCGTGGAATGGTAATCTGTGCATCTGCTCATCTAAAAATTGGAGAAGATTGTATTCCAGTTTCACTGCATAGAGCTTATTTAAGTAAAAAACTACATAAGGTATTCAGTACTAACATGAGTTTATTTTAGTACATATTTATAAACTAAGTACGTTTTTCGTTTTACCATCTTTTGCCATAACATAAAGATTTTGCGGATTTGGTACACCCGAGCATGTAGAGTTGCCCATGGGAAAAACATTTTTTTCTAAATGTACTCCTGCAACTTTAAGCGTCTGTCCTTGAGCTTTATTAATTGTTATTGCAAATGCTGCTTTCAGGGGAAACTACCCTCTTTTAAATTGAAAAGGCAAATCAGTCGGAATTATTGGAATACGGGGTATTAAAACATTTTCTCCTTTTGCCATTCCAGTCATGATTGTGGCTTTTATAATATTGTGACCCAGATGAGTAATTTGTAGCCGTGTATCGTTACATAGCTTTGGTGCGTCAAGGTTTCTCATCAATAGGACTGGAACACCAACTTTCAGCCTCAACTTATGGGAAGGCACTCCTGATAATTCTAAAGAGTTGAGAAACTCTATAGGGTATGATGTGACTTGCTCGGTTTCTATAACATTATCTACTGAGAGGTATTCGACAACATCTCCCTCTATGTCTGACATGATTCGTTCGTTTATTTGATTAACTACCTCATTAGTCGGCGCCAATATTGCCCTTTCACACAGCCATTCTCGATTGCCCATATTTATTTGACGATCAGGATAGACACTATTTTTTAGGTCATCCGTGCTATCGACAACTTGACAGAACTCTCGTCTCAGGGTTATCATGTCGTTACTGTCAGTTGGCTTGGCATACAGTCTTCTCCAATTTTTAGAAGAGCAGCTGCATATTGCCCTGCTTCTGAGTCACTATGAAGCTGTACTCGCATATTTTTAGTGAGGCGAATTTTTTTCATAATACCGATGCTTTTAAACAGGCATTTATTTCGTCTGCCGGCGTACCTCTCGTAATAACCGGAAGGGTCTGTCTGAAGTCACCAGCTAAAAGTACTACCATCCCTCCCATGATATCCTGGTTGCCTTTAATATCCTTCATTGTGCGATCTAGTGCTTCAATTGCTCTTTTATGGGACATCGTACATTCATCCCAAACCAACAGTTTACACTGCTGGAATTGCATGCATTCTTCCGCGCTCACTTTTTTGATGCTTTTGCTGATGTTACAACTGGCATTTCTTCATGAGCAAAGTTCAATGGTAGCTTTAGAACCGAGTGGGCTGTTCGTCCCCCACTAAGTAGCGTAGCAGCAATTCCAGAGGAAGCTACTGCAATAGCAACTCGTTTATATTTCTGGATTTGTGCTAGTAATAAATTTAAAAGATAAGTTTTGTCAGTGCCTCCTGGAGCATCTAAAAAGAACAGACCTCCTTGGTCACCGGCAATTTCTTGAATTATTGCATCAAAAATTATTATTTGCTCAGAATTTAAAAGTGGAATGGCTTCTGTTATTTGTTGCATCAAAGAAACAGTGTCGTAATCTAGTTCTCTCATTAGATCACTACTAACTTCTCCAGTTCTTTGAGGTCTAGTCATTCCAAAATCAATCTTTTTCCAGTAATAGTACGAGTAATCACTTGATCTTCAACTTTTGTTAGAGCTTCATTCAGAGGACCTAAAGTTTCAACCCCAAACGGCACAAAATGGTAAATTCTGTCCAACGACTCATATTTGTGCCGTTTGAGGTTTTCAGCTTTTGCTGCAGCAGCGCCAGCCTTCTCTGTTGTGCCAGGAAGATGAGACGATGTCAGTGTGTCAACACATGTCGCGTCCCACACTAAGGTCGTCCCATCTTCCACGGCACCAACGTCATTCCGCCGGGTCTCATACCGTCGTTCCGCGAGAGTCCATTAGGCTCTAGAACTGACGGGACGCCGGCACTGACAAAGGCCCGACGGATTACATTGTTTAGGCTGGCGTGCCGCGAAAAGCGTCCTGCACATTTTGTGCAAGATAATGCGTGGTGTCCGAATTGGTCGACCATATCGCCGCATTGGCAGCGGTGCGGGACAAGACATGGGGCACCAAACCGAAGAGATACGCCTGTCCGGAAAGAGTTGTAATTCTATATAATTACTAGCGGACCCGGCGAACTTCGTACCGCGAAAGTTAATGAATGTAGGTAGCTAACCTTACGGAAATACCTACATTAAGATATTTTAAGTTTAATGGCTGTCATCCAAAATGTAGATCTCATTGAGCTATCTCACCTTTGTGAAGATAGCATTTATCAAAAGTTGACATTTGCGGAGATAAACCACTTTTAAGTTCGACATCTGTCATCCAAAATGTAGATCTGGTTCAGCTATCTCACTTTCGTGAAGACATCATTGATCAAAAGTTGACAGTTACGGAGATAAACTACTTTTAAGTTCGACAGTTGTCATACAAAATGTAAATCTGGTTTAGCTATCTCACTTTTGTAAAGACAGTAATGGTCTAAAATCGGTAGTTACGAAGTAAGTAATAGTAAGTGCGCCACAAAATATTAGCCCCAATTCAATGTGAAACGGTACACAAATATTGTAGCAAACAATCATATCAAACCCAAGAATAAGTCAATCTAAACTAATTTGTTTCGTTATGGTTATCATCCGCAGCTTTCTTTGTCCCACTGCTAGGTATAGGCCTCTCTCTTGCAGTGCTTCGGCTCTTTGCCGGTCCTGACCAGGTTCGACCGACGGTATTGCCGATATCATCAACCCACTTTGCTGCCGCGCATATTTATGGTATATGATAACAAAAATAGTAAGTGCGCCACAAAATATTAGCCCTAATTCAATGTGCAACAGTACACAAATATTGTAGCTACTAATATTTTCAAACCCAAAAAACAGTCGATCTCAACTAATTTGCTCCATCATTGTTGTCATCCGCAGCTTTCTTTGTCCCACTGCTGGGTATAGGCCTCTCTCAGTGCCATCTGCCTCCGCTCTTTGCCGGTCGTGACCAGGCTCGACCGGCGGTATTGACGATATCGTCGAGGTAGTCGACCCACATTGCTGCCGCGCAGCACAAAGCTGAGCGCTCTCACCTATTCAAGTACCCTAGTTGACCAGCTCGGTCACCGCTCAAGAAGCGCTGGTCGAATCGGTTGCCACGCCAGCCTGGACGATGTCATACGCAGGGTATTTAGGACCGCCAATATCGCAGCCGTACTCGAACCGGGCTTGCGCGTTGTGGCAAAAGGCCTGACGGTATGACGCTGGTCCTATGAAAGTGTGGACGGCCCTTAGTATGGGACGCGACTTGCGTCGATACTTTGGCGCCGTCATATCTTTCTGAGACTCAGAGTAGGGCTGGAGCGGTGGCCGATTCGACAGAGCAGCACAACCGGCGCAAATATGCTAACCTCGGCAGTTGTTACATATTTGAACAGTTTGAAATTGAGATATTGTGTCCGTAGGGGCCGGGAGCTCATCTTGTTTTCAAAAGTGTATCTGAGCCTCTGGTGGACGCGACGTGTGACCAAAATGCTGGTGTTTGTTTAGCTCAACGTATAAGTTTTGCCTTTCAGCGTGGCAATGCTGCCAGCATGCTGGGCACGCTGCTAACTGGCAGTGGGCTTGAGCATTTAGATTATCTTTAGACCTTCAAGGGTCTGTGGATGATTCAATTGCTTGTTATGTAGTAGTAGTTTATGAAGTTTTACGTTATAAGTCTTGTATTTAATGGTAGTTAATAATGACACATGCCCTAAGTATAAAAAAATCAAGTACCCTTGCACCTTGTTGTCATTGTTCATACTTAACCTAACCGACCGACATCAAAATACTCGTACTCGTATAAATTTAGAGTGTACAACCCGCCCGTGGGTTCCCGCCGTGTCGTAACGGGGGACTTAGTAGCCGAAGCTTATGGGCGGCGCGGGAATCGGAGGTAGAGCCGCTTCTCTGGGTTTTTTCTCACACAGCTTAGAAGGTGGTGCTCTAGGTCTCCCGTTTTTTTGCGTCTTTACCCCCTAGGCAGTTATGAAAGTTTGCACTCGAGGTTGGGCCGCTTCTCTAAGCTTTTTAACTAAAGCAGCTGAGAGGCTGTCCGGTAAGTTGCGTGCTTTATGAGGAGTGCCGCAACTGAGGCGGGCTGCACTGTTATTACTGTTCAATCATAACCAAATCAACAGAAATGTATGTTCGTGTCAAGGTCACAGTTCACAGTCAAGGTCGATGACCTTTACTCATGCCATACTACTCATGGTAAAAATCAAGTCGATCCGTTTTCTTCGTATATTATAATGGATTCTGTACCATAGAGGTAGAATAAAGATACATGTTAAACCTCTAATGGTGGTAGATTTAAAAATATTTTTAATTTCAGACAAAATGACACAGCCCATTATTAAACGTCACTGTAATATGTAGCATGGCAAAGGGATAAACTATTTTATCTAATTTTAATGTCAGTTGTCTTTCTCGATCCATAGTTTCATTCCTCTTCGAGCTGACGTAATATTGGAAAGAAAATTTGCCCCTTTAATATGCTAAGCGTGACATTTATAAAATTCAGCAGTCAATGTATGTCACCTGTCATCTAATTACGTTTCGTCAATCAATTTTCGGCCTAATTATGAAGGCGCCATCGAAAATTTAATAGCAACGTAAAAGTGTTCTCTCTATCGAATGCCTAAAGTGAAAAAGAAACAGAAATAGTCTAATTAGCTATTATAATTACGATCGTGCCTTCATAATTGGGCCTAACTGTAATAGTTTTTTGTCCTATCCTACAGGAATTTCACTATGCTATTTTCGGGATAAAAAGTATTCTATGTCCTTCTCCTGGCTCTAAACTACCTCCCTGCCAATTTTCAGCTAAATCGGTTCAGCCGTTCTTGAGTTATAAGTGGAGTAACTAACACGACTTTCTTTTATATATATAGATTATTTATAGAATTTGGTACCTATTCACCACTATGGTAGCATATTTTGGTTTTGAACGAGATGTTTTGGTGTGTTGATAGAGTCAATCACATTCTTGTTAATATGCTTTAAAAAATATCTCTTCTACCTCATTTAAGCATACCTACAGCCTGCCAGTGGCCTTTTATGACCACACATAACTTTCTACAGAGTGGTCCGATTTTAATAATTCTTTTTTTGTTTCAATAATGGCCACATTTAAATTTTATCGTAATCGATTCAGCTATTTTTGATTATCAATATTATCATCATCATCAATGAATCAACAATAGTGTGATTACCTCCTACATTGATCCCTGCGAACTATCCTAATTCTGTACACGGTTGAAGTCGGTTAGTGCCATTTTTTGGGAAAAAGAATGATTTTGTATTGTACGTAAATATATATATATATATATATAATTACTAGCTGCCCGGCCACGCGTTGCTGTGGCTAAATAAATTAAAATTGCGACTATAATTTGAGATTTAAACTATCCTATCTCTCAAGTTGTGTAACACTTTTAGTTATACGGAAGAAATTAAAAACGATAAAGTGTTAACAAAGTTTATTTTTTACAAAAGCACAAGGGGAAAATCATATAGAAAGAAAATAGAATAAAAGAGGGTAATTTGGGTAGTGAGATTAAGTTAGAATTTAGGGTCGGGGTAAATACTAAAATGACGTGATTTGCGTTGCGCGACCGTCCGATACACTGGCCTCGATATGCTGCGTGTAGTCCGCGGCCGGCCGGAGCACAGGCAGAGTGGGAAATGCAGGTCGTCGACGCAGGTAGTGTTCCAGGTCTTCGGAGGGCAGGGTCTCCGAAGCAGATAAGGAGCGACAGCAACAGTTGCAGCAAGCGTGCCAAGTAGACGGCAGCAGCCGTGCAGAAAAACCCTGGAATTCAGGTTTCGCCGTCTTAGAAACTTCCCACATTTCAATTTGACTGCGACATCCGGCCAAGTTGCGCAAGCGAAAGCAAGTACCGAGTGATATCTACTATTAATAGCATCTAAGATGAGGCAGTCAAATTTAACAACATAATATTCACTAATTACAACAAAATATAATAATATAAAAAATAAAAAGACAAGTAGGTAGGTACGTAAAAAAGTAAAATAAAAGATGACTAAACTATCTAGGTACATTCAAATACAACTCGAACGAGACGTGTAAAATTATTAAAGTTTTGTTACAAAAAAATAGGTAGATTGAGATGTAATAACTGCCGTTATTACAAATCACCGAGTGTATTTGAATGTACTCACGTCATGCTTGTAAGTTCAGCTACAATGATAATGAGAAGTTGAAACACTCACCCAATAAGGGGTAAAACCAATGCACAAGATTTTAGAATCAATCAATCAATCAAATCAAGAAATTATTTTAAAGTAAAATCTTCGATTAAATATTTTCGCTGTAGGAGCGTGCCGTGCGTATGAGCAGTAACCGTTTGCCACGAGCACTGGCGGCAGCTCTGCCGCGGCGGTACGTCGCGACACGATCTCCCCGCTCCCGCGCCTGTCACTTCTGTCGTTTCGTGATTGGCTAAACCGCGCGGCCGTTATGCCGCGGCCGGCTTACCCAACTACACGAAAAAGTGAGAATCGTTACATACCCCCCTTTTTAGGTTTGGATTTTTTCTAGGAAAAATCCGCTAGGTGAGCTTGAAGTCTTTGATATGCCAGGTCCCTATGTTACGACCTGCCATATCTTCAAGATCAAAAACTAGTTTAGACCTTTTAGCCGTTATGCGGCATTTTATAAATTTTGGAGCTAGTTTTTTTGAAAATCTATTGTTTTTGTCGCTTTGGTAAAATGTGCGTTTCCAAACTATATCACCGACGTTGAAATCTACATTTTTGCGACGTAAATTATAGTTCGTGGCATTGCGCGAGTGTGCCTTTAGAAGTGACAGTTGCACTTTGTCGAAAATTTTGTGTAATGCGCCAAAGTTTTCAGCGTAGCTATCACGAGGAGTAAATACAATTTGGTTGTTCAGGTCAGAATCAACGTAATGAGAGCCATCGCTCGGTAGTTCTCGACCGAAAACAAGGAACGATGGGGTGAAGCCTGTGACTTCGTTGACGGCACTGTTCAATGCAAATTGTATTTTAGGAATGTTAGTATCCCATGACCTATGGTCGTTCTCAATAAACGTGGAGACTGCTGTCATTATAGTTTTATTATAGCGTTCAACTGTATTGATCTGTGGGGTATAAAGTGGAGTATAAAAGACATTAGGAATACTATATTGATGAAAAAGATTACGCATCATGTTACTAGTAAATTGTTTCCCATTGTCCATAATTATGGTACTTGGGATGCCATGGACAAGAAAAACTTTTTCTTCCAAAATTTTGGAAATTATTTCCGATGTAGCTCGTCTGATAGGGAAAAGCAAACAGTATTTTGAGAAACAGCAAGTAATCACTAGTAGAAATGTGTTCTGTTTTCTAGTCGCTGGCAAAATTCCTACTAAATCTATACTAATCATTTGAAAAGGGCGGCAACAGTCTTTAGGTCTACCCATTGTTCCTAGAGTAGTATGATTAGGATACTTGTAAGATAAGCATGCTTCACAGCTTGTAACAAAATTTACTACATCTTTATGTAAGCTTGGCCAGAAATATTTTAGAGTTAGACGTTTGTAAGTTTTGAAAATACCAAAGTGACCAGATGTGGGTTCGGAATGGTTTTGGGCGATTACGTCTTGCCTAAACTCTAACGGAATCACTTCTTTCCATTCGAATTCCCGCGTCAGCGGATTTAATGACTTCATATACCGAAATAGCTTCCCATCAGTAACTCGGTAGTTTAAGAAAGATGTCGGGGAACTTAAACATCCATTGAAAATGTTTAGGTACCAGACATCGCCGGTCTTACGTGAAGGCGTATTTATTGTAGTCCCGATGGCAGAGACGGGAACTGAGCGACTTAGGCTGTCTGGAACAACATTTTCAGAACCCTTCCTGTGTTTTATTTCGAAGTTGTAAGCTGATAGTCGCACTCCCCACCGAGCTAGTCTTCCCGTGGGGTTATTAAGATTTAGAAACCACTTTAGTGAAGAGTGATCTGTGTAGACTGTGAACTTGAGGCCGTTTTCTAAATAGCAACGCCAGTGCTCTATTGCTATAAGTACAGCTAACGCCTCGCGCTCAGTGGCACTATAGTTACGTTCTGACTGAGACAAAGATTTACTCATGTACGCTATAACTTTTTCCTGTCCATCAAGTGTCTGGGTTAGTACCGCACCGGTTCCGTAGTCACTTGCGTCAGTATGGACTTGAAAAGCTTTAGAGTAGTCAGGACAGGAAAGTATAGGTGCAGAAACTAGGCACTTTTTAAGTTCCTTGAATGCCTTATCTGCTTCTGGAGACCAGGTATAAGGTGTAGCCTTTTTACCCTGAGATGTAAGCTTATTCAAGGGAGCTGATAGACTGCTAAAGTTAGGTATAAACCTGCGATACCACGACGCAGTACCAAGAAATCGTCTAACCTCTTTACGATTGGTAGGGGTAGGGTAGTTATTTATAGACTCGACCTTTTCAGGATCAGCCCGCAAGCCTTTAGAGTCTACGATGTAACCCAGGTATTTTAACTTTGACCTGAAGAACTGACTTTTTTCGTAGTTAATAGTCAGATTGGCCATTTTTAATTTCTCAAGAACTTTATTTAGCAGCGATATGTGTTGTTCAAAGTTATTTGACACAATTATGACGTCATCGATAAATACAAAGACCCTATGCTCAAATTCAGGCCCGTAAAATAATGTATCTACCAGTCTTTGTTGTGTTGCAGGCGCGTTGGTTAGACCAAATGGCATAGATTTGAACTGGAAGGTACCACGAGTAGGTATATAGAAAGCTGTCTTCTGCCGGTCTTCTTCCCGAATTAAGATCTGCCAAAAACTTTTAGAGAGGTCTACGCTAGAAAGAAATTTCGAGTCGCGCAGGTTATCTAGTATTTCCGATATATAGGGTAAGCTATAGGCATCTTTTTTGGTAACAGCATTCAATTTCCTACTGTCAAGGCAAAAACGAAGCTCCCCATTCTTTTTTGGAGTTAGGAGAACTGGAGAGGACCACGGACTCTCGCATGATTCTACAACGTCTTCTTCTAGCATATTGTCTAGCTGTTCAACGAGGATACGCTGTTTCTCTGGCGACATTCTGTAGTATCGTTGACGTATGGGGGCAGCATCCCCAGTATCTATAGAATGTGTTGTTAGTGAAGTACGTCCCAGACCACGTTTTTCATACGAAATATCGTGAAATTGGGCTATCATTCGATCTGCAGTCTTTTTTTGATTGTCAGACAAATGATCATAGGAACACAAAAGTTTAGGTCTTTTGTCTTCCTCGTCAGTTGTAAAAACTTCTAATTCTTTATAGAATGCGATATTATCAAGGTTCTTAGGGAGCAGCTTAAATAATCGCCAAAAATCCATACCTAATATAAAGTTATGTTTGACGTTAGGAACAATATACACTTGTAGAGTGTATGTCTGGCCTTGAAATGTAACTGGTAGGTGAATTATTCCGATGGAATCTAGTTTTTCACCACCAGCAGCAACAAACCGAGTAGAGTCTTCAGGTTCCATTTCATAACCCGCCTTTAGTAAGCGTTCGTGGCTATTATTGCCTAGAATGGTAGCAGAAGAGCCAGTATCTAGTAGTCCAGTTAAACCTATCTCATTTATATTAACGGATACGTAAAGTCGTGATTTATTAACGTTAGTATTATTATCACGGATTGACGAAACAGCATTAAAAGCTGAAAACTTGGAGACAAAACTTAACCATTCTTTCCATTCAGCCGTGGTAGTTTTTTGTTGAACAAAAGGTTCTTTAATACTGTTTAGTAAATCCTGTTTTATTAGTTTTTTGACTTTACTGCATCAGTTTTGCAATTCGGACAGTCAGCAATACGTACACCTTTCTTACCGCATTTAAAACAGATAAGGAAGCGCTCTTCCTTACAATTTTTGAGTGTATGGTCATCTGTTCTGCATCTAGGGCAGTATATTGGTTTAAACTGGCCTGAAGGACCAGCAACTACAGCAGCTACATCAAAATCTGGTTTGGTAGTTTGTTTGTAATTTTCCTCGACGCAATTAAGATTATACTTATGCTTATTATAAGAGTTTAAATTAGAATTAGTGTAAGTTTTATGATTATTAGTATTGGTGAATGTTCGAAATTTATTAGGCGTAGAACCCATAGTAGCTGACGGCTGCTTATAGGCGAACTCAGGCGCTAGTGTCGAGTTAGTGACCCTAGGTGGTTCTTGAAATTGAGCGAAGCGCGATTGGACACTCTCATAATTACGACATACCGCCTTAAGTGCATCAATGCTCTTAATTCCTGGCGAAGCAGCTAATGAACTAGCGTAACAAGGGCGTATGTTATGGAGTAATATTTCCAATTTATCGTCTTCAGACATAGGTTTAGTAAGGCGAGAAAACATGCCATGCATAATAGATATATAGATAATTATGTTTTCGTTTTCCCCTTGTGTACGCGATCGAATTTCAGCAGCAAGCCTATAGTCGTAATCACTACTACTGAAATCTTCCTTTAAAAGCGTGCACAATTCATCCCACGATTGTACTCTATCCCTATTACAACGGTACCAATGTAGGGCATCCTCAACAAAAATTTCAAAAGCGAAAGTCATAATCTTATCGTGAGAAATTCTTCTAGATTGTATGAACTCGTCCACTTTTTGTATGAAGGATCGCACACACGTTTTGCCCGAATATTTCAATTTCGCTATATCTGCAGATAAGCTGCGTTCACATGAAACGACTATAGCGTCGGATGCCGTTTCTGTGGTTACTGATGTTGGTGTTTTTGCCTGTAATTGTAACGTTTGGGGCTTAAAAAGAGCAAGCTCCTTATATTGTGAGTTTAGGTTAGAAACGCACACTTTATGCAGGTCTGCTATTTCGGTAACTACAATAATCCTGTTAAGCCGATGAAAAATGTGGTTTAGTAAATTTTCAGCTCTGACAAAAACATTTTTTTCAAATTTCGATTTGAGGGTGTTTAGATTACCCTGTGACTTCAACAAAGACTCCTTTACCGCTTTTAAGTCATCAGAAGCTTCTAGATAAGATTCGATAATGTCTTCCGATGGTAAAAGTTGTGACAGTTTAACTATTTGCTTCCGAAGCTCCTGTACAGATCCTACGGAACCCCCCCGCAGTTCAACCTCATATTCGAGCTCTGATTTCTGTAGTGATAGAAACTTAATATCACGAGCCATAGTGCCTCCTTGAGTGAGTGTTTCAATAACACAAAGCAGTAAATAACAACTAAGTATGTACACTACGATTTGGAGTAATTGCGGAAGGTATGCATCCAAGTCACCTTAAAATTAAATATAACTAACTATTGTGTGGGTAGTACGAGATAAAACGAAAATAAAAAGATTTAAAAATATGAAACAAAATTCAAGTATGACCAAACTTGAGGACAGTACATACTATAGATCACACACTAGTTAGTTTAGCACAAAATCAACTTTAAGACTATTTTTATAGCCAACACCGCAGAAAACTATTAAAAGCAAACAAGAAGTGCAACGCAAATCAGTCATAAAAGTAAGCTATAGCCGGGCGCCATTGTAACACTTTTAGTTATACGGAAGAAATTAAAAACGATAAAGTGTTAACAAAGTTTATTTTTTACAAAAGCACAAGGGGAAAATCATATAGAAAGAAAATAGAATAAAAGAGGGTAATTTGGGTAGTGAGATTAAGTTAGAATTTAGGGTCGGGGTAAATACTAAAATGACGTGATTTGCGTTGCGCGACCGTCCGATACACTGGCCTCGATATGCTGCGTGTAGTCCGCGGCCGGCCGGAGCACAGGCAGAGTGGGAAATGCAGGTCGTCGACGCAGGTAGTGTTCCAGGTCTTCGGAGGGCAGGGTCTCCGAAGCAGATAAGGAGCGACAGCAACAGTTGCAGCAAGCGTGCCAAGTAGACGGCAGCAGCCGTGCAGAAAAACCCTGGAATTCAGGTTTCGCCGTCTTAGAAACTTCCCACATTTCAATTTGACTGCGACATCCGGCCAAGTTGCGCAAGCGAAAGCAAGTACCGAGTGATATCTACTATTAATAGCATCTAAGATGAGGCAGTCAAATTTAACAACATAATATTCACTAATTACAACAAAATATAATAATATAAAAAATAAAAAGACAAGTAGGTAGGTACGTAAAAAAGTAAAATAAAAGATGACTAAACTATCTAGGTACATTCAAATACAACTCGAACGAGACGTGTAAAATTATTAAAGTTTTGTTACAAAAAAATAGGTAGATTGAGATGTAATAACTGCCGTTATTACAAATCACCGAGTGTATTTGAATGTACTCACGTCATGCTTGTAAGTTCAGCTACAATGATAATGAGAAGTTGAAACACTCACCCAATAAGGGGTAAAACCAATGCACAAGATTTTAGAATCAATCAATCAATCAAATCAAGAAATTATTTTAAAGTAAAATCTTCGATTAAATATTTTCGCTGTAGGAGCGTGCCGTGCGTATGAGCAGTAACCGTTTGCCACGAGCACTGGCGGCAGCTCTGCCGCGGCGGTACGTCGCGACACGATCTCCCCGCTCCCGCGCCTGTCACTTCTGTCGTTTCGTGATTGGCTAAACCGCGCGGCCGTTATGCCGCGGCCGGCTTACCCAACTACACGAAAAAGTGAGAATCGTTACAGTTGGATCAAACTGCACGTGGTGTGCGAATTTTATTATAATCGGTTAAGTGGTTTAGGAGTCCATTGAGGACAAACATTGTGACACGAGATTTATATATATTAAGATTAAGATATATAGTTATTTATTGTAAAAAAATAATCAATAGTTATAATCGAAATCTGTACCTTAATTATTTTTGAATAAAATGCTATCATGTTAAAATTATGTGTGTTATTTTATTTTATCGATTCCTTTCCGACTGATATAGATACCAAGTAGTCGTTGTTCTCGTTTCAGCCATAGGACATCCATTGCTAGACGTAGGCCTCCCCCTCAAATCAACATATTTATGAACTATTATCTATGATTTCTATTAGTATTATTGGTATAATGCAGGTTTTGACTATTATCTATTATAAATATGATAAAATCATAACAACGGGTTCAAATCCCGGTCCCGTATCAATTAGTTCTTTGGATTTTATGTACGGAATTTCACACCACTGGCTTTTAGGTGAAGGAAAACATGGTGAGGCAACCTGCATACGTCCGTAGAAGAAATTCGGTGGCGTAATGTGAATCCACCAACCCGCACTGGGCCATCGTGGTGGATATGGCCCAATCACCCTTCGTGGGTAGGCCTACGTCCTGCAGTGGACTATTAAAAAGGCTGGTACAGTACATTACAGGATTGATTAGTATAATATATCCTACTAATATTATAAACGCGAAAGTTTGTGAGGGTGGAGGGATGGATGGATGTTTGTTACTCTTTCACGCAAAAACTACTGAACGGATTGAGATGAAACTTTGCAATAATATAGCTTATATATCAGAATAACACATAGGCTATAAATTATAATGATATTGCGTCAAAAATCAAAATATCACGCGGGCGAAGCCGCGGGTAAAAACTAGTGTATTTATAAGGTATTTTCTAGGTCTACGTCTCAGCTTCTTCTTTTTAATTTTAATCTTCGGCTGCAACTCTGCTTTCCGTCAGGTGAGTTGGCGGCCAAACGTGGCTATTATGAATAAAAAAAATATCTCTCACTTCGTTCGCTTAGCGTTCATAACGTAGTTTGACTAGGTGTTCATTAGTAGCTATAAATACTTAATCGAAGTTAAACAACGTTTAGCACTGACCGCGCGTCTTCGGATATGGAAACCTTCAAAAAGGGTCTTGGGCGATTCGCCCCGCGGGCCGAACCGCTTGCGGGGCGAAACGACGCAGGACTCAGGTGACTGCGGGTGGCATTTACGAATGAGTGCTACCGTGGCTCGGATGACACGTTTCCATCATGTTATCATTAATTTTAAAAATTAGAATATTACTTATTTTGTACCTTTTATTGTAAATTTTGCTGTAATCATTGAAAAGAATGCAACTGAATGTGTACAACGCTCAGCGAGACAGCGAACTATGGAAACCGGCCACAGGGCGCCCAAGATACAGGCGTTGCCTAGTTTGGGGCCCGTTAGGAATGTACATTGTAATGTACATTCTTTAACGTTAATAAATATATTTTGATTTTTTGGTTTAATTGTGGAGGAGTTCCTCGTGGACTAACTGATTTCGCACAACTGATTGTGTCATCAGGAATATTGTTTTAAAATCTTTCCTGAAGGCACAACTAAATAAGTATATTTTTTTAGTTGTATCTACAACTAAGCTCAACTCAACACAACCGTGTGCAACAGCTCACATGATACGTTTCTTTTTCTTTCATATAGCACCGCTATTTAGGCCCTGGTAGTATTAACCGTTTAGCCAAGTCAGAGGCCTTCAGACGGCTTAAAAACTTTGACACCAGGGCTAGCCTCCCAACCTAAACGAACTTACTTTAATATAACGGAGATCTTCAGTTCTGTTTAAAACGAACGGTACAGTACAGTGCCAGCCTTTTTAATAATCCACTGCAGGACGTAGGCCTACCCACGAAGGGTTATGGGGCCATACCATGATGCCCCGGGTTGGTGGATTCACATACGCCATCGAATCTCTTCTACAAAGCTAGTGGTGTGAAATGCCGGTGTGCAGTAGTCTAGATAGTCTAGCTCTCTAGTCCAGGCGGGCTAAGATGTGCGCGACGAAATATTTCTTTCGAAGTCTATGAACGACAGCGTTATGGCACATTTTCACACGTCGAAAAGAGTTATTTTCGTGGCTTTTCGTGGTCGCATGCTGGACTAGCTAGCGTGAAGCAGTGAGAGGAGTGGTGTTAGTGGTCTAATAATAAAATGCAAAATCGGTAGAAGTGCCGATAAAAATCTTGGGGTTCGGTACAAAATCGGGAAAATCAGGAGAATTTTACAATAATCTTAAAATTCAACTTGAAATTTGGTGTAAGTAATTCGGAAAATTCTATTCAACACACTTGCTCATAAAGTGGCTCTAATTTCACAGCAATTAGGCACATCATGACACCTGTAATGAAACTGTGACTTTTTCATTGTTATTATTCACAAGCACTTCACAAGTGAGTTAATAGTTTTTTTTATTTCATTGAATGAGTTGCTTTGTTCTTAAAAAAAGATTCGATACAAAACAATGAAAAAAGAATCAAATGGAATTGCCCTAACTACGAAAAAAACCTGCATACCTACACGACACAACATGGCGGATTAGTATTGTTACTACCACTCTACACTTATCGATTTCGCCAGTTTTCACAGTAAGTACAATCGACACAATATGGCGGACCAGGCACGCGCGTCTAGTCACGAAAAATATAGACAGTATAGCGAAACTGTGCTGTATAATTTTGGTCTATTCTTATTACGTACATTTGAAAGAGACGCCTTTATGATTATTATTTCGGTTTTTAAACTATTACATGTCAAAGTATCTAAATGTCATTACACCATTTCCATTTGATTCTTTTTTCATTGTACAAAAAAGATCGTGTTCAATAGTAGGTACAAATAAATTAATGTACCTATAAAATCTCATTCTTTTAGTCTATGGCCGATTACCATTGCGCGCGCATAGGAAAACTGATAATTTTTTCCCGGCATTTCGAAACATTTGTCACAACTCGTTTTCACTGTTGAAAACATTAAACATATTTTATTCACAAGTGTGTTGAAAAACGACGTATGCTACACGTGTGTATTGATGATTACCGTCCTCGGCTCTCTTAAGACCCTCAGCAACGCCTGAGCGTACACACACTTGTATCACAATGTACTATTCAGCAATTTGCCTCATTTTGGTATTTCAGTAGGAACGGCGCCTAATACTGGTAGAAATACCGAAAATTTAGTAGGTTCAAGACTACTGAGTGGTGGATCCTTCTCAGGCGTAGGAGGGGGGAGGGCAGGTCCCACGGGAGCGCGCGCGTCCGGGAGGGAGCGCGGATGGCTGGCATCCGGCCACACACGGCCGCCGGGCCCCAAGACCCGTTGGACGATATATCGTTAGCAGAGTTTCATGCCCATTTAAACTTCTTGACTGCTGTGATGTTAGCTACCCAATCCTGAGTGATTCGAAGCTTAAGTACACCATTTTTACTCTGAATTAAAAAGCTGAAGCCTATGAATTAGTATGAAGTCCACCGTTCGCAGAACTAGTTAACAGGGTCTATAATTGAATCATTAGAACGGCTGAACGTATGCGTAAATAGTCACGAGCGAGCTATGCTTGTGCGAACGAGAGAGCATAGCGTGCTATGTCAGAAATAATTTCGTTACCTAACGTTTCATAAATTGATCTCGAGCCTAGCATACGGATCACGAAATAATTCTATCGACGTGTCAGAGCGAGACAGAGTTATGTTAAATATACAGGATAATTTCTAATCAATTAGCATCCTCTTAGGGGCTTATTCTATACATCAAACTAACGACATTTGTTCTGCAAACGTTGTCAAAACTAAAAAAAAATCAGTTGTTCTATACATTTTGTCGAGGGTGAACGATATTTTTTTATGGAACAACATTTTTTTTTGAGTTTTGACAAAAGTCGCGGAACAAAAGTTGTTAGTTTTGATGTAGGTACAGAATAAGCCCTTAAGAGGATGCTAATTGATTAGAAATAACCCTGTATATCTGCTCGATCTATCTCCCGACACATCTCGATACGTCTGTCCGTGTGTACCACTGGCACCTCTAGCGGGAAACGATTAGCACACGGTAGGAAGCAGGCCGCTTCCTGCTAGGGATTTAGGGCTGGCGGTAACTAGGGCACTAAGGGCAGCTTTCTGCTAGGGCACTTCCATTAAAAATTGCCTACTTAGGTAAGTATCTATGACTTCTCAAGACGATGTTGCTGGGCAAAGCTCTCGTTTCTGCATGTTTTCTAAATATATTTAAAGAGTAGATTGATTTAAACCATAGTGATAATGAGATAGATAATTTCTTTATCCAGTGCCTGAGACACTGATATGTAGTAAACACTCATACATTCTAGAATACATGTTTACAGAAAGAAAGTTAGAAAGTTATTTATTTACTAAAATTGAAATACACGAATAAATACAAGAATAACAGTTGAAGTAAAACAATACATGAATAACAGTTGTAATTTGGCAAGATAACTAGATTCAGGATTCATAAGCGAAACAAGTATCTACATTGCAGTACACTTCCCGTCTTACCACAAAAGTTTTACGCACGGTTTAGACAATATTTAACAGTACAAATTGCACAGCTAAACAGTGTTTAAAGCGTGTTTAAAACTTTTATGGTAAGACCGTTCGTGTTGTGTGTGCGCATATACCTATGAGTAGGTAAGCGATATGCAGAATTTTGTAATTTTTGCTAAAAGTAAGTTCGTATATAAGTTCGATAGAGTTTTTACGCGGTCTGAAGGCCTCTGACATAGCTAAACACTTAAAAACCGGGACCTACAATTTAACAGTCAGCTGAGCGATGGTAGCGCTGAATTGAAAACGTAACCCGCGATCACCTATCCAAATGGATCTTTTTTGAATCTGCGTATTTCGAAGTTGAACTCGAAATCTGAAAAACGGAAGCTGAAGGTTCGAAAAAGTCACATTTTTGTGCAAAAACTTGGCTGAAAATTATACATAAAGTAAAAACTTTTCTGAAATAATAATTATTTTTCGCAAAAATCACAACACCGAATCATTCGCACGATTCATGTAAATTTTTGTTTATTTATCAAAAACGGCTGAGCCGATTTCAATACAATTTACTTAAATGGGTGGTCCCATTTAAATTTTAATGAAATCGGCTCGAAAGCATGTACCTATACGCTTTCGAACTAAAAAAATTTTTTTTAAATCGGTTCTCAATTTGCAAAAATATCGACGAACATACAAAAAGATACAGACAGACGAACATAGTAGGTATCTCCTCCTTTTTGGATGTCGGTCAAAAAATAAGACGTACCTACGAGCGTGAAATATTACTTACTCAATCGATTGACACCAAAACCATAACGTTTTAGCCTGGAAGAAATCGCCCGCCGCTGTACCACCTAATTTTAAGCAAATTTATACTTTGTTATTTAAGCTGTTTTTCTTGTGTACAATAAAGTTATATTGTATTGTTATGTATTGTATTGTTTTATTACAATTTATGGGGTGAAAAGAGTTTTCTCCCGAAACGTACCTAAATTTTATCAAAAATGTGCCGAAACTTCTCTCGATTTTCTACAAAAACGCGAAAACAGTAGACGATTCAGACTCCACTTTATCAAATCACAAATCTGTCTATATTTTGGATACCTATTTTAAAAATACGCGAGAAAAATATGCTCTGAAGGGTCTGAAAACCTTAAAAGAAAATTACTGAACAGTTTATGATGCTGACACTTACATAGCTCAAGTTCGGGATAAAGGTATCGACCCGTGACCCACTTCCCAAGTCGGTCGCGGGGTCACGGGGCACAGGAAAATAATTAGCAAATATATTAAAATAAACATCTGGGCCATTTTCATTTACATTTAACAGGTTACATCTGCTGATTTTTTTACATTCATTTCAGAAAAGAACATAATTTAATTTCTATTTATTTATTTATTTTTACAAATACTTAGGTAGGTACTTCACTATCACTATATTTTATAAAACAAAGACGTAAAGTGAGCGTCGTCCGGATCACGGACGTCCTCCGTGGTTTAGATAGTTTTAGATAGAGTTTTAATTAAAATATCGATAGTTTATACTGACGATATTTTAAATAAAACTTAATTTATCATTATTTTTATTGTATATTTTAATATCATAACATTTTTACATGTGTAATTAAATTAAACCCAATTATATGTTATATTAGCATCGATAATAATCAAAAATGAAGGTAAATACTATTGTTACATTATTATGACTATTTAATTAATATCATAACATTATTTACATGTGTAGGTACATACTTGATCTTAAATAATAGTTAGTAAATACAATCCAATTTCTCACCTTCAACTACTCATTCGATTTCATTACAACATTGTTTGAAAATCGATTTTTTTCCACCACTATCTCAACTCTAAAAATGTCAATCTTCTATGTCAATGTCACTGTCGCAGAGATCAAGTTAAATTTTATAGAGTATAGCTGTCAGAGGCCTTCAGGAGGCCTAAAAATATGCTTGCTATCCGGCCTATGCGAACTTAGGTACCTAAAGTAAGTTCGTATAGGCCGGGTGGCTAGCCCTGGTGTCAGAGTTTTTAGGCCGCCTGAAGGCCTCTGATACGACTAAACGGTTAAAACAACCGGGACCTACAATTTATTAATTATCGTGTCATCCGAGCTACGGTAGCGCTCAGTTGGAAAATGCCACCCGCGGTCACCCATCCAAATACTGACCGTGCGGAACGTTGCTTAATTTCGGTGATCGCTGACAAACACCTAGTCAAACTCTTCAATGGTCAAACTACACTACGAGCGCTACTTTTTTTTTATTTCGAATAGGTTCGCGTTTGACTACACACTGCCTGATGTTGAGCAGATGTACTTTAGTACCTATACCTAATACTTATACTTATTATTACTTATATAGTGATGACTTATGGTATTTGGACGTGATTTCTTAATTTAAGCCTATGATTTATTGAGAGATTAAAGTTACACACACAAACCAGTTGATTTGCAAGTTGAAGTAACAAGGCAAAACATATCACTGGCAGCCGGTAGCAATGTATACACTCAAGATTTTTATTTGGCCCTAAATTTAGAGATTTTTTTCCCAAAAAACCCTAAATTGGAAATCATTGGGGGAGGGGAATCACCCAGCGCGAAGTTATAAAGTCATTTTACCCTAAAAATCCCTAAATCGCTTGACATGAAGTCATTTCAAATGAAATTAATTTAGAAATGTGTATATAGTGTTTAATTTTTGCTTTGTGGTTATAAATAAAGAGTTTTGTCTGTCTGTCTGTCATTTTACCCTAAAAATCCGTAAATCCCAGTTTTAATTCAAAACGCCCTAGGTAGTAGGTACCTGAAACATGCACTTTCGCCCTAAAATAGAGGAATTCTCTAAAAATGGAAATACTAGCTGGTAGGGCCATTAAGTTCTCGTATGGAGAACAAGGTGCAAATACTAAAATTATCGTATTAGTAGTTAATATTACATGTATTTAGTTTTCTTGTATCGCAATAAAATAATAACTTTCTAAGTTTAAAACAAAGAAAAGTCTCGGATTGTTCTTAAAATCTTAACTAAGTTTAAATGAAGTTGTTTGGAAGAAATTGCTTTTAGCGATAAGACCACCTTTTGTGCCTTTTCTGACCCTGTTTCTTCTGCTATGTATTTCCTATTTGCTGGTCAATAAAGTGTTGAATTGTGTTATAAGTTTTTTTCGCTTAGCGCCATTGAGCGCCTACGAGGGTACTACCACCGTAATGCTAATAACAAAATGGTTCCACTGCTAACGGCTAAAAACTAATTTCTTATCCATCCATCAGCCATATGACGTCCTCTGCTGGACATAGGCCTCTCCTTTTTCCAATTTCCTATAGCCCTGTTTTAAAACCACCTGAAGACATATCATTTGACTAAACACTTAAAACAAAGATCCTACAATTTAGCGTCATCAGGCAACGGTAGAGCTCAGTTTTATATACTAGGTACCTGAGGGATTAGTACAAGTTTACAGGTAAACTGAAACTACAGTAGTTTCCGTATAACTCCATACATTTTTGTACAGCGCAGCGCCCCTGGCGGAAACGAAGAAGAACTAGCATTAAATTATAGAGCCACACGCAAAAGCCCAAGTTTATGTAAACTATTCAAAACCTGTACCTCCTTAAGGCTCTGCAATCACCCATCATAAGCTAAACATGTGCCACCAACACAACATGGTCGTTTTAAAATCTAGAGCCTAAATTCACGTTTATTTATTACGTTCTACAGCTAATATAATGACGATAATGATGATTCTCCTAACCTCTAAAAAAATTATTAATTGTTCGAATAGATCCTAATAATATAAAAATTGCATGTAGGTACATATTTAACCCGTGGTGGTCTAGTGGTAATGATACCAGCCTTACAATCCTTAGGTCGTGGATTCAAATCTCAGTCCTGTACCAATTAATTCTTTGGAATTTATGTACGGAGTTTTACTCCACTGGCATTTCGGTGAAGGAAAACATCGTGAGGCAACATACGTAGAATATGGCGTACCTATGTGAATCTACCAATCCGCAATAGGCTAGCGTGGTGGATAAGCCACAATCACGCCACCTTTGTGGGTAGGCCTACGTCCTGAAGGGGACTATTAAAAGGCTAATACAGTACAGGTACATAGTGTTTTATTTTTGACATGTTACTAATAGAAGTAAGTAGGTACAATACCTATGTGATTTACCTACCTGTAGATTTCGGTTGAAATAAAGAAGGTTTATTTGTTTATATTCACTTTAGCGCTACACAGATTCATTGATACATGCAGACCCTCTTTTGGCAGGTACCCACTTAAGGATAGTGCCCCCAGGGGGCCCGGCGAGTACAAAATAATAACATTAACAAATATTATCGCTAAATCTATTTAGAAAAAATTAAATGGTTCCTATTTTAATTGCTCTATTTGTATTTAAAATTTACTCAGAATGAGATAAAACTTCAATTTTGCCAATTTAATTTCAGTAATATTGCAAAAAAGAATAAAATTCTGTTTCTTGAATTCGGTAGGTATATAGATACACAGTTTTTAAACACATCCAAAAAAAGTTACTAAATTTCCTTCAACTAGGTATCTAAAAATACTTTGATGCATCAGTGATTTTGCAGTGGGATCTTAGCCTTAAACAATCGTTGTATCTATCATACATAGGGCTATACATATATATATATATATATATATTTCGAGAATCACGCGGTGAACTGAAAAAAAAAATAGGAACTACAAACCTTTCTCCCTCGCTCTCGTAGATTAGATAAACAATAAATAAATTTAAAGCATGCACTACGGAGTGAGTAGGCGATTCTACTTTAATCTACAACTACTATTTACTTAATAGTAATCTGGTGGATGAATGACCTCTAAAATGAATAAAATGTAAATACCTACATGAATACTGTTAAGTCGTATTATTAGTCGTAAACTCACTCGTATACTTATTACTATATAACTGTAATCTGTGTTGGCCTTATTTTTAATTACTATAGTTGTATTTATATATTAAATAACGCTGTAGATTACATGAAATAAATTAAATAAATAAGCAATGGACGTCCTATGGCTGAAACGAACGAACAAAAATAATCTTAGAGGCCCCATTAATCTCGTACCTTCCGCTGCCAAAAGCCTTAATCTGTCCCTGAATCCTCTCAAAGACCAAGGACCTCCGATACAGCGCATGCGTTATACAGCGTGGTGCCGAGCAAACGACCCTTTGTCTACAGACGACCACAGTGGCCGGAGGTGTACACACCCTGTACCACAGGGCGGCAAAAAAGTGAGTACGATTTCAGTATTTCTTTAGCAATAAGTAGAGACTTTTTAAATCAACTAACAGAATTGAAGGGTTTTTCGATATAAGTAGCTGTGTTTTTTGCGAAATAATCCGTTAAAAATGTAATTAACTTTGGTTCAATTGTTTTGAAGCTGCTTCAAAAATTGAAGGTAGCTTCAAAAATAGAAGTGCAGCGCCTCCAAAAATCGAATAGCAAATGATGCTTTGTTTCACCGTTCAAATCCGAGTTACCTAGTTGAGCTCGGTGGTTTGAAGTTGTTTGTTGGACATAGACATAGGCGTAGGTACCTAACTTTATTCGCAACGAAAATAAATATAAACAGTAGGTAATTATACGCCACAAATGTTAAGTTTAAATGTTAATTGTTACGGGGGTAAATATATAATTATTGTGTACCTAGGTGCGGTTGTACATAATATAAATAAGTTATTTTTCGTAGAGTACCTATAGGTAGGTACCCGCGCGGCATCATCGTCGCGGTTTGCTTGAAAATTTTATAAAAGACCTACAATAGGCCCAATTATGAAGGCGCCTTCTTAAAATAGCAACGTAAAAAGAGTTCTCTCTATCGAATGCCTAAAGTGAAAGAGAAACAGAAATATTCTAAATAGCTATTATAATTACGATGGCGTCTTCATAATTGGGCCTAATCTATAAAATAAATACGTATGTACCTAAGTAGATTCATTTTAACTCCATACAAATATTACGGTCATTCGACTGCCTCGGTGGCTCAGTGGTTAGTGAACCTGACTTCTGGATCAAAGAGGCGTGGGTTCGATCCCCACCCAGGGCAAGTATTTTTGTGATGAACATAGGTGTTTGCTCTGTGTCTGGGTGTTATTTAGGTACTATCTAAATAAGTATTTATTTAAAATATGTATATGTAGTATATCAGTCTCTGGCAGCCATATCACAAGCTTTGCTTAGTTTGGGGTCAGAGACCATGTGTGAGATGTCCCTCAATATTTATTTATTTATTTAATAAGACCTGGGTACTTTATAAGCTTGATGTCTATGTAATACCATAGACAAAAATACTCAAGGTAATACTAAGTAATATGTTTTATTTTGGCGTTTATTTTTTCACTAGTTGGGCATATTGTGAATTTGTCTATTGTCTAGACTGTGTCTATATATCTACCTAAGTCTGTGCGGTTAACTCAATTGCTTTTCGTCTAGTAAACTAGGTAGTTAGATCGTACTAGGAGAAATAGGGACTTGCGCGTTGGAATAATTCAATTCAATTCCTTATTGGTATAAAACTAAGTAACATGACAGTGTTTAATACTAAAGCGTTACTTATTCTTAATTTACCTACTTTGATTATCTATGAGATCATACATACTTATTCAAAAAAGAAAAAAGAACAGCAGCGAAAAAAATTAGACTAATAAATAATTTAAAGCAAACGATTATAACAATGTTTTATGTACACATTAGGATCAGGATATAATATATAACCAGAAAACATACTTATATAATAATAGAGTGTCTCTCGCTGTACACAAGCGAATATTTTGCAAATGTTTGCCATGTATCGGTAAATATATCGACTTGTGCTTGTGAGGAGACTAGTGCATTGAGGTGGCGTTGCGCTCTACAAATGGGTGACTGCTCACGTGCCAGAGTGCGATAAGTACCTACGTTAAAAGAGAGTACCTAACTTTTTATTTTACGAGGGGGACTTGTAAAGAAAGACTGCTTTGGGGTGCAGTCGGGTTATGTGGGATTGCACCCACTAAAACCCTCTCGATGGCCAGCCTTTGTGCCCTCTTGGGAGCTCTGGGAACTCCAAGGGAACGCATACCGGTGCTCCAGCACTTTGTACTAGCCCAGTACTAGAACCAGGCTTGTGCGGTTCTCTACGACAGCGTTGCCACACACACTGTCGTCCTCCCCGGGCCCATTTGAATGGATGGCCAGAGCCCCATCTCTGACCATCCACGAGCCCAGAGGTCCCCTTTTAGTAAGGTCTTACTACAGGCAGGGGATACCGATGTCCGATCGTCCATCCATCCATCAGCCAAAGGACGTCCGCTGCTGGACATAGGCCTCCCCTATGGATCTTCAATAAGACCGGTTGGAAGCGGCTTGCATCCAGCGCGATCCTGCGGTCTTAATGAGGTCATCCGTCCACCTTGTGGGTGGACGTCTTACGCTCCGCTTGCCGGTACGTGGTCTCCACTCGAGAACTTTTCGACTCCACCGGTCATCAGTCCTCCGCGCTATGTGCCCTGCCCATTGCCATTTCAACTTGCTAATCCGTTGGGCTATATTGCTAACTTTGGTTCTTCTACGGATCTCCTCATTCCTGATTCGATCCCGCAGAGAAACCCCGAGCATCTACATAGCTCGTTGGGCTACTAGGAGCTTATTTATAAGGCCCATAGTGAGAGACCACGTTTCTGTGCCATATGTCAACACTGGCAACACACACTGCTCGAAAACTTTCGACTTCAGGCACTGAGGTATGTCGGACGAGAAGACGCTACGCAATTTTCCAACGCTGCCCAGCCGAGTTGTCCGATGCCGTATTCTAATGCCCCGGCATCTTGGCAAAAAGGAGAGTACCTATTCTGAAGCAAGCGTAGTGTAGGATGTCTACGCACAAGGTGGACGGATGACTTCATTATGAACGCAGGGTTGTGCGCTGGATGCAAACCGCGCTAGCCCTATCTATCGGTCTTATTGTACATCTATAGGGGAGGCCTAAGTCCAGAAGTAGACGTCCTATGGCCGATGGATGAATGTATATATATTTGGATCATCTACACGGCAAAAAAATATTAAGTACGCCGTCAATATAGTCTACGGTGTGTGTAATTCCCATGTTTTACCTACCCCGATTTCTGTTGGAAACTCGGTTCTTGAATTCGTTGACTCGTACGTCTACCTAGGACAAGTAGTCCAGGTAGGTAGGTCCGACTTCAACGAAGAGGCCAATCGCCGAATCCAACTCGGCTGGGCAGCGTTCGAAAAATTGCGTAGCGTCTTCTCGTCCGACATACCTCAGTGCCTCAAGTTGAAAGTTTTCGACCAGTGTGTGTTGCCAGTGATGAGTTATGGCACAGAAACGTGGTCTCTCACTATGGGCCTTATCAGTAGCCCAACGAGCTACGGCGCGCGGCGTGGAGGACTGATGACCGGTGGAGTCGAAAAGTTCTCGAGTGGAGACCACGTACCGGCAAGCGCGCCGTAGGACGTCCACCCACAAGGTGGACGGATGACCTCATTAAGACCGCAGGATCGCGCTAGATGCAAGCCGCTTCCAACCGGTCTTATTGGAGATCGATAGGGGAGGTCTATGTCCAGCAGTGGACGTCCTTTGGCTGATGGATGAATGATAGTCTACGAATCTCTTCTTTCCTAATTTAACTAGTCAAGTAGGTACCTATCGAATTATTAGGTATTTTCCCATATTACCTACTCGCTGCCTCCTCGATGTAAAGACAGACTTCGGCGAACTTTGGCCCAAGTTACACTGTAACTTCTGTAAGTTAAATTGAATTACTTATATAACTTTAACATTTGACACTGGCGTCGTTATTATATGAAATAAAGGTGGGCTCGCACTTGCTCTTGTAAACATCATCATCAACCTTTATGTGGAAGAGTCAAGGCATGTGTCAATTGTCACAGGTCTACAAAAAATTACTTTTTTTGTTGCCCTGGATATAACTGCGGATTTTTCATTATGTTTTCAGGGCCACAATTTCTGAATATATTCATGAAAGTATTGAATTGGCTCTGTGTTTTAAGATTTTGGCTTATTGACCGACCAACCACCGGAGGAGGATACAATTCGACGCGTATAGTTTTAACCACGCATAACTTTTTTCATAGTTGTCTGATTTCAATAATTCAATAATTGGTGGACCATTTTAATTATCTGGGACATGTAGTAACTGCCGACTTGAGAGTCGACGATGACGTTGAACGGGAGCGGAGGGCGCTGTCGATAAGAGCGAACATGATAGCCCGCAGGTTCGCACGCTGCTCGGTGGAGGTCAAGATTACTCTGTTTAGAGCTTACGGTACATCCCTCTACACGTGCAGCCTGTGGGCTAACTATACAAAGAGAAAATACAGCGACCTCCGCGTCCTGTACAATAACCCATTCAGAATGGTGCTGGGGCTGCCCCGATTCTGTAGCGCCTCTGGCATGTTAGCGGACGCGCGCACGGATTGCTTTCACACGTGCATGCGCAAGCGGAGCGCGTCCCTGGTGCGCAGGGTGCGGGCCAGCTCCGACGCTGTTCTGATGATGATAGCGGAGAGGGTGGACTGTAATTTTCTTCGACATTGTTGTGATAGACATGTCTCTGTATCGATGCCGAAGAGAAGATACTAAAATAATCTTCATTTAATTAATATTGTTTACTTTGACATTATTGATTTACTGATTTACCTATTGATTCTGGAATTTGTGATAATTGTGAAAAATGTATGTATTTTAATTAATTTTATGGGTCCTTGGCCTGAAATAAATGAATTTTAATTTTTAATTTCTTTTTTTATTGGAATGAGTATACTTCGGGATTGGTAGCATTTAAATATCGAAATCGTCTGAGCCATGTATGATAAATCAACAATATTGTGAAAAATGTTACATCGATCCGTGCGAATTATTCGCGAATTCTGTACACGGGTGAAGTCACTCATGCTATTTTTTGCAAAAAATAATTGTTTTATGTTTGCAAAGTGTGATTTTCTTATCAGTTTCTCTCAGCCAAGTGAATAGATTTCCCGAAAATCAGGGGTAATTATAGCTTGGAACAGGGAGATCGCATGCACCAGGATCTAAAAGAGATGAAAGAATAGTATTAGGGTAGACGGGACAGTCACATGATTGCAGATTATGCCTGGTCTTTAAAAAGAGATTTCCCCCTAAGAAAATATAATAATAATAAATAAAATAATGTAGCGAGTCGTCGGTGAGTGGCGACACCGCGAACCCTGATTCCCTGGGGCTAAATGAGACCCCTGACTCCTCTCTTGCCTTAACCGGCCGGTTTGGAGTGGAAACCGCAAGAGCTAAGAACCTAAGCTCCAGGGTGGAAGTGTTAAAGGGCATAACGCCGCGAGTAGCGTCTAGTGAAAGCGCTGCACACCTCTCGACACCCTAAGCCGTCCACACCAATGTTGCCCCTCCGGCGCCAATATACGGTAGCTATTATGGGGGGCCCATTTAGTGGATGGCAAGTCACCACCCGCCTGAATATTTGAAATGAGGCATTATTTGGCGGGTGCCGTACCTCATTCCATAGCCCGTATAAGTCATCGAACAGCACATCACAATAGCCCGATATACTGTAAGTCACATCTAGCAATAGTTTTTTCATTCTACTTTATGTACTCAAAATTTTACATTATTTTTTTTAAAAAAGATGTAAAAGGGCCTCTCAGTGTTGGTTTCGGCCCCATTGATGCCTACCAAAGGACCAAGCTTTGCTTGTGATTGTAAGTGAATAAAATAAATATTTTGGGACATCTCACACACGGCCTCTGACCCTAAACTAAGCAAAGCTTGTGATATGCCTGCCAGTGACTGATATACTACATGTACATATTTTTAAATACATACTTATATAGATAGTAACTAAATAACACCCAGACACAGAGCAAACACTTATGTTCATCACATAAATATTTACCCTGGGTGGGGATCGAACCCACACCTCTTTGATCCAGAAGCAAGGAATATAGCAAGAAATCAATTCCAAAGAACTGATTCAAAGATCAAATAACACAATCAATGAAATGATTTTATCGTGCTTCACACACTAGGTTTAATCCTGCGAGCACGTCAATTTTTGAAGTGTTTATCACAAAAAGAACATTAACACAATCAAGTTTCTAAGACGAAAATATAATAGCAGCGCTAAACAGACCTTTAAGCATGGTTTCGTTTAGAATGGTAGGTACTAGACGGAAAACCCAAGCACCAACTGCAAAGAACTGACTCAAATTTGAAAAAACACCTCATGTTTCTAAGGCGCTAAAATCTATATAATAGCAGCGCTAAACCGAACCGTTTAGCATAGTACCAGACAGATCGCGTCAAAATACCAGCAAACATCAGGTCTCCGTTCCATTAGCGAGGTGAGGACCCCAGCGATGCTTCCGCCACTTCCGTAGGGTCGAAATTGGTATCAACCGCGCGCCATAAATTCTTTTATCGCCTGACAGTTGGCAGGTTCACAGGTCTCCATCCTGTGGCTCGCTGGTGGCTGGTAGAACCGAACCACCACATTCGGGGAGAAGCATGTGGCGCGCGAGCACGCTAGTCTGAAGTGTGGAGTGTCATGAGTTCAGTGGAATAGTGTTTTGTGATGTTTTGTGCTTTCTGACGTAAGTTCTTGTGTCCTTATGAGCTGGAATCGGGAGTATTTCTGTTTGTGTGGAGCTGGATTTGTGAAGCTTCCGAGTTTGCTTGTTCCTTTTAAGCTTTGTAGGATTGTGGATAGAGAATATTGAAATTGGTTGGTGGTGTGGATTTTGCTGTAATTTAATTAAGTGTATCCAATTTGGCAAATCGGTTGTGGAGCAAATTTCTTCTTTGGATAATGTGAGGTGTGAGCAAACCCATCTATCACCCCACCCAGCTTGATTAAAATTTATAGACGTTTTTAAAAACAACTTCAAGCAACTGCAGTAGTTTCTTCAGCAGCCTAGAGTTAATTTTTCTACCTTATTTTAAAGAACTGCCTTGGCTTTAGTCGACGCTGGAAGTGGGTGCACAAAAAACCCGCATGGAGTATTTTGTGTATTTCCCGTGCATAAAATACCCCGTGCGGGATGTCAGTGCAAGACTTCCCCACTTCGAATATAATAATAAAACATAATAAAATGTTTATTTAAAAAAAAACCTATTACTGATAAATTTACACCTAATTGGAACAGAATACGGTTTACTGAAACTTAATAATTATTTACCTAAACAATAGGTGTAGACTGGGGCCCATACTAGGGTAGCCTGTGTTGTGGGCTCCAGGCTCTTCCACTAATTATAGTTTAATTATTCATATTCACTTTATTAATAACATTTTGTTACAGGTTACTGAAAAAATAAATAAAATTAAAGTTTCATTAAAAGTTACTTGTTTTTTACATTTATAAAAAGAGTGAAAACACTCAATTGAAAAAATAAAAAATAATAATTGCTATTATTTTCTCACAAAATTATGTCAACACTTTAATTTAAACGTATAACAAAATACGAATTTAAAATAAAAAATAACAATATACTTATGTAATAATTGTAACAAGATGTCAATAAATTATCTAATTACAGAATCTCATAATAAAATCACAATTTCAAGTTCATGAATTCGTCATAACTGTAAAAAGCTTGCTCGATAAGCCAACGTTTGAGTCGCGATTTGAAGCTGCTTATTGTAGGCGCAGTGGTGATATTCCCCGGCAGTTTGTTGTACACGGTTGGACCCATTATATGAGTCGACTTGGCCGATCTATGTGCGGGACACCTCCGCTCCGCTAGCTTATCCTTATAACCAGCGCTGACACGTGTTTATTACAACACTAAGCGAGATTTTTTAAGAAACGAACTATAGAATCTAGTTGAAATACACTGTACAAAGGACTCCAATGAAAAATCCACTAAATCTAATCTATTAACATTAGGCAACAGGGGTAACCGTCACCCCACTCGCCGGAAAATGTTTCAATATTTCTAAATACCTAAGAATATTCAAGGATTCGGGTATCACCTACTTTAAGAATCTTCATCCTCATCATCATCAACCTGTCTCGCCTGTTTACATGTCTTCTTACTAATATAAAATTTTATTTGAAAAATAGTCTAACCTATGACTCGTTTAGAAATTAATGAATCAAGTATTTGACGACCGCCTGCGTAATCTTAAGACCTCTTCACCCCTCTCGTACTTAAGTATTATACATGCAACCTTTGGCGCTGTGGTCAGTCTTCAGATATGTGACCACAGGTAGCATTTACAACTGAGAACTACTTCAGCTCAGGCTAAATTACAGTTCCCATAACAAAGACGTTAAGATGGTTAAAAACCCTGTCACTAGGGCTACCCAAGTAACATTTTAAAGATGAGTAAATTTAAACTCTTCTACATGAGATAGAACTGTATGACCCTATTATAAAGGGAATTGCTTGCTAAGAGTATCCTAGATTTCCGTTGTACAGCTATTATCAAGCTTAACTTGAAGGCTGAACAATATAGTAATTTTACACCAATATTCAGGCTATAACAATATTAAATGCTCTTGTACAGAAGTAGGTTATACAAAAGTATAATTTGAGAGCAATATACAGTTATTGTCGTATAAAGTTGCTGAACGCAGTTTTTTTACGCCGCGGTCTGTATTTTAGCGTTATCCAATGCTGTTTAAAAGCTATAGGTTAACATTTTTGGCACTATACAGCCGTTAATCAGCTATACTGTATACAGTTGTACAGTTATACTTTAGTGCAGTCCTAAACATATTTTTACACTCTTGTACATCATGGTAATGCGCTGGTAAATATAATATTTTTCGCTTAAATGTTACTTGGCTAGTCACCCATCCCATACCAACTCACTTATCCCTGTAATTTAATTTTATATACTGCCATAAAATGTTGGTACTCATACGTAGATCCTATCACACTCACAGTAGACCTCACTTTAACCTTATCGCCTTAAGGGTGGTAAAACGGTCAAATAGGTTTTATTGCCACCATTTCGTCCTTTGAAGGTGTCTGATGGGACCACAGATACGTTAGATGTGAGGACTACGTCTAAATGACGCCGATTTTGTGGTTTGTTAGAGACGTCAGGAGGAATATACATAGTTTCGAATTTTGGGAAAAGTTTGTAATTAATACTAACTCAGTTTTTTTAATCGAAGAGTTACTCGTAGTTTAATGATATATATTTCCAAAACCACCGACCAGTGTGTGTTGCCAGTGTTGACTTATGGCACAGAAACGTGGTCTCTCACTATGAGCCTTATTAGTAAGCTCCAAGTAGCCTAACGAGCCATGGAGAGGACTATGCTCGGAGTTTCTCTGCGAGATCGAATCAGGAATGAGGAGATCCGTAGAAGAACCAAAGTTACCGACATAGCCCAGCGGATTGGCAAGTTGAAGTGGCAATGGGCAGGGCACATAGCGCGGAGAACTGATGACCGATGGGGTCGAAAAGTTCTCGAGTGGAGACCATGTACCGGCAAGCGCAGCGTAGGACGTCCACCCACAAGGTGGACGGATGACCTTATTAGGACCGCAGGATCGCGCTGGATGCAAGCCGCTATCAACTGGTCTTATTGGAAATCATTAGGGGAGGCCTATGTCCAGCAGTGTACGTCTTATGGCTGAAATGATGATGATGATTTCCAAAACTTTCGAATCTCTGGCCCGACGGTGCAAAAAGAGAGACGTCGTGGCGTCACGGTGAACTTACAATAAGATATTAATCAGCAGCTAAGGTACCGACTATACTTGGTAGACGCGAGTAGGTACTTGCAGATGAAAACCAAATTTGTGTCTACGAAGTATCAATCACATTTAGTTGTACTAGCAATGGCAGAGCAATGTTGACCACACCTACGACGCCTCTATTTTTGCACAAACTCTACCAACTGTGCTTGTTCGCCTCCTGACGTCACGTTTGAAGAGTTTATCACACAAATAATTCTTTGAGATAAACTTTTTTTTTACGAGGTGTAAATCTTCCAAAGATGCCCGACCGCTTTGGGGTGCAGTCGGGTTATGTGGGATTGTACCCACTAAAACCTTCTCGGTGGCCAGCCTATGTGCCTTCTTGGGAGCTCCGGGATCTCCAAAAGGAATCGCACCGGTGCTCCTGGCACTTCGTGTGTCTACTCGCCTGGTAGTAGACCGGCTTGTACGGTACGACAGCGTTGCCACACACGCTGCCGTCCTTCTCGGGCCCGCTTGAGTGGATGGCCAGAGCCCCAACTCTGACTACCACGAGCCCAGGGGTCCCCTTTTAGTAGGCTCTTACTACAGGCAAGGGATACCGATGCCGTTTTCTAGTGCCCCGGCTTTAGGGCAATCTTTGAGATAAACCTAGTGTGGAAAACACGATAAACAGATATCAATAATAATAGATATTTTACTATTAAGTTATAAAGCAATTAGTGGTGGAACAACATCATCAAACATATTATGTAAGATCATTGCTAACATTGATACCTATCGCTTCAGTTTTCGCATTCTGCTCTATATTTCACAGTCCCATCTGCTTCACGTAGAGTTCCCAAAGGGATTATACAAGACCCTTAAGGCTTGAGATGGGACAGTTTGAGGGATGTACTCCAAACTCAACCCTTCCCTGATCCTACTTGAGTGATATCATCAAGGAACCACATTGGAGGTTGATACAGTTACAGAGTTCGCAAAATTGGTGTGACCAATAATTAATTTTCGCAAAAAATGGCATGACCGACGAACCGTGTACAGAATTCGCGAATATTTCGCACGCAACGATGTAGTATTTTCACATTATTGGTGATTTAAAAAAAAGGCTCAGCCGGTTTCGAAAAAATTTAAATGGGGCCAACTTCAAAGTATATTCTTTCTAATCCTACTAATATTATAAAAGCAAAAGTTTGTGAGGATGGATGGATGGATGGATGTTTGTTACTCTTTCACGCAAAAACTACTGAACGGGTTGAGTTGAAACTTTGCAATAATATAGCTTATATATCAGAATAACACATACCTACGCTATAAATTATACTGATATTGCGTCAAAAATCAAAATATCATGCGGGCGAAGTCGCGGGTAAAAACTATTAAAAAATAATTATCGAAATCTGACCACTATGAATAAAGTTATGCGTGGTTAGACATAAAAAAAAAGAAATATATGCGTCGAATTGAGTACCTCCTCAGTTTCGTCGGTCAAAAAAGTGTGCTGGAGGTCGAATTAAAATTCTTGGCGTCTCTGAACTTAGCTGCGCAAAAAAGCCAATCCTGAAGCGCATATGCTAAACAGCTGTGCAAGGATTGACAGCTTCGCAAGGGTTGGATTTCGCGCAGATGGTAAGTAGCTAACTTCACAATGGCAAAAAAATTGATTCGGTCTATAAAAGTTCTTCCTACAACATTGTAGATATGGTAAAACTAATGAAATTTAAATGAAGTAGATAATGCTTAAGTTAATTTTCAATTTTTATGAATATTTTTACTTCATCTTGCTTAGACACTTACCAAAGTGCATTCAAAGAAAAAAGACTTTGCAAAAATGTATGGAGCTTACCATAACCTTGTACATTAGCTAATATTAGATTTACTTAATTGTTTTGTAAAATGATTTCGCTATTATTTTCGTTAATAACGGTCTACAGTTCGGGTAGGAAATATTTTCCGATCGTATTTGACAAAGGTGACAGCCATACAAACGAAAAAAAAATATATATGCCAATTTTGGCCATTGAAAAGTTACAATTTAAGGACCTAATATTGCATTTTTTTGGGACATGGGGGTATGAAAACACGAGAACGCACCACTAGAACCAAGTCTGTCTTCGTCTCAGGCGACTTGTACCCCAAGAAAAGTGATAGAAATTATCTCACTTTTTGGTTATAACTTCTTTAATTTTTTTTTTTTTTTTTTTATTGAAAATTTTTACAAACCACAGACTCCAGGGTCTGTGCCTTTTGTTAACTAAAATTACAATTGGTAGATTATACTGTACAAAGAGAGTTAGTAGGTACTTGAAATTTTAGCCTAAGTTAGTTAGTTGGTGCAATGCGTGAATGCCACGAGCAGACCGGCGACCCGCAAGCAGCACCCGATCACGAGTGTGGCACATGTGCCAGCCACATCAGTCAGAACATATTTGTAGGCAAAGCGATTTACTTAACTTAAAAAACATAGAAATTCAATTTTTACCTACCTTATAGCTATATAAATATATCCTACCTATATACAAAAAAAAGGCTAAAAAACGAAACAAATACCGTGTCCGTGTGGTAGGGTGTCAAGAACGCTGGCTGCATTCCCACGCTGAATGGTTAAAGAGATTCTCTGTACGAGGAATGAGCCAGCTCTCTTGTCGCCAGCAGCGTCAACAAGCTTTGGCGAAATTGTCTTGAAGAAATGTGTAGCTATTTGCTACAAATTATGTCTTAACGATTTTTTTAGGACGCATAGTTACCATAGTTTCCGAGATATCGCGAAAAAGATGTTTGCTCCCTTTTTCCAAGGTGGCGGCCGGGGGACAAGAGCGGCAACCCCACAAACTTATGGTTAACCTTCTATTGACCCTCCACACCCAATAACAAAATTGCGTCCTCAAAAAAATGTAAAGCTCATGTAACATTTCAATGGACTATTTTGGAACCTTAAGCTATACGTACTTATATTGAAGTATGTCAAACTCTGGTCCTACAAATACTTCCGGTGAAATCTGTTCTTTGGCTGGCAAATATTTCAATTGAACTTCATTCACTGCATCCATCAGTACAGGAAGCATTGACATGTCGTACAAGTTTAGAGCAGCGATTAAAGATAAGCATTCAGGGAAGGGACTTATCTACCCACGAATATTTGGATCGAAGCGCCATTTGAGAATCTCTTGGATGTATTTGATGGTTTTCAGCCATCAAATTTCATGTATTCCATACTACACTCATAGATACTTTCTTTAATGTCATACCAAGTTGAAGCCGTGGTGGTCTAGAGGTAATGACACTTGAAAACAAGATGAGGTCCCGGCCCCCACGGACCCAAAGTCTCAACTCCAAACGGCTCAAATATGTAACCACTACCGAGGTTAGCATATTTGCGCCGCTTGTGCTGCTCAACGTATAAGCATTGCCATTCAGCGTGGCAATGCTGCCAGCATGATGGGCACGCTGCCAACTGGCAGAGGGCTTGGGCATTTGGATTGTCTTTAGACCTTCAAGGGTCTGTGGATGATCCAATTGCTTTCTATGTAGTAGTAGTGTAGGTAGTTTTAGCATATAAAGTAGTATTGTATATTATTGTAGTTAATAAAGGCACTTTTGCCCATTTAATAAAGTAAGCTTGAAGTTGTAAAAAAAACATTATAATTTATGAGATTATATTAATTAATATTTTAAATTTCAAATAATTTTAGTACTCGTATCTATCTCTGAGTGACGAATAGTGCTGAGCACGATATTATTTCAAAACTCTGAATAGTGCTCTGCCCATCTCTCATGAATATTAATATACCTACTTACCTACGTTGATAACATTATGTTAGAGTATGTGCAAAAATAGAACCTTCGTGGCGTTACGGTGAACTAACAATAAGATTTTAATCAGCAGCCAAAGTACCGACTATACTTGGTAGACGCGAGTATTAAAGAAAACCAAATTGGCATCTATCAAGTGTTAGAAATTACGTGCTTTTCACTAGCAACACCACCTTGATTATTTGTGGTAGGGCGGCCCTAACGAGAGGGTTGGCGCCAACTTAACTTATGGATTATCTTAAATTACGGGGGAAAAACAAAAGCCGCCGCTGAGAATCGTCGTGAATTTCATCTTTACGATTGTATTACAACGTGTATTGTATTGGTGAGGATTTAAATACCAGTTTGAAGGTATGGTAAAGCTTTTGATTCGACTAGTTATACATTAATCGTTCTTTTCGACATAGAATCGGATCGTTTTTTTTTTGTATTGAATGTTGCGCGTCGACAATATATGTCACCTTGTTTTGTTAATGTCCCTTGAAATTTTTTTTTTTTTTTTATTGTTCGTCTGCATCTACAATCAGTCCCAGGACTATAAGCAGATTTGTTGAGCGGTTGAAGCATTCTGAGGGGTCTCCCCAGCAGGAGACACTTCTATTTAACATCGAGCATGTAGAGTCTGGATATCATGGCGTTTAAGACGTTATCTGTAGCTGATTTTTGTTAATTCTGCAGCCAAGTCATTCGGGTCGAGCCGATTTTTGTAGTTAGTGGAGGACTGTTGAATCTCTTCCTTTACTGTTTTAATTTACAGAACTTCATGGATTTCAGAGTTAGTGAGAAACCATGGAGCATTCGACAAGGTACGAAGTATACCATTCTGCAGTCTCTGTATGATATTTAGATTGGAGTTACAAGCGCTTCCCCAGAGTTGGATCCCCCTTGAAATTTAACGCTAGAAAATTGATCATTGACGTATTAATTCAATGTTATCCCGTTAGTTAACACAAGGTATCAAACACTTTTAGTTGTACTAGTAATAACAAAGCAGTGTTGTCAACGTAATAAAAGTAGTAAAATGGCACACGGGCGACCTCACCTACGATGATTCTCTTTTTGCACAAACTCTACACCTACAGTTTTCGTTTCATAACTTCGAACTAATTTTTGTAACTAACTTTTGATGCGGTGTGACATTTTGATTTTTGTGCTATCACATGGGAACCTTTTATTTTTCCTAGTGCTCAAGCCCACTGCCAGTTGGCAGCGTGCCCAGCATGCTGACAGCATTGCCACGCTGAATGGCAATGCTTATACGTTGAGCCAAATAAACACCAGCATTTTGGTCACGTGTCGCGTCCACCAGACGCTCAGAAAGACTTTTGAAAACGAGATGAGCTCCCGGCCCCCACGGACCCAAAGTCTCAACTCCAAATGGCTCAAATATGTAACCACTGCCGAGGTTAGCATATTTGCGCCGCTTGTGCTGCTCAGCCGAATTGGCCGCCGCTCCAGCCCTACTCTGAGTCTCAGGAAGATGTGACGGTGCCAAAGTATCGACGCAAGTTGCATCCCATACTTGAGCGCTTGGATTATCTTTAGACCTTCAAGGGTCTGTGGATGATCCAATTGCTTTCTATGTAGTAGTAGTGTAGTATTGTCATTTATTTTCCTGGATTAAAAGTAGCCTATCATCGGTGATACTTCAATACCGCTTATAAGCACTTTGTAAATACCGCGTTTCTACATTTGCAAATTTCACAGAAGCGAAAAAGATTTCAACAGTTTCTAAATGTTTTTTTAGACTATTTGGTGACATCTCTGTACTCTACTATCCAAATTAATTATTTAATTAATTAATCTATAATATAACTCGCTAGTTATATAGATCGGGCGGATCGCTATCCGCCCCCGCTTCGCACAGGTGTATCATACATATAAACCTTTTTCTTGAATCACTCTATCTATTTATAAAAACCGCATTGAAATCCGTTGTGTAGTTTTAAAGATATAAGCATACATGGGGACAGACAGCGGAAAGCGACTTTGTTAAGCAACTATATAATTTTTTTAATAATTCAGAATTAAATAATTTCCTTTCCACTATATAAAATAACGATGGTTTTAGTAGTTATTACATTTATGTAATATTTTTCATGACATGTAAATTGACAGTAAGCCCGATTACAGAGGCGCCATCGTAATTATAATAGCTAAATAGCATAGTTCTGTTTCTTTTTCACTTTAGGCATTCGATAGAGAGAACGCTTCTTACGTTGCTAATAAATTTACGCTGGCGCCTCTGTAATCGGGCTTACTTTATTGATAAATAACTTATGACTGAAGTCACAAAAACGTCCAGTCGAAAAAACATTGAGAAACTGTTGAATTAAGTATTTTTTTCTTTCCACCTCTTTAATCCTGCTATAAAATTTCGAAAATGTAGATACGCGATATTTGCAAAATGCTGATAGAAGCGGTATTGGAGTATTACCGAAGCTATATATCACTTTCCGTCGTTCAAAATCATGTTCATGATTTTTGTGTTCATGCCACTTTATGCCACGCAGAGAGATGTGGTCGAGAAAGGAAAGAAAGGGATGCAATGATTAAATAAGGCATGAGTTAGAAAGTGACATAAAATATTTCAATTGGGTGGCTTTTCCGTGTTTTTCTCTCAGTAGTGTCATATTCCAATACATATTTGACAGTTATGACAGCGCTGAGCCAGATTTTACTCGTACATAGGTACATTTTTATGGATGAGAATTCTAGTTGTTATAGCTCTGTGCAAGCTCTGTGATGCCACGTAGGGCATGCAAAAACCGGGTGGTTTTGAATAACCGGGTTTTTCGGTTTTTGATTTAAAAAACCGGGTAAATCGGGTTTTTCGAGTTTTTCGGATTTTTTTTGGTAAGTATATGAAAATACTAAAAATAATGGTTTGTTTGTTTGTTTATGACCCTGTACTGTCCCATTGTTGGGCAAAGGCCTCCCCTCGAGATTTCCAGTTGCGTCGGTCTTGTTCTGATGCCTGCCAATTTGGATTAAATGTATTCGCGCTATCTAATAGAGAGTGCAGACTCTCTATTAGATAGGCCTCTACGAGGCCGCACCGAGTTGGGACCCCATTCGGAGGTGATTTTATCCCAGAGGTCTTCTGGCATGCGACTGACTTACTCGGCCCACTGCGACTTCAGTTTAGCGGCAGTGAAAGCCAAATCTTTGATTTGAGTTCTGGAACGCAGTTCGGTGTTTTGTACTCGGTCTATTAGCCGGTCACCGAGAATACTGCGCTCCATCGCTCTTTGGCAAACCTTGAGTTTGGACTTTTAGACTTTAGTTAAAGACACCTGTTTGTCAAAAACAATGTTTGTACACCATAAGTCAAAATGGAAAGATTATATACATCTTGCGCTTTAGTGTGATCGGAAGGTGTCTCTTCATATGCTTTTTCATGGCCCAATAGCTCTTCCAAGCTTTCTCTTTTCTTCTAGGTCTTGTCTCGTCTGGAAGGTGACTATTTGCCCAAGATAGATGTAATCGTGAACGTATATGTCTTCGTCATCGACAGTTACCCGACGTTTGATGCCGTTGGTCATCACTTTGGTCTTTAACATGTTCATCCGCAATCCAACCTAGAGGCTTGCAGTGGTTAGATTTTGTGGCATTGATTGCAGCTCTCTGGCTGAGGAAGAGAAGATAACGATATCGTCTACAAAATGAAGATTAGTTAACCTTTTTTTACCGATATCAACACCACTTCTATCCCAGCTTGCCGCCAGCTTTCCGAAAACTTCTTCGAGGATGCCCGTGAATATTTTCGGGGACAGTGGGTCTCCCTGTTTAACATATTTCTCTATTGCAAATGCTGGGCCAGAAGATTGTAATTTTGTTGCAGCGGTACTTTGAGAATAGAGGCGGAGAAAATTAACGTGTGTGATGATATCAAATGCTTTTCAACCGAAGAAACAGAGGAGGTACTCAACTTGACGCGTATATGTTGTGTATAACCAAACCAATAACCTATATAACCAATATCGCGGCCAGAGATCCAAGACCCAGCTTACCTGACAGTTCACCAAAGATATCCCGGACATCAGCCTGTACGAGATTAGAATGGCCCTGAATCAATTTAAGAATAACAAGGCGCCGGGTGATGACGGTATCACATCAGAGCTGCTGAGAGCGGGTGGAACACCGGTACTAAAAGTCTTCCTAAGCTTTTCAACACCGTCGTCCTCGAGCGCATCACGCCAGAAGCATGGAGCAGAAGCGTGGTGGTGTTGTTTTTCAAGAAAGGTGACAACACCTTATTTGAAGAACTATAGACCCATCTCACTTCTGAGCCATGTTTATAAGCTGTTTTCAAGGGTCATTACGAACCGTCTCGAGCGTAGGCTTTATGAGCCTTCCGAACAAGCCGCATTCATACGCTGCGGCAGGTTATACAGAAGACCGAAGAGTATAATTTGCCACTTTGCTTAGCGTTTGCGGACTATGAGAAAGCCTTTGATTCGGTCGAGGCATGGGCTGTGCCCGAGTCTCTCCAACGATGCCGTATTGACTATCGGTACATCAAAGTGTTGCAGTCTTGTATAATAACGCCACTATGTCGGTCTGAGTACAGGAAGAAAGCTCCAAGGCGATCCCTTTAAAAAGAGGCATAAGTCGTAATTTCTTCGAAACTGTTTACGTCTACTTTTGAGAAGCGTTCAAGCTCCTGGAATGGAAAGGATTGCATCAATGTCAATGGCGAATACCTCACTCACATTCGGTTTGCCGACGATATAGTAGTCATGGCAAAATCGATAGAAGAGCTCAGCACGATTCTGGAAGGCCTCAATCGGGTTTCTTAACAGTCTTAAGATGAACATGGTCAAGTCGAAAGTCAAATGTGATTCCCATGTTGTACCCTCTTCGATTTATATTGGGAACTCGGTTCTTGAAGTCGTTGACTCGTACGTCTACTTAGGACAAGTAGTCCAGTTAGGTAGGTCCGACTTCAAGAAAGAGGTCAATCGCCGAATCCAACTCTGCTGGGCAGCGTTCGGAAAATTGCGTAGCCTCTTCTCATCCGACATACCTCAGTGCCTCAAGTCGAAAGTTTTAGACCAGTGTATGTTGCACGTGATGACTTATGGCACATAAACGTGGTCTCTCACTATGGGCCTTATTAGTAAGCTCCAAGCAACCCAACGAGCTATGGAGAGGGCTATGTTTGGAGTCTCTCTGCGAGATTGAATCAGAAATGAGGAGATCCGTAGAAGAACCAGTTACCGACATAGCCCCACGGATTGGCAAGTTGAAATGGTAATAAGCTGGGCACATAGCGCGGAGGACTGATGACCGATGGGGTCGAAAAGTTCTCGAGTGGAGACCACGTACCGGCAAGCGCAGCGTAGGACGTCCACCCATAAGGTGGACGGATGACCTTATTAAGACCGCAGGATCGCGCTGGATACAAGCCGCTTCCAACCGGTCTTATTGGAGATTCATAGGGGAGGCCTATGTCCAGCAGTGGACTTCTTATGGCTGATGGATGGATGGATGGATGATATTTCTTTTGTTTGTTAATTTCAACAATCGAGCTTTCCTTTATGTGTAATTTACAAATATTAGACAAACGTGCAAAATATATCACGCTTAGTTTTACTACTTAGCGTAGCAGAGACTGTCAGACTAATGTAAAACAAACAAAAAGGCGGCGGTTGATAGCATTTTGGTCAAGACGAGACAAAACGCGTCCCATTACGCTTATAACGCTACAGCGCTCTGCCTATATGACGATACTCACTAATTCACTATGTAAAGCGAGAGAAAGAGAGAATGAGGACTTTCGCACTTGAATTTCATCCTTAGCACGTAGTTATATAATAGTCATTGGTCAGTGGTACATTAGGCGTAATTTTATACATAGAAAAAAGTGTTAGAGCAACTAGATGACAATAATGTAATACGAATAATGTATTACGAAGGAGTTAATATGTGAATTTTAAAAAATCGTAGAAAAACCGAAAAACCCGAAAAAACCGGGTTTATAACTAGAAAAAACCGAGTTTCAAATGCGGTCGGTTACCCGGTTTTTTCGGTTTTCGGTTAACCGGGTTGCATGCCCTAATGCCACGTTGTAATAGATCTGTGGTTCATGCCTATCATACATGTAAATCAAGGTAATCCGTTGCTCCGTGGCAGCGTGAAAGAGGAACAAACCAACAAAACTTTCAGATTTATTATAATATTAGTAAGGATAGGGATGTGAAAATACTCAATAGAGAGGAAATTAGGGACTGCTTAGATGCTTTTGTGATATTTCTGAATAGACCCAAATCCCTTCAACACAAAAGATTATCCTCGTTCTTAAGAAGCCAAATATTTCCTTTCTGTCACTACTTATTCATGTTTTTGGTTTGCTTCCTCGTTGATTTTTCTTTTCACCAGGCTGAAATTTATTTACGTATTTTTGAGACATTTACATTTTCTTTCTTTTTAACCTTTATAACCTTTTATAACTTCCTATCCGCCGATGTGTGGCGCTTAGTATACCTGTAATGATTTTACTGGAAACATTGAACTTCAAAACGAAACCCAATTTTCCTCCGGACGAAGAACAGGCAAAGGTGTGGTCTATCATATCTTATTCATGATCATCATTACAGTCTCAATTGAATAAATGGCGATCATTCCACGAATCAACGTGGAGTAGGTAGCTCCTATTTGTAATGCATCGCAATTATTCTATTAGGACCCCAGGTCTGATGCAGATTCGAGTCTAAGTATGGATACGCTAGGGTCATTGGATTGGAACCTTTGTTTTGATATGGAAATTAAAGATAATCGTGAGTATTGTCAGATAATTAATAAATAAATCTATACAAATAAATAAAATTGGAGTGTCTGTTTGTAATATTGAAATAACCGTTTTTTACTACATGCATTTGAATATATACAGAATGACTTTTTATTCAGTACACAAATTTTTATCGCGCAATAGATATCATTAATAGAACATATTTCGCTTATAAACAGATCGACTATTTTTCTTCAATTTTTTTGTCAACCTGTTCTAAAGAAAGTAATATTGCATGCACCCTACACCCCAGACAATAACTACCTACACTCTCGGGCGTAGATACGACGTGGCCGCGTAGGTACTCAGACTTAGGGTGACATTGAGTACTCCGTTTATCGGTACACTTTCTCTTGAAGTTATTTCAATATTTTTGTACTAAACTGAGTATCACCAATGTCGGGGTTTAATTGTTTGTTTAATATACTTTCCGTATGCAAAGTATGTGTACTAAAAAGACACCCTGTATATGTACATACACCAAAATAATCTATACGAATAAATAAAATTGGAGTGTTTGTTTGTAATATTGAAATAACCGTTTTTTACTACATGCATATACGAATGTACTAGTTTTTACCCGCGGCTTCACCTGCATGATATTTTGATTTTTGACGCAATATTATTATAATTTATAGCCTATGTGTTATTCTGATATATAAGCTATATTATTGCGAAGTTTCATCTCAATCCGTTCAGTAGTTTTTGCGTGAAACAGTAACAAACATCCATCCATCCTCACAAACTCACAAACTTTCGCGTTTATAATATTAGTAGAATATATAATATATATCCTATTATATACACCTTATTATGGTACATACACCAAAATAAGATTTTTTAGCAATTTTTTGTGTCTGTCTGTTTGTTTCGGCTAATATCTGAAATGGCTGGACCAATTTTGACCATTCCGGGACTAGGCTGTTCACACGTCTGAACGTCCAAGGGGTTCTATTGCTAACATGCTAAATAATACGAGGGTCATAATGCATAACAGGCATATAACACGATTGTTAAGAAGAACGACTGTTACATGCATTACTGGTAATATGGTTTACTTGTCAGAACGAGCTAGTACCGAAAAGTACTACGTGTTACATAGTCCAAATGTTAGAACGATCGAGTGTCAGAATGTACAAAATTCATCACGACATCATTGTTAAAACGAGTAAGAGTCAAAATGTACAGTTTGTGTCAGTGTCATAATGTCAGGCACTAATATTGCATCTACGAGTGTTGTTTGTTATCCAAGGAGTTTGCTATTCACATAGTAGGTACTCAAACACTCTTTCGAGTGCTACTATAAATGACTAAACCCTCCTTCCACTTGAAAATTGAAATTGGTTGTCAGATATGTCAGCTTCGTCCTTCATTCATTCCGGACGTATTTGGTGTATGGAAAAGGATAATTATTTTAAAATGGGAGAACAATCACCCGAGCAACGATTTTCCTTTTGCACAAATCAAAAAGGTAATCGTACATTATTATACGGCATACACAGGTACAATTTGTCAGTGAAAAATAGAAGTGGTACTAGTCTTTGGAAATGTATAAATCGGCTTTCTTGTGGTGCGTCAATGACAATAGACATAACCGAAACTAAAATATTACGTGAAAATGTGCATACATGTACTCCATCGTCATCGAAAAATAAGATTCACGTTGCAACTCAACTTTGTAAAAGAAAAGTATGTGAAAATTATCAATCAGTTCAAGAAATATATGAAGAATGCTTCATTCCTCAAATAGAGGAATCTGATTCTGATTCTGTCGATTCGATCTCAATGCCAGTATTTGAAAATAAAAAACGGTCCCTATATCGAGCAAGAAAAAGATTTTTGGAAGTTAAGAAAACGTCATTTAGAACATTAGAAGAAGTAGAATTACCAAAGATTTTAAAGGATAACTTTTTACTGTGGGAAGACGGGACAAGTGATAAAATTTTATTATTTGGCACAAATTTTATACAAAAATATTTACATAGTATTGATAATGATAGAATGTGGTTTGGAGACGGTACATTCGAAGCAGCTCCGGCGCCTTGGGAACAATTGTTCACTATTCATTTGGATGTCAACAGCACAGAAGAGAGAACCAATATCGTACCAGTGCTGTATGCTTTGTTGCCTAATAAAAAAACTGATACTTACATACGTTTATATTCATACTTAAAAAATAACCTGAATGTTGACATCAAAAAATATAAATCGGATTTTGAGAAGGCCCAAATAAATGCCATTAAAGAAGTTTACCCAGAGTGTGAATTGAACGGATGTTTCTTCCACTTTAACAAAGCTATATGGCGAAAAGCAGAGAAGTTAAAACTTTTAGAGATTAAAGATGGACGAAAACTTGCAGAGTTAGCATCATATTTACCACTATTGCCTAAACACTTGTTAACGGTTGGATGGACAGAAATTTTAAATAGCATTTCAGAGAAAAGTGACGAAATAGAAAAATTTGAAACATATTTTGTTAAGCAATGGCTGTCGAAAAATTGTATTGAACTAATTAGCTGTGCTAATCAACGCCACCGAACAAATAATAGCTTGGAGGGATGGCACAATCGGCTAATGAAGAGGATGCGGTGCAAGCCAAACTTATTTACATTTGTTCATCTATTACGCAAGGAAGCAAAATACCAAGAATCAAAAATTAAGAACGCACTATTTGAGCAGATCAAACGTAGAAAGTGTGATATTATTTTTGATCAAAAAAAACAATATTTCTTAAACCAACTGGACAATCAGCAAATTTGTCCGCTTAATTATTTGAAAAACATTGCAAAGCTTAAACGTAATGAAAAACAATACAACAATTAAGCCTTACAAAGTATTTACAAGCCTAATATCTATATATACATATAAGTTATTTTTAAGTTAAGAATTAATTGTTTTGTTTTTACTAAGATTAATATAAATGAATATGTGAAGTTATTTTTAAGTAAAGAATTAATTGTTTTGTTTTTATTGAAAATGCAATGATAATAAATATAAAGATAACTACGATTAATATAAATGAATGTATGTGTTATTTCACTTATTTTTTTTTAAAAAGAAGACACGATACCTACATTCTCATTAACCTTCGTTTACGGGTAGGTAGGTATATTTTCTGGCATTGTTAGATTCAGACATTTAGTCAATAACGTGATTGGTTACTAAAATATTTTAACATTTAAAATTTTTGTCATTGTCATGACTTGACATAAACACATATTAAAATTTGTACATTCTGACACAGGCACGATATAACGTAAATATAATCTCAATTTTAGTCATTTTGACACTACGTCATTCTAACTATTCAAGTGTTGTACTTTTTGTCACTTACACAATATTACACTTGGACGTTCAGACGTGTCAACAACCTAGTCCCGGAAGGATTTTGACGGGACTTTTATTGGCAGGTAGCTGATGTAATAAGAAGTAACTTAGGCTACGTTAATCGACTGTTAGGCGAAACGAAGTTCGCCGGGTCAGCTAGTAATAAATAAATATTAGGTGACATGGACATCTTACACGCGGCCTCTGACTTCAAACTAAACAATGCCTGTGATAGGGCTGCCAGAGACTGATATACCTACTACATAATCCTTCCTAATAATATTATAAACGCAAAAGTTTATGAGGATGTATGGATGAATGGATGTATGGATGTTTGTTACTCTTTCACGCAAAAACTACTGAACGGATTGAGATGAAACTTTGCAATAATATAGCTTGTATATCAGAATAACACATAGGCTATAAATTATAATGATATATTGCGAATGTGGGCGAAGCCGCGGGTAATAACTTGTTGTACATACTTTTATAGATAATACCTAAATTACCAACTTTGTCGGGAGAGAAAGAATAGCATGAAAGAGAGGACGCCTATACTTAGGGAAACACATTAAGCGGAGTTACAAGAGGACATCAAAATATTGTCAACTAACCTTACATACTTCATCCATCCATCCGTCCACTGCTGCTCCTCCCTAGGTCTCCAATAAGATCGGTTAGCAGCGGCTTAGTAGTATTATTATTGTATACTACAGCACCAATCGCGCACTAAAATTACGAGATAAATAAATACCTTCTCATCCCGACGTTTCGGCCGAGTTGCAACGGCCGTGGTCACGGGTAGACTGGAACAAAGAGAATGGACTGGAATGTGAAACAGCTGGTACCGCCAATTCAATTTGAACTTGATAAATTGTCACTACGACACACAACACTGACGGTATCTAACAATGTCCTTCTACCTACACTACGCGATTTGCATTTGTTGACAACAGGATTCCACGACGCCGATAACTTAAATCCATCCTCCCGGTTGAAATTCTTATGTTTTTTGATTTCCACCGCTTCACGAACTATTCTTGAAAAATAGTGTCGATCCATGGAGAGGACTTTTGGGTCGTGGAGCTCGATCCAATTACCAGTACCTCCGTCAAGCAAATGTTCACCTATAGCAGACTTCTTTACAATTTAGTAGTAATATAGTATAGTTCAAAATAATTGAAAATCTTCACAGAATCTCCTCAGAAAGTAACAAAAATCAGCGACGTAAAATACGAGGTAAGACAGCTTAAGCCCGAGTCGGCTCGTGGCGCTGTTGCTCCGATAATAAATAAAGATTTGTCGACATGTCACCTTGTTTACCCGCAGCGCAGGCCTTTACGAACGAATTTTATTATTTTGGAGTATTTTACTTGGTTTAGGATCAAAATTGTGACAATATTTATTTTGCTGCTGTATATTTATCACTTTTTGACCGACGAAACGGAGGAGGTACTCAATTCGACGCTTAAACAGGGTTATTTCTAATCAATTAGCATCCTTTCAGGGGGTTATTCTGGACATAAAAACTAACAACTTTTGTTCTGCGACTTTTGTCAAAACTGTTAAAATTTTTTCGTTGTTCCATAGAAAAATCTGTTTTTTTTAGAACAGCTGTTTTTTTTGAGTTCTGACAAAAGTCGCAGAACAAAAGTTGTTAGTTTTTAATGTACAGAATAAGCCCCTGAAAGGCTGCTAATTGATTAGAAATAACCCTGTATATATCTATATATATATATATTTATGTATAACCACGCATAACTTTTTACATAGTGGTCCGATTTTAATAATTCTTTTTTTATTAGAAAGAGTATACTTTGAAATTGGTCCCATTAAAATTATATCTCAATCGGCTGAGCCGTTTTTGATAAATCAACAATAATGTGAAAAATGCTACATCGATCCGTGCGAACTTTTCGCAAATTCTGTACACGGTTAAAGTTTTTTTTGCGAAAAATAATTGTTCTGCAAATTTCAGTCTTACTGTATTAAATCATTTTAATAGTACACTGCTGAATATAGTTTATATGAAGCTGTTGTGATTGCGAGAAAAAATATAATCCAATTAGGGTTTTCCTGAGAATAAATTTGACTCCATCTTTTTTCTTAGGTAAAACTTACTTGGGCATTTTTTCATTTTCCTACATTTTATATTGTCGACATTCATTTCAATACCTAGTAAAAATAAGGTGTTCAGCCATAATATTCTATCATATTATATTACCTACTCGTACTTAAGTTGATTGTACATAGCGCCCAGAGGACCCCCTCTCACCCCGCCATCGGGGAGGGCTCGGCGCTCGAGTCGTTTGAGAGCGCGTGCACGTCTCGTTCCCCGCACCTCAGTCAGTCCGTAGCATCTCATCTAGACGGACGCGCTCCGCTCGCGCGCCGATACCGCCGCGATCGTATAATTATGTACTTAGCGATTACGTAGTGGTCGTTCAATAAATATCTGCCATAAATCTCTGAATTTCACTATAATTGATACTTAAGTAAGATTAGGCCGGGTGGCTAGCCCTGTCTTCAGAGTTTAGCCGCCTGAAGGCCTCTGGATGACTAAACGGTTGAAACAACCGGAACCTATAACTTAGCGTGTTATCCGAGCTACAGTAGCGCTCAGCTGTAAAGGCTACCCGCCGCGATCACCCATCCGTGAACTGACTGTGCTGAACGTTGCTTAACTTTCGTGATCGCTAGCATACACCTCGGTGTCTCTCTGCGGGATCGAATCAGAAACGAGGAGATCCGCAGACGAACCAAAGTTACCGACATAGCCCAGCGGATTAGCAAATTAAAGTGGCAATGGGCAGGGCACATAGTTCGAAGAATGGATGGCCGATGGAGCCGGAAAGTTCTCGAATGGAGACCACGGACCAGCAAGCGCAGCGTAGGACGTCCACCGAATAGGTGGTCTGACGATATAATAAAAATCGCAGGAACGCGCTGGATGCAGGCCGCTTCCAACCGGCCTTGTTGGAAATCCATGGGGGAGGCCTATGTCCAGCAGTGGACATCCTACGGCTGATAGATAGAATACACCTAGTCAAACTACGCCATGAGCGCTATAGTATGAGCAAAAGGAGAACTGTCGTGGAGTTACGGTTAACTAGCAATAAGATTTTTATCAGCAGCCAAGGTACCGACTATACTTGGTAGACTAATGTAATGTAAATCGAATTCGTGTCTACCAAGTATCAAACACTTTTAGCTGTACCAGCAATGATAGAGCAGTGTTGTCAACGTAACAAAATTATACTGCATAAAAGATAGCTTGATCTCTGCGACAGTGACATTGACATAGAAGATTGACATTTTTAGAGTTAGGGTAGTAGTGGAAAAAATCGATTATCAAACAATGTTGTAATGAAATCGAATGAGTAGTTGTAGTTGAGAAATTGGATTTTATTTACTTACTATTATTTAAGATCAAGTATCTACACATGTAAATAATGTTATGATATTAATTAAATAAAATATAATAATGTTACAATGGTACGAGTATTTATCGACGTTTTTCACTATTATCGATGCTAATGTAACATATAATTGGGTTTAATTTAATTACACATGTAAATAATGTTATGATATTTAAATATACAATAAAATTAATGATAATTTAAGTTTTATTTAAAATGTCGTTAGTGTAAACTATCGATATTTTAATTAAAACTCTATCTAAAACTCTGTGGTCACGATCATTCGTCGCCTATCACTAATCGGCATGCCCATAAAGTATGACATTGACAGGTACTGTCTGTACAATTAAGAAATTCAGGACTTCATAGGCGTGATTTTTCTGACAGCTTTCGCAGAGATCAAGCTATATTTTATAGAGTAGGTATAGTAAAATGGCACACGGGCGACCTCACTTACGATGCTTCTCTTGTTGTACAAACTCTATATGTACCTATGTCTAGTCTACCTACGCCATGTATGTCTAGTCTACCTACGCCATGTATGTCTAGTCTACCTACGCCATGTATGTCTAGTCTACCTACGCCATGTATGTCTAGTCTACCTACGCCATGTATGTCTAGTCTACCTACGCCATGTATGTCTAGTCTACCTACGCCATGTATGTCTAGTCTACCTACGCCATGTATGTCTAGTCTACCTACGCCATGTATGTCTAGTCTACCTACGCCATGTATGTCTAGTCTACCTACGCCATGTATGTCTAGTCTACCTACGCCATGAGCGCTACGATTGCTATTTGATACTAATTGTAATTTTTTTTCTTTTCAGATCCGTTCTTATTGGCGGCCCAATCTAGTCCACGTACTTCAAAAATGTTAACACAGCTCCCTTAACCTAGGTTAATAGATAGTTAATTGGCCTGGAAAAGAGACAAAAGGTCTGAAAATTAAAAGGTTGAAGTGGGATAGAGGCAAAGAAAAGTTATGGACTCAAAAAACGATGAAATCGAACTTAGCGCGCAAGGAACTAGCAACAAACCTAGGTAAGCTGATATCAAATATGTATGAATTGTATTAAAACAACATCATAAAATACAAAATTATTTATTGTCACAAGATACAAATTATTGTTATGAGATGGGTTTTTGGATAATCAGTTAAAACGCCGATTATTCACTTTGCACTATATTGCACAAAATCACGATAAGCACGACACAATTCGCACAAACACTTCACACTGGCACTGATATTCACACAAACTAGTCACTTAGACAAAGTAAACAAGATGAAAGTTCGAGATTTCCCTATTACTCTCAAATACACACAAAAAAAACACAAAACAATAGAGCACCCCAGAAGCGTGATCACGTAAACATTATAGTTACTGCATACCTACAACGGGCGTGCGCCTACTGCTTTACATTATACAACTTCTATGAAGACACTATTCCCCAAACTGGGTACAACAAAGCACCCGTATCTTGGCCTCTTGGGGCCTAGGCATTCTCGCTATGTGCATGTAACAACAGAATGTATTAAAATAAACATTTGGTAAAAAAATAAAAAAAATAATTGGAATCAACATTAACTAGGTAACAAAATTTGATAGATTTTTATTTTCTACCGTAGAGTTTTTATGACAAAGCTTTTGTTATTTTCCACGTCAAATTAAGCTTTAAAACTTTCTTGACAAGAATATATCATCATTATAACATCATGAAATATAATTAAATTTAAATGTAAATTTAAATGTGACCTCCTCTGACGTATGATCTACCAAACAAAAAAAGCATCATGAAATTCAGTTTATAATTGGCGGAGTAATCGCGTAAAATACCTACAAAAACACACAGATGACTTTTTGAAGTCGTTTAAAAATAACTTGAAAAACTGAATAAGTTTATGATTTTTTTCATTTCTAACTTATTGTAGTTTATGTACGTTGACACATTTGCTTTTTGCTCGAGACTTCCATAGAAATGAAAGCTTACCGTGAAACCTTATTTCACGGTAAGCTTTCATTTTCTTGGAGTCTGTGTAGTTTATAAAACGCTGATAAATTGTCCACATGTTTTGATAAAAAAATACATCTTTTTCAGTGATGTGGCCGTCAAATCAGATCTCCCAGAAAGAGGCAGTTGGGCCAGCAAGCTCGACTTCATCCTCTCCGTCATCGGCCTGGCCATCGGCTTGGGGAATGTGTGGAGGTTCCCCTACCTCTGCTACAAGAATGGAGGAGGCGCCTTCTTGATACCTTACTTCCTCACCCTGATCCTGGCGGGAATACCCATGTTCTTCATGGAGTTGGCAATGGGACAGATGTTGACGATTGGCGGACTGGGCGTGTTCAAGATTGCGCCTATTTTCAAAGGTGAGTTACAAATATATCAAGCCTTTTCAGGAAAAATATCCGATCATGATTTCGCCTATTTTCAAAGGTGAGTTACAAATATTATATCAAGGCTTTTCAGGAAAAATATCCTATCAAGATTGCGCCTATTTTCAAAGGTGAGTTACAAATATATCAAGCCTTATCGGGAAAAATATCCGATCAAGATTGCGCCTATTTTCAAAGGTGAGTTACAAATATATCAAGCCTTATCGGGAAAAATATCCGATCAAGATTGCGCCTATTTTCAAAGGTGAGTTACAAATATATCAAGCCTTACCGGGAAAAATATCCGATCAAGATTGCGCCTATTTTCAAAGGTAAGTCGCAAATGTAGGTATCTATTCAGCCTTTTGAGGAAAAATACGAAGGATAAATTCTTTTTATTACAGAAGAGCTATTTTCAAGGAAAACAGCTTGAAGATGAGGTTACGATAAATATATAAATTTCGATTATTAGGGCGCGCTTACGATGTTTTTCCTGAAAAAGCACTCTATTGTGCTAGTTTTAAGTTGGTTGAAAATTTATTTGTACAAGTACAATATTTAAACTTTATTAGGTGTAACATTTTTGCCTTTTTGCATCACAAGCTATTAGACTAAACGAATATACTTAGTTCTTTCTTTAATTTATTTGTTCTTACTATAATTTGAGCACGGTAATTTTAGTTTTATGTAAACTTTGATTAAAAAGGGAGAGTTGTTTTCTTAGATTTGGCTAAAGCATTATCTCGTTGTTTATTAATACAGAAAAATTATGAGCTATATAAACCTATTCACTATGACTAAAATTAAATAACCTACTTAAACAAAAAAGAAAAGAAAAAAAATCAAAATAAAATATAACCCAGTCTAAAAGTCCCTCGGCAGAGGGTGTGTAGTACTAAAGCATTTAAAGTTGTTACTCTAGACTTGTTTCAAGACTTGTTTTATGCATATGACATTTTCAGTTTATTTTGAGGATGTAAAGCAAACTGTACCAAAAATTACTTGATGTTTTCTAAGAAATATTTTATGCTAACCAAGCTTAAGATAATTCGACGCTTGAAAGGCAAAAATTACCAAGCGACAGTTTGGGCGATATTGAGTTATATATATCACTGAAATCAGAAAAAAAAACTGCGTCGATTGGTCTTACTCCCACGGCGCTAGGGCGAAGTTTGTTGTCGTTTGGTAACTTAAAAAAAGACACATTTTCACAGTTTTCGGCGTCCAAGCGACTAAAATTTTAATGATTTATTAATATTTTTTACATAGTAAGGATTAGATTTTTATAATTTACACTAAGTAATTTTTGCCTTGACTCTAAATAATGCATCTAAACATAAAGTATTTTCTGCCTTGCGAGTACCCAGGAATTAGCATTACTTAAGAATTTTTACCTGATTGTTGTTTTTCTCTCTCGTAATTTAAGACTTTTTAACACACCTTCAATAGACTTTCTTTGTCATTTAGTACTTTTTATCTAAATAAAATTTATTCAAAAATGTGAAGTAGTGAATATCTACCTGCCTAAAACAGGATATATTTTGTCGTTAAGTAATTTTCTACCCGCCGATTTTTTTAAAGTTTATGTTACTTAGATAACTCTTTCTGATATGAGATTTCTCTAAAAGTGACCTTATCCATACAGCACCTTTTTTGTTTTGTCACTTATCCGCACTGTAAATCAGATTCCAAGTGGCTGTTGGTAACAAAATAACGATTACGTCTTCACCGAACTGTCGCTTAGACAACACGCATGCGTGCGCGCATGGTGCAAAGTGCTTAATCTCGTAGCTTGTTTGTGTACTCGGTAAGTGCATTATTAAGATTTTATGACTTTATATTTATAGATTTTCAGATATGACTTTATATTAGATTATTAAATTAAAATTTATATTTTACATTAATTTAAATCTATTGTTAAAAGTACATAAAAATCGAAAAAAGCGAGTAGATTGAAGCGAGATAGAAGCTTGGTAATTTGGTGTGTTTCAGTGTGTTTAGCATATGTGGACTTTGAGATAGCCATTGATTCGGTCAAGACATGGGCTGTGCTTGAGTCTATCCAGCGATGCCGCAAGTAGTCCAGCCGGTCTGGAGACAGGTCAGTTCCTAAATTTACGGAAGAGGGATAGGTTAGTCCTTCTGAAGAAAGATAGGCGCCCTGCGGACTCTCCCTCCGCGTACCGCCCTATAGTACCTACTGCTGGATGAGGTGGACAAGCTGTTCGAATGCGTGATAGCTGCTTGCCTCATCCAGTATCTTGATAGGTTTGGTCCACACTTGTCCGACGAGCAATTTGGTTTTTGGGCGGGCCGGTCTACAATCAACGCTGTTAAACGTGTCAAAGCCCTCTCGGACGAGGGGGTGGCTCATGGTCAAGTGTTGGTGGCGTGTATACATCGCCAACGCATTTAATACACTGCCGTTTTCATTCATCATCAGATGAGGTTCAGTTTTAAGAATTGGTGATGACGATATCCGTTGAAAACTTTTGCAAAAGTTTCTAATGTAGTGTACAAACCTGAATTTTTGTTAGGTTGTTCCTTTTTGGAAGGTGTAGTGTAGGACTTTTTGTCCTACATTTACCTTATTTAAATAGGACTATGGTTGAAATTGCCTGGCAGTAAAGTGGTTTATCTTTTTATTTCGATCATTTTACCTATGTGTTAAACACCTGTTTATTCTGGATGCATCATTTTGCTTCAAATATAATCATAAAATATTGGGGTTTAGTTAATTTTACATGTTATATGATAAAAATTTGTTTTTGGTTAGTAATTTTTACCTGTTTGTGATTTTGATCAAAATTTTACTAACCGACACTATCTCTTAAATTATTGAGAAAATTCATATTTTTTAAATGACAGTTCATAAAGCTTTTAAATTTCATTTAAAATCTATTAGAACCGTGTAGAAATGAGTAATAGAAAATTTTATATGATTTTTTTTCCAAAAAATAAAACTTTAAAACGCTCTGGTGTAAAGTTGCCAATATGTCGCTTGGTAATTATTGCCTTTCAACCGTCGATATAAAATAAATTACTTTGACCTGTCTAAAATTTCAAATTGAAAATCCCGTCATGAATGAGGGTCTGCCAGAGGTCTGAAACATTTCATTTTCAGAGACAAAATAGCTATTATCCCCCGAATTGCTTGAAAAATGACATCCGAGGTGCGTAGGATAATTACGGGGGATAAAACAAAGTGTCCCATACCTACGCTTTAGGTACGACTGCAGCTTTACGTTTGTCGAGCAAAAAATGTAATTTAGGTATCTTTAGATGTTGTGACATTATTCTGTGTAATACATCAGAAGTCCATAATTATTCATAATAATATGTTATATATAGATACTGAACTTCACAATTTATTGTTATAATATCAAAAATATTTGAAATCTTTGAACAGTCCATACAAATCTCCTTGTGTCAAATCAATATGAATGTATGATTTTCAAGCGAATGTTTTCTAATCGTTATCTGTACAGAATATTACAAGTACTAGGGCTTGTTTAAAGCTATGCATTTCTAATTCTTCTTCTAAATGTCCGGGCACCGAGCGTAGGTCGGCTTGAAGTTATTGTGTTTTTTGTGAAAATTTGCGTTTACCACATATACAAATTTAATAAGCAATGAAAAAATTGTATTTAAATAGCAAATGTCATCAAAATCGGTCGAGCCATAATATTTCATAGACCCAATCTTTGTACAGATAAATTATTTAATGTATACAGCCAAATAAATATAGAAGATTCGCTTAAACGTTGGTATAAGATAGTCGCCAACGTGAATGTAATTATTCAGATTTCCAGTCACTTCAGTCGATTAGGTGTATCCGTTAAAAGGGTCGTTCGGGGTTGCAAGGGTTTTCAAACCATTGATTTCATCCCTTTGTCTAAAGTTCCTTTTGTAGCAAATATCCTTTGGAATCGCGATTCTGTTGAGCTTTGTAAAACTTTTTGTGAGGAGAGTATTTTTCGTTTGCCAAGTTGAAAGCAAACGAAATTGTTGAAAGCAATCTAGAGGCTCTTTGTTTTATTCTTTGAAAATCGTTTATTCTATAGATTGATGATATGATATCTTTTCCATTAAAGTTATTTTATTGTTTTATTTGTGTTAGTTAAATGAAAAATAATATTTTTGTCGCGTAAGTCTTCGTGCACTTTGTTTTTACTAAATTTGTAAATAATAATAATAAAGTTTCTTTATATCCATGCTATTTACAAAAAATATACATACAAACATAAAAATGTAATAATATATTGTTTTAAGTAGGCATGGCCCCACTCTGTATAGTCTGTAGTCTCCTCCTCTAACCTTTTCCATAGTTTTCTGTCTTGCGCCGTCTGCATCCAGGCTCTACCAGCTACTTGTTGAATATCTTCTATCCATCGATCCTTAGGTCTTCCTTTACTTCGCTTCCCGCTTGGACCTGCCCATCCCGTGACACGCTTTGTCCATCGTTTATCTGTGGTCCGGGCTAGATGACCTGCCCAACTCCATTTGAGTTTCTGTGCGTGCTGTCCTGCGTCTATTACTTTAGTCTTTTTTCGGATAGCTTTGCTCTTCTGTCTATCTTTAAGCTTGATGCCTAGAATGTTCCGTTCCATGGCTCTCAGGCACGTGCGTATTTTGTTTTTTTTCTTGGAAAATCCATGTTTGTGCTCCATATGTTAAACAAGGCAGCAAATAAGAATCCATTACTTTTTTAAAGCTTTAATGGAAGTTTCGCTTTTAAAATTTCCTTGAAACTCCATTACTTTTTCCATATCATGTTTATGCGGCGCTCTAGTTCATCTTCGTGCCTAGATTTTTTGAATGATACTTGTTTACCTAGATACACGAGTACATAGCTGTCTACATATTCTATTGTTGTTCCGTTAACCTCTATAGGTTTTTTGCCATTCGATGCAACTATAGTTTTCACGCGTTCAATTTTAAGCGTATTTTATTACTGGCGGTGCTTAGCTCTTCTATCATTTCTTCTAACTGTTTCGATGTTTTTGCGAATAAGACGATGTGGCCTGCAAAACGCAAGTTGCTTAGAAACTCTGTATCTATCTTTATTCTTTTTTTGTTTCAGTCTAGGTCTTTCATGATGTCCTGTAGCACAGCTAGAAAAAAATTGCTTGAAAGGAGTCTCCCTGTCTTACCCCGAATCTGATATAGATTTTCGCACCAAGTCTGTCAAGTTTCACCCGGCTTATACTGTTCATGTAAATATTTTTGATTATATTTATGTAGGTACTCGGTGCGCCTTGGTTTGAAAGTGCTCTCCATATCCATTTCAAAAATTGACGCGTTCGCAGGATTTGAACCTGCATCTCTCTGGGATTCCGGCCCAGATGCTTTGTCCAATTAAGCTAGAAACGTTGTCTGCGAAGGCGCCGAATTAGTGAACTTGTTTATCATTTTTACCAACTACTACATTGTCGGAAGCGCCATCTGTGAGAACTGCTTTAAACCAGTCAATCATTTAGTGTGAAATAATTAGAACTTATCTTATCTTAATATATATAAATCTCGTGTCACAATGTTTGTCCTCAATGGACTCCTAAACCACTTAACCGATTATAATAAAATTCGCACACCATGTGCAGTTCGATCCAACTTGAGAGATAGGATAGTTTAAATCTCAAATTATAGTCGCAATTTTAATTTATTTAGCCACAGCAACGCGTGGCCGGGTCAGCTAGTAATTTTATAATTTAAAGAATTTACGCGTTCGCAGGATTTGAACCTGCATCTCTCTGGGATTCCGGCCCAGATGATTTTTTGAAATGTTTATCTCAAATAGAAAGTTTCTATAAACCTAGTGTGTGAAGCACGATAAATTATTCTCCATATGCTTTCGTGCGATATTGAGTCAAACGCTTTCGCATATACCGGAAATAAGCATCCTTCTTATTTTGTCTTTCCTTGTTTACCTGCCGCCAGTCCTGTACATGCGTTTCCGATTTTTTTTAATATCCGCTATCTTTATTTGTATTTTTTTAAATTAAAATACTAACATATTATGTGCAGGTATCGGGTACGCGGCGGCTGTGATGTCCTGTTGGATGAACGTGTACTATATCGTCATTCTCGCCTGGGCCATCTTCTACTTCTTCATGTCTATGCGATCCGGTGAGTTTTCATTATCATAATAACCGTAAATAATAAAATAATAACCGTGGGACGTAGGTTTCTATTGTATATATACACCTGGGATTCGAGGGTGAGCGCATTTGGGGATGAGTTGCAACCAATCGAGTCCGGAGGACACAACGGCGGGGCTTAGCCAGCGTTATTGTAAGCAGGCGTGTATAGTCCTGGGACGTCAATTTACATGCTAGAAGGCACTGGTGCGTTGCAACGGAGATCCCAGTGCCATCTATAAAGCATAAAAGTAGGCTACTGAGGGGGTTTTAGTGGTTAAGACCACATAACCCAGTTTCATCCCAATGCAGATAGGTATCTGTAAAAGATTAAAAAAAAAGAATTTCTATTGTTAAATAAAAGTAAGTTAAATGTGGCTTTCATTCAGGGCGTTTCTCCGGTGTTATCGGTCGGTGAGATATTTTTTTATAACGTTAGGATTATGAATCAGAAAGCCTTGCCTAGACGAAAAGAAGAAAAGGTCAGTACGATCACCTTTGCATTTCTAACTGAGTGCTACGGGCTCGGATAATAGGTACGCCGTACGTTAAATGGTAGATTGGTTATATTGATTGTTTGTGTCAGAAGCCTTCAAAACGTTGACTTTACCTGGCTTTTTTTTGTATGTTCGTCAGGTTTTCCTCTGACTTTATCTAGTTAAATTGTCCCTGTTTTATCCAGGTAAAATCCTTTAGGGTAATTATATATCACTCGACTCCAGGTGATGTAGAGTGGTTATGTCGGAATTCCGCAGGCTGTTGGCATAGTTTTATTACCCCTGGGGTATTCCGTCTGTGCGAGCCTTAGTCAGAATTACAGGGACGCTTGTGCTCAATTTTCGCGACTTGTTCATTATGATGGTTGGCTTTAAAACCATTGTTATCATTGTTATAATGAATCCGTGAGTTAGATTATCCAAAAATATTGGACACGAATTTTTTTGTTAATCAAACAACAAATGACAAAGATATACCCTGTCAAAGTTTGGGGGTGGGTCTCTTGACGTCACATCTTTCACAGAAGTCTATACATTCATACGTGACTCGTGACGTCATCCAAAACTTTAACGAGCTAATATCTTCATCAATTTTTGTTTCACAACGGACTGATTATACCTTTTTAGTCATCACGCCAGTTAGCATATTCGAACTTACTTAATTTAAATGTTGATTCCAGACGTCCCCTGGCGAAACTGCGACAACTACTGGAACACGGCAACCTGTGTAAACCCTTACGACCGTAAGAACCTGACCTGCTGGTCGTCGCTGGCCAACACCAGCACCTACTGCACGCTCAACGGCAAGAATATCAGCAAAGCTATCCTATCCGACCCCGTCAAGGAGTTCTGGGAGTAAGTTAGCAAACAAGTAGCCGCAGACACAAATCATTAGCGACTCGTTGTCACACGTCATGATTATCACAAGATTTTTTCCTAATCACACTCCTGTTTTTTCCACATAAACACTGCAACTGATGTTTTGTTTTTAATGCCTACTCAGAACGTGCTATGAAGAGGGCTATGCCCGGAGTCTATTTGCGTGATCAAATTAAGAATGAGGGGATTCGCTAACGAACCAAAGATACTGACGTAGCACAGCTGATTAACGAGTTAAAATAAAAGTGAGCAGGGCACATTATTCAAAGAAGTGATGACATGAATCACGATACAGAAGCAGAAGCTGATTACTACCACCTCCAGCATGACAAAGGGGTACTTTGACATTCCGCCAAAGAAGCAAAGTGGATAGTATCTTTTTAATAATTTCTATTATATTCTTACAATAAAAATATTCATCACTTTCCAGACGACGAGCGCTCCAAATCTCCAGCGGCATCGAACACATCGGCAACATCCGATGGGAGCTGGCGGGGACCTTACTCTTGGTGTGGATCCTCTGCTACTTCTGCATCTGGAAGGGCGTGCGCTGGACTGGGAAGGTGGTCTACTTCACGGCGCTGTTCCCTTACTTCCTGCTTACCGTGCTGCTCATTCGAGGTTTGTATCCACTCCAAAGTCTGGGCAAAATCAAATGTTATTTTTACCTCCCTTAGTGGATTTAGGTGTATCACAAGGATGCATTGTAGGTCCACCAATATTTTTAGACTACTCCAAAAAACTGAGAACTGCTATCAAGCTGTCAACATGTAACAATCCTAAGTACAATGGAAACTGCTAACCAGAGTAGCTACTCACTACTAGTCACTAAGCACATAATATACACCCTAACAAAGATGTCATATAAGTCCCATCGTAAAATTTTTTGAACCATTTTATTGCGATAATGATATTTGAACCACGAGGTGAGCAATTAAACTATTTAATTTTTTTGTTAACTTCTATCAAGAGTTTATTTCTCAGCTATCCGAAAGTAGTTGCCACTCCGGTTTCTTTAGTCAGTAGGTAATAGTAGGTATCAGTGCTTCAAACCTTCTGGTCAGTTTTTAAACCAATTTACAAAAGAGTTTATAAGCCCATGTTGAACAATTTTACTAGTTACTTAATTTGTTCCTGATATAATTTTGATAAAATTTATATATTTTGTCAGGTATCACCTTACCCGGCGCGATGGAAGGCATCAAGTTCTACGTAATGCCCAACATGTCAAAGCTTATGGAGTCCGAGGTGTGGATCGACGCCGTGACGCAAATCTTCTTCTCGTATGGGCTCGGGCTGGGGACCTTGGTGGCTCTCGGCAGCTATAACAAGTTTACCAACAACGTCTACAAGTGAGTTAATCGTTTTTTCATCGTGAGTTGAGCTACTGAGGTATGTCGGACTAAAAGAGGTTACACAATTTTTTGAACGCTAAACTTAGTAAGTTTGTACAGGCCAGGATGTTTAGTCTTGGAGTTAGAGTTTTTAAGCCACCTCAGGTCATTTGGAAACTTCTTGAATGCTGCCCAACCAAGTTGAATTCCATGATAAACCTATTTCTTGAAGTTGGACCTGTATAATTTGGACTACTTCATTAGGCAGATACTCGGTAGATAGATGTACCAGTCAACAACTTCAAGAACCGAGTCCTCAATTCTCAAAGTTCATGTTCATTTTAAGACCCACCTGTTGAGAAACTAAATAGACGCCTTCGAACATCGTGCTCATCCATCAATTATGATGACTACAATATAGTCTACAAAACGAAACTTTTAATAATAGTATTAAGCAAAAAAATACATTGTTAGCTTATTAAACAAATCTATAAATTGCAATATTTGACTTCCTAATAAAAACTAAAGATATTTAACACTGTCATTATTTCCTCACGCAACAAATATTTATTTGTTTATAGGCGATTAGTGTATACTGATGTGCCTATATCAAGCAGAATCAAATAAAATTAGTATTTATCTGTTAAAGAAATTTTTTCCTTCTTTAACCAAAGGTCCAGTCTATTCTTAAATGTGTTTATAGTTCTTGCTGAGATTACATTAGCTTGCTGAGATATCCCTAGCAATCCAAAGAGGTAACGCACCCAGTCATATGGGGACATTTGGGTGCGGGATGGCTCGCGACGGACCGCATCGTAGGACATAGAATAAGGCGACTTTGGTTACGACACGTAACAATCATATTAGTATTAAGTTTGACATAAATAAACATGTTTCTTTCTACACTGTCAAATAAATCAGAATTAAGATCTCTTTACTAGTAAGGAGCAGGTCAGCAGTCTTTTAGATAAGCAGTTTACACGTTTTGGTCAATGTATTTGTAGCTTATTGACTGTTTTATCACTTATTTCAGGGATGCTCTGATAGTGTGCAGCGTGAACTCCAGCACGTCGATGTTCGCCGGGTTCGTCATCTTCTCTGTAGTCGGGTTCATGGCGCACGAGCAGCAGAGGCCCGTGGCTGAAGTCGCTGCTTCAGGTACGTTATATTTCTAAGTTAACGGTGATGAGACTTTCAGTAAGTGTCTGCTTGTCGAAAGAGTAGACTAAAAGGAGTCTTAGGAGCTTGAAGATACTCGCATTAGAGAATCTGACTATCAGGCCAACGGCACTCGAGACCTAAACTTACCCCCCGTTTGTGGTTTGTGCATTTTCCTCTTTGATAGCCTGCTCAAACCACTTACCTACTACTACTAATAACGGAAAATAGTCTTGCTTCTCTGGCATAATAGAACTGTCGCTATTGCACTCTTAAAGTGTGTGTTTTGCAAACTTATTGTTCAAGAAATCCGGACTATTTTGCCTGGTTTCTAGTAAAGAGACAGTTCTCAATTTTCTGTATTATGTTTTGGTGTTGTCTTTCTCTTTATAGCTTTTTTCCACCTGTGGACGAAGTTTGCAAGATAGTCCCATATAAATTTATTTTACATAAGTTTAAGTTATTCAGATTAAGTTATTCACAAAAGAAATAACATCTATCAGAGCATTATCTTTTGATTGCTTAAGCTCACTGATTGTGGCTTGTGGCATTCTATCGTTATGACAGATTGTCTTTTGTTTTTATGTCAATGTCTTTTAAATCAATTTATCTCGTTTTTTTCAGGTCCTGGCTTAGCTTTCCTCGCGTACCCGTCCGCCGTTCTCCAGCTGCCAGGCGCTCCGCTCTGGTCCTGCTTATTCTTCTTCATGCTGCTTCTCATCGGCCTCGACAGCCAGTTTTGTACTATGGAAGGTTTCATCACAGCCGTCATCGATGAATGGCCGAAGCTTTTGCGGCGGAGGAAGGAAATCTTCATCGCTATCACCTGTATGATCTCGTATCTGGTAGGCCTGTCTTGTATTTCTGAGGTGAGTTACCTTGACTGCTGTTAGTTTAGTTGTTTTGACTACCTCTGTGACTCAGTGATTAGTGACCCTGACTACTGGATCAAAGAGGTGTGGGTTCGATTCCGAACCAGAGCAATTATTTATGTGCTGAACAAAGGTGTTGCTCTGTGTCTGGTTGTTATTGGTAATTACATTATCTATCCATCTATTTAAAATAAATAATGGTCATAAATAAATAAATAAATACATTTAAAATTAAGTATGTAGTATATCCTCTAGAATCTAGAAAATATACTACACTCCACTCTAGACTCTAGAGTGGTCAGTCTCTGGCAGCCATATGGCAAGTTTTGATTAGTTTGGAGACCGTGTGTAAGATGTCCCTAACACTTATTAGGTATTATTATTTTAATGTATTTGCTAAAACCTACTTGATGATACCTGATAATTTTGATAAATTAAATGAAGTAATCTACGTATTTAGTTAATCAGTTAATGCAGGTTCAAATCCTGCGGTCATGACACATTTTTGAGATGTAGAGATGCGTTATTGATGATTTTTGACGTGACAACGTCTTATAAATTGGTTTGCCGGGTGACACTTCAAGAAACTGCGTTACGCTCCGCTCACGTTATGCGCTCACAATGAGAGCGAGTGAGAGGCACGCGTCCCTTCCACTCGGGCATGGTTGGCCCGCCTAAGAGCGAGAGAGACAGACATTTTCATCCTTCTTCCTACTATACGAATGAATATTCACATTAAAATTATTTTACCACTCAAAGTCGTTGTCACGTAAAACTTTCGCCCGTATACCGACTTTACAGGCAACCAAAAAAATATTTTGGTGCCTTTTTTTATTCTATACTATGCTATGTAGTGATAGTGATGTTGGAATAATTTTATTGTATTTATTTACTTCTAGATAATTACGAAAAGACCGTCAATCTGTTCTGCGTGCTACGAATATGAAGTATTAAAAAATTACTTCAGTCTCACCTGTTTTGAGTTTGCAGGATTTTTTTCTACCAATAATCCAATCCCGTGCTTTGCAAAGAAATTGTGGTCTTAAAAGACCGTACTTTATGAACTCATGACCAGTTTTTAAATCTTGTGATTATGAAGCTGTGAAACTGTTTCAAAACGTGCGGCATCTATCTGGAACTTATCCTACCTTCTTTTTTCAGGGTGGCATGTACGTGTTCCAAATCCTCGACTCGTATGCCGTATCTGGTTTCTGCCTGCTCTTCCTGATCTTCTTCGAATGCGTCTCCATCTCGTGGGCATTCGGGGTCAACCGCTTCTATGACGGCATTCGAGAAATGATTGGCTACTACCCTACAATCTGGTGGAAGTTCTGCTGGGTCGGCTTTACGCCTGCCATTTGCATTGTAAGTATATATTTTATTAATTATTTAATTAATAACATATATTTTATGAATAATATTATCTTCTCTTAGAAGTGCAATTTTTACCAAAAAAACTATCTTATTTTGACAATGCCATCTCGTGGCAGCAACTAACATTAACTTTAAGCCGAGTAACGCTTGGTGTCCAGATTATTACCTTTTTAATCGACACTCAAAAATAAGGAGGATCTTTGTTCGTCTGTATGTACCTATTTTATTGAGTTAAATTCATTGATATGTTTGCCAATTTTATTGTAAACCAATTTGAACCATTATTTTAAATTAATTCCACCAACAATCACGCGAGAACTATTTGAAACAGTACGATATGTAGACGACTTTAGTAATTTCCTCGTTGAAGTGGGATGAAAAGTTATGTGTTGCCCTCGAGTGGAAAGATTTTTCACCTTGTGCTCTTTTAAGTTTCTCGCTCAGGATTATAATTTTTAAATCAATCGCTATGCTCGTGATTCAATTATAAAATTCTTCGCTTGCTCGGTCATCAAACTGAGCACGCGGTTAAAAAGCAACGCTGCACTCTTGTATAACAAATAACTATAATCTATCCATTCCAGAGCGTTTTCATCTTCAACCTGGTGCAATGGAAGCCGATAAAGTACATGAACTACGAGTACCCGTGGTGGTCGCACGCATTCGGCTGGTTCACCGCGCTGTCTTCCATGCTGTGCATCCCGGGGTACATGGTCTACCTGTGGCGGGTCACCCCTGGCACCTGGCAGGAGGTAAGCATAGGCTAGAAACATACCTACCTACCATAGAAAACTGAAAGTCAATTCATTCTATTTTACTGTGGTTTTGTCCACCCTAAAAAAAACAGAATACATGTAGCAGCTTCCCCTCTGGAGAAAAATTTAGATCCCGGGGTACAATCTACTTAGTCTACTCTTGAAGAACGATTGGGATTATATACTGTCTACGTCTAGTCTACCTGTGGCGGGTCACTCCTGGCACCTGGTACTGTACCAGCTTTATAAAAATCCATTGTTAGCCAGCCCTTGAAGGGCGATTGGACCATATCCACCATGCTTGGCTAGTCCAGTGCAAGTTTTTGGACTCACATACCCTATCGAAATTTTTCAAAGCCATAAGCAAGTATCCTCACAAATCTTCCATTAAAAATAAGCCCAAAGAAGTGGAAATTCATTCATTAATTCTGAAGAACGAGTGAGTGGTACAGGACTGGGATTTAAAACTACGACTTTACCGTTCCAAGGCGTGTTTTCTCCCACTAAGCTACTACGGATTCAAATGGGCGGAAGGTAAAATATATAAGCTACAAATATCCTTGCCTACATCTCTGGGTATATGATATAAGGATAAAGGGATTTGGAGTAAAAATCCTCCGGATTCATAGCAGTAGGTACGGGAAGGTGCTGTGCCTAGGGATAACTAACAGTGTATGATCTTGGTTTGGTTTATCCATCGCTGTAAATATCGTTTTGCGGGATGCAGGTCTTGTGATTGGCTCATAGGAGGCATTGGTTTCGCTAAAGACGTGAAGGTGCATGTAGTTAGTTAGTGCAAAGTTAGTTACAAGTCCACTGTTGGATATGGGTCTTCCATTAGATTACTCTTGGAGAACGATTGGGGCACACACATGACCTTGATCCAGTGCAAATTGGTGGATTCTATTACCTACACCATCGAAATTCTTCTCATTGAATTTCTTCTAGAGCTGTTCTATTTCTCTATCCATCCATCCATTCATCAGCCAAAGGACGTCCACTGCTGGACATAGGCCTCCCCTATGGAACTCCAATAAGACCGGTTGATAGCGGCTTGCATCCAGCGCGATCCTGCGGTCTTAATGAGGTCATCTGTCCACCTTGTGGGTGGACGTCCTACGTTGCGCTTGCCGGTACGTGGTCTCCACTCGAGAACTTTTCGACTCCATCGGTCATCAGTCCTCCGCGCTATGTGCCCTGCCCATTGCCATTTCAACTTGCTAATCCGTTGGGCTATGTCGGTAACTTTGGTTCTTCTACGGATCTCCTCATTTCTGATTCGATCCCGCAGAGAGACTCCGAGCATAGTCCTCTCCATAGCTTGTTTTTCTCTATCAGATAAGCGAAAATCTATACGTATAAGTATAATGTCTAATGTGCTTACATGCTGGTTTCAGTTACTCTGACAAGTCAGAAATTTCACAGTCCTGGTTTTTACTACGATTTTTTATTAGACTTGCGATTAATCAGCTCAATGCTTTTCCGCAGAAATTCCACAAGATCGTCCGAATCCCAGAAGACGTGCCCGCACTTCGTACTAAGATGCAACAAGAAGAGCTAGCAAAGCATAACAAAGCATAAGTTCTAAAACTGAGCTTTGACAGAAACTTGTCATATGACGTGACTTGTCTCGTAGGCAAACATGTTTCATGACGCAACATGTGTCATCACTGACATGTTTTTGTAGTAACATGTTTCATGACGTCAACATGTTTTACGACGAGCTTGTAACGTAACGTGACTTGTGAGACGGTTTGAAGAGGCTCTCAATTACTAGACAAATGCTAGCTTGCCTGTGATTTTATTTTATTAATATTTTATTGTTCTATAAAAATAATGAACCCATTTTGTTATTCAAACAAAGTACAGTCAGCGTCAGTAACAATACTCCACAAATTTAGTTGAAAACAAAATTTGTAATATGTGTGGTTAAAACAAAAATGTTTTAATAACGTGCAACAAAAAATATTATTAAAATAAAATCACTTACGGAACGGATAAAAGTGAATTCTAAATGTAACGCACAATTTTGTCATTATGTGCCAAATGTATTGTGCCATAATAAAATATTTATTAATTCAAATACAGTATTTATCGTGATGTCAATGTAGCTCCCCGAGTAGTATTATCGGGCTTTATAATCAATTTGTTACCAATAAAAATAATATAAAGATTGAATATTATTATTTAGTTTTAAGTTAAAATGGTCGACAATTTGATGACTTTCCGTTCTCCTGTGGTTGCGTTGCGACGCGTTCACGTAGGTTTAAACTGTACAATTATATTTAGTTAGTTATGAATCATAAAAACATCATGTCATTACTAGTTTTAAGTGAGTGTATTAATTATTTATTATAATAAAACTATTTAATCGTCTTCCATGTAGCTAACGCTTTAGACATTATCGTGATTAGAATTATTAATAAATGTAACGATTTATATAATATAATAAATATAATGTTTTCATGTATCCAAATATGCATAACAATATTATTATTCGCTGTATGATATTCACAATAATATCTTAGTTACAGTGGATATCTAGAACTATGTCTACGGCCTAAATTAAAAATTATTATCAATATTACATATAAAAATTATTTATGTCTTCAATTTATTTATTAAATTATTATTATAGATATATTTCATTATTATGTAGCTAAATCATTATTATTCTTTATTGTCCTTTAAGGAATCTCTATTTAATAAATTATATTTGATGTTTAGATGTAGGTTAAGGTTTTTTTGATTGACGTATTATAAAAACGCAGTGTGACGCGTGTTTTTGAATCTTTATGGTGTTTTAGAAATCGTATCTTTAAGATGTACGAAATAGTAGAATAAAATGCATTTAATCTTATTTTATTAGTACGAATATTATGTGCATAAATGCATGAAAACGTGTTAGAATGAATTACATTTGTTTTATAATTCTCTAGATCATAAGAGAATGAATGGTTGTTTTCATCATATCCTAAACATAAGTTATTATAATTTATAACATATATAGATTATTTGATGAAGTTTGGTTTTGCAGCTTTAATATTGCTTTTTTATTATGTGTTGAAGTTTTATTTTATATGCATTGATAGTTAATTAAAATCATGTAAAACTTTACTGAAATCTGTGTTCCACCGAGACCAAATATCGAAATATCGAATCAAAAACTATTTAAGTAAACTTTAAAAATATCTTATACTGTAGATTTTATATCCCTTATCTACCTGAAATATAACGAAAGAGTTATTCTGAATCCAAATAAGTATAAAACAGGGTGGCAACCTAAATTATACACAAAATATATTTCATATAACTTTGAACAGAACAAAATTATATAAACTTTAAAAACAGTTTAATAAAGGCGTGTGTTCAAAATATTATCGATGTTATTGTCAATATAGTCAATTCTAAAATTATAAAAGTTAGTAAACATTCGTAGAGTTTAAATTTTAATGGATGATAAGTATATTTAATATACATTTATTACAATTTTGTATTTATTCTCTTAAATGTTTATGAAGTAGTATTTGATGGAAATATTAAACAATTTAATGTAGTCAAATTTCGATGTCTGTTTATAATGAATAATTAAAAATATTGAATACTTAGGACTAAAAAAAACGAAATTCGAATTAAATAAAATCATTGCTTTGATGATCTTCACGCAGTTTTTGCCAAGTAATATAAAATCGTGCTTCCAGTAAATATTTTTAAAGCCTAAATGTTGTACTAAAAACTTATTTACCTTTTTAGATGTAAGTGTGTTTTAAAACCAAAAATGTACTTTTAATTATGTAAATTATTTTTAAGATTATATGATTACAAACTGTCCTTCATACTAACCGCTCCTTTTTATTTACAAAGATATACAAATAATGGTTGAAATACATTTAGTTCTGTAGAATAACATATTTGCAAAAAAATTAGTACCTTATGTCAGTGGATAAAAGCAATGCACACCTACGTAATTTAAACAAAAAAAATCTTAAAAATAATTTGACAATAATTTCTGTAAATGTATCAATGTTATTATTCTTATAGCGTTATTTTATTTTTACTTATAGATATTATTTTGTCAAATTAAAGTAAACAAAATAGATATATATTATTGAACACAAATAAAATAAACAAAAGAACTGCTATAATTTTTACTATGTATTACTGTATGTATGTAGATTAAAACAAACTTATTTATTTCAATAAATAGTTAATCAAATTATTTTGTATCTTTTCACCTTCCATTTATTATCATAAGTCACAGCCGTAAGTCGTTCACCATAATATAAGGCTTAGTAACTTATCGTAATTTAGTCCTAATTATATTATTTGAATTCAGTAAGGTCATCATTACAATTTTAAGATATTTCCGTAACGTAAGATTTATATAACTTAACTTACGGTTGCATTAAATTTTACGATAAGCGACTTACGAAGGGTGTTTACATTTGAAAAATTGTATCGTAAGTTACTTACGCGAGTAAAACTTGCAAGTGTAAGGGCAGCCTTTATATATCATTTCAAAAAGGTCTTGGAACCATAGTGTTTTACGGTATTTTAACCACATCTGAAGGAGATGCATTTATTTTATATGGCATGACTTAGAAAGAGACATGAAAAATATATCTCGATTCAGTATTAACACCGAGCTTTTTCTCCGGATTGTGTCAAATTCCAATTCATATTTGATAGTTTTTTCAGCTGTAGGCAATATTTACAATACCTACATTTTTGTGGTTGAGAACGGCCCAAGTGACAACAGCGCTCTCTGGTTAGTTAGATTTCTGTAAATTTTACCTTGATCACAGCTACTTCGTACAATTGCAATCGCACTGTGTTACTAGGGCCACGACTTTGATTGAGTTATTACTTTTTTGACAAATCCTGTTTGACACCTTTTAGCATCATTATGTTAATTTTTAAGTCATACATGGGGTACAGTCAGCTTCGCTGCACGATGTAAGCATGTGAATGAGACATAAATCCTACTAATATTATAAGCGTGAAAGTTTGTGAGGATGGATGTATGGATGTTTGTTACTCTTTCACGCAAAAACTACTGAACGGATTGAGATGAAACTTTGTAATAATATAGCTTATACATCAGAATAACACATAGGCTATAAATTATAATGATATATAGCGTATGCGGGCGAAGCCGCGGGTAAAAACTAGTCATTTATAATTTTGATAGACTCATATTTACGATTCGTATTTCATTGTACATATTAAAATTTAACAAAAATAATTAGTTTATAAATCACAATACAGTGATTAAATCATTCGAGAAAAAAATGACCGCATTATGTAAGAAAAAAGGACCGAATTGGGGCTGGAATAATAATTATCACGGGTGACTAGACAATAAACATTTAATGATCCTAAAATGCACAAAACTAAATATCAACATAATGTTAAAACTGGTAATTTCTTTTTTGAATAAGATAATACCTACCTACTTGAAATCTTCAAATGTATGTCACTAATACTTCAATTCAAAATGTATATCTATATTACATAATAATTCTAAATTCAAAATTCTTTATTTCGTACAAAAAACATAAGGTAACATTATTATAACAAAGAAACGATGCTACCCGCAGTAGTCAGGAAGGAAGACTGTGTCGCAGATATACCTAAAGGCCGCCAGATTATAATCAAATTTAGTCTTAAATTTGTACATAGAGTTAAATTTTTGCTTTGTGGTTATAAATAAAGAGTTTTGTCCGTCTGTCTGTCTGTCAATAGTAAGATTATTCATTTAATAAATACGCTGACTGTACCATAAACGCCAATGATGTAACCGTGGGCAGTTTTACCTTGACTGGATGTCGCGGGTATATCGGCATTACAATAATTGGATTTTGTTTATGGTTTATGCCATAAAACGATGTACATGTGGGCGAATTAATGCCAATAGGCATTATAGCAATCATTGTGGAATGGATAATTAAGTTTCTGAGACGTTGGTTTACAAATCTTTAGTAAAATATGATTTATGTAGTATTTTATTTCATCAAGAATAGAATTTTACTATTTGACCTTCAGCCTAGTTAGTTGTTGAATTCTTTGACCTTCGGGATCCAGGATTTGATCAATAAATAATTCGACGACTTTGACTATTTTTACCGACTTCCAAAAAGGAGGAGGCATTATTTTTGTGCGTATGTATTTTTGACCGACGAACCACCGGAGGAGGTAGGTATACAATTCGACGCGTAAATATTTTTATGTATAACCACGTATAACTTTTGTTAAAGTAGTCCGATTTCAATAATTCTTTTTTTATTAGAAAGAACATACTTCGAAATTGGTCCCATTTAAATTTTATTCACATTGGCTGAGCCATTTTTGATAAATCAACAATAATGTGAAAAATGTTACATCGGTCCGTGCATAATATTTGCGTTCTAGCGATGCGCCCTGGCTTCGCACAGGTGTATTATACAAATAAACATTTCTGTTGAATTACTCTATCTATTAAAACAAACTGCATCAAAATCTGTTGCGTAGTTTTAAAAATATAAGCATACATGGGGACAGACTGTGGAAAGCGACTTTGTTAGATACTATGTAATGATTCTGTACACGGGTGAAGTCGGTCATGCTATTTTTTGCAAAAAATAATTATTTTGTGTATGTTCATCGATATTTTTGCCAATCGTGAACCAATTTAAAAATTATGTTTTAGTATAAAAGAGTATATTTCCGAAGTGGTCCCATTTAAATTTTATCGAAATCAGTTTATCTTTTTTTGATAAATCAACAAAAATTGACATGGATGTCACATCGATTCGTGCAAACTATTCGAACATGGATGTCACATCGACTCGTGCAAACTATTCGAACATGGATGTCTCATCGACTCGTGCAAACTATTCGAACATGGATGTCACATCGATTCGTGCAAACTATTCGAAAATGGATGTCACATCGATTCGTGCAAACTATTCGAACATGGATGTCTCATCGACTCGTGCAAACTATTCGAACATGGATGTCACATCGATTCGTGCAAACTATTCGAAAATGGATGTCACATCGATTCGTGCAAACTATTCGAAAATGGATGTCACATCGATTCGTGCAAACTATTCGAACATAGATGTCACATCGATCACACTATTCGAATTCTGTACACGGTTGAAGGCAGTTTTGCCATTTTTGTGAAAAATAATATTTATAAAGAACAGTTTATCTATGTAAAAATGTTTAATGAAACGTTAGAAATTTACAGCCTAAGTAACGGCTAATAAGTACTTAAAATATGGAAGTCAATATGTAAATGCATACTCGTTATCTAATAATTTTATGAATGAGTTTATGAGAGGCTAATAACAGTAGCTTATAAGTCTCTATTTAAGGGGAAGAGTTTATCATCGTTAAGTGTGTTTCTCTTAAAAACTACAACTGCACCCAGACTTTTCATGTGGACAACTAAGATTTCCAGAGGTAGTGAAAATACCATCAAAATTGTATTTATTTATGCAAGTGGAATCTTTTTTTTTATATCATATAGGTTTGCGTTTGACTACACACTGCCTGATGTTAAGCAGATAATCTAGGGTGTAACACGCTTACCTAGAACCTTGACATGGATGTCACATCGATTCGTGCAAACTATTCGAACATGGATGTCACATCGACTCGTGCAAACTATTCGAACATGGATGTCTCATCGACTCGTGCAAACTATTCGAACATGGATGTCACATCGATTCGTGCAAACTATTCGAAAATGGATGTCACATCGATTCGTGCAAACTATTCGAACATGGATGTCTCATCGACTCGTGCAAACTATTCGAACATGGATGTCACATCGATTCGTGCAAACTATTCGAAAATGGATGTCACATCGATTCGTGCAAACTATTCGAACATGGATGTCACATCGATCACACTATTCGAATTCTGTACACGGTTGAAGGCAGTTTTGCCATTTTTGTGAAAAATAATATTTATAAAGAACAGTTTATCTATGTAAAAATGTTTAATGAAACGTTAGAAATTTACAGCCTAAGTAACGGCTAATAAGTACTTAAAATATGGAAGTCAATATGTAAATGCATACTCGTTATCTAATAATTTTATGAATGAGTTTATGAGAGGCTAATAACAGTAGCTTATAAGTCTCTATTTAAGGGGAAGAGTTTATCATCGTTAAGTGTGTTTCTCTTAAAAACTACAACTGCACCCAGACTTTTCATGTGGACAACTAAGATTTCCAGAGGTAGTGAAAATACCATCAAAATTGTATTTATTTATGCAAGTGGAATCTTTTTTTTTATATCATATAGGTTTGCGTTTGACTACACACTGCCTGATGTTAAGCAGATAATCTAGGGTGTAACACGCTTACCTAGAAGATACCTATTCACTCGGGATTTGAAGACACCTACATTATACTTTAGCGGGAAGACAGACTCAGGCAAATCGTTCCACATTCTGGCGGTTCGTATGAGGAATGTGGACTTGAAACGCTTAGTTCTAACGCGCGGGATGTCATATGTGACCATAAAAAGGATCAAACAGAATACGATTGTTAAAATACGAGAATATAAGTACTTTTTAGGTAAGACGGGCTTTATAATAACTCAAAAGTAGCGAAAGTCACGGCATGATTTGGGATGCCGCAAGGCATCATTTTTGGTCACATTTTTACACCAATAGCAGTTAAGGTTTTTGGGCATGGCAATTTTAGGGTGTGTTCCAGCATTTCCTGCACCATATTGAGTTTTGAGATAGCCTGTTTGAACTTATAAAAGAGTTTTCCAGAACTGGTGTACTAAGCAGAAAGAAGCTGATTCAGACCATCACCAGGAACTACTTTTACTATGGGACCAACCCTGAACTCAAGAAAAAAATCAGATGTTTCATACAGTTTTTCGATTCCAAGTTGCGATTTTGTTCGGAATAACTGATTTATTTTTCTCGAATAACTAACTTACAGCAAAAATAAGTTGTCCATAATAATGGCCTTAATAACTTCCTTTTGGTTTAGTACAGGGCAAGCAGAAAACCCTAAAGCCAGTTAATTAGGTAACTTTTTGTTAAATAATAAAAAACATATATTTATGTGATATGGGCTCAGAATAAGGACTAAGGTAGTAGAAACCGTACTAAAATAGCAAGAGATATACGTCACTTTGTCCCATTTTAAATATAAAATTTTTAAGGTGTTAGGTGTTTAAGGTGTTAATGGCACATACACCCGAACTTACGTAATTTCGAAGAATTTCACAAACCAGCATTGAGTTATTTCGGCTGTCAAAATTAAAAAAGGTAGAACGTAGGAAGGTAAAATGATCAGAGATTTCAACCTTCTGATGGAACTAAAGAGTTCAAATTTTCGATCATATCATATAAGACAAAGTACATTACATACTCCAAATTTCAACCACTATGACATCCCAACTTGTGATTTTGACGTTGACGACAGACAATGCGTTTTTTTACCACTCACTCTCGCGTACCACCTCTCTCGTTATGCTGTATAACCAGATATGAATAAGACACCGGAACCTCAGAGCAAATAAAAAAAATCAAGAGATAATCCTGTGAACAAACAAGTGAAGCCAACCAAAACTACGCCTCGCCGTGTACAGACAATTACACACACATCCAGGTAACTATGAAACTACGCCTTGGCTTGTCAGTCAAACTATGGCGGCGCAACAATGACGCACTCACACATGTATAAAAAACCGGCTTCACTTGACTGTTCAACGACGTTCCCTTTGGATTTTTTTATTTGGCCTGAGGCTGTAACGTAGTTTTTAGCAAGGTTTCTATTACTTGTCATTATTCTGAGGGTACAAGTACTTATGTATAGTGCCTCTGTTCAGTCGAATCGTTCGGTTCTTTTAAAGTCCTTATTAAGAATTTCACACCAGCGTCGATCTCAAAATTATGGTCAATCCGAATGGCATTGGCACATTTCGAGCTGTAGCCATGCTGGGCACGTCGGTCGCGACCTTCGGGGACGGAAATAACGTTTTATTACTCCTTACTACTTACTGATTGTCTTTATAGTCTTTGTAGGTATCGCCGCACAAGTCGGCGGGTGAGAAGTTGCCGCAGATGACACTTCGCCGTGGCTCCCTCCACTTGGATCCGCAGCTAGGCTCCACTTGTGGATCCGCGGATACCTTTTCCCCTCTTAAATCCACCGTGGATTCATGGATACTTTTTTTCCCACTTAAATCTATCAGACGTGCACAGAGCGTTGAATCTTTCAAGGCCCAGGTTCAGCAACATTATCTCGCAAAGCTCTCTCTGACTGATCCACATATCACTCCTCGTTATTAATTTGTTTGTAATATATTTACGTATATGTATGTTTATTTTTATTATATGTATTATTTGAAGTATATATGTATGGCTATTATTATGTAGTTTATTTTATTGTTGATTAGGAATTTTTGGTTTTCATTATTTTATTATTATTTTTTTTTGTTTTTACGTTTACACCGTCCTTGTCGTATTTACGTTTCCTCGCATCCAAGAGAGGTTGTCTGGAAGAAATCGCTTTTAGCGATAAGACCGCCTTTTGTGCCTTTTCTGTCTTTGTTTCTTTTGTTATGTTTTCTTGTTGGTGTCAATAAAGTGTTGTTGTATTGTATTGTATTGTATTGTAAAGCTACAAGTGGATTCATGGATACTTCTTTTTTCATCTGAATCCACCAGTGGATTTAGATGAAAAAATATTTACAGAAAGACGGATTTTTTTTCTGCTGCGATATCTACCAGATGGATCTGTGGACAGTTTTATTCCTTTTCTTTGAGAAGCACGTGAGCAAAAGCCTTCAACAAAAAGGGAGCCTTCGCCGTCATTCGTTAATTATTGCGAATGTGTGCACAATGCCTACACAAGTGGCGAAGTAGTAAGGGCGTAGAGAGGGCGCGGGAGACATGAGGTTAGCGGGTGGGTGTGTCCCGGCGTCTCGTTTCTCTGGCATACCAACATTTTGCCTTTTGCGCAGCGTTCTGCGCATAGCTTCCCATACGCCGACTTGTGTGGCGCGGAGTAGTCTTTAGTTACTGTGGCGGAGGACTAATGGCCAATGGGGTCGAAAAGTTTCGTACCGGTAAGCGCAGCGTAGGACGTCCTCCAACCCACAAGGTGGACGGATGACCTCATTAAGACCGCAGGATCGCGCTGGATGCAAGCCGCTTCCAACCAGTCTTATTTTAGATCCTCAGGGGAGGCCTATGTCCAGCAGTAGACTTCTTATGGCTGATGGATCGATGGACTGTAAGCTATTCTTTGCAAGGATAAATATATTTATGATAATATGAAAAATATTCTTAAACAACGTACGTTTAAGCATATTAAAAATTTTGATTTATGATATCTTCTAATGACGCTATCCCATAAAATTATAGTCCGTTAATTTTTACTTAGACTAACTTAGATTTTACACACAATTTTTTTTCACAACGTTTTATTTGAACGGCTATGGCCTTAAGACGATAATTCAGCAACCAATTTAGGCGTAAAATTCGATTCTCCTGGATTTCGTATTAATCTGATGCTGCATCAAATTTTCTGCTCAAACGATTCCTATTTATAGTCAAGTGTTTCGTCGAATATAAACACATAAACATCTGCTTTGTATGCAGGAGTACTGTTCCGTGTTATCGATACCTAGTTAGCGTGCAATCGAACGGAAATACTGCTATTATTGTAACATAAAGGTGGTTATTCACTGGGAGCAATGGAAAGGATATGGAAAAGATGCGGGTTTTGAAATCTTGCAGAGACAAAAGTTATACCAATTGAGAGCTTACATAATTATCTTTTCAAACACATATTTTTTAGAATTTTTTTCATCGCCATTTAATTTTCAAATAGGTTCTAAAAACATTAGAAAAATGAACTATGTGCTACACCAAATAACTGCATTAAGCCTAAATTGAAAAAAAAAACCTGACAGTGACATTAAGAAACAGCAAAAGAAAATGACATTGTCAATATTGAACAACCAATAGAGGGCTGGTCGCCATGTTTTAAAAAATAAATAAATGTCAAACTATTTGAAGATTCCTGTCTGATACGTAGACTACGTAGACTTCCTCTTAGTATTACCAGTTCAGTCTAAATATTTTCTACTTAGTGACATAAAAAAGAGATATTATAATAAAACGGCGATACACAAAAATATGTTTTTGCGTGAAATAATATTCTTAAATATGGCACTAAACATTAATATAGCTCGCATCGCTGCCGGTTTTCAAGGACCGCCTCCCATATAAAAAGTTTACCAACTCCTTTGATTCTACTTCTTTACGAAGGATTCACTGGCATATTTTCGCAAGATATAGACTGAACTAAACTTCTTGATGGCTGTAAAGTTAGCTACCTACTCATTACTACACTTACTCGTTATCCTATTCTAATGTCCCATATAAGTTTTTGAAGACTACGTGATGTGGTACGATAATGTTATTCAATTGCAAAAATATTATTAAAAGATGTCGGACTGTTGATATTTTGTGCGACAGACATGCTCTTCTCCTACTTCTTCTTACCCATAGAACGTCCACTGCTGAATATATTCTTCAAAAAGTTCGGTTGGAAGAGGCTTGTATCCAGTGCAATCCTGAGTTCAGTTTTTCAACATAATTATGGCTAGACGTTCTGCGCTGCGCTTACTGGTACGTGGTCTCCACTCGAGAATTTTTCCCATCGTTGACCTGTCAAGGACATGCGTGAGTGTATATTACTCGTCTTGTCACTATAAAAATCTACTGATAAAACAACGGTAATGAGTACGAGTAAGTGTAGTAATGAGTACTTATTTATAGAAATCGGTTGATAGCAAGATCAAGGGCTAAGTGCAGTTTCAAAGTTCAAACTAAGTAGCAACAACCGGTTAAGTTAGACTTTTAGTTTCTTTTTTTTTATTTCAAATAGTTTTGCGTTTGACTACACACTGCCTGATGTTAAGCAGATATGCGGTCTAGGAGTAAGTAAAGGTTGTTGTATACTATTTAAAGTTTTCATTTCTATAATTAAAATTCATAAATATTTTTTACCATTGAGTAGTAAAAAGTATTTATTGTGTAGTTATGTGGTATTTTTGTAGATTGAGTGCTACGCCTGAAAAGGCCGCGCGATAGTACTTACCTGCTTCATCATGAGAAAGATCGCCAAATGCGGTCAAAACTATTCAACTTGCTGTCTGCCATAAAAGCCTGTGTTATATTCTAATCAACGACAACCTAAAAGAGGTTGACTGGAAGAAATCGCTTCCAGCGATAAGGCCGCCGTTTGTTTTAACTAGTTAAGTGTAAATTGTATTGTATTTGTATTTCTCTTTGGTGTAAACTTGTAAAGCAATAAAGTATTATTTGTTTGTTTGTTTCAACGTTTCCTAATTACCGTACCCGATTTTAGTTTTCAATACGAGTATTTTGAATTTCCAAGGCTTGCAAAGTAAGTAATACTATCAAATTAAAATTTTCAGTTTGAGTCAAATAAACGAAATAATAATTTTTCGCAAAAAAAATCGCAACACCACTTCCACTGTGTACAGAATTCGAATAATTTGCACGAATCAATGTGACATCCATGTACATTATTGATGATTTATCAAAAACGGCTCAGCCGATTTCGATATAATTTAAATGGGAGCATTTCGAAAGTAAATATATTTCGAACTAAAAAAAATATTTTTTTTAATCAGTTCACAACTGGATAAAAATATTGATGAATATACACAAAAAAACTCAAACAGACGTATATAATATAATATACCTCCTTTTTCGAAGTCGGTAAGAACATAAAGTGTACAGTAATTAGAAAAACAGGGCTAAATTGAACAATGACCGCTAAAATGTATGGCTTTGCTCATTTAGTTCTCAAAAAATCCTAAATACATTGCAATGATAAGGCAAGCCAGTGACGAAACATTTGCTCAATCGATTATCGAATTAACTACTAGAATCTCGCGGCGAGAGCGGGCTCTACGTGCAATACTTAAAAGTGTTAAAACACGCTAAATACTGAGCAAATTTTGACGAAAGTGAGTCTGTCTGGGTCCTTAAAAATTGCTCTACCAAATTATACCTTCTGCCCCCCTACCGCCTAAGCAATAGCAATAGTAATAGCAATCGTTTATGACTTCATTTTAGTCATTTGGCACCGCCTATATGACGTTAGCCATCGATTGCTTTGCGAGGATTGCGAAAGCAATCGTTGAATGAACAACTTTGATGGCTAACGTCACATAGGCGGTGCCAAATGACTAAAATGAAGTCATAAACGATTGCTATTGCTTTAGGCGGTAGGGGGGCCGGTTGTAGCTTTGCTCTATGCACTTGGAAAAGACTATATTTATCAAAGTGAACGATGTTTATTACGGGCCATCTCCTAAATTGTAAGAAAAGTAAGCTGTCCTATACAAAGTTTGTTGATTCTCGATAAAATCTATTGAAAGACAGGTTTTTTAACGATTTCAGAGTTACATCTTCCAAAATGATGTATTTACTATAAGAGAGGATATATATGAAGAGAGATATGCAATTGGCAGTTGACATTGACGTTGATAGAGGGCTCTTATTTACCTAGGTTTATTTTTTTACATTATTGGTAGTTAAATGGCTTTAATGTAGCTAGGATTTAATATGTTTGACTCTCAGAGCACGTGTTTAGAACACGTTGATAGAGGGTTCTTATTTACCTAGGTTTATTTTTTTACATTTTTAGTAGTTAAATGGCCTTAATGTAGCCAGGATTTAATATGTTTGACTCTCAGAGCACGTGCTTAGAGCACGTTGATAGAGGGTTCTTATTTACCTAGGTTTATTTGTATACATTTTTAGTAGTTAAATGGCCTTAATGTAGCCAGGATTTAATATGTTTGACTCTCAGAGCACGTGCTTAGAGCACGTTGATAGAGGGTTCTTATTTACCTAGGTTTATTTTTTTACCTTTTTAGTGGTTAAATGGCCTTAATGTAGCCAGGATTTAATATGTTTGACTCTCAGAGCACGTGCTTACCTACCAGACTATCAGAACTGGGATTATGACCAATCACCTGACGATTGTAAGGTGAGCAGTTCTGTCACTAATTCATTATGCTTCTACGGTATTATAAGTACTGATAGTAAATCCACAAAACTTATAAATAAAATAAGCAACATATTTTAATTTGTTTGTGACATTTTTTCTAGTTTTTTTGTTTTTAGCTTATCTTTGTCAATTAACTAACAAATAAAATAATGAAATATTTTTTTCTAAGATATACAAGTGAGAATAATATTATAAATAATACAATTTTTAAATGTACCTACTCTACATAAATTTCAATCAATAATAAATAAATTCATTAAAAACATTCACAATTTTTTTGCTAAAATTATAATTTATTATATTATATTTTATTTTCAATAGTCTAAATATTTTATTCTTGTATAACTCTTACGGTAACAAGAAATTTTGAAAAAATCATTTAAAAACTTTAAAGAATCTGAAATGACTACTAAACAAAATAGTTTCCAAAATCTTGCAAACAATAAAAAATAATTCGTACTCGTCCGATCAAATTTATTGTCCTTTGTAACAAAAGGCAAATAAATCAGATATCATCTCGATAGGTCATATCGGTATGTCCTGAGGCATCCAACATGCAGACTCCAGTGGGAGGGAGGCAAAGATAAGGGAGCGCAGAGGGGAAACTTATTGACCAAGCAACTTCGAGCAAATATCTATAGAGTCACAATTGTACAAAAAAGTGTCCGAGCCAAAACTCTGCCCACGCTAAGTAGTGGGTAAGCTTTTCAGTTAAGTAGTCGTAATGCGATTGCAAGCCAACTATAACGCCGCGCAATGCCAAAGTGCTCGATTATAAGCACTAATTAGGTGACATAACGTCGAGATTCGAGAAAACGGGCCATTGTGAAATATTTAATGTAAATGACTAATAACGGTATGTATAACAGCGTTTGGATTTTTTTTACTGATTTCACTGTGGCTATGTAGATATTTGCTCAAAGCCTGCAAACAAAGTGACAGATAGTCTCTTTGATAATATTTGGCAAGAAGACCACGGGCAACAAACGAATAATTTAATATCTAAAGAAGATCTTTCAAAGTAAAATATTATAAATAAATGCGCAAATACAAATTATAAACAAAAATTATTGAGGTAAAAACGACCTGAATCAATTACAGTTGCAAATAAACAACCTCATCGAATGCTTTATTTGAATGGAATTTCATATTTTCTAATTCGATTTTAGTTCAAGGCCGTCATCACGCCGCCATATTTACAAAATATATTTAGGTACAGGAAAATGAAATAAAATAATCGTTTCTAATATTTGGACAACATATGAATATTATTAGGTTAAGAGGAAATATTAGCAATTATCATTGAGTGTTTGTAGAAGTAAATATCTCGGCCCATATCTGTAACTGTGATACTTGACCTGCTACTACGGTCTCTCTTGCTCAAGAAGCGCTGATTGAATTGATCGCCACGTCAGTCTGAACAATGTCATACGCAGGGCTTTTGCCACCGCCAATATCGCAGCCGTACTCGAACCGAGTGGTGATGGCATCGCATCTTTCTGAGACTCCGAGTAGGGCTGGAGCGGCAGCCAATTTGGCGGAGTAGCACAAACGGCTCAAATATGCTAACCTCGGCAGAGGTTACTTGTTTGAGCCGTGTGGAGTTGAGACATTGGGTCCGTGGGGGCCGGGAGCTCATCTTGTTTTCAAAAGTCTCTGAGCGTTTGGTGGACACGACGCGTGACCAAAATGCTGGTGTTTATTTGGCTCAACGTATAAGCATTGCCATTCAGCGTAGCAATGCTGCATGCTGGGCACGCTACTAACTGGCAGTGAGCTTGAGCATTTGGATTATTTTCAGACCTTCAAGGGTCTATGAATGATCCAATTGAATCCTTGTTATGTAGTACGTAGTTTTAGATTATGTAAGTATAGTATCTCGGATGATACTTAGATATTAATAGTAGCTGAATAAGATAACACGAGTGTGTGCTTAGTAAACTAATTTCTCTTCGTGAATTAGATCTACATGACGGATAGACTTTTGTGACATTTATGGGACAAAATTTGAGATACATATTTAGGCTCGTTTCTTTCATGTAAACCGCTGCTTTTTTTGGAAAAGACAATCAATATCATATCATATCAGTATAAATATTACAAAAGCTGGTATTAAAAACATCGTCATCATTAAATTTTTGTATGCCGCACGTTTATATAAGTTTCAAAATCCTATTTAGTATTTTATATTGATTGCTTATTAAACAACAAATAAATACAAAAATCTGTGTCTGTTCGTGTATTTTTTAAACTTAAAAATAATACGCAAACAAATAAGGAATTACCCATATTTAACTACCTAACTTAAAAATTCCAACTATACACGATTCCAGTCAATTTTTACGTCAGCCATAAATCCGTTGACCTGCATTTGTTATCAAGTGACCCATCTGCGTCAAATAATCTTTGATAGCGCGCGGTGCAGTGCCTTCTCGAAATAGACCGCGTTCGAGACGCGCACGAAACGCACTCCTGCGCACCGTTCTCAATTTAAAATACGAATCACCTGTCAAAACACCCGTCTCTCTCTAATCGAAGGCATAAAAAGAAATGGCGCGATAGCTGCTCTCCTGACTTCTGTTTATTTATTAGTGTTTGATAAATTTTAAGTGATGAAGTGCTTGTATTTATTTGCTTTAGTGCTTTTATGGCGGAATGTGAGAGGTAAGTTAGTTTTAAGTGTTAAGTTGTCTATTTTTGTGCGTTTTATTTTTGGTGCGAGAACGATTGTGTGGGTAATAATTTTGGGATTTTCGAAATTTTGGATCGTCTGAATTGTTTTCAAGTATTGGGTAATATCAAATACCTATAAATAAAGTTCTTATAAAGCTCTTTTTCGATTATTTTTTTTCCAAAATTGACTATTAAAAGAGTTAGAGATAGTTATAGTTCTAGATATTTTTATGTGGAGAGAAATAATATAATATGTTGTATTATTGTCTTTATCATTTCATTAAACAAAGCTCTTTTGTAAAGCTATGTGTCACTCTTATCGAATTACCTATCAGTAATTCTGTATGTAATAATTTATATTAATAGAAATGCAATTTAATTTAAGTGATTTTTATTTTATATTTAGCTTTTAGAAAATATTAAGTTGTTGTTTTTTTAATACTTGAATTTCGAGTTTTGACTTCTTGTCGTGTGTTTTAGGTACACGTGCGATGTTAAGTTATTTTCTTTAAGTAACGTCATACTAAAATGGTTTTGAAAAATAAATCATGTGGGAATTTATGGGAACTATATTATGAACACCACATGGGAGTCATGGTAGAGATGACTAATAAAGACTGAAAAAAAAACCGGACAAGTGCAAGTGCCGTACAAATCCAGAAAATTTCACAAAATTGGGAAGTACGTTGTTAAAATCTCTATACTCATCATCATCATGAACAAAAGTTTTTTTTTTTACTTTTCTCGTCATTCATCGATAATTGTTAAAATAATGAATAACCTGTTTTAGCATGTGCTAATGAAGCTCTTTTATATGATACTCGTACCTTACATGATACGATTTACGCACTTTGAATTTTAAACCCATATTTTGTGAATTTCGAAGATATATTTTTTTGTGATGTAAATAAAAATGTTCAGTTTTCAGATTTATTCCTATATGTGTACTCTGAGACGATGCTTTTCGCCAAATTTCATAGTTCTATGTCAACGGGAAGTACCCTGTAGGTTTTGATTTTTGTGAGTGTCGAAATATGCGGTTTTTTAGGACATAAACGGCTCTAACTTATTTATATAATAACTGAGAATTTTTTCTTTTACGGAACTGTAAGAGTTCATAGATATACGTATACAGTTTAAATTTCAACTCGATATCTTAACGCGTTCCCGAGATAAAGAGTCTTGACATACACACAGACGGACAGACGGACAGACGGATAGACGGACAGACGGACAACAAAGTGATCCTATAAGGGTTCCGTTTTTTTTTTTTGAGGTACGGAACCCTAAAAAACACGTTGGATACAAAACGCTTCCTATTAGTTATTGCGTCTAGCAGTTGATGTTTTATAATTAGACTAGCGACCCGCCCCGGCTTCGCATAGGTGTGTTATACATATAAACCTTCCTCTTGAATTTTTCTATCTATTAAAAAAACCGCATCATATCTATTGTCTTAGTTTTAAAGATATAAAGCATACATGAGGACAGACAGCGGGAAGCGACTTTGTTTTATACTATGTAGTGTGTACTAAGTGAACTAAGTGATGAAGATTATTATAAGTATCACAGATCTATCTTATTAACTTAACCATAAAAAGGCACACGACCAAGTAAATTAAATTTAACTAAATACAAAAAGTTAACTGAATGTTATAGTTTTAATTGATCAATTATTTAGTTGATTGAATGTCATGTAGATGTTTTTTGATGATTAATAAAAGTAGCAGAACAAAAGTTATTAGTTTTGATGTACAGAATAAGCCCCTAAAAGGATGCTAATTAATAAAAATTATAAACTAATTGATACTCGTACTAGCCGCCCGTCCCGGCTTTGCCCGGGTACGATTGGCTAAAGAAGAGGATCCCTATATTTTTGAAAATTAAATTAAATAGCCTACGTTCACCGGGGATAGTGTAGCTTTCTAACAGTGAAAGAATTTTCAAATCAGTTCAGTAGTTTCGAACCCTATTCGATGCAAACAAACAATCAAATCTTTCCTCTTTATAATATTGGTATAGATGTAGGTACCTTATTAGTTGATTTTAATGGTTTCTCTCCTAAAAATTTTTTTCAAGTGAATAATATGTTAAATTGCTTCACGATGTTAAATTCTTATTCTTACTAATAATACGATACATAATAATACGATATGTAATATTACAAATGTAAAAATATCTCTGTTGGTTTATTGGTTTGCTTGTTACTCTTTCACGCAACAACGGGTCGACTTTATTTTTGTCATGGATTATAATTATAAGAGAGTGTCATACGCAGTCATACTCTACGTCTTATATAGGAAAAAGACCGAACACGTGCGAGTCAGGCTTGCACATCGAGGGTTCTGTACAAACACATTGTTAAAATCATTAAAAACTTGTTTTAGCATGTGCTAATGAAGTTCTTTTATATGATACAATTTAGTCACTTTGAATTTTGAACCCATATTTTGTGAACTTTGAGGCCCTATTTTTGTGATTTAAATAAAAATTGTACAGTTTTCAGATTTATTCCTACATGTGTTCTCTGAGACAATGCTTTTCGCCAAATTTCTTAGTTCTATGTCAACGGGAAGTACCCTGTAGGTTTTGATTTTTGTGAGTGTCGAAATATAATGTTTTTTACGACATAAATGGCTCTAACTTTTATAAACGATAACTGAAAAGTTTTTCTGTTACACAACTACAAGAAACCATAGATATACACGTACAGTTTAAATTTCAACTCGATATCTTTACGCGTTCCCGAGATAAAGAGTCTTGACATACACACATACACACAGACGGACAGACGGACAACAAAGTTATCCTATAAGGATTCCGTTTTTTCCGTTTGAGGTACGGAACACTAAAAAATAAAAATCTTGTACGAATCCCCGGATTTAACTAGTTAAGTATACATAATGTAAACTTTTAAATATAAATAGGTTTTGAATTAGGTGGTCACTATTAATAAATTGGACTTCTGATTCTGAATTGGACGAATATTTCTCTTTTTTAAGCAGTAGGTATCCCAAATCCGAAAAAATTGGACTCCATTAAGGCAACTCGTTTCGCGATGGGTTACTAACCCACTTCTGGTGAAGGTCAAACTGCTTGATTTACTCAGAATGATATTTCACTTAAACTCGATAACGAACAGGATTTGCGTACAATAGTGGTACATAAGTTCACTAAGTTCGTATAGGCCAGGTTGCTGATTAAATAACCAGGACCTGCAATTAAAAGTTTTTTTTTATTATTTCAAATAGGTTTGCGTTTGACTACACACTGCCTGATGTTAAGCAGATATGCGGTCTAGAATGTAGCACGCTTACCTAGAAGATACCTATTTACTCGAGATTTGAAGACACCTACATTGTACTTTAACGGAAAGACAGACTCAGGCAAAGCGTTCCACATTCTGGCAGTTTGTATGAGGAATGTGGACTCAAAACGCTTGGTTCTAACGCGTGGGATGTCCACCATAAAAGGGTGGCGCTTTGGTCGCGTTTGGCTAGCCGTACGATAGAAGAAAGTGTCATCCGAGGCACGGTAGCGCTAAGTTTTAAATGCCACCCGCGGTCACCCATCCGAAGACCGACCGTGCGGAACGTTGCTTAACTTCGGTGGTTGCTAACATTATAGTCAAACTTAGTCAATTTCGTGCACGCCAGGGAGCTTTAGTAAGTTTAGCTTTAGACAAATGATTTTTGCCTTACGTAGCGATTTGATTCAACGTTTCTGATCAGTGCGGTCAGGAAATGGAACTTTCTTTGTTTCTGGAGAGCCATAGGTAATCTGAAACTTTTCAAAGTCAAAGTGAATGGATGTTACCTATTTAAGTCTGTGTTACAGAGCACACGTTATCGTCCCCTAATTCACTCGTCATATATGTATAATACGAGTATAATTAGCTGTGCTACCGCTCAATGCCTGAATATTAATTTATTTTCATACTTGTTAAAATAATTTCATAGATAACTCGAACTTTCCTAAAGTGGTAACATTGATTGATATATAGAAAAACATGGCGGTGCGGTTGTTTTTGTTAAAAATACAAGATATAGCTGTAAAATGTAATATGCATGTAAAATGAAATATATTGGAGAAACAAGTTCCCTGAAGTGTAATTTGTCATCCTGACCTAATTATACATCTGCGTGCTTCATTTTTGACACAACGTCATCACAACTTTGCTCACATCGTCGGAGTTGTTGGTCAAACGCGGACTTATTCGCGATAAAAACCAACGGCTAAAACAATAGCTGCCTGCTACTTCATGTATTATCCGTGCTACGAAAGCGCTTAACACTAGAGTACACGCGTGGCCTACTATAGTAGACCAAGGTCATATTATTGACATAACTTTTAAGTTTTACTGATTACAGAGGTAAAATTCCAGGAAACCTCCATCTTGAAATTAGTCAACAGTTGCTAACCGTATGTGAGTACGAGGAGTTCCTCGTAGACCAACTGTTTTCGCACAACTAGTTGGACATCCAAAATACGTATTCCTAATGGCACAACTGCGTCCAACTAAGCACAACTATACACATATTTATGCAATTTGGCGCTAAAATCACGGTTCTACCATAGTAGTCCGCGCGTGTATTGGTGTGTCAAAATTAGATGAGTCATGCACCAGCGGCCACCCATCCTTAGGTTTTTCGTACCTGTACCACAGCCCGGACACTCCGCGATTCTTCATACAAAATCTGCTGTCTTACGCACACAACAGTACATTTTACTCACAGACACTACACATACGCACGAACGCTACACGGGTATTTGTGTGTAGAACGCCTATGGTTGTCAACGACCCATGTCGACCGTATGAATTGTAATTCTGACTTACCAAGAAGTTTTGGGAGTACTAATACGATGTACTAGCCGCTGCAGGTTTCACATACAATCGTACATACACTTATTTCGACGAAATCACTCATTTACCTACGTAGAACATAACCAAAACACGGCACTGTTACGAAATTTCCGTAATTTTCTCACATATTGTTGAAGTATCCAGTAATATGAACACGCACACACACACGATTATGTATATTTGTAAAATCATCCCTTAATTTAAACAAAAGATATACCTAGTAATTAACGATTAAGTAAATCACGCGCGAAACGCACCGACCGATGGCCAACTGAGGGAAGTCCCTAATTTCATACACCTACGCTAGTGAGGCCCTTCACTGGTTAAAAAGCGATTGCGGGATCGTTGCTGGTTTTTATAACTGTTTCTGGCAATGTTTCCGATTAATTGTAAAAAAATATTTTTAACCCTTGTTTATAACAATGTTCTTAGTAGCTTAACATGTATCAAAGAAGATATAATAATACTACGTACAGTAGATGTCTTGTGCCAGTGTGATGAGAATCCAGAATTTTAAACGGTATTGTTTTCGGTGTCTCTGTCGAATTTTTAGAATATAATATCAGAATTTTAGGTATATTTGCAGAGGTCGTTTTTTTGAATAAATATTAATATTTTGGGAAAAATCTTAGTAAAAAGATTTTTTTGAGAATGTCTCGGAGATTTTTTTTGTAAAAAGTATACCTAATTGGCTTGAAAAAAATATAATTAGTCCGTTAGATAGATAATTATTAAATAATATTTTAAACGATTTTTTTAACGATGTCAATTAAGTAGCGCTAAATATTTATTCAAAACAATGATTTAAAATTTGTTAATGATATAACTCGTTGAGGTATGATTAAGAACAGGGCGGGCTCAGGACGGGCGCGGACGTGGGCCCGTACAACGCACGTTCCAAACTTTTTGTCTTATGTAAATCATCTCCGCGAAAAGCAAAAATATAAAAGAAAAGTATAACTCCCTACTCCCGAACTTTGACAAGGTTTATCTTTGTCATTTATTGTGAGATTGACAAAATCTAATTCTTTATGTATGAAAAAATATTTAGTATTAGTATTTATGTAGAAAAAATAACTAAAAATTATAGGACTGTACATTAACTCAATGTTACGAGTATATACATGTTCGTTTATTTACAGAAAATATACAAATACAAATTAGCACTTATCTACTAGTTATGTATGTGTTAACGCGAAACAATACATTGCATATCGATATCGATATTCTGTAACAGTTGCGTTACGATGATAACTAGTATTTTCACGCCCATGGCAACTCTATCTGTGATCAGCACGACGAGCGAACGAGAGATTATGCGCGGCGCTACGTACGTTATGTTGGCAGCATTACGAATTCTCTACCAGCATTGAATTAGTTCCCAATTTTGGCCGCGCGCAGAATTATCTTGGCGTACTTTACGACCGATCCGCAATACTTTCATGCGGAAGTGAGCTAGATGCGAAATAAATTTACAAAAATGAATATCATTCTAAAGTATAATGAATTTATAATAATTTGACAGCACTGTAACTAAAAGTAAACGATTTATTTTATTTGAAACAAAATATCAAGAGGAACTATCTAAATTTGAATGACATAATTTTTATAACAATATTATCTACCTATTAAAAGTAAATAAGGTACCTTATTTTATCTTTAGGGAAATAATGAAATGATATCTTGTCGCGAATTGTTGTAGAACAGCCATAAACAGCACACGTCTTCCCCATTGTAAGTCTGTATTTTTTTGTAGTCGAAATCACCGGCCTGTGCAACCCGCGCGCCGAGTGAATTTGACGAGTCCTGACGCGGGGTGGAAGTGAGGAAGACTCAAACGGGTGGGGGGTAACGAGTGGCCGTTCTATACGTAGTATTATTATATCTTCTTTGCCTGTACACTGTTGCTTTACTTAATTTTGTTCTTAATTAGCGTTGAAAGTTGTTTCTTGCCGATCTTGATCACAACTGAGCACTACCGTGGCTCGAGCGATACGCCAAATTGCAGGATCTAATTGTTCCATCCGATTACAGCCATAAGAGTTTTTAGATTACTTTTTAAATTATGCCTTCAGGGCTGCCATTTTTATTAGTTGTATAATGGTATCTAAGCGGAATTCGCTTCATAATTATGCAGGTACTTGTTTTTGACCGCGGCTTTCCTCGCGTGTTATTTTAATTTTTGCGCTATCTCATAGGAATCTTCTTTTTTGGGATAAAAATAGCCTACGGGACTATCCGTCTTTCAAACTATGTTTTTGCCAAAAATCAAGTCAATCCGTTGCTCCGTTGCTGCGTGAAAGAGGAACAAACCAATAAATTAACAAACAAACAACAACACTTTCGATTTTATAATATTAGTAAGGATGTCGTTATTTAGGTTGGTATACAATTTAAAGGCTCATAGACCCATACTTGTAATGTAACAATATCCTTTTACTTTTATAGGTCAGGATATATTATTTTAAGTAGCTCATGCAGTTGATTATAATTTATATAAAACATCCCACAGTCGCCCACCAGCATTTTGAAACATTTTCCTGCGTCTTGCTCCAGTGCCCCCATTCCAAGTTTATTTAGGACATATGCCAGTGTTTATTTGTTCGTTGTTGCGATTTTGATGGTTTTTTTCCTAAGTGTTGCCATATGTGCATGACTCGATGTTTATCCAATCTTGGGTTCTTCATTTTTTTGCGAGATGCCAAGAACTTTTTCACACAATTTGTGGCTCTGGTGAATTTGAACCAACAAAAACATTTTCATGTGAAATATAGCCAAGACCACAGCTCGCACTTTCAAAAGGTCAAGATTACGGGGTTGGTTCTTTAGTAAAAGTTATAATGATGATAACTATGATATCCTGGAATGTGTGCGTCGTCGATCAGTAAAAAAATCGGCCAAGTGCGAGTTGGACTCGCGCACAATGGGTTCCGTACCGTGTTGGAGCCCCCTTAGGCTCATTCCTCTTGCCGTTGTTAAATGCGAGCAAAAAACTCCTAAAAAATCACGTTTGCTGTATGGGAGCCCCTCTTAAATATTGATTTTATTCTGTTTTTAGTATTTGTTGTTATAGTGGCAACAGAAATGCATCATCTGTGAAAATTTCAGCTGTCTAGCTATCACGGATCATGAGATACATTATTATTATATACTACGGGACTAATCGCGCACTAAAATTACGAGATAAATAAATACCTCATCCATCATCCCGACGTTTCGGCCGAGTTGAATCGACCGTGGTCACAGCCAGTCTACCCGTGACCACGGTCGATGACGATGATGATGGTCGATGACCCGTGACCGTGACGACCACGAAACGTCGGGATGATGAGGTATTTATTTATTTCGTAATTTTAGTGCGCGATTAGTCCCGTAGTATATTATAATAATGTGTTCAAATCTCGATAGTTTAAAAACAACATCATGAGATACAGCCCGGTGACAGACAGACAGACATATCGGTGTTGACACAGGGATATCGAAGTGTTAATAATAAGATCCCGTTTTTACCCTTTGGGTATGAAACCCTAACAACGAACTGACTGACCCGCGGATGAAATCATAATAAGAGTACGTGGAATCTATTTATCACAGCAGTGTGTGGCCTTCAGGCGGCCTAAGAACTCTGACACCAGGGTTAGCCATACAAACTTACTTTAGCAGTATACTGCCGTCTATATGCTAAAAAGCCGTTAAACCACAAAAACAATTTTTTGGGTATCAGCGAAAAACGCGGGACTAGACAGATAAAGTACTTTAACTTTAGACAATTGTTTGCAAAAACGGCTTTAAAGTTAAGCTATTATTTGTAGAATAATGATGTTTTCAAATAATTATGGGATCATAGCGGTATTTAAGTTATGTTTTGTTAGATGACAACTTTATTGACTTGTAAAGTAGAAATAAGAATGTGCGGTGTTTTCACAATTTCTATCTTCTAAACTAAGTATAAACGATATAAAAATAATCCTTAGAGTGACCGATAGATAATTATAAACTCTAAGAATGTGTTTAAAAGTGAAAAATGACCCTCTGTGGCTTAACGGTGTTAAAGCTTGTGGACGGCAGTATAGTAGGCACAATACGTACTTCTCATTAAAGTTCATGTTTATTTGCTACTCGATTCTTAGAATCGATCCATCTTACGATGGTACACGAGACATTTTGATAGGTCCGGGAAATCTAGATTTTAGTTCTGTTTACATTTGATTTAAAATCTTTCCGTATGAGTATCTTAGTATTTTTGTTTTCAATAATAGTACTTTACTGAATTACGAGTTGATCTGAACAACGGGAAAAATATTCCCATTGGCTGTCTGACAATCAATCTCACTAGTGGGAAACACCCTACTTGTCTGCGAAACCATAATGTCTTCCAAACGAGAAGATTATTTTTGATTTGAAATTATGTAGCTGCTATCTTCTGAGAATTGCAAAACTGCTATAGTATTATAGTGGTGGTCTAGAGGAGGTGAACCTTACGATTGCGGGTTTAAATCCCGATCCCGTACTAAAAAGTTAGTAGAATTTATGTACGGAATTTTACATCACTGTCTTTTCGGTGAAGGAAAATATCATGAGGCAACCTGCATACGTCCGTAGAAGAAATTTGATGGCATATGTGAATCTACCAATCCGCACTGGGCCACCGTGTTGGATTTGGCTCAATCCTCATCATACCCTCCGTGGGTAGGCCCACGTCCTGCAGTGGACTATTAGAAAAAGGCTGGTACAGTACAGTACAGTTCTAGAGTTAGTAAAGTTGCTAGATGTTACTAGATGGGTCGTATCCTTTTTGAAACTGTTCTGTCCCAGATAATTTTGGGAATCACTGATGTAGCTGATTAAAATGGTTAGCGATGTTTCAAAACAATACTAACGGCGCCACTTAGACGCCGCCAACGCTATAAGTTGGTTAAATGATAAACACTTTTCAAAATTCGACTCGTATGCTGTATTGCGGATTAGCTCAGTTGGGCAGAGCGTCGGGCTAGTGTTCCGAAGACGCAAGGTTCGAGTCCTGCATCCGCGAATAATTTTGAATTGTTTATCACAAAAATAACTCTTTGGAATACTACCTATAATAAAATAAAATAAATAAATATTTTTGGGACATTTTACACACGGTCTCTTGACCCCAAACTAAGCAAAGCTTGTGATATGGCTGCCAGAGACTGATATACTACATATACTTATTTTTAAATACATACTTATATAGATAGTAACTAAATAACACCCAGACACAGAGCAAACACTTATGTTCATCACATAAATAATTGCCCTGGGTGGGGATCGAACCCACGCCTCTTTGATCCAGAAATTAGGGTCACTAACCACTGAGCCACCGAGGCAGTCAAATCGAGGGTATTGATAGTTGCCGATTACAAGTCATCAGGAAATAGAAAAGCACCTACCTATTTTAGTTTTTTTTTAAATTTTATTAACAATTGTCTGTTGCCAATTGTTGAAGTTTGCATTGGACCGGAATGAATGGCGAGAAAGAGAGGAGACCTATATCTAGCCTAAGTGTTATTTTGATGTATAAGCATAATTATAGCAAAGTTTCATCCCAATCCATTCAGTAGTTTTTGCGTGAAAGAGTAACAAACATCCATACATTCTTACAAACTTTCACGTTTATAATATTAGTAGGAGAGTAGGATTTTTAAAACTAATGTAAGTATGGTACTCTCCAGGTGACATCCAAGACCAGATGACAGATGTCATCCGGCGATGCTGCAACGATGGTTCATCCTTCGCGCGGAGTCACACGGAGCTGGACTGCTCCTCATCACAGCCGGTGCCAGGAGATGTTCCAGCATCATTCGGCTCTCTCTGCATCATGGCACAGGCGCAGTGCTGTAAGGAATACTTTCAGTAAGTAACTTGCATATTGGTAGTCTCCAGGTAGCATCTGAAACTTGATGACAAATGTCATTATTCTTAGCGAAGAATCAGGAGATGTTCCTGCATCATTAGGCTCTCTGTGCATCATGGCACGGGCGCAGTGCTGTAAGGAATACTTTCAGTAAGTAGCTTGCATCTTGGTAGTCTCCAGGTAGCATCTGAAACTTGATGACAAATGTTATCATTCTTCGCGAGGAGTCAGGAGATGTTTCTGCATCATTGGGCTCTCTGTGCATCATGGCACGGGCTGTAAGGAGTACTTTCAGTAAGTACCTTGGACCTTGGTACTTTTCAGTTGGCATCTAAAGCTAGATGAAAGATGTCATCATTATTCGCGAGGAGTCAGATGTTTCAGCGTCATTCAGCTCCATCTGCATCATGGCACGGGCGCAGTGCTGTAAGGAGTACTGTCAGTAAGTACCTTGGACCTCGGTACTCTCCAAGACCGAATGGAAGATGTGTTAGCTCCCTAGTTTATCCTAAAGTAATGGATCCGAGAGGGTACTCCATGAAGAGCAAATATTCAATCTGTACTGTACTGAAGCCGTGGTGGCTTAGAAGTAGTGACACCCGCCTTACAATCGTGAGGTCATGGGTTCAAATCCCGGTCCCGTACCAATGAGTTCTTTGAAATTTATGTACGGAATTTCACACCACTGGCTTTTCGGTGAAGGAAAACATCGTGAGGCAACCTGCATATGTCCGTAGAAGAAATTCGATGGCGTATGTGAATCCACCAACCGACCGATGACTCTGCTTGAGGAACAGATGACATTTTTATAATTTCAGGGTTCTTAGTTCCTGCAAAATTTATTAATATTGATGACCAAAATGCCGCTTCAAATATTGTTTTGCGTTATTTAGTTCCTTATTCTTATTGCGTTGTCTTGTGCTATAAATAAATTATTCTAAGTAAATTATTTATTGTTTTCAAAACAACAATATCGTCAAGTTCTCGGTATTGTTATTCAAACTTCATTCATTCATGGAATTGGAAGGAAATCGTTGAAACCCAATTTAAACTTGTAAATGACGTGAATAACTGTAATAAGACTATAAAAATAGTAAATAATCAGACTGTACCGTATTGATCTTTAATGAGTCATTGCTGGACATAGGCTTATACAAAGTGTACTTCCAGGCGACATACGTAATCTTAGATAACACAGAGATCATTAAGGTCAATGTTTATCTAGGAAACATTTCCGAAGTCGCAAAAAAATAAAAATAGTACTCTCGACCTTGTAAAAAAAAAACGTATTCGTACCTTATTACAACTGACTTTTTTGATATTTTTGATATGTTTCAGTAAGTACTTAAATATGTCAATAAGTTCGTTTAGGCCGTGTGGCTAGACCAGTGTGCTGAGGGTGAGTTTTGTCGTAAACATGACGCGCTCGCTGCGAGCGCGTAAGCATGTAATTTGTATGAAGAAATGTACAGCGCCTCTAGCGGCGAATTTTTGAGTGTGCGAGGGCAAGTTCATACAAAGGTGACGTCCACAAGTGGTATTATATTATTCAGAGAAAAATCGAACCAAGATGATATATACATCATTTGAAAGCTTGTTTTATTGGCTTCCCAAAAATATTTAATTTTGATTTTTTCACCCCTCCAATTTTTTTTAAATGTGAACAATAAATTGTATGAAAAGTAACAATACAGCTTATTATTTTTTCTAGTTTAGCAATAATAAAGTGCTTCTATCGTTATTTTACGTGCATTCATAGCTGATTCTTCCACATTCTTCTCTTAATTTGCTAAAATTAAAAAGTATAACCTACCATGCAGTGTGACCAGTTAGTAGGTACAATGAAACAAAAAACACTTAAAAAGTGTGTCTAATTGGTAAAAATGCTTTAATTTAACAATTTGGAGGTTATTTAATCAGAGTTGCTAGAGATAATCTACCTATTCAGCCAAATATATTTATTTATCCTAATAAATTCAAAATTAATTTTTAAAAAATCGGAAGACCATTTTTTGTTTTTAATTGATGTAATAGACTCAGAAAAATATGAACTTTCTCGAAATGTAACGAGTGTTGTGGTTTGAATTTTTGATTATTATTATACCAGCCTCCATCCATTTTGTGGACATGTCCTTTCATGCTTACGCGCTCGCGGCGAGCGCGTCATGTTTACGACAAAATTCACACTCAGCATACTGGTGTCAGAGTTTTTAAGCCGCGGTCGCTCTCAATTTCAGCTATAATAATCCTATTTTAGTATTTCTTATTTTTTTTTTGATAAAGCATTTGTCATTTTCAGAAAGAAGAAAGACTGCGATGGTGGTATCAAGATACGAGTAGAACACAGGACCAGTCAATGCAACTCTACCATAGAGCCCGCCAAGGTATGAATGACATTTTAAGCCTGTTTAATATTTGTCCACTGCTGGACATAGATATCTACTGGATATAGGTCCCTTCTAAAAATGCTATTTGACACTTTCTGCTTTTTGCCTGCCCTTTCTGCAAGCTGCGCAAAATCCCACTCCTCACACCCGCTGATAGGTACCTATATGAATTTGCTACTGCGCAACGAATTGTCTCCTACTTACAGACGCCATCAAGTTTGATTCAACCCTTCCATCCATCCATCCATCAGCCAAAGGACGTCCACTGCTGGACATAGGCCTCCCCTATGGATCTCCAATAAGACCGGAAGCGGCTTGCATCTAGCGCGATCATGCGGTCTTAATGAGGTCATCCGTCCACCTTGTGGGTGGACGCCCTTGCGCTTGTCGGTACGTGGTCTCCACTCGAGAACTTTTCGACTCCACCGGGCATCAGTCCTCCGCGCTATGTGCCCTGCCCATTGCCATTTCAACTTGCTAATCCGTTGGGCTATGTCGGTACCTTTGGCTCTTCTACGGATCTCCTCATTCCTGATTCGATCCCGCAAACCCTTAATTTTTCGTAAGTCGCTGGTCTGTACCTGGTCGCAGGTTGTCCTACTCTACATTTGCGGGTCTAATATTCGTAACACTGGTTTTTTTAAGGGTTATGATGGTTAACAACTACTAACCATTATACCTATTAACTTAACTAATAACTATATTAAACATGTTTAGTAGCTATTTTCAATATTAAACACGTTTAGTAGCTATACAGGGTTGTTCGTAATCAATTAGCAATCAATCATTTTGTTTATATTTAGGTAGGTTTTTTTTTTGTGTAGTATTTAGTATAGAATGACAACTCACCGTCTTACTACAAAATATTTAAACACGCTTCAAACACTGTTTTACCATGCAATTTGTACTGTTAAACACTGTCTAAGGCATGCGTAAAACTTTTGTGGTAAGACGGCCAGTGAATAAAAGTTGTAGTGTTGTAGAAAAGTTGTTTGTTTTGATGTTTAGAATATGTATATTATATAGAATATTCTGTACATCAAAATAAACAACTTTTATTCTACAACTTTTCCCAAATGACAACAAATTTCCCAATTTTATTTAAAAGCGGAATCAGCATATGTACAGATAATCTAACCTAACCTAACTAACATTTAACTTGTTTGCATAATTTCATAATATCTACTACTCCGAGGTCTATTGTCGCAAAGGCGGCGCGTGCGCTTTTTACATAGAGTTAATTATGGATAGACCAGTCAATTTCTATTAAAAAAATTGTATGGTTGGAATAAATACGAATTTTTAGAAGTTATAGAGCAAAAGATGTTTGTTTTGACATAGGTACATAATATGCCCTTAAAAGGACGCTTATTGATTACAGTTACCATGTGTTAAACATTTATAGCAATTGTACTAAACTACTTTGGGAAACCTGGATGTCTAGGTATTTAACTGATTCACTGACTTATTTTTTATAGGCAAAAGTGCCTTTATTCACTATGATAAGATACTATACTACTTTGTATGATAAAACCACCTACATCTAGAAATTAATGTTCTCAATGGATCTCATGGATTTGACCATGTTCATAGTCAAAACCATTTAGTGACAAAGAGAAGAAACCATATTCATATTAATATTTCTATATTGCTACTAAATATACGCGTCGAATTGTATACCTCCTCCGGTGTTTGCAGTGGCGTAATATCATCTGAGGCCCGTGGCAAATTCTTTAGGTGGGCCCCCCTCCCAATAAAAATTGTCGCGTTGTAATTTAATTTTAATAAACCACTTAATTCACACGTTGTAATTTAATTTTCATAAACAATTACCCAACACTATTAATAATATTATGTGTGTTTTAGTTCAATACCTAGTAAATCTTATTTTCTAGAGCAGCAAGGGGACACAAAGACTTTTGAATATTACTTTTGGAATTAATTACAAAATCTAGCCATATGAAATCTGAGCCAACGGGAAATCTTTCACGCAACAAGAACATTTTTTTGTGATTTTACTATAAACTGGCTGTTGGTTGGAGGTTTTAATTTGATATAAACATCAGATAAAGAGAATAACAGTCAAAAAACAGAAAACAACTAACATTGAACGCGAGCGCAGCGAGCGCGAATTTTTTTGGATGTTTTACATAGTGAACGGAAAATTTGATATGAGATGCGACTAACACAAATATTTAAATCTGTATGTACATACGAGTAGCGCGAGCGCAACGAGCGCGAAAATTTCACATGGTTTTTTTTTTCTTTAAAGAAGTAACGTTTAGAAATATTGTTCAAAATTTTAGATTATGGCTCCTTGAGCCGGGGCCCCTCGAGTCGGGGGCCCGTGGCATTTTGCCAGCCCTGCCACCCTATAGTTACGCCACTGGGTGTTTGTCGGACAATAAAATAATTAGGTACATTTTATACTTATAGTCTAATTCTAAGAATCGTTTATTTACCTAGGTGTTTAATGGCAAGTAATCACACAGCTATTAAGAGATCGTCGTACAAATAATATAAATTTAAATAGGTACCTAAACCATGCCCAGCACTGAGACTCATTTTAATACAGGGCCGTTAGAAACAACGCCAAGCAAGTATCGTTTGAAATTACTGAATGCATTTATCTAAATGGATTTCGAGTGTAATAAATTCTACTCGCAAACAACTTTGTCCGACATTGAAACTAAGAATTCCTCGGTGCAAATGCTAAAACAATTAGAATAGCGAACGTGCGAGCGAGATAAGAGCGATAGTGAGATCAAATATCTGAGATGAGTATGAATGGATTGAGATAAAACATGATATCATCTTAAGGAGATTTAATTACTTACTCAAAATTCCATCAGGCTCGCGCAATTTCACATTAATAAGGATAAAACATGTCGCCTTACCACAAAGATTTAAACACGCTTTAAGCACTGTTTGATCGTGCAATTTGTACTGTTAAACATTGTCTAATGTGCGTAAAACATTTTTGGTAAGACGGATGAAGTTTCAATATAGCGGCAACAGAAATATGTCCTTGGGCGGGTGGTATGTTACAATTGAGCGCTACCGTGGCTGGAATGCCACCATAAAGATTTTGGGTCTCGGTTGTTTTAATCATGTCATGTATTGTAAGCAGCTAGGTTAGAAACTCTGATATACTGAGCGCCACACAAATTGAAAGATGGGAAGTTAGCCGCAGAGAGCTGCGCAAACGCCAAAATATAGACGCGCGTTAGCGGGTGCCAGAGAGACGAGACGCCGGCGCACACCCGCCCGCCAATCTCGTGCCTCACGCGCGCTCCCTACGCCCGAGCTCACTACTTCGCCATTTGTATAGGCATTGTGCACACATGCGCAATAATTAGCGAATCACGGCGAAGTGTCATCTGCGGCAACTTCCCATATTTCAATTTGTGTGGCGCTCAGTAATTCAGGGTTAAAAAGTGATAATGCCAAAATATATAATTATAATACGAGTTTAGGGCATTACCTTGTACAGTATCCAATTATTAGCCTTAATAATTTTGGGAAATGATTTTCCCATAATTTTTTTTATAACAATCTTCATTTCCTCAGACCAAATAAAAAAATAAAGACAGAATGTTGTGAACAAACAAGTGAGGCCAACCAAAACTACGCCTCGCCGTGTACAGACAATAAGGAAGTTTCCCGTTTTCTAGTTTTATTTTATTAAATTACACTAAGTCTGCAATAAATTATGGTGTTTTTATTTTTCAATTATCTTCAAAAATGACGGAGTTATGAATTTTTAAACATGACCGCACGAAATCAAAAAACCTCGCGACGGATTTACGCGTGTGACGTCATACGGCTCCAGAGCCGCGCCGTGGGTTAGGCGGGAGTAAGGAAAAAAAGAAATAAAGTGCTTCATTCTCTGCCGGGTATTTTTCTAAGCCACGAATACGTTCTAGAATATCATTGTACTTATCTTTATGTTATGATCAACATTTACTATGGGACTAACCCCCCAATATAACGAATAAAAAGTCAGCGTTCCTATAATTTTGTCGTGAGTAAATGAACTTTATATCTAAATGGAACAAGACTTGGTGTATGTGTCTAGTGTACTGCGTTTTTTACATCTGTGACTATTAACTAGTAGCTCTCTAAACAGTAGACCTCGCAAGTATACATTTTCTTGTAATAAGTTCTCAAAAATGCACAACTTTCACAGGTAAATATATTCTTAATCATAAAAATGGTAAGGTTCTTTACTAAGATATTATTGAAAATTATGGCCAAATTTTACTATGGGACTAAGTAAGTAAGTTTGTATAGGCCGGGTGGCCAGCCCTGGTGTCAGAGTTTGGGACTAATCCCCTATACAGGGTTAGCTAGCTAGAACTGGTGAAGTGTAATATATTTTGTTCTAATAAAATACTTTAGATAATTTTTTTCAAGGCTTTTATTTTCTAGTTCCCATAAGTTGTCAAGTGCGTGTCGAGACATGCGTATGATAGGCTTCCGTAGATGTGACGATGATTATGATGATGATAAAAACCAATTTTTAAGATGGTTGTTTACTAGAAAAACGTAATTTAGTATGAATTCTTGGTTGAATGGAAGAAATCGCTTAAAGCGACAGGCCACCAGTTAGAAACCTATAAATTGCATTGTTTTGTCCCTGTAATTTTTTTTTATGTAATGTGGTTGTCTAATAAAATGTTATTGTTTGTTTGTTTGTATTTATGAAATATACTTGTGAGATTGATGACCTCTAATGTTTAAAAATTTTAATTTTATTTTATAGTTCAAAAATGTATGATTCCACAGTACTCAAAATAATTTTCAGGGAAAGTTTTAAATATGGTCTATAAACGGCGTCCGTCCGTTACACGGACATAACGAAGTTTTACGGGTTCCTCGTTTTACTACGAAACCCTAAAAATGTTTCAGTCATATTTTAGAATTCATTCTAGGATGACATGTCAGGTCTCAAAGTGACAGCTGTCAAAGTTAAATGCGGTTAATTTCTTATAAGTAACGATTTTAGACCGTTGCTGTCTTCACAAAAGTGATAGAACTCAACAAGATCCATATTTCGGATGACAGCTCTTCAAAGTAATTTATTTCCGTAACTGTCCGTTTTTTTTTTTTTTTTTTTTGGATCTTCCACCTCCTTTATTAAGGGTGGTAGGGTAAGGCCTCGGGCATACAGCCCATTACCCTGGCTGCAGCTCATGGAGCATCAGCTCCACGGTCACGTTTCTTGCAATGCTGGCTGTACGCTCTCAGCAGTTGCTGTGATATCGTCATCGACATCCAGGAGCAGGAGTATCTCTCTCGGAAGCGGTCGTTTTAATTGGCTGTCGTCGTCAGGTGGGCGTGCATGCAGCGGAGCGATATTATGTAGATGGGTATGAGGCCCATTATCAGCTGCATCGTACATGCGACGTGCTAAACGTGCAGCAAATTGACCCACCGCATCCATTCGAGTGTCTCGAGCGATAACGTCGTTCCGAACATATCTGCCAGCTCCTGTACACATTCTCAGAGCGATATTCTGGACTGCTTGAAGCTTCTGTTTGTTGGTCGCTGAGCATAGGGTGTACCAAGCAGGGACTCTAGTATGAATTCTATGATAATATGCCATATAATGGCAGCTGTCACCTTGACATCTGTCATTTACGAAACATAAAATAAGTCCTGAAAAAATCTATTACTTATTACTACTTTATAAGAACAAATATTAGGCTGAGAAGTTTTGGATAACCCTGTACAGGGGATTATTCCCATAGTAAAAGTCGGTCATAATATACAATGATATTTTAGGACAGAATATTGTTATTATGAATATATTTGCCTGTGCAAGTTGTGCATTTTTGAAAACTGATTACCAGAAAATGTTCACCAAAATGTATACTTGTGAGGTCTACTGTTTGGAAAGCTACTAGTTAATAGTCACAGATGTAAAAAACGCAGTACACTAGACACATACACCAATTCTTGTTCCATTTAAATATAAAGTTCATTTACTCACGACAAAATTATAGGAATGCTGACTTTTTATTCGTTATATTGGGGTGTTAGTCCCATAATAAATGTTGATCATAACATAAAGATAAGTACAATGATATTCTAGAACGTATTCGTGGCTTAGAAAAATACCCGAAATAGAATGAAGCACTTTATTTCCTTTTTTCCTTACTCCCGCCTAACCCACGGCGCGGCTCTGGAGCCGAATGACGTCACACGCGTAAATCCGTCGCGAGGATTTTTGATTTCGTGCGGTCATGTTTAGACATCCATAACTCCGTCATTTACAAAGATATTCGAGTAATTTTTTCACTGTATCTAATATAATTCTAACGTCTTTAAATGTATATAATTATTTTTAGTTTTTATGACAAAGGAAACTTCCTTATTACACACATATCCACGTACAAGGAAACTACGCCTTGGCTTGTCAGTCGAACTATGGCGGCGCAACAGCGACGTACTCACACATAAATAAAAAAACTGTTAACGACTATCTATTTCATTTTTTTTATTTGCTCTGAATTCATTCCAAGGAATTTCATATTTTCGAATCTTATTATCTTTTAGATATTATGGTAAGACACCATGCCATTGCTTGTAAAATACGACGCCGTGATGGCGGCCTTGCACAAAAAACTAATTACAAAATATGAAATTCCATTCAAATTAAGCATTCAATGCGACTGTTTTAACTTGGGCACTTATTTGCTTTATTTATATGGATTTTTTGAGCTACTGTACATGGTCTGGTTCCACTTTACATGATCTTCCTTAGTAAGGAAGTTTCTATGAGCTGGGTTGCTTACTTAATTTTTATGGTAAATCATTATCATAAATCAAAACAAAAATGACTGGACCAAGACACACACTTTGTAGGTTTGTTTGAATGCACGATCACTTCTAACAAAGATATTTAAAGATAAAGTAAGATTATAGACGCAATGAGTATTCACACAATGGACCACGATCCTCCTTATCTGGCGGTTCAATTGACTTAATTGGCTGATAACGAGATAGCGTAATTGTTATGCATCCGCACAAAAGCTTTCTTGAACATCTGGCGGGTTTAGTCTCAAAATGACAACCAGGGCGCATATTATGTTCAAAAAATAATTACGTCCAAGGCGCACAATGACCAGGAAGCAGAATGTCCAAAGCGCACAACGTCCAAAATTCCAATGAATACTACAACATATAACATATATACATTAATGTAGTTTTTTTACGAATGTTGTACAATGGCGGCCTTATCGCCTTTGGCGATTTCTACCACTGCCCTAGTTAGTCTAGTTATACTTCACTATGGTTGCGAAACATTTTAACTGTCTGAAGTTCCAACACCTGAACGTATACTTGAATTAAATGAATCGATTGACTTTGATTAATCGCTGGATTCGCGGGGCAGGCAAACCTTTATCGCAAGTCTACTTTTACTTTGATTTGACTTAGCTGGGAGGCTCTGGAATCTACGGGGCCCGGGGCTGAAGCCCTAAAACCCATATGATAGATCCGGCCCTGTCGATGATCATGTCATAAAAGGTAATTTATAACTATTATTGCATACGCCAGATGAAATCAACGTCTGATCTACTCTATGAAAGCCTTAGCCTTCAGATTTAGAAATTAAACAATGATTTGGACAATATTCTTGCACTTTAATCCATTTCACAAACATTATATTTCACACACGCAAATCAATCGCCATCTTTTCTGTTGTGACGAGCATCTGTCTGTGTTACCAGATGCATTTTAAAATATCTCCTAAATGGACAGATGCTCGTTACTTCAGATTAGGAATATTTTAGGTTTCATGCCAAGGTTTTAACAATATTTAGTACGAATTATGCCTGTAATCTTACATCTCGGCCATCCGATCCATCAATGAGGGTGTCCTCACACTCCGCAGTATAAAGGTTATGTTATGTTATATATTAAAACAAAAGTAGTAAAATGGAGCAAGAAAGAAAAAAATACTGGGATGGCAAACTAAACTAAAGATAAACAAATATTTGGCATATTACAGAACAAGTATTCCCGTTTCATGTCTCATCTCTGTCTCATCTCGTTTCTGGTCTCGTGCTTCGTCACATGTCTCCTCTCGTGCCTCATCACGTGTCTCACTTCGCGTCTCATCTCATGTCCCATCTCGTGTATCATCTCGCGTCTCTTCTCATGTCTCATCTCGCGTCTCTTCTCATGTCTCATCTCGTGTCAAATCTCGTGTCTCATCTCGCGTCTCATCTCATGTCCCATCTCGTCTCATCTCATGTCTCATCTCGTGTCTCATCTCGTGTCTCATCTCGTGTCTCATCTCGTGTCTCATCTCGCGTCTCATCTGTTCGTGTCTCATCTTGCGTCTCATCTCGTGTTTCATCTCGTAGGTATATCATCTTGAAGGTATCTCTTCTCGTAGGTATGTCTCGTAGGTATCTCCATCTTGTAGATATCTCGTCTCGTAAGTATCTCATCGCGTATGTATCTCGTCTAGTAGGTATCTCATCTGGTAGGAATCTCATCTCGTAGGTATATCATCTTGAAGGTATCTCTTCTCGTAGGTATATCATCTCGTAGGTATCTCCATCTTGTAGATATCTCGTCTCGTAAGTATCTCATCGCGTATGTATCTCGTCTAGTAGGTATCTCATCTGGTAGGAATCTCATCTCGTAGGTATCTCATCTCGCAGGTACCTCGTCTCAGAGGTATCTCATCTCGTAGGTATCTCATCTCGCAGGTATCTCATATCGTAGGTATCTCATCTCGCGGGTATCTAATCTTGCAGGTATCTCATCTCGTAGATATCTTATCTCGCAGGTATCTCGTCTCGCAGGTATCTCATCTCGCAGGTATCTCCTCTCGCAGGTATCTCGTCTCGCAGGTATCTCATCTTGTAGGTATCTCATCTCGTAGGTATCTCATCTTGCAGGGATCTCATCTCGTAGGTATCTCATCTTGTAGGTATCTCATCTCGTAGGTATCTCATCTTGCAGGGATCTCATCTCGTAGGTATCTCATCTCGCGGGTATCTAATCTTGCAGGTATCTCATCTCGTAGGTATCTTATCTCGCAGGTATCTCATCTCGCATGTATCTCATCTCGCAGGTATCTCATCTCGCTGGTATCTCATCCAACCATCTATGCTCGCGCACTGATTGCTCACAACTGACGTGTCCTTCGTCTGTTATGATCTACAACCATCTATGCTCGTGCACTGATTGCTCACAACTGTCGCATTCCCCGTCTGCTATGATCTACAACCATTGCTCGCGCACCGATTGTTCACAACTGACTATCTCAAAGCTGTTTTGATCTACAACCATCTATGCTCGTGCACTGATTGCTCACAACTGTCGCATTCCTCGTCTGTTTTGATCTACAACCATCTATGCTCGTTCACTGATTGCTCACAACAGCCGTATCCCTGTCTGTTATGATCTATTACCAATTCTCGTGCACTGATTGCTCACAACTGACTATTTTATTTTAATCGGAAAACATACAGGTATACATACATATAAGCTAAATTACTAAGATCATAAATAACTATCCACTAGATATATGTATATTAAGCGATTCAAATTCAGGAAAGCCAGTAAGGGTGATCTACTAAAGAAATAATTTATTCTGCCTGTAATTTGTTTAACTACGATGACTTTGAAGGCTAATAAGATGTCTGGAGGACCTTCAGAGAACTCTTAGATCTATCATGGAGAGAAGCTGAGGAGGATCAACCAATTGTTGCGTTATTTTAGTAAAAAATGTTTTTTTTTTTTTTTTTGCTATTTTACGCCTCTCACAGAGAGAAAGTTTATGATGTCTACGACATCTCGATTCATAATTGGAGTCACGTTTTTTTTTGCACTTAAATCGTAAAAATTGGTAGAAGCTTCTTTGTATTGTTTCTAGCCTGTTTATATGTACGTTTGTGGGTTCCAAATTTGCGAACAATACTCGAGTAATACTACGCACGTATAAAGAGCAACATAAAATTTTAAATATTTTAATACTCTTACATTCGCTGCTTAACCTCTTAATAAATCCCATAGATCTATATGCTCTGATGACAGCTCTCTGCTCTGCTAACAATATTATCAACATGTTTCTCGTTGGTCAGTTAAGAATCATGGATCACTTCTAAGTCACGTCTATCTCTTAGTCTGTAGTGATCTACAACCATCTATGATTGTGCACTGATTGCTCACCACCTACCCAGGGCTTCATCATAATCTGCAATTCCGTAATTATTGACTTCATGGCACACTGCTTTAATATTAATAAAAAAAAAATGTAGAAGACAACTAACCACTTTTCTCGAAGCCTTGAATTGCTACTGGCCATCTAAACTGCTTCGAAGATTGCGATAACTAATATTCCATAAAATGAAATGCCTAATTCTGCGACCGCAATATATATAAATTATTATAAAAATATAACTTTTTGAATACAAGCTTTTGAGATCCTGGATATCATACAGCAGCAGTGTGCCAGCCAAGACAAATAAAACGAGCCCAAACACGACGGGTCTATCTTGTTTAGTACAGGAGTTCCTATGGCCACCTTCCGACTCCATCATCAGATCAGCTCTAGAGTACCATAATATTGCATTGTCACGCAAATTACATATGCGTGCAAACAGCATAATCGAAAACCGGGAAGTTGGTCAAGTTTAATTAATTTGCAAGACTCCACCCTAACTTACATACTTACATACATACAATGCAAGTTAAATAAAAGCTTTGTAAAATCACTGCAAGCACCGACCCTAGAATTTATAGACAAGGTCATCGACCACCCTGAAGGCACAAGACAATTATTGCAATTCAAAACAATAAAAACTGGTTAACAATCAGGTTTTTCTTAATACTATTATTTTTTTACATGAGATGGCAGTAGTGCAATGGTTCGAACACATATTTTTTATGTCAGAATTCAATGTGCATTCCTAAGCGCTGAGTAAACGTTTGTGTGTTTTATAGGATAACTAACAAGATCTAGATCTACGTCCCGACTGCAGATGCACTCATCTGCTACATTAACTATGTCAGTCAATTTTTATAACAAATTGCTACCAGAATGGAAATATGAGAATGACATACCATTTATTAAAAAAAATTGAAACAATTCCTAATCTGTAAAGCATATTATACAATAGATGAATTTTTGACTGATAAATTATAATTATTATTGACATAAGTGACCACTCTCACTCGAATATGCAGTGCCCGACAGGGTCCATACTGAACGTTGTACCTTAACTTTGTTATTAACATCCTGTACTGTATGGAAGCATGAATAAATGAAATGAAATGAAAGTTCACTTTCGCGTAAACAACTATTTCATCGATTCACTAATTTCACCGGCATCTACAATTTGTGCATCTCCGCCATCACTCAGCGATTCAGCATAACCGAAAACCAGAAATCAAACTAGATTGCAGTCAGAAAGGTCTCTAAAATAGTCATTATAAAATATAAATATAAGTGGGTAATCTGTCAATCTCAGTTGCACATATTGATCCTGAGTACAATTATTTGTACAACCTTGCATATCCGTCATCATCAATGTAGGTAGTTCATATTTATCAATTAGATAGTTATTTTCAAACCATATTATCATAACAAACTGTTTTATACCTTCTTTTACGAAATAAATGCATCTACTTACCCACGGGTTCTGAGCAGACACAAGCGAAGTAACTCTTATAGCACAGTTAGTAACGTAAACAAAAAATAAGTATAATACTACATTAGCGCATGAATCTTTATGAAATACTAGCTAACCCGGTGAACTTCATCACACCATCTGTCAATTGACTGTCAGTGACTACTTTTACATGCAGAAACATTTTGTATGGGAAAACACAATTAAATTTTTATAAATTTTCTCACCGTTTAAACCTTCCCTTAGCTTTGGCAGATATTTCAAGATAAAAATTAGCCATATTGGTTCAGCCGCTCTCGAGTTTTAGCAAGACTAACAACCACGATTATTTTTATGCATTTTTTTATGTACTAGAAGATATAAAAAATACTACTGGGCATTTTGTATCATTAAGCAAAACTGTTTGACTTACTTACATATTACTATTTAGCTTGGTTATAATTTTTTTATGTGTGTCAAGTGTATATTAAAAATAAAATAAATGTAAGTAGATATATGTTTTAACCCCTTATTTCATTTTGTGATTCATAAATACTAAATAATACCTACTATAATTTATTAATTGATTCTGGTATTTTAATAAAGCAAAAATTCGACAATTACCCCATTCGTATAGAACCATTATTATTGTTAGTGGCAAAATCGAATCATTCTCGCAGACTGCAATCGTCATCATTATAGCTACGACCTCTACGGTGCCTGTGGTGGCAACCGCGCCATCGATAACCGCCATCTGCGGCACCGCACGGTAACAGCGCCAGCGGTAGCGGTCGCGTGCGGCTCCCGCAGCGGCAATCTCGCCAGTGGCAGCTGCGTACGGTGCTCGCAGCGACAACCGCACCAGCGGCAGCCGAGTGCGGGGCCCTCACGGCAACCGCCCCAGCTAGCGGTAGCCACGCTAGCAGCACCCACCTGGAGCATCCACAGTGACAACCGCGACAGTGACAACCACGAGCGGCGCCCGCAATGCAACTGAGCCACCGGTAGCCACGTCAGCGGCACCCGCCCGCAGCACCCGCGCCAGCGGCAGCCGCGTGCGGTGACCGCACGGCAACCGCGCCAGCGGTAGCCACGTCAGCGGCACCCGTCTGCAGCACCCGCGCCAGCGCCAGCGGTAGCCACGTCAGCGGCACCCGCCCGCAGCACCCGCGCCAGCGTGAGCCGCGTGCGGTGACCGCACGGCAACCGCGCCAGCGGTAGCCACGTCAGCGGCACCCGTCTGCAGCACCCGCGCCAGCGCCAGCGGTAGCCACGTCAGCGGCACCCGCCCGCAGCACCCGCGCCAGCGTGAGCCGCGTGCGATGCCCGCACGGCAACCGCGCCAGCGGCAGCCGCGTGCGGTGTCCGCACGGCAACCGCGCCAGCGGTAGCCACGCCAGCGGCACCCGCCTGCAGCGATCGCAGCGACAACTGCGCCAGCGGTAGCCGCGTGCGGCATCCGCACCACGGCATCCGCGCCGGCGGTGGCCATGCCAGCGGCACCCGCCTGCAGCTCCCCAGCGGCAGCCGCGTGCGGTGCCCGCACGGCAACCGCGCCGGCGGTGGCCATGCCAGCGGAACCTGGAGCTCCCTCAGCGACAACCGCGCCAGTAGCAGCTACCTGCAGCGCCCGCGTGGCAACCGCGCTGTTGGAATTGACATCACCGGCGCCGGTGCTCTATTCGCGCCAACATCATTAAACTCATTCCGATCCGTTGCCCCGACTCGTACTGGTACCGGCTGTCTTTGATTTCTCTCCATTCATTACATTGTAGTTGACACACTCGTTCTATTGTCGTTAACACAATTCATAGGTTTTATAAAAGTCACCATCCACATTGAAAATCGGAAAAAAAATGTTTGTTTACATCGTGCTTTGGCACTATTGTGGGAGTGTTTTCTTTATCCCACTTCTGAGTTGAAAGCCTTAGCCTTCAGATTCAGAAATTAAACAATGATTTGGACAATATTCTTGCACTTTAATCCATTTCACAAACATTATATTTCACACACGCAAATCAATCGCCATCTTTTCTGTTGTGACGAGCATCTGTCTGTGTTACCAGATGCATTTTAAAATATCTCCTAAATGGACAGATGCTCGTTACTTCAGATTAGGAATATTTTAGGTTTCATGCCAAGGTTTTAACAATATTTAGTACGAATTATGCCTGTAATCTTACATCTATTTGATCAAACGTAGTCAGATGCTTAAGTAAATCAACATATTTATGAACTATTATCCATTTTTTGTCACTTCAGCAGGTTTTTATTTTATCTAGAGTCTGAATATGATAAAATAATAACAACACACATCATTTTTTCTCACACCCTATACGCTAGTAGCTTCTCCATTACATACTTGCTCCAAGTTGGTAGCCATTACACATTCATTCGATATCGACGTGCTCTGCTGTTTCCCTTACATACTCTGTTTCTTTCTATCCTATTCTTTGAGTAATTAGATGAGCCCTCGAATTGTAATAACCTAGGGACCCCTAAACTCACAGTTCGGCCCTGATCATCGAAGTGAAGCAAGAGTCAGAAGCAGAACAGTCAGTCTTCGGATAGGTGACTGATGATGGCATTTATAATCAGGCGGTAACGTGAGATGATACGGATGACATGTTTAACTGATTCCTTCCTCAATGTGTTTAACCATATCAGAGGCCTTAAGACGGCTTATAACTCTGACACCAGGGATTACCCAACCAGCCTGTACGAATTTACTTGAAAGTTGAAAGAATCATTTCTATCCCTTCGAAAAACAGAATATAGACAGCTTTTTTATCAGAGCTTGAAACGACGTAAACAGCGCAGCAGTTGGATTGCTATCGATGTTTTATTAAAGGTGATAAAAACTTCAAAATTTTAATTTTACCCTTCTCTAAGTACAAGTACTTGTTCTGTTGCGGAACATTATTCGAACTTAACTATAGTTTAACTGTTGATCTTAACTGTTAGATATCTATGGTCATCAGAATTGTAGCAGCAACTCTCTCGTCATTCCCCTCATGCTAAATTCCTTAACCGCTATTCAATTTGATAATTCCTTGGACTATGACGGTAACTTTGGTCCTATTACGAGCGTTCTCACTTCTAATTCTAAGAAGTATTTAGTTGCTTTAGTGCAGCAACAAATTATCATAACACCAGTTTACCTTGTTATCTGCCCTGTCCAATGCAATATCATCTCGCTGCGGCCGAGCTATGCTGGTTCTTCCACTGATCTCTTTCATTCTGATTGGTAGCTGTTATTTCTTTGTTTTACTGGCCTTCATGAGGCTTGCAGCTACAGCCATTATTGTCAGTCCTTGAGCAACAACTCGAAGCCGCATCATTTGCTGAGACAACTGCTTCCTCCCCGTTTTGAAGCTCCAAATACCGCACAGAAGAGCAGCTGTTGTGACCACGCAGCCAATGGGGACAAAGGGGCTCTCGCGGAATTTTCTCTTAAACTTCTCTTTGTTAGTTTCAATATGGTGTTCTTTGTCTAACTTCTGACGTAGTTGTAGCCATTCTAAGTCTGTAGGACCTTCTTCATTGGTCATCGTCTTCTATTCTTCTAATATGAGATTAATTAACATGGATTACCAAAGACAATGTGGATTACGTGTTGAACTAAGAAGAATTCTGTGGTGTTGGAATTGGGCTGACATTTTTTTTAGTCCTTGGTAATGGAGTTTGAATTCATAAGTCTGTATTAAGTAGGTAAGATATTAGTGTTTTCGTTAGGAATAATTTATCTTTTTTGTATTTTTACATGCATTACTGTTTTACTTTATAATTTTTATATTTTTTTGTTTGTTTACAAAACTTAATCAATGGATGCTTTTCAAATCAGATGATGACAGTGACAAAATACTTTTGTTTGAAATATACATATTTTAAAAAATATGGAGGTCCAATATAAGAAAATATAATGAGATGTACTTACTAGATCTCCTAAGTAAATCTATGACTAATTTAGGTACTACTAAAATAAAATACCATGATTTTAACATATCAGTCGTAAGAAGTCCACTGCTGGACATAGGTCTCTTCTTATAGGTATTTCCAGTAAGACACAAATGCAGCATGTTCCTATTTTAACTATAAGAAAATCTATGAATAATTTAGGTACCTAGATAAATGCTAAAATAAAATACCGTGATTTTAAAATATCAGTCGTATGAAGTCCACTGCTGGACATAGGTCTCTTCATATAGGTATTTCCAGTAAGACTCAAATGCAGCGGGTTCATATTTTAACTAGATCATTTATCCACCTTATCAGTGGACATCTTACGCTGCGCTTGCACACGTGGTCTCTTCGAAAAAACTATCTCCACCCAATGTCTGCGTGCCTCAGATTTCCGCAACTCCTTACTCAAACATTTAACTGGGTAACTAGGCACCTTATCTTATATGCATTTAGATAACAAATCCTACTCACACCTTACTATTATTTAGAACCTTGTCTCTATAAAACATACTCTTAACTTTAAACAATGTCAATGGAATTACTTTATAGATGTTTATTGTGATAAGGTACAAAGTAGTAGTTGCGGTGGTTTAAGATTGTGCTCTATTTGGACATAGATACAACATGAACTTCCGCGTTGCAAGATTTCGTCTGTTATTCTAAGAACTTTAGAGTTAGAAATGTTAAAACAAAATTTTTGTTGAAATGTATAATCTTACCGCATCTGCTGTGCTGTTTTATTATAAATCCACTAGATTCTCAGACGTGTAGAAAATTATTCTCTTTATTAAGAACAACTTTTACAATGGGACCAATTGCGAAATTGCGACTGTAATCGCAGACTTATTAAAGCGTAAGTTAATGTCCGTCTTCCACTACTAGTTGAAAGGATTTATTACGGAACCCGTTCGACAAAATACATAGGTACAAGTGAATCCATAGAAAAATAGTTAACTTGTATGATTTTTTACGTTGTTTAGCTGGTAAAAGAAGGCGGGTTTAAATTTTTGAAGCTAAATAAATGTACTAAGCTATAAAATTGAACTTGATCTCTGCGACAGTGACATATTGACATATTTAGAGTTGAGATAGTGGTGGAAAAAATCGATTTTCAAACAATGTTGTAATGAAATCGAATGAGAAGGTGAGAAATTGGATTTTATTTACTTACTATTATTTAAGATCAAGTATGTACACATGTAAATAATGTTATGATATTAATTAAATACACATAATAATGTAACAATAGTATTTATCGACGTTTTTCACCATTATTGATGCTAATGTAACATATAATTGGGTTTAATTTAATTACACATGTAAAAATGTTATGATATTAAAATATACAATAAAATTATAATTATATTAAATATACAATAAATTAAGTTTTATTTAAAATATCGTCAGTATAAACTATCGATATTTTAATTTAAATTTAAACTCTATCTGAAACTCTGTGGTCACGATCATTCGTCGCCCACCACTAATCGGCATGCCCATAAAGTATGACATTGACAGGTACTGTCTGTACTATTAAGAAATTCAGGACTTCTTAGGTGTGATTTTTCTGACAGCTGTCGCAGAGATCAAGTTAAATTTTATAGAGTATAGACTGATTCCTTCCTCAATGGTCTATACTCTATAAAATTTAACTTGATCTCTGCGACAGCTGTCAGAAAAATCACGCCTAAGAAGCCCTGAATTTCTTAATAGTACAGACCATTGTACCATTGAGGAATTTGATTCCTTCCTCAATGGTATAGACACGTCCAAAGAGTTCAGTTCTCTGGGAAGGAAATTACCGATTATGGATTCGTTCCATTATGATGATTGTAGGTCTCATGATGTAGGTCGATCTCACGCTTCTCATTGGACTTCATTTGTTAAAAAGTAGAGCACAAAAATTGAAACTTCGCTATTCTACAATTTGAAAGAAAAAAGTCCTTGGACACAGTTTGCAGAACTGATGACTGAATATAAGAAGTACCTAAGAACTGCGATGATGGGTCCATAACCTTTTACGAATGGAGACTTCGCAAGGGTAGGCAAACGCAGGATAAAATGTCTACCCACAAGGTGGATAGATGAACTCTAATTACTAGATGACAACTCTACTGAGCGCCACACAAATTGAAAGATTGGAAGTTAGCCGCAGAGAGGTGCGCAAACGCCAAAACATAGACGTTAGCCGGTGACAGAGAGACGAGACGCCGGCGCACACCCGCCCGCCAACCTCGTGCCTCCCGCGCGCTCCCTACGCCCGAGCTTACTACTTCGCCATTTGTATAGGCATTGTGCACACATGCGCAATAATTAGCGAATCACGGCGATGTGTCATCTGCGGCTAACTTCCCATCTCTTAATTTGTGTGGCGCTCAGTATACTTCCAGTCACCTCTGGTATGACAAACTAGTATGACCACGAGGAAATACCCCCCCCCCCCCCCCCCTTATTGCAGATCTATACAGGGTTGTCCAGAACCGGTATACTAAGCCGAAAGATGATTCTGATCTTCGTCACTTTTAAACTACTAAAAACCAAACCGAAATTTGTAAAAACAAATCAGCTCTTTCATATCTTTTGTTGATTCCGAGCTGCGATTTTGTGTAGAACAGTTTTTTTCTCGAATTTTGGGTAGACTTCATAGTTGTTCATTACGATGGTTTTAATCACCCTCTTTTTGCTTATTACAGAGTAAGCAGAAGGAGACTCATGTCTAGCAACGAATGCTACAGCGATTCAGCTAAAACCGAGTAGCTCACTTAATTATAAACTGTTCTTTTCTTCAGTCGTGCTGCGACGAATGCGCCCGAGGGACGTCGATTGGGCGCGCGAGAGGCGCCATAGCGTGCGTCGGTCGAGCGCACGTTGACACGGCCGAAGAGATGCTGTCTGATGACGCGTACGTGCAGTGCTGTTTGGTAAGTAACTACTCTTAATCTCAGAGCAAATAAAAAAATGTTGTGAACAAACAAGTGAAGCCAACCAAAACTACGCCTCGCCGTGTAAAGACAATTACACACACATCCACGTACAACGAAACGAATGGCTTGTCAGTCGAACTATGGCAGTGCACCACCGACGCACTCACACATGTTTAAAAAACCGGCTCCACTTGACTGTTCAACAACTTTCCCTCTTGATTTTTGTATTTGCTCTGAGCTCTTAATTTAATTTATTATTTTTTCACAACCAGAGCTAGTCGTTGTAGGTATCACCGTTCTTGAGATACAGCATGGTGACAGACAGACACGGACAGCGGGGTCTTAGTAATAGGATACCGTTTTTACCCTTTGGGTACGGAACCCAGAAAGAAAACAGATAACCAGGCAGACTCATTCTCTGACTGTACGAATCAGAAACGTAAGCCAAACCGCTTAGTACGTATCAAAGATGTAGAGAAGAAATAGAATTAAAAAAAAACTTTTTTTTATAGTAAGTAAAATATACAGGTTAACGCTCATAGTTTGTCTCGTCACACAATAAAAAAAAGTTTTAATAATTTTCAGAAAGCGGCAAAGGAAGGCCGGCATCGCCCGAAGGCGCATCCCGTTGTATTCTCTAAGAAAGAAAAGAGAGAAGGAAGTACGTACAACAAATCTCTAAGTTCTAAGTTATGTAGGTTACCATGCAACTTATGTATCGAAACAATATTTTTTTATTAGGGGACATTTTACACACGGTCTAAACCCCAAACTAAGCATAGCTTGTGATATGGCTGCCAGAGCCTAATATAGGTATACTACTTGATATACTTAAACATATTGTTTAAAATACATACCTAAACCTATATAAGGTCATAGATATTAAACGCAAAACCTTATAAGGGCGGGTCTAGTACATCTAGACAAACTAGGACTAGACTTTTGTTCTAGGACTTTTGGATAATCACGAAGACAAAAATCAGCTTTTTATACAAAAACTTTGACAACACGCGGCAAAATGTATGGAGAAGAGTTTATTTTTCGCACGTTTTCAAAAGTCGTAGTACAAAAGTTGTTGGTCTAGATGTTCTAGATCCGCCCTTAAAAGGTTTTGCGTTTAATACCTATGACCCTGAATAGATATCAACTAATAACATCCAGACAACAGAGCAAACAGTCATTTAATCACACAATCAACACATTTATTAATCACACAAATGCATGCCCTGGGAGGGAATCGAACCCACGCTTCTTTAACTCAGGAGTCAGGGTCACTTAACTGCTGAGCCACCGAGGCAGTCAATATCTCAAATGCATCAACACAGCAGGGACGGGGTTCAGAAAAAACTACGAAGCTACGATCTACAGCCTCGTTTTCTTGGTTACTTCCAGCACGCCTGCCTAGTATGGCTAAAAATCTTCAAAACTTTAGGACTTCCACCCAAAAGATGGTGGCGGTGTACCTATAGCGCTGAATACAAGCCAGATATTATCCTACTGGTTTTATTGGTCAGACCTACGTCGATAAACGATGTTATGCTACTATACTCGTATTGTTTACAACAATCTTTCTGAGCGTTGCGATGGTTTTGGCCATAATCAAAATGCTGGTGTTTATTTGACTCAACGCCTAGGTAAGCATTGTTTGCCACTCAGTATAATAATGCTTGTAAGTTTGCTAATCAAGCTACCAACGGACAGTTGGTTGGAGCATTTGGATTGACCTCACTTTCAAGGGTCTGTCTCTGTTGTACCACCAATTGATTTTGTGGTACCTAGTTTTTGAGTAGGTATTAGATCCAATTTTAAAGCTGCCATCATAAATTTAATAGCAAACGTAAAATAGTGTTCTCTCTATCAAATGCAGATAGTGAAAAAGAAACAGGGCTACTCTAAATTGGTATTATAATTACGATGGTGCCTATAAATTGGGCCTATTGTAGTTTTATTCTATTTTATTGTTATTAGTAAGAAGAAGTAAGGACTCCTACTTCTGATATGATAATGTTGATGCATACAATGTGTTTGTCTATCGGTGTCGGAGCCTTAAACGGTGACATCTATGACAAATTTTGAACAACTTTTACCCAACTCTGAAAACGTAAAAAAAAACTGCTGTTCCATACGACTTTTTATAAGGTTTCGACAAAAAGTATGGAAAAGCTTTTTCTTGCGTTTTCAGAGTTGACACCAAAGTAAAAGTTGTTCAAAATTTGCCATAGATGTCACCGCTTAAGGCTCTGACACCGGTAGAAAAACACATTGTATATGAAAATAATGTATTGGTGCTTTAAAATTATTATCTATATTTGAAGCAATAGCATCGGTGTGTGAAGATTACGCCCCAAATGAGCTGTGTGCTCACCACTGCATCCCCGTACCGGGATCGTACAAGTGCGAGTGCAACCCTGGCTTCATGCTGATGGCTGACGGCAGGAACTGTAAAGAGGTTAGTTATGTCTCTCTTATTGGTACCTATTTTACTTACTATACTCTATAAAATTTAACTTGATCTCTGCGACAGTAGAAGATTGACATTTTTAGAGTTGGGATAGTGGTGGAAAAATCGATTTTCAAACAATGTTGTAATGAAATCGAATGAGTAGTTGAAGGTGAGAAATTGGATTTCATTTTCTTACTATTATTTAAGATCAAGTATATACACATGTACTTAAATAATGGTATGATATTAATTTATACTCATAATAATGTACCGATAGTATTTATCGACGTTTTTCACTATTATCGATGCTAATGTAACATATAATTGGGTTTACTTTAATTATTTATTATTTATTTTATTAATTACACATGTAAAAAATGTTATAATATTACAATATACAATAAAATTAATGATAAATCAAGTTTTATTGAAAATATCGTCGGTATAAACTATCGATATTTTAATTAAAACTCTATCTAAAACTCTGTGGTCACGATCATTCGTCGCCCATCACTAATCGGCATGCCCACAAAGTATGACATTGACAGGTACTGTCTGTACTTTTAAGAAATTCAGGACTTCATAGGCGTGATTTTTCTGACAGCTGTCGCAGAGATCAAGTTAAATTTTATAGAGTATACCACTAGACGCGTCTTTCATGAATAGGTCAAGCCTATGCTCAGCAGTGAACTTTCAAAAGGCAGCTATTAAATTTAGCACAGTACTAATACGTTGCTAAATTTCTTACAATCATATTCAAACCCATGGCTCTAATCTCAGGGCACTAGATTACCTACGTAGGTAATCGGTATCTACTGCCTCTAAATAAAATATTTCTGGGGTAGCTGGTGGAAAGATATAGTCTTATTAATTTCTAACGAACGCTGTATATGCTGTCTGTGAAAATGTTACAAGGCAATGTTGTCATCGGAACTTAATAACTTGGAACTAAATATACCTAATCACTGAAATCATCAGTATTATCATTGAAAAATTGTGATGAAAGAATAATAGTCAGACAGTAAGTTCGAATAGACTTAGCCATCTAATAAGACTTCATGTTCCTTGCATCCAGCATCAGCAAGCACAGCATAGGACGCATATGCTCTTTGATAGGACGTATGTAAACGGCGGAATCATACAAATTGCCTGCGACATATATAGACTAACCGCAGGATCACGAATATTATATCAACCTTGCTGTGTCTACCAGGTAGTGAAAAACCGTTGCAAACCGCGGAACCCGTGCCAGCATAAGTGCAATGACAACGGGGTGGCTGTGATGTGCTCCTGCAGAAGGGGATACGAGCTCATGCCCGATGGAAAGTCTTGCAAAGGTTGGTTCTATTTTTTGTATCTTGAACTATTTTCTTGGCTGAATAAGAGTGTCTAAGCAAGGCCTTTCTCTAGTATTACATGACATCTTACCACAGAATGCAGATCCTTTCGTGCACCAGTTTTCATCACGAAATATAAGCGGAGTTTAGTTAGACAGTAGTATAATATTATGTTTGTGTCAAAATGATTTAGTGGTTCTTAATAATCGCATCTTATTCTTTATGATTCTTTCTTAAAAATGTTTCTTGAAGCTAAAAGATACAAATTTAAAAGAAACGTCTTAAATCCCAAATAAGCTCACGTTTGCTCACATTTAAATTGTTTTTCAGATATCGACGAGTGTCAGCTAGATATCCCGGTCTGCCTCCCTGGTACCCAGTGTCACAACATCCAGGGCTCCTACCGTTGCATCCCCGCTAAGAACAAGCCACCCCCGGAGAAGGGAAAATGCCCCGCTGGTTTTTCGAGAAATATTGTCAACAACGCTTGCGATGGTACTTGTTACTTTAGCTTTATCATCATTATTAACATCTTGATGTAGGTATCTCTCTAGGTCGAAGTATACACACACACACACACACACACACACACACACACACAATTAATATACACGGTCATAGGTATTAAACGCAAAACCTTTTAAAGGCGGGTCTAGTACATCTAGAGAAACAATTTTTTATCTAGAAATTTATCTTGAAAAATCACGAAGAAAGTATCTGCGATTTCATACAAAACGTTCGTCAACGCGCGGCAAAATATATGGCAAAGCAAATTTTTTTTTGCGAATTTTTAAATGTCGTAGTACAAAAGTTGTTGGTCTAGATGCAAGTACTAGACCCGCCCTTATAGGGCTCCAACCGCTGCATCTTTGCAATTCACGAAGAATATTGTTAACAACTTTAAGTACTTGTTACTTGTACTGTTTTAGTATCTGCAATTTTTATCATGGTATTCTTTCCGGGATTCAGTGCCATAGCATATCCTTTCACTGCAGTTTAATTATTTATTGACAAACGCTTTGCTGCGTTTTGCCTAAGTATAAATCATTTAAATCCTGGTAGGCGCTTATTTGTCACAAACAAACTTAAAGCTCAACGCCAAAAGAGCAATTTGCATCAGTCTTTCTTTTGAGAATTATTTGTCGAACTTCAAAAAATATAGCTATTAAAATTAAACCTACTTAAATAAAAAACTCATAGAATTAGAATCATTTATTGATGTATTGAGCTTAATACTAAAATTTAAATATACAACAGTTTGTACAATAATAATTAGTACCGCAAAATACATCTCGTCATTTCACAATACACAATAGCAAAATTAAATTTAAAAAAATGGATAAATAAAAAAAATAAATAACTATCTACTTCAGCAAGATTAAATGCTGTAGAAAGGCCACCGAATACAAAATTAAATAATGTCGGAACAATACAAAATATCAAAAGTACAAAGTAAATATCATAGATTATAGAAGTAGGTCAATTAAAATGTTATGGATTTTCGTCATTACATAATTTTCGTCATTACATACTAAAAAACTTACACTAAAATACAAATAAAACTCATCTAAAAGACCTGCGGTAGAGGGTAACGTGGCCAGAATGCTGGCGGCGTTGCCTCGCTGAATAGCAATACTAATTTTTTGGCCAAAGTAGATGCCAGCATTCTGGTCACGTGTCACCTCTACTAGACGCCTAGCCAGGTCCTTAGACTAGGTGAGTGTCCAGCCCCCACGGACCTAAAGTCTCAACCCCAAACGGCACAAAATGGTACATTCTGTCCAACGACTCATATTTGTGCCGTTTGAGGTTTTCAGCTTCAGCTGCAGCAGTGCCAGCCTTCTCTTTTGTGTTTGAGAATTTGCAGATCTAGAATATTGCGGGATAAGTGGAAGTAAATGAGGAAGATCGCTGCTTAGTAGATACGCCGAGAAAAGTAATGATATTTTATGTATGGGTATTTTCTTTTCCCCCAGATATTAACGAATGTAAGCTACCCAACCCTCCGTGCCCGGCGTACGTCTGCGAGAACACAGTAGGGGGGTATAAATGTGGGGGGGTTTCCGGAGATCCGACCAACTTGAACAGCTCCCCGCGGCCCGTGGTGGAAGACCGATGCCCGCCTGGCTTCAAACTGGGAAGACATGGGGAATGTGAAGGTAAGGACTTATTATATTAAAACGAATGCGCGCGATATTGGTACCTTCTTGTCATGCTGGTAACGTTTTTTACGTTATTATTGTGGTCATATGATCACAGGATCACATTGGATGCAAGCCGGATGGTGATTTAGATTACTATAGAAAATAGAAATAACGCCTTATGATATGATACAAACTAAACAGGCGTTTCTATGAATAATCGGTCAAGTGCGAGTCGGAACCGCGCATGACGGGTTCCGTACAGTACGGGGCTTCCAGCCCCTCTTAATATATTTTATTTTAATTGAATTAATTATTTTTGAAGGGAATACACAACATAATATTCTGTAAATATTTCAAGCAACTTCCTGTTGTCGTTATTAATATCGATCGAAACACGGCTAAAATTGAAATTTTTTGTATGGGAGCCCCTTGTTATTTTTTCTGATTTTAGTATTTGTAGTTATAGCGGCAACAGCAATACGTCATCTGTAAAAACTTTACGTTCTATGGCTACACACGATAGCCATAGAACGTAAATTTTTAAAAACGTTTTTTTTAATGTAATTTATAAAAAAAACTACTGCACTTATGTCAAAGATGGTTATTATACGGGATCAAGGAGCAAACTGCCTAACTTGATCCCGTGTCATATTTTTAAAACCTCGCATTTAAAAGTGAACTTTTGCGTAACATGACGCAGTTACGTTCTATTGGTGCTGTCAAAAAGAAAATAAACGATTGGATCTATTATACATTACCGTTCATGAGATTACAGCCTGGTGACAGACAGACAGACGGACAGCGGAGTCTTGGTAATAAGCTCCCGTTTTTACCCTTTGGGTACGGTACGGAACCCTATAAATTACTCAATTATTTTGTAGGTACAGTCGTTGTTGCTTTAAAGTGCTCTTTGCAACCGAGCTGCTAACTGATACAACTTCTTCTTCGTCGTGTCGATGGTTCTAATAGTTTCCAATGGTGCTAACTATACAAGTTTCGCCCAGTAGGTAGCCACTGCCCCCCCAGAAGGGGGGGCTTCCATGAGGTCACCCAGTGTGCAGGTGGTTGGACACTGGGGGCAGGACAAAAGGTGATTCATCGTTTGCACTTCTCCACAGTCACACCTCACAGAGTCCGCGTCAGTGAACCCCCACTTGGCAGTATTAGACTTGCAGCGGCCAACTTGGGTCCGGAGTCGATTCAACGACTTCCACGTTGGCCACGCTAAGTCGCTACCTTGGGGGAGTTCTGACATGTGGAGAGGGTGCCGGTGGTCATGTTCCTGTTTCTGTTTTTCGTTGGAGCAGGCAATACTTCTGATACAACTAGTAGTGTAGCTGTGACCGACTTCATTTGTTTTGGCCACAGTTTGTTGCACGTCTAGCTTGTATCAGCCGCTGCAAGTACTGTCGACAGCAGCAGTAGCTCGGTTTCAAATGGCACCTTTACGTTCTTCATGAACCTTTCCCTCATTATGTTATCAGATGTAGACGAATGCGCGACCTCCGAAGACGACTGCAACCCTCTCTCCCAGTTCTGCATCAACACGCACGGCTCGTTCTACTGCCAGGACAAGGTGTCCAAACAGTGCAGACCTGGCTTCAAGATCGATCCTCAAACTGGGAAGTGTGAAGGTAAGAGGTCCTGTTTTGCTGGTCAAATGCGACCTGTATTTATTGGTGTGCTGATTCAACTGTCACCCTTCGTAGGTAGAGATATATACAGCAGTGGAATAGAGGCTGGTGCAGTACAGTAGGTAGCCTCTATAGGTAGCTATGGAGGTCTCTCTGTAGGTCAGCTCAGCTCAACAGTTTGATAAAGTGGAGATGGCATCGAACAGAGCATGTAGCACGAAAGACTGATGATCGATAGGGTTGAAAAGTTCTGAAGTAAAGAGAACAGCAAGCGCAGCGTCGCAAAACCAACCATAAGGTGGACTGACGACCTGTTTAAGTCCACAGAATACAAAACGATTCCAAACGGTATTTTTGGAAATTCATAGGGGAAACCTATGTCTAGCAGTGGACGCCCGTATGGCTGATAAATGGATGGATGATACTTAACAACTAAAAGTAGGTAGCTTTGTGCGCGATTGTAAGTATTGGGCATTGAAGTATAATACACGAGAACTGAAGATTGTTGTCTATGACGACGTCAGCCAACTGCCGGCGTACGCCGGCGAAGCGCGCCGACCGGCCTTAGTCGCGATTAAACAAAATGGTTGAATATCAGACGTCAAAATATTATTTAAAAAATTAAAAATGGGGAAATGTGTAGTCAAAACCTCTTAATCCCGTTCTAAATTTCTTCATAAAGCTTCTGGAATTTATTTCCACAAGTAAATACGGTTTACACTATTCGTATTAATTGAAACTATCACATATATTATCATGATTTTAAAAGTAAATAATTTTACAGTTGGTGATGCCAGGTGAAACATGATTTTGTTTCCCCATAATTATGGGAGATTTCGACTAATTGATAATTACTTTTTTGATACTATAGGATATCCGCAGACAAAATACGTAAAGATAACGATAAATAATGGATAAAAGCCATTAGAATATTACGAAAAGAAACTGACTGGATAATAATAGTAAATAGTGAAATAGTAAAATTACAATAGATTACAATATAACTCTTCAATAAATACTAAAAATACAAGAGTACAAAGATAATAACAAATCCGGTACCTAGATTAATGGGCGGCATTAACGACTACAGCTATTTTAAATAATACTAATAATCATTACTATTTTTATAATTATTGATAGTTATGAATCAAGCAGCAGAATCAGGCTTAAATAGGTTACGTTTTGTAATTATTAGTTTAATCAAATAGCTCGACGGCAACAGGTACGTATCTATGTCCGGAGATTGAAGTACAGGTATAGTATAACATATTAGGCTACAATTTTCAAAGAAGTTTTACGTGATACAGAGATACTGAAAAAGCGCGCGCTGCGTGGTATAGGTATGTATGAGTGACACAGACTGCACGCGGGCTGTGCGGGGTGCGTGGTAACTAGTGGTAGCGTGGTAGCTTACGAACTCGGGCGCGGGTGGCGGTGTGGATCTGCTAGCTGTTAGTCTGCTATATTTATTATTGTTTATTATAATTGTTTACTCCAACGGTTCCAGAATAAAAAAACATAACTGCAATTTTCAAAACAATATATTGTAGATTCTTCATGCAATGCTTTCGAATTTTCTTAAGGAATATCCTGTCCTATTGTATATGACACGTTTTTGATAATTAAGTATTATTATGGCGATAATTATTTTAATTATCAAGAACGAATAAATATTGGTCGGATAAATGAATAAAATATTCTTTGTATTATAACTTTATTCATAATTACATCATATTATATTTGATTTTGATTAATGACTCAAATTCATAATGTTATTTCTAAAATGTTGATTATTAAAAATATCGGTTTGTATCACTGACATTGAGAAGATATCGTAAGATTTTGGGGAAATTACAATCTAATGAACTGGCACCCTAAGTAGGCATTGTCCGACTAAATTTAAAAATATTGCTATTTCTGTCATTTTCAACGTCTTACCGTACTTTAGCAACTAGTGTAACAGGGATAGAGATATGATTCTTTGATTACCTACCAACGATATTCGGGCGGTTAATGTGTCGCCATGCCTAGCAACGCAGTTGTTTGAGTCTGCTTATCTAGACATTAAACATCATTGGTATTGGGATACCAGATAAAAGAAGAGACTCCTATACATTTATAGTGACGGAATGCCCAGTAAATGGTAGGGAAAGATTTGATTTCGAATCTGGAACAGGCATCCATGTATGTAAATAAAGATAATTTGAACGAAATTATGAAAGATAGGAATGTAAGAGACAAGTTTATAGAATTTAGTGTTAAAATATGTAATCGTGTAATTAAGAGAAACAAATAGAAAATAAGTTAGGTTAAAGTGTTATATTTGTAATATAATACTATTAGCCTAGATATACGTTATTTTTAAATAATCTTAGCTGAAAATAACAATTAGTCGTAATACCCCTGACATGATCTTGTAAGGGATTTTGGATTTGAAAAAAAAAAAGTATTGGGATACCAATGATAACAATGAATATTTGTGTATTTTCAGATATAAACGAATGCGCAGAAGAAAATGATCTCTGCAGATCAGATCAAATCTGCGTCAACCAGCTTGGGCAGTACGATTGCAAACTGAAACCTGATGAAGCTAGGTAAAATTTAAAACCAAAATTCAGTTATACGAGTGTCATGAACCTAAGGAGGGCGCGACAGTACCTGCCTAACTTCTTTGCCACCGCGAAATACATAGACAAAAAGTACGATCTATTTATTATTATTATGTACATACTACTACTACGGGACTAATTGCGTACTAAAATTACGAGATAAATAAATACCTCATCATTCCAAAAATACAATCTATTTATCTGGAGAAGTAAAAGTAGGCAGTCACCCCCCTATAAATAAAATTCTAGGTAGGTACTTCAATGAGCATTACATATAATGGTTTCTTTATAGAGAAAACAACCTCTTAAGTAAGTATCTTATAACAGTTAAAATTATTCGACTTTTTGCAGGCTAAGGAATCACCAGTGCCCCGAAGGAATGAGGATCAATTTTGTTACTCGTCAGTGCGATGGTAAGTTTTAACCAATTTCAAAAACTCTCTCTTTCCCTTATTATTACTTCAAAATTCAAGAAATTGTTTTATTGTGTAAATCTACTTTTGAATTCTTCACAATCATCAAAAGTAAAATTGTTACTAACAGTCGTTTAATTTGTCTAACTGATGCTAAAAATATGTTAAAAAACATTAAGCGTTTTGCTAAAATTCAAGATGATTCATAACCGGTTCGACTATTTTTTTCCAGATATCGACGAGTGTGTAGAAGGCACCCACCTCTGCGACCAACACCAGTCTTGCTTGAACACTAACGGCAGCTTCGTGTGCCATTGCAAGTTGGGATACGAGCTGGATACCTTCACTGGTGCTTGCGTTGGTGAGGTGATCTTATCTGCAACTAACTCTGGCTCTCCGAGCTCACTCGCTAGAAACCTCTTTCCTTCTTTCTTGGAAGTGAAATCTGAGAGTCAATACGTCCTTAAGATATCCTCGTTTAGAAGCAAATTACGTATTGAGCACACTGGGAATTAGATCCTTAAACTTACCCGAACAAAGCTAGTAAGTAAGTTGGTACAGGCCAGGTGGCTTGCCCCGGTGTCTAAATTAGTTGGCCTATGACAGGGCTAAACGACAAAAGATAAAACAACCGGAAACTTTAATTTAATGTGTCATCCGAGCCTCCATAGTGCTGTTATAAAATCCAGTCAGTCGCGGTCACCTGTCTAAAAACTGACAGTGCCGAACATTGCGCTTATCTGATGATGAAAACTGGCTTGGTCTTTGCATATTTTAATAGGAATGTAACACAGGTGTAACGCGTGGTTTTTATGGCAGATAGAAAGCATCTGGTCAAGTCATATCATTTCCAGACGTGAACGAGTGCGCAACAGGGCAGCACGACTGCATCAGCGGGTCGCAGCGCTGTGACAACACGGTCGGCTCCTTCCTCTGCATCAGGATCACCTCCTGCGGTACCGGGTACATACTGCAGCATGCCTCCGGCAATTGTGAAGGCAAGTCGAAAATAAACTTATGAATCTTAAAAAGAAAATCTTTTACCGAACTCTTGGTGACGCCAAGTGTCGGATAGAGTATTATTATAAAAGGTCATCACGTCTTTTGTTTTCGCTGGCCTAAAGTGTAAAATATATACCTAACCTTGTATTTATTGATTACCCTGTTACTTGTGAATGGAAAGCATAAATTATTATAAGATGCCAACTCTGAGCGTTCTCAGACATAGCGTATTTCTTCTTTCACAATTACCTAAGTAAATAAATGCAATGATTTTCCTCTGAAACCATGTGACTGCGGATTCAGTTCAAAAATAGCTTGAAACGCGCTTGATAAAATTTTGCGCCAACACCTGCACACTACTGATGCTACAAAATTTGTAGCTTTCTAGTCCTTCCTAGTCTAGCGTTATCTAAAGTCCAAATGGCTGATTTATATCTAACTTATTATGAATTTATCATATTTTTAGATGTAGACGAGTGCGCCCTCGGGCTTCACAATTGCGCACGCGCCGGCCCCGAGTTCCAGTGCCTCAACATCCCGGGCTCCTTCCGCTGCGTGAGGAAGCGGCAGTCCACTACCACCACCACGGCTGCTCCCGAATACGAATATGTTTATTACGATTCTGAGTAAGTCTACTCTCTCAACTATTACTATGGAGCAACTACAAAATTGCGAAGAAAACCAGCTGCTCCATACCTTTTGTACAGTTAATAGACTTTTTGTTTGAAACAGCAGATGTTTTTAATATCGAATTCTGTGGATTTTTGTACATGAAGTGTAGCTAAATATTATGTCAAACATGTTAACACATTATACCTACTTGTTTACTTAGTGCAAATACTTTCATTGGTGGAAAATATTTTATTATGTGCCTATGAAAATATATATCCATCCATCAGCCATACATAGGACTTCCAATGCTGGACATAGGCCTCCTCTAAAGAACTCCAATAAGACCAGTTCATAGCGTGTTGCATCCAGCGCGATCCTGCGGTCTTAATGAGGTCATCCGTCCACCTTGTGGAAGTCCTACGCTGCGCTTGCCGGTACCAAAAAAAAGCATAATTGGCTCAAAATCACCAAGGTGCAGAATTCGCTTTGCCAGCAAATGATGTCTTAAATCTTAAGTTTATTGTGAAAATAAAATTACTAAAATACTAAAACCAACTTTTTTTGTGTATACATCAAACAACACAATTCATAAATAAAGTAAATTTTAAATTATATCAATATACATGCATAGAAAGTCAACTCGGGAACGCGTCTCAATGTACGATCTTCAACAAAAAGTTCAAAATATTTATGAAAAACTTGAGCTATTTAACACCTGTCATCACTTGAAATATCGTAATTTTTATGCAAAATCTAGTTTTTAAAAAGTACACAGTAAAGATATTAATTTTTAATTATAAAATCACATAAATAGTTTGTCTGATAGCGCACAAGTCATTTCAGTGACCGAATCTATAATCGAACAAAAGTAATTTTAAGTGAACGCAACCATAGAGTCTCAATTGTCAGTACACAAAGAAAACAATAACAAAACCAGCAGTCAGTGCGTTTCTCATCAAATCAATTAAAACTAAGTGGTTTCCTAACCTTTCAATTCATTATTCGTAGAGCGTACATTAATAGTCCGTCAATTCGGGAACGTGTTTATTACTTTTAATTATGGATGAAAGTTATTTTACGACACAAAATAACAAAGTAACCTGAAATATTTCACTATTGACAAATTCAGGCCTCATTTAAAATGGCCGCTGTATAACAAAAGCGCGCGTTTATTTGAAATCGTCATTCCGTGAACGGTCATTTCGGAAACGTTCCCGGGCATGATGGCACGTTCCCGAAATGATAGTCGCGTTCTCGGAATGATGATTTGATGATTCCAAAGGCGATGAACTTACAGTTTTTCAATAATTTATTTTACAATTTCGTCGTTTTTTACTAACAGCATTATGAAGACTCCTGATAAAGAAAAAAATAAGAATAAGACCCAAAAAAAGCTTAAAAAGGATGGTGCAGCTTATCTACGTCAAAGAGAAAACGCAAATGCTAGAAAAAGAAGGTTTTTGGATAAGATGACTGAAAAACATAGAGAAATTAAAAGAGCAAAGGACAGGAAATATAATAAAAATAAAAAAGCGGAAAAGAAAGTGAAGAGAGTTTCTGATATGACCGAACGAGAGAAGCGAAAGCATAGAAATGTTAGAAATGTTTTGGTGAGGCTGGGCATGGTAAGGGCCCTATGGGTACCTGTGGTAGATACCTTAAAAGAATATCTGATAGTCACGACTTGATGGATAATGACGTTAAAACGGCCTCAGAATTATTCTGCTATCGATGTAAAGGTAATCCCTGAAGACGACGTTATAGATGGTAAAAACAACATACCAAATGTTTTGGATACCATTTCAGGTATTATGGATATCACAAAAATATAATGGCTAAGAGGGATAGACGTTGTAATACAATTATATCGATACGAACATCTTCACAGAGAGCTAAAACTATCGAAGCTTTCTAGTCTTTGTAACGTAAGTTCAGTTGAACCTGACGATGTTGTTACGCCTGAAATTGAATCTCCAGTTGATGAAGAGTCCATGATAACAGATTTGCAATTTAAGAATAGAGAAATCTATGTACAGCTCATCTTCTTCGGATGATGAAGATTTAATGGCAATATCTCTTCGGCAGCAGATTAAAGAAAAACATATTGACGTTGAAGCAGGTACATCTTATGACAAAGAAAATATACATCTAGATCTCGTATCCCCTGCGACACTTGTAAAAGTTCCTACTGAAAAGCCAAATATTTGCTTTAGATATTTTGCTATCTGCAAGACATGTGTCGATGACGATGATGGGGAATTCTTAGTAGATTTTTTGAGGTCTGTGCGTAACAATATCATGAAATTCAAACTGGAACCAAATGATGTGTCATATATAAACTTATTATAGAAAAATAATAAGTTTTGTTGTGTTTCTTAAATATTTTTAGTTAACTTGTTTTTTGCTACAGAATGTTTTGTGTTTTGTACAGAATTTAATGTTAATTTTCTAACGTTCCTTATAGTTTTTCCATTATTTGTAGAAATTTAGTAAAGTAGACTGTGATTTTAGGTAAAAGGACTCGGAGGTTTTAGAGTAAAGGTCTTAAATTAAACTATAAGAAGATTATAACTATGATTATAGAAGTTCCACTAAACTGATTATAACACACCAAAATACTTACTTAATTATATGAATTTATTAATATTAAGAGTGATTTTTCTTACGTGTAAACAAATAAATAACTTATTGAAAACTTATTTAAACCGTTGTCTATAGTTTAAACAATTCCTTACTTTACCTTATACTAGCAAAATTGTCACTACGCCATCATTTTTGTCATTACGGGAACGCTTGATCATTTCCGGGAACATCACAAAATTTCAATAAAATACGTATAATTTTAGCATTTTTTTAGAAAAAGAAACTATTTATTACATTGACAAACTTCATTCTGTTCATTTAATGTTCATTTCATTGTAAAAGTTTTGTATATTATGAAATTTCTTGAATTTTATGCACTGTGATAGCAATTTGTTAAATTTTTTGAGGTATTTGGCTAGTAGAAAATGTTATATATTTTGTTTTAATTATTGATTATATAATATAGATACATTATATACCCATGCTATTTGACAACGCTTAAATTTAGTGTTTCTTTTTGTTTTTGGTCATTTTATCCAACTTAGGAAAACGTTCCCGAAATGATAATTTTCTGCTAAATATCCGTTAAAAAGCAATATTACAAAAAAACTATAGAATTCCGGGCGCTGCCCTGTCAAAGTTTAATAATATATAAATTTTGCGACAATATAAACAAAGAGTCATCATTATAGCTAGCATTTTTTATTTTTCGTAAAAACCAATCTTGAAATTTGCAACCTTGGTGATTTTGAGCCAATTGTTTTGATTCCAGAGATGAATTCGAAAACGAAACATCAACAGACACAAAACCAGCGTCACCTCCAACACCTGTCGTCATTCCATTCCAAGAACCAAGTTCTTCCACATCTACTACTACTTCTGCTCCTATAGAAGAACCTAAAGTCGAAGATAACAGCGTTATACCAGAACCAGAAAGAGGAGACAATAGACCAGAATATCCAAGACCAGAAGTAACAGAACCTACTACTTCGTCCAAACCTGAAGAACCCAGATACCAGCCCGAAGAGCCAAGGCAGCCGGAAGAGCCAAAACCTCAACCTGAAGAACCTAGATATACACCAGAATCACCTAGATACACTCCGGAACCACCAAGATATACCCCAGAAGAACCAAGATATACCCCAGAAGAACCAAGATATGCCCCCGAAGAACCAAGATATACCCCAGAAGAGAAACCCACAGAAAGACCAGAACCTCAAAACATACCAAACACTCGACCAGGGCCTGATATAACATATTCTGAGCCAAAAACAGGAAATCAACCAGAAATAGTCTACAGAGAACCTTCTGAACCACCCCAACGGAAAGATACTCCTGATTCTACTTATTACGAGACGAGAAATGAACCTGATAGACCGATATCCAATGAAATTACGCCAGAAAATACCGAAAGACCAACAGAATCTTCAGAAACAGAACATAAAGTAGTTTTGCAGACAGAACCGTCAATAGTTCGTCTCGATCCTAGGCCAACGTACAGTCCATTTGCCCCAACAGCAAAAACGGAAGCTGCTCCTCCACATGAGGTATTTATTATTCAGTTTGTTTCACTCCAACTAAAAAAAAATGAGATGTACCTAGTTGAAATACATACTAGCTTATGGAAATTGGTATCCAAAAATCTTCTCTTGAAAAAATCTTGTCTTGTATCTCAAACAATGAAACCATTGATTGGTATTCGTTGGCAAAGAATTAGATTTATAGATTTGAAGTTATCAAAACAGAGTCTGACAAAAATACGGATTTGTATAACATCCTATAACGGTTTTCTAATCTTTAAGCTAGCTGGATAGCTTTACTTTTTTTTTTATTTATTCAAATCAACAGCTTCAGTCGAGTGATTTTCTACATTGTTCAAAAAATGGTCATAGTAAAAATGGTGTTTTCATACAATATTTAAGTAAGTAATGCATTTCAGGTATACGTGAATGTAGGAGAAGAAACAGCAACAGTGAGAGGAGAGAAGCACGGCGATGGCTCGGTGGTGGTAGATACGAACCAAGTGCCGAAAAACACGTGGACCAACGTGAAGCCCATCCCATGTCCACCGGGCTTTGAGAACAATGACTACGGAGGCTGCTTTGGTGAGTTAGCTAACTCTTTAGTAACAAAAGTTCCAAGAAGAGCAGTGTATGTTCAGCATTCATAAATAATACGAGACAAGTACGAGACTCGAGTTTACAACTGATTCTGCCTTCTGTTCTTCAACTGATTCTGTTGGTGGCATTTTTGTATTTGCCATGATAGCATGGCAAATCATGGCAAATACACAAATGCCACCAAATTATCTTCTTGGAGAAGAAACAGAGTATGTATAAATTTACTTTGACTACTGACATTAAAAGTGGAAATAAGGCTTACCAGCACGGGTAGCATGGCAAAGGGAAAGAACCATTTTATCCAAAACCATCTTTTAATATCAGTTGTCATTGTCAATCCATATTTTATTTCCTCTTTGAGGGGATATACAGACATTGTGGACAGACCAAATATGAACCAGAATTTGTACGTTTGCCATGCTAGCCGTGCAGGGAATGAGCCATTTTATTCATGGCATGCTAGAGGTGCTGCAGTGCGTACACCACGGGACTGTGGCATTCTTAGCACACAGTGTATTTTTGTAGTTACATATTAAAGATCATTAAAATATCTATTGACGAGTTTTTTTTAAAACTCCAGATATCGACGAGTGCGCGACCAACCGACACAGCTGTTCCGGTCTCACAGAGTCTTGTCGAAACACCATCGGCGGATACCTCTGCGACTGCGCACCGGGCTTCCGTCGGGACATTGTAAATAATTATTTTTATTTATCTAGTTTAAAAAAAGACAGCATCAGAGAGTATAAAATTATCGTCACCAGCTAGAATATTCATTGTTAGACACATGTATCTTCAGAAAATTCTATAAGGTTTATGTGTGCGGTTTGCACCAGCGAAATCATGAGGTTCTTTTTTTATTTTTTATTTTTATTATTTCGAATAGGTTTGCGTTCTCATCAGATTGTCTGTCCATCTTATTATTCATAGCAATGATGATTACCTATCCCAGAAGACGGGTGGTGCGTTCACCCTTATAAGAAATCCTGTGACGCAGACAGGTGTGCGTTTATCCTAAAAGAGTTCTATGTTTAACTATAGATGAGCTACAGCTGATATGAGGACGCTAGAGTCTGTCAAAACCCTAGTTTCAGGCTTATTATAGAAAATCCATATTGGCCAGCTGGCTAGCTCTGATGGCAGAGTTTTCAAGCCGTCTAAAAACTTCCTACATGACTAAACGGTCAAAACAACCGAGACTAGTAATTTAACAATTTTACAAATCAGGGCAGCACTTAGTTGTAAATGCGTTTTATAGTTAACTCGAGGCTGCAGTTGAACTGTACTCCTAGGCCTACCCGCATTAGGTGATTAGGACATAATCACCAGCAAGCTGGTCTAGTAATCCTTACTTCCTTACTAATATTATAAATCCGAAAGTATGTTTGTTGTTTTGTTCCTCTTTCACGCAGCAACGGAGCAGCAGATTGATTTGATTTTGGACATCGACATAGTTTGAAAGACGGAAAGTGACAGGTCGATCTTTATCCCGGAGAAATAAAATTTCCTCACTCCTCATCCTCATCATTTCCTCCTCAATAGTTTACTTATAAGATAAATACAATTTGCAGGTCACCGGCGCCTGTGACGTGATCAGCAGCGTATCATCCACTACTCCCCTGCCGCCGATATTCCACCCCGAGCTGATACCTTCCATCAAGCCCGTGGTGCCGACTGAACCACCTACCACGGAAACTCTGCCGCCGACCACTCTGTCATCCACTACTGTGTCGTCGACCACTGCTAAACCTACTACGCCAAAAAGTACATTTATTTGTTTGCGTGAAATATTAAAAATAAAGATTTTATTGCATAATATACTTTAAGTACAAAGTCTGATATGTGGTAGCTCTGCCTTTTGAGTTAGTTCCAAAAGGAAGAGTTTTTACTCCGGTTTAATGCAGGATGGTAGATTAACATACGCAATCGTTTTTTTTCTACGGACATAAATAAATAAATATATACTTATTTTGGGACATCTTACACACGGCCTCTGATCCCAAACTAAGAAAAACTTGTGATCTGGCTGCCAGAGACTGATATACTACATTTATACATTTATTTAAATATAGGTACATACTTAGATAGATAGTAACTAAATAACACCCAGACACAGAGCAAATACTAATGATCATCACATAAATATTTGCCCTGGGTAGGGATCGAACCCATTTCACCTCTTTGATCCAGAAGTTAGGGTAGTGGTTAGTGAACCACTGAGCCACCGAGGCAGTCTGTTTCTTCACTATGTTTTCCTTCACTGAAAAGTCCTTGTCAAATTTGTAAATGTGGCCAAAAATGTTTCCTTGCGACACCCCACCCTCTTGGTTTTTGTGATAATCTATGGTCAATTTTGTAAATGTGGCGAAAAAGCCTTGCGACATCCTATGTCATACTGCGACTTGGGTTTGATAGTACACAAGTTTCAATGAACTTATTGACACAGGATAAGAAATTAGACCTAAGAGCAGCATTGTAAAACTTGTATTTATTACGTTTATGTTTGTATGCCATTTAATTTTATAGGTAGGAGCTTCTGGGGCTACAAAGACGACCGGTTCGCGGCCACGCGGCCTTTCTACCAGGCGTTCTCTTGCGACGCTGGCTACCTCCTCAATCCGAAGACCGGCAGATGCGAAGGTACACAAACAAATAATTAAAAAAAAAAACACTAAAAGATAATGTGTATTATTAGAGAAAACTATGGTAACTGAGGGACTTATCTTAGAAGATTTGGCCTACATCACTTAGCCACACAATTTTTCATGTAGGTACTTACTTTAAATGCAATTTCTAAAAAATAACATTTTGGATGAACAATTTTCAATTTGTTTAAACAAACAAAGGCATAACTGAATTAAAATAAAGGAACGAATATAAAACTTACTATTCCTTTTTTTGGATAAATTTTGAAATACCTTTTCTTTGTGAACCCTAGATGTCGTTAGATAAAGTTTCGTTTTATCTGCGATGAGTTTACTAAAATTAAAATATATTGTGCAAATGCTCGTTAAAACAGCAGGATTGCGCTGGATGCAAGCCGCTACAAACTGGTATTATTGGAGATCTTTAGGGGAGGCCTATGTCCAGCAGTGGACCTCCTATGGCTGAAACGACGCGATGACGATTATGGAAATAAATAAATTCAATTCAATCAGGGGCCTTATTTTGTAAGCGCTCTGACGTTCGGCTTCGCTTTTTCTCCTGCTCGCGCCAGTTACTCACGCCGCGAGAGCGAGCGGGAGGAAAAGCGAAGCCGAACGTCAGAGCGCTTACAAAATAAGGCCCCTGGTCCATCTACCTTGTGGGCAAACTGCCCACAAGTTTTGCCCACAAGGTAGATGGACCTGATTGAAAAGAAGTCATTCGATATGTTTCCTCTAAACTTGCAGATATAAACGAGTGTACGAACGGGCAGGCGAACTGTGCGTCAGTGGAGATTTGCGTGAACACGCAGGGAGGGTACCGGTGCGAGTGTCCGCCGGACTGGAGGCTGGACCAGGTGCGGCACCGCTGCGTGCCGGAGCTTCATCATGGCCGCTTCCCGCCCGGATACGGGAATGAACCTGGTAAGATGTGGAGATGAACCTGGTGAGATCAAAATGAACCTGGTAAGGGGTGCACATTAACTTGAAGTATGGACATAATTCGACCTTGAGTCTATGAAAACTGCAAACTCTTCTTGATTTTCACAATTGAATTATTTTGGATCTTCTTGAATTTGGACATATTGAATCTAAATGTCAGGCATATTTCTGGTAATCACAATCTATCACAAAGCTCTCACATTACTTACTTGTTCTATTACAGTATACCCTCCGCAAGTCGACCAGCCAGAGCAAGAGCAAGAGTTGCCCCCAGAGATCACACAAGTTGAAGACAGAGGCACCGTGCTGAAATGCCCGTGGGGGTACCGGCTGGGAGACGACCATAACTGCGTGGGTAAGTAGCGATATACTTCAGTGCCTCAAGTTGAAAGTTTTCGACCAGTGTATGTTGCTAGTGATGACTTGTGACACTAAAACGCGTGGTCTATCACTTTGGGCATTAGTAAGTTCCAAGTAACACAACGAGCTATGGAGAGGGCCATGTTCGGAGTCTCTGTGCGAGATCGAATCAGCTCGAGCTCGGAACACTGATGAGCGATAGGATAGAAAAGTTCTTGAGTGGAGAACATGTACCAGCTATCTCATCAACCGTATGATCATTGATCACGCTGGATTATAGCCGCTTCCAACCGATGTTATTAGAGATCCATAGGGGAGGCCAATGTCCAGCAATAAATGTCGTATGGCTGAGAGATATCTTCAGTTATAAATTTCATGTATTGTCCGGATATTATGCTGGCATCTTTATGGCGACAAAAAAAACATCGTGACGCAATCTGCATGTAATTGCATAGGTACATCTAGAGCAAAAAATACTGCGGGAATGAGAAGATTCTTGAACAAATTGAAATTGCCGAAACGCAATATAAGCGGATAAGCAAGTTGAAATAGCAGTGGGCAGGACACATAGATCGTAGAACGGATGGCTGATGGGGCGGTAAAGTTCATCTATGGACTCCACGTTCCGACAAGGGCAGCATGGGATATCCACCGACAAGGAGAATTAATGATCTAATCAAGATCGCAGGAAATGCTTGCCATTGTATGTGTTTTTGACATCCCTGACTCAAAGAATCCTGTGGAAGAGATACCTGTACTGTATCATTTTTTAACAGTCCACTGCACGTAGGCCTAGCTACGAAGGGTGAGGGTTGCAGATATATATTAGTGTGAAACGTTATAGATTTATGTTTTTCTCGCTTGATCTGCAGATGTAGACGAATGCGCGACCGGTGAAGCTAAATGTGGTCCAGTACAGATCTGCACCAACTCGGCGGGAGGGTACGCGTGCAGCTGTCCGCCGGGACACCGACTCACGGGAGACCATACCTGCGAAGACGTCGACGAGTGCGAGTTAGCTGGCAGTCAAGTAAGTATTTGGAAAAACGTCTACAAGATCAGGACGCCAAGCACCTTATCAATAAGAAACACTCAAAGCCTTCCAACACCTACGAGTAATAAAACGCCAGTGGCCATTTGCATTGTAGTGCGCCCCGCAACAGATCATTAAAATCAAATTTGTTTTTAAGAGTCATATGGAGCTCATAGTTGCCATAGATGGACGCAAGAAGAACGACAGTAATACTTCAGGGTTATTCTACTCCCAACCCTAAATTAAAAAAAAAATCTATTGTTAGATGACATACTCATAGACTGCTGAGGTAGTCAAACAAACTTCATAACCTATGTGATGGCTCTCTATGTTTCCGTTTTGTGTACTGTACCGGTTTTAAATAAATAATCCATTACCAACTGATTATAGGACTATCCACTACGTTCCTTATGTGGGATATTGAGCCATATCCACAACGCTGTAATGGATCCGCTGAATTTCTTCTAAATTTCTTCTGAAAGTTATCTCACGATATTATCCTTCACCAAAAACCAACTAGTGGCGTATACTACACGTATGTACGTTCCTCATTTATATTAAACCGGATTTGAACCAACACTTCCCGATTTGAAGGCGAGCAATTTCCCAAAGGCCACTACGGTTGCTAAGCCCTTGATGGGGCTTTATTAAAAAAAAAACAAAAGATTTTTTTATCTTCTTTAAAATGTGACGGAATTCATAAAAAAAAAGTTATTTGAATTACTTTCAGTCCATCTGTTCTCACAACGCTGACTGCGTGAATACGATCGGCTCCTACCAGTGCAAGTGTCATGATGGCTTCAGATCTGCTCCAGTCAATGACAAAGTGAGTTAACATTACTATTTTGCTGTATATTTTTTGAATGAGAAAAGCCTTATTATTTTTGTTTGGAATTTCAGAGTAATTGCAGTTCTATTGAAATTATGAAGAGTTTTGCACTTGTACCATGCATTGTGTGATTCTGACATGTCATGTGTATTTGTAATGCTGTGGTAATGCTTCACATAAAGCAATGGTAAAGCTTGTTTCATCACTGAATCGTATAAAAAAAAAATATTTTTTCCGATCTTTCTTTTTTTTCTTCCGATATTTCAGTACCTGGGTCTGCCGGCTAGTATCCCTGACGAGATCAGGGCATTTGGAAATTATTGTCAACATGATTTACTTTCAGGTGTGTGTGGATGTGGACGAGTGCTCAGAGGCGCGCGCGGGCTCGCTGTGCCAGCACCGTTGCAGCAATGTGTGGGGCAGCTATCGATGCTTCTGCCACCGAGGATACCGACTCAACGCTGATAACAGGTCAGTCAGTTTGAACATCGTCATCAGTTCAAATGCCACTACTGGGCATAGACCTGCTCCTTAAATTTCTAATAAAACCGATAGTATTTATCGATCTTCGATCGCCTTATGCTATGTTTGACATGTAGGTACTTTAGCTGACGCCAAGTTAGTTGAAGTATTTATCTTTTGCCAATTCTCAGCGTTGCTGGCGCCACCTATGATACCTCTTTGAGATAAAGTGTAACGTGGGAAGTACTATAAATATACGATGAAAGACGAAATAAACGATGTTTTCTAGACGCTCCGTTTTTCTAGTTTTTTACCGTTAAGAGCAATTTTGTTAGCTTAAATGTGACTTAAACACAATAGGTTAAGTTCCCTCTCTGTCCAAACACCGTTTGTGTAAGAAAAGTCTTCCGAAGCCCTATTAGCACCCTATTTTAGTAGACTTCGTGATACAATTTGGCTCCGTCTTCCAAGTTATCTTGGTTGAAATATCGAATAGTTTCAATACAATGTGCTTTTTTGTTTTTGTCCAGAACGTGCTCGGATGTGAATGAATGCGTCCAGTTCAAGTCGAAGATCCCGTGCGTGGGGACCTGCCTCAACGAGCCGGGCAGCTACCGTTGCGCCTGCCCGCCCGGGTACCGGCTGTCAGAGGACAAGAGAAGCTGTATCGGTGAGTGAACTATAATACAACACAACACCATTAACACCACAAAAAGGAACAATAGTAAAAACGTCAGAAGAAAGGCACAAAAGTCACAAATGTTTGACAAGACAAAATCACATCATGTACACTGATCACTTTAGTGATCACTTGATCAGTCGGTCGAGTCAAGTTTCTTTTGTCAAGACAAGTTTTCACTAGCGTTTAATTTGGTATACTAAACTAAAATATAAGAAGACAATACTATACGTCCTATTAGTAGACGATGACTGCTAGGAGTCTTATTACGATAGACGATAATTCCTGCATTGGCGTCCCTCATGTTTCCCTCGCATGGGGGGGTGTTTTATGCATTTCCCCTTCCAACGTCTACCCGAGCCAGCTCAGCTCCTAAGTCTAAGTCGTCTTAATGTGAGACTCTTGACTGACCCTTGACGGTCTCTCCATTCCCAGTTTTACAGTTGAAATAATAAGTTACATTATGGAGTTCATTGCTTGTCTTATTAGAAGATAAAAAAGCTAAGGCTCTCTTGGTCCTCAGATTACATATTTTTGATTATGCCTCTGAAAATTTGACCGCCAGAATATGACACTATATTTGAATATTTTATCCACAGACATCGATGAATGCGAGACCGGTGAAGCGACCTGCCAGACCGGCATGGTCGGCGGCACCAGTCACGTCTGCTTCAATACGCGAGGGAGCTATCGTTGCCAGCGCATCATGTGTCCACCAGGATACCAGCTCGAGAGTAAACAGTAAGCCATCATCTATCTATCAGCCGTAGACCGTGCATAGGTTTCGATGAATGTGAGATCGGTGTAGCGACCTGCCAGACCGGCCTCCTTATTGTGCACGCCTTCTGACGCTCGGCTTCACTTTTTTCCTGCTCGTTCTTGTGGCTCGAGTAACTATCGCAAGCAGGACTGACCAGCTCGAGAGTAAACAGTAAGCCATCATCATCATATCAGCCGTATACCGTCCACATAGATCGATGAACGTGAGATCGGTGTAGCGACCTGCCAGACCTGCCTCCTATTGTATACGCATTCTGGCAATTGGCTTCTCTTTTTCTCCTGCTCGCGCTAGATACTCGCGCCACGAGAGCAAGCTAGAGAAAAAGCGAAGCCGAACATTAAAACGCGTACACAATATGGCCACAGTAAAGGGGCCGGCCAGACCGACATAAGCGGTGGCACCAGCCACGTTTGTTCGAACACGCGAGAAATCAACTGCTGCCAGTGCATTACGTGTTCACCAGGATACCAGCTCGAGAGTAAACAGTAAGTCAACATCGTTATATCAGCCGTAGGCAGTCTACAGAGGAACACAGGCTTCCCAATAGGATCCAATATGATCTATTGTAAGCTTGCTATCCAGAGCAATCCTGCGATTTTCATCAGATCGTCTATAATGCGTCTGCCAATACGAAGTTTCATAGCACGCAGACACTTGGTAGATACTACTTGTTCTGCTAGATAGGTTCAAAGTCAAAGCTAAATCATTTATTGCAACATAATCATGAAATTTACATGCGGTTCTTAGTTAACATGTTTTGTATAGTGATACATATGACCCTATAAGGGTATGGTAATTTTATTATTTGTATTGGAACTAATATTTATTATTATCTCTAGATTATCGTTAAAAAATCTGTGTAATAGCATTTCGATAAAAGGATTATATTTAGTTGTTTTATGAAACAGTTTTCCCTTTCGATATCTTCTAGATTGTTTGGCAATTTATAGAAAGTTTTTATAGCCATAGAATTTGGACTAGAACTGTGCTTTGATAAGTTAGACTTTGGTTCTACGAGTAAGAGTTTAGTGATCTAATTTTGTGCGATTTATCAGACGCATTGTTGAAATTGTCAGGGTGCTTTTTTACAAATTTGCATATTTCAAATATATAAATAGATACCAGGGACATAATTTCAAGTTTTATAAAGTATGGTTTATGGAATATTGGTTTGGTAATATCGGGAGTTTTTATATTTGCGAGAATACAAATACATTTTTTTTGTATTATGAATACTTCATGCGCGTTTACACTATTCCCCCATAAAATAATTCCATATTGGAGCCACGAGGACGCAAAGGCATGTTATCACTTTTAGCTGTCGGTAAATCTGAGTTCTTTAAGGGCGTAAGTGAAGGTGCTCAATTTGGTCCTAAGTTTTTTAAGGTTACTGCTGCCATGCAGATAAAGAAAGACAAGCGACTTTTTCACTTGCCGATCTAGTATTATTAAATACAAAATGATCTTCAACAGTTATAAAAAATAAGAATAATGACTATTAAAGATCAAGTTTACATACTTATATGTAAGCGTTAAGATGTCAACCATGTCTTTGTTCAGAGTGTGTTTAGAATCCATCCATCACCCGTAGGACGTCCACTGCTGGACATAGGCCTGTTCTATGGATTTCCAATAAGGCTGGAAGTGGCCTGCATCCAGCGTGTTTCTGCGATCTTAATTATATCGTGAGTCCTCCTGGCCGGTAGACATCCTACGCTGCGCTTGCTGGCACGTGGTCTCCATTTGAGAATTTCACGGCCCGATCGATTCTTCGAACTATGTAACCTGCTATTTCAACTTACTGATTCGCTGGGCTATGTCGGTTACTTTGGTTTGTCTGCGTATCTCCTCATTCCTGTTTCGATCCCGCAGAGAAACTCCGATCATAGCTCTCTCCATTGCACGTTGGGCTATCTTGAGATTAATCATACTAATATTGAGTTATTTTATTGAGTCATTAGAATACTAATAATAATAATAATAAAAAATACCGCTGACAAACCAGACGTCTTTTAAGATCAAATTTTCTAAATATTGTATTTTATTAGTTTTTTCTAGCATTTTTCTGCAGTATTTCAAAAAGAACAACAACCAGATTATATTTCCATTCATTCAGATATATTTTACAATGAAACTGTGAATAATAGAAAGAAAACTCAGAAACCAACATTTGACATTCAACATGACACTTTAAATGCCAAGGACCTCCACAACCGCGAAGTATACAGTCTCCGAGATTATTTCCGAAACAGCGGGCGTAGAATGCATTGCGATGTGGTGGCAGTTGACAGAGGCCTCACCCCGCTCTCCCTGGCGAAGGAAAACTGGTGCTCAGCACCGATGATCGCAAGGCGGTATGGAAGAGCAAGGAGCTGCACGGGCGGTTCTATCGGGTCCTAACAGGACCCGATGTGGACCTGCTCGCGTCGGTGGCCTGGCTGCGCTTCGGTGACCTCTTTGGGGAAACCGAAGGTTTTGCCTGTGCAATTGCGGACGAAGTTGTCATGACGAACAACTATCGGAAGTATATCCTGAAGGACGGTACATACGGTCGACATTTGTCGGGCATGCCACCGTCCCGGAGAGTCACTCAGGAACATTACTTCCGGTTGTTCTCATCTTGCCAACGGCGAGTACTTGCACAGACATAACCAAGTAGCCAGGATTATCCATCAGCAACTTGCTCTTCGATACGGCCTTGTCGAGTCTGAGGTGCCGTACTATAAGTACGCACCGGCGCCAGTTCTCCAAAATGGTCGTGCGTTGCTCTATTGGGACCGCTCTATCATCACGGACAGGACTATTGTCGCCAATAGGCCTGATATCGTGGTGATCGACCGGTCCCAACGCTGGGCAGTGCTCGTCGACGTCACCATTCCACATGACGAGAACCTCGTGAAGGCCGAGAAGGACAAGCTCAGCAAGTACCTTGACTTGGCTCACGAGGTTACTGCCATGTGGGATGTGGACTCGACGATCATTGTCCCGATAGTCGTTTCGGTAAACGGCTTAATAGCGAAGAGTCTCGACCTCCACCTTAAGAGGCTCTCGCTAGACGGTTGGGTCAAGGGTCAGATACAGAAGGCGGTCGTTCTGGACACGGCGCGCATTGTCAGAAGGTTCCTCTCTCTGTAGGCCCAACCACCGGTAGCTTGAGCACCGCCCCGCTGCCGGCGGTACTCTAGGTTTAGGTTTTTTTATAGTATTTTGTTCTTTTATATAAATATTGTAAAAAAAAACTTAGATTTAAGATAATAAATGAATATGTGAATAATAATATCCTCCCCATTGTTTCCAGTCGGTGCACCAAAACGCAGCGCGTTTGCAGTCCCGGGGACTGGGACTGCGCTCACCAGCCAACCACGATATCGTACAACTTCATCACCTTCGTCTCCAACCTGTTCGTGCCGGAATCTAACGTAAGTATGGTATTAAGTCACAGCTGCAGTCTCGAGCAGGTTGCGTGTCTATCAGCTTTCAATCGGGCACACTACGGAGTGCGCTCAGGAGGTACATAATTTGGCCCCACCCTTCCTTTTCTTCTATCGTAATTATGACAATCGCGACTAAAGCTTCACCATTTTACAGTGTACTTTCCTCGGGTTCACCCTTCGAATTTTTTCATACGAACAGTCAGAATGTGGAACGCTTTACCCGAGTCTGTCTTTACGCTAAAGTTCAACATAGGTGTCTTCAAATCTTGAGTAAATCGGTATCTTCAATGTAAGCGTTCTACACTTTAGATACGGCATATCTGCTTAACATCAGGCAGAATGTAGTCAAGCGGAAATCTATATTTACTAAAAACTGGTAACATCTTAGTTATATACTTACTATTTAGTCCAGCAGCAAATGCCTCATTCAAGAGCCCAAGTCATTATTTATATTAATAAAGACTATTTTCGATAAAAAAATATAATCAGACATCAGTCTTGCTATTATCTCTAGAAGTAGTGATTCAAGTTTCATAGTCAAATTTTAATCAAGACTTTCGAGAGAGTGATAGGATCTCAAAGAAAAACCTCTAATATACTTCCTCTTCCTATCTTATTAATAAACATAAAATACATTTGCAGGTGAAGCTATTCACGATGCGCGGGCCGACGTGGCCGTATGCCAAGATGAAGTTCGAGCTGCGACTTGTGAATTCGAACGCGCCACCTAGCGTCAGAAACAAGGCGGATATCAACTCTTTCTTGTGAGTATTTTTTATAAAAAGTGAATTCATATAGTCTGGGTAGCTAGCCCTGGTGTCAGAGTTTCTAAGCCAAATGACAGCCAAAACAACTGCGCCCTTCAATTTAAAATGTCAGTAGCATTTACCATTGCCTTGTACAGTATTCAAATTAATTATTTGCTTTATTTTTAGGGAGTTTTTGAGCTGCTTTACAGTCTGGTCACACTTTGCAAGATCTTCTTTTAATTTTTTTTACAGATTGGTCCAAACGGACAACGAAGCTGTGATGTCGCTACTGCGGCCGCTCGAAGGACCACAATCCATCGAACTAGAACTTTCTATGGAGCTCTACAGTCGAGAACAATTCGGTGGAATCGCTGTTGCTAAACTCTTCATTTTCGTATCCGAGTACGAGTTTTGAGTGAATGTGAAAGAGACGGATAGTGTGCACGGTTTTCTAGTATTGGGTCCAGTATTTTGAGTACTTTTGACAAAAATATTTGACGTGGTTACAATAGTGTAATGTATATGTGTAGTTTGAAGTGGTATTTTAAGTTACAGGTTTTTTTTTTTACTTGGTGTATACTCCATTATATATATATATATATATTAATTATTTGTACAATGCTGGGTAACGTGGCCGCGTTGCTTTATTAATTCAAAAGGTTATGTACAAAATTGCATTTGATATTCAAATTGATAAATATTAGTAGGGGATCTTACACGCAGTCTCTGACCCCAAACTAAACGTAGAGTGAGTGAGTGAGACAGTGTTTATATAATGACGGTGTAAAATGAATACCGCAAAAATTCCGTAAAAAACAAAACGTAACGCGGCCACGTTACACATGATCATTGCATAGAGATCACGTTTCAGCTTGAAAATCAAGAGTAAAATATGTTTGTGACGAAATTTCTAGGTATGTACCTACCTATTTTTTTAATATTATTTTCATCCGCACCCAAGCTTAAATTTCGAAAATATTGCAACTACCTCAAACATAAATTGTCAATCGTAAATACCAGTGGGATTACTTTAAGAAAAACTTACTTTTAGTATTTCTAGTATTTATTGACGTGTAAAGCAAGAATTTAAAATTGTGCTTAAATATAAATAAAATGAGATCACAAATGTTTCTACTGTTTTTTTTTATTAAACACAGCCATAGATAAGTTTTTAAATACTCAATTACATTACCTTTTATACGTTTAAGTATCTCAGAGCGAATAAAAACATCCAGAGGGAACGTCGTTGAACTGTCAAGTGAAGCCGGTTTTTATACATGTGTGAGTGCGTCACTGTTGCGCCGCCATAGTTTGACTGTCAAGCCAAGGCGTAGTTTCATAGTTACCTGGATGTGTGTGTAATTGTCTGTACACGGCGAGGCGTAGTTTTGGTTGGCTTCACTAGTTTGTTCACAACATTCTCTCTTGTTTTTTTTATTTGTTCTGAGTTAAGTATATAATAGGCTTTTGAAGTGATAAAGTCTTATGAATCGATAAACGCTGACACGAAAGAGTGTCACGTTCTGCCTGAGCCGAGTGTGCAAGCGAGAGCGTTCGCCTTGTTTCAGTTGATTCAACAATGTTTTCTTATGACGTTAACCGAATTCACGGACAACCAATTAAACAACCAACCCAACGAGTTATGGAGAGGGCTATGCTCGGAGTCTCTCCGCAAGATCGAATCAGAAATGAGGAGATCCGTAGAAGAACCAAAATTACCGACATAGCTCAACGGGTTGGCAAGTTGAAATGGCAATGGGCAGAGCACATAGCTCGGAGGACTGACAATCGATGGGGTCGAAAAGTTCTCGAGTGGAGACCACGTACCGGCAAGCGCAGCGTAGGACGTCTACCCTTAAGGTAGACGGATGACCTCATTAGGATCGCGCTGGATGCAAGCCGCTTCCAACCGGTCTTATCGGAGATCCACAAGAGAGGCCTATGTCCAGCAGTGGAAATCTTATAGCTGATGGAAAATTAAACAACCAAAAAAGAGTAATCTTTCGGGGTATTTGTGAGTAAGACATACTTTCTGAAACTCGTTGATATTTTTCGGGACATCAATAGACTCATCACAATAAGCACGACCAAATTGATTGCAGCATGATGATTGTTTTGCTAATTCATTATTGGTTAGTAAAAAAAATTGATCATAATGATGTTCTAAAATATATTTTTGCATAAAAAAATCTTATGTAGGTAAAGTTAGTTTACTGCGTCCGTTTTTAGAAGTTATGTAATTGAGTTTTTAAAATTATTTCCTTCCCTGTTTTTCCCAATAAAACATTACCGCGACCAGCCCTTAGTCTTTTCCTTCGGTTCGATTGTACTTCAATAATTGACTTACATTTTCTAACATCTGTTTCTCGAACACTGATTTACCTTGATACAGCACGGATCATGTAAGAAAAAACCACGCAAAAGTCCTTTTTCAATTGTCATTTGTAAGTAAGTAAAATTAAAAATATGTTACATTAAATTATTTGGGTCCATTTTATTTCAAGTAACAATTATTCTGAAGAACCTATAACGAAGGATTTTCTTAAGCCGATTTTAATTAACACCATTAGGATGGCATCGTCAAAACTAACCAAAAAAAGCCATAATCAGTTGAAATGGATATCAATGAAAATATTCAAAAACTCAAATGATAATATTTTGATATTTGATTCGAATGAAAAACGAAAATCTATCTATCTATCTAGGTGATCACCAGAGTTCGAGAAACTGAGTGAGTATACATCCACCCCTGTCAGTCTCATTAGAAATATAATAAAAGTGAGAGGGATAGACATAATATGCAACGTTTAACACTAGTTTGTACGTACCTACTACATTGAATTCTACTAAAACATCTACACATTCCATTAATGTATTCCTACCACAAATATCTATTCACACTACTAAATTAATAGAAAATTTATCAAAAAACTTTTATTCTAGTTTATACATATAAATCATACGTTGACCATGGATATTATGACAAATATTTGCTTTGTAGATTAAAATATAAGTAGTAACCCTGCTGTACTCTAAACTGCTTTTCTGCTTAACATCAGACAGTACATATGCAATCAAACGTGAACCTGGTATTATTTTTCTTTGAACGCAAATTATTAAGTCCACGCTTGTCGACCACCACCAACTTGCCTGAATTATATGTACGCAGACTTGGAAGATACCTATTCACTCTGATCTTGAAAAAGCTAAGATTAAAGCTCTTAGGAACTATTTCAAGTAAGCACAGAACAATTCGTGCGCTGGACAAAGAGTCACGGACCATGTTCAGGCAACAATATAGCCGACACCCTTGCCAAAGAGGGCACGAGAAAACAGGTAGGGGACGAGGCAACAAAACACTGTAAGCCAACAGCGGCGGAAGTGCGCGAGTTGCTGCGTCGTCATACCGAAAAAGAACAACAGAATATGTGGTTGTGGGACAAAAGGGACCAATCTAAATAGAAACATCACAAACAACCTATTGAAGTTGCAGCGGCAAGATCTTCGACTTATGGTAGGACTCATAACTGGTCACTGCAACTTAAATAGTCACTTATATAAACTAGGAGCCACTGACAGCCCACTATGTCGCGGCTGTTTGCAGGATAACGAAACTGTAGAGCATGTTTTGTGGCACTGCAAAACCACAGAAGACACTAGAATAGCTAACGGATTGCATGATGCCTCTGCATTATCATCACCTCATTCACCATCTAAGCTACTGGAGCAGTTATGCCGGCGGCCCAGAGCCACGCTCCGTTATTTTAAGGAGCTGGGCTGGCTCGGGTAGACGCTGGAGGGGGAAACGCACAAAACACCCTGCATGCGGGACGTCGGTGCGGGACTTATCGCCCCCAATTCAATTAGGATCTCTTAGGAAACAGGAAAGCAGAAAGTAACTATATAAAATTAAATAAAAGTATACAGGGTTATTGGTTATCAATTAGCATCATTTTAGGAGCTTATTTTGTACATCAAAACTAACAACTTTTGTTCAACGACTTTTGTCAGATCTCAATACAAAAAATGCCGTTCCATAGGAAAATATCGTTCACCCTTGATAAAATGTATGGACAGCTGTTTTTTTTTTAGTTATTTGGCAAAAGTTGTTACATTTTGATGTACATAAGCCCCTAAAAGGATGCTAATTGATTACCAATAGCCATGTAGTAATAATTATTCTTGCTTCTGTTTTCTTCGTCAAGCTTGCCTACTTTTGTTGAATGAATTTTTATATGTTCAAATTCGACTTATAATAATTTCGATCGGCACCATAACTTTGTGAGGAAAAAAATCCTTATTTGAAAGAATACTTATCTTTTCCTACCGTCTCTATGTATAGTTTTTTTTGTTATAGCTTACATCATAAAAGAGCATAAAACATCTACTCGTGAGGATCTACAATATTAAGCACGGTGAGACAGCCATCTTGCGAGGCGATGGCTAGGGCTTTGCCCCCGTGCGCGCTAGCGACTCCAGTAACCTCTGCCGGAGCCCTGTACTCGGCTACTGCTTTACCGTCCACTGTCCTGTAATGAGAAATCTATGATGAGGAGTTTGATAAAGGTCTCTTTTGTCTCTAGTTATGATGATCGGGGTGAAAAAAGTGCAGTTTACTTGAACACTTTTTTATGTATCTTTGAACTCCTTACCTAAAAAGTCCGAGTCTTCCTTTCTCTGGGGTAGATAGGTAAACACGTAGTTGTCATCAGAGCTAATCATGGTGATGACGGAGAAGACACTCTTAGACTGTCTTTTAAGCTACAATGCGAAATATGCTCTTCACTTCAGCTAAATCAGGTCAAAAACTGAGAGTCATTGTTCATCAACATCTTGTTCATGGTAATAAAACACGTAGTTATCATCAGAGCTAAGCATAGTGATGATAATAAAGACACCATCAATCTCTTTTAGGAATTACTATACCGGAAACTCTTCATTTCAGATCAATCAGCTCGGATCTTACCTGAAAACCCTGAGAGTTTTCCTTCCACTGTGGTAGTAGAACACATAGTTATCGTCAAAGCTGAGCATGGTGATGATAGAGAAGACTTCCTCAGCGGCTTTATTGACGAATTGCTGGACGGAGGCCCCTCGCTTCAGCTCTATCAGGTCGAAACCTTGAGATACATTGAATCTTACATGAATACTTTAGGAGTCTTTCTTGCACTATGGCAGTAGAAAACATAGTTGTCAACAGAGCTGACATGATGGAGACAGAAGACACCCTCAGTTGCTCTGCTGATAAATTGCTGGACCGAGGCCCCTTGCATCACCTCAATCAGCTTGTATCTTACCCGAATACCGTCAGGATCTTCCTTCCACTGACCTGTAGAACACGTAGTTGCACCTTCATCAGAGCTCTGAACATGGTGATGATGGAGAAGACACCTACAGTCTGTATTATAAGCAATTCACTCCAGCCCAATCAGGTTAAATCTTACCTAAATACCCTGAGAGTCTTCCTTCCACTATGGTAATAGAACACGTAGTTGTCATCAGAGCTAAACATGGTGATGATGGAGAAAACACCCTCAGCTGCTCTGCTGATGAGCTGCTGCACGGAGGCCCCTCGCTTAAGCTCGATAAGGTCAAGCCCTCCTCGGGAGGGTGCGCAGAGGCCTATTTTCCCGTCTCGCGTACATGAGCCGTTCCAGCGAGGAACATGCCTAGAATTATAGATTGTCAAAAGAAAGGGTACTCTCGACTGTGACTCTAGATTGTGTCTGAAGAATATTTGTTTCAGAAACTACTCTAGTTCATCATCCATGGAAAGATTACTAGAAAGAGAAGTGTTGATAGGAGGCGACACTCATGGCTAATGAACATAATATATATAACATAATATACTGATTCAGCTACAATACTACCTTACTATCAAAGCAGCAGTATCAAAAATAAAATGGCCCGGATGTTGTCCAATATTCGTGACAGGAACGAGAAAAACATACAAATATTTTTTCTGCTGCCAGAACACAATTTAGATTTTCGACCTACCCCTTTCTACCTTGTCACTGTTGAATTGTGCTTTTAGAAGCTAAGTGAGATTTCTTTAAGTTTATTATACCTGTCAAGTCTTTTGATTAACATTTACCTGATGAGCCTTTTGGTTTTGATATCTAGTATTCCAGCCTTGTCGTTGCCGACGACAGCCACCCAGAGCGGCTTGTGAGGAAGAGCCACTATCGCTTGCATGTCTTTTATACCACTGTTCTTTATCGGAATCCTGGAATAAGCAGCAAGAAATATTTATTTTACTAATTTATAATTATGATTTTTTTTAAAATATAACCATGTAATATTACCTACCTACAAAAAAGCTTCCGAACATATGAACTGGGTGCCTTTGAGGCCAAAAACATTTTCTAGTTCTTCTATAATGATGAAAATACAGAAGACTCGCGTAACAAATGTAAGTTAACATAATGATAATTGCAGTGGAGTAACTAACTAACTCTAACTAAATGGTGACCCCGAGACGGGAAGCGCAGTCCCAGTACACACATACAACGGTGGCGTGATGACATCCAAAAATTTTGCGGCAACACCTGGATGAGACTAGCACAGTACAGGGATAATTGGCGTAAGAAGGAGAAGGAGGAGGCTTATGCACTGCAGTGGGCAGAAAATATATTGACTCATGCAGAATTTCAAAAGTGTGGTGACCAACTATGGAAGCTTACGCGTCTCATTTTGAACTCGTCCCCGAACCATTTGAGTTTTGAGGTAACTCAGCTGGAGATCATACCTAAATTGTGAACCTAATTAAGAACATATAAATATTATATATTACCTGTGAAGCCTAGCGCCTGTCCTGGCATGAAAGACGTGGAGACACTCTTTTCCCGCTTTATCAAGTCCAGGAGCAGTGAGGTGATGTTCATCGGCGGACACTACTGCTGCGCGCCATCCCATCCCTCGCACGTCGTAGTCTACTGTGTAGATCTTTTCACCATCTGTGTTGAAGATTAGTAGGAATTCCTAATTCAAAAAACGACAAGCGAAATTTAAAAGTTCTTAAATTACGACACGCCCTAGAGATGTGGCGCTGAAGAAGAATGCTTAGGGTATCGTGGACTGAATTTTGTACCAATGTCTCGATACCACAATCAGAGTCCATCAGCCATAGTACAGTTTCGTATACTCGCTTACTTCGGACACATCTCAAGGCGAGGTAGTCAGACGTTAGAGCGTCTTGTCGTCCAGGGCAAAGTTGAGGGCACAAGACCACGCCAAAGGTCACTCATGAGATGGACCGATCAGATTAGGTCTGCTGTGGGCGGACCCATGCATGAATATACGCGATTGACGTTCAATGGAGAGTGGTGACGAGAGAGATGGTAAGGCGCATTACACCTGCCCCTACCAATAATACTGCGTGATGACCACGACCGGTTTTTCGAGAGCGTAACGATCGAGAAGAAATTACGACTGGAAAATATTATAATGTAGACCTATCAGTATCTATGTTCTGGTGATTCTAGATAATATCGCAGCCGCCAAAAAGTTTGATTTGGCTTCTACCTACCTGGTATAGTCCTGGCGACGATGTTGGCCATAGCGACATTGTCTGGATTGTCCGCAGCCGAGACCATGGAGATGGTGATAAACTTCGTGCCGTCTTCTAGCAGGAGCACTTGCTTCACTCCTTTTTGCTCTTCTTTAAAGATCACCTGTTACAAATTAACGATAATTATTAAGCCATAATGAATTTTAATTTAAGCTTGAAGCATTTGTTATTTTTTCATAGAAACTGTATTTACCAAAAAAATCGGTGAAAAATATAAAATTTAAAAAAAGAAATACAAACATTACCTTACATTAACATTTACATTTTACTGACTGATCATGTGTCGTGATCACGTGTAGTTTGACGTGGTGGTTGAAAGGTTCTCGAGTTGAGACCACGTACCAGAAAGCACAGTACAGGGTAGACTACCCACAAAGTAGATGCATTAATTACTAAAATCAGCAGGATCATGCTGGATGTGACGGAGTCGCAACGACAAACAACGACGAAACGAAAAGCGTAAAAAAAATATTTCCCGTTGTCAGGTTTAGGTGGGTACCTAGTTATCTCTTGGATAGAACTCGTGCAACTTTTCTGAACAACAAATTATATGATCCATTGGGCATACTACCGCCTGGAGTTCATATACCCAAAACCCATCTTCAGCTCACCTGTCGCTGCGCTATCTCCCAAATGAGTACATTCCCCGACTCAGCAGTAACGACGTACTCCCCTGAAGGGGCTACCACTGCGTGGGTTACAATAGCACCCAGAGGGGCATCGGCTAGCTGCGTCAAGAGCTTCCCAGTGCTGGTGTCCCAGAGCGCCCAGCAGCTTCGGGTCACAGTTACTGCGATTTTGGTGTCCCGAGCTAAACTGGAATAAGAAACGTTAGGTGTTAGTACGAATGACAAAGCAAGTAATGAAATGTAAGAGTGGGCCGAGGTGTCGTGAAATTGGAGAAGTTCTGATTACGCAATATTTTAACTAGGCAATGAGATTTAAAATTAAATATGAAAAGATAATACAAAACCTGTACTTGCAGAAGATAAATTAATAGGTAATGGATGTATTTGCTGACTTAAAATAAAAAAGCAACTTACATCAATCTAAATTGCTGAAAGAATCTATGATTTTTGTGTTTTCCTATTTACCTGATCATGTCAATCGGAAGTTCCTGTCTGTCAATCTTATGCACTTGTTCAAAGATGTTGTCAATGTTCCAAATTTTGACGGTTCGGTCTATAGAAGATGTGATGACGTTGTTCCAGGTCCCAACTGTGAGAGGTTCTAACTGGACGATCCTTCCGAAATGGGCGTCCAGCACTTTGATCAGCTTTGTTGTTTCGAGACTCCATACGTAGAGGCTCTTTCTGTAACCATTGAAACGGGAAATTAGGAAAAAATTTATTGTTCTGCAATACATGAAATAAATTATAAATTCGCATGTCTGAGTCCGAAAACAATTTATAGACAACACAGTAAAAAAATAGTTCAATCGCAATTAAACTCATAGACAATAAATAATAGGAGAGTGTCACAAAGAACTGATGACCGACGAAATTTCCTGAGCAAAACAAACTAGTAAGCGTAGCGTAGAATGTTTTTGCGCTGCAGGCAGGTACCTTTGAACCAGCTATTTATATAGAAGATTCATAGGAGGCCTATACGTAATTAATCTAATACTCTGAATCTTTGTTCACGTTTAATTTTTATATTTATGTTGTACGTGACGTCACCTATCGGTCTCAGCAGAATACCAGCGCTGATTGTTCTCAATCAGCAATTCACGCTGAGTTGGGACCGGTTTTCTTGGCATACCGTGCCTTGCTGCTTCACCACTGTTACTCTTGTTTGTTGTTTATATTTGTTCATGTATGTCACGAAATAAACGGTATTTCTTTCTTTCTTTCTAATTATTATCCAGCAGTGGACGTCGTATAGGTGAATCATACGATGGTGGTCTCCAAAATTATGAACTTACCTACCTTTCAATTTATTTTTAAACGTGCGTTTAAAACGTAGTGATGCGAATAGAACGCAGGACTAATATGGTGTAGCAAAGTCACTTACAAACAATTCTTCTGTAAACGTTTCAACACATGGACAAAGTAAGGGAAAAGGGAGGTGTTTATGACCAGTTTAAACGTCCTACGGCTAAAATGATGGAAACGAAATACTCGTACACAACAAACAATAAAAAGTTACCTGACTCCGGCAACAGCATATTGGAAGTTATTGCTGATCATGAAAGAGTTAGACAGGGTCATTTTAGTAGAAATATTTCGGATGGTGTGAGGGAGAGGGAGGACGATGCCACGGAGATGCTGGTCCTTCTCTGGCTCCGTGTCTTGCTTCTCTTCTTCCTGTAATCATTATATCGACGCTTGAAAGTCTAGCGACATTTTGGGCGCTTGGGCTTCGTAATTTTTTTTACTGTTTCGGTAGCTCAGTGGTTAGTAGACATACTAGGTCAAAGAGGCGTCGGTTCGATTACCACCCAGGGCAGTATTTATGTGATGAACATATGTGTTTGTTCTGTGTCTGGTTGTTATTGGTAATTATCTATCTAAGTATGTATTTAAAAATATGTATATGTAGTTTATCGGTCTCTGGCAGCCATAAAATTCTTTAAGAGTCTGTGACTGAGTTGGTTTTCCGCTGCACTGTATAAAAACTACATTTACAAGTTATGTTTACTTAGTACTAGTTATGTTTCTTTTGCCATAACAGTAAAGTTGTTCTAACAGGTTGTTTGGATTTTATTATACGTACTTCTTCTTCTTCCTTCTTTTCCTCTTCTGCTTTCTTCTTTTTAGATTCTATCACGTGGTTTCCTCGTGACATGATGTTGTCAAAGTCCCATACAACAAAACTATACGTTGTCGTAGCTGCAACAAATATTATACATAATTTTGAAAAATATACCCTAAAATTTTCATCGAATAATACTTTAACAGTCAAGAGGCACCACGATTTTGCAATGAGCTCTTCACACACTCTTGTCTTGGAGTGGAAAATAAATATTTGAGCTGTCCATGAAAAAATAACCGCTACAACTATCATCATCATCATAATTTAAGAGCAGGGCTCTTGTCGGTGGAGCAACTTCCATGTCTCGCGGTCTTCTGGTAGTGTTTTCACCTCCCTGTACGACATGACGTCTGCTTTTTCTTTAATTTGGTCTAGAAATGCTCTGAGTGGTCTTCCTCTTCCTCTCTTTCCTTCTATTATGATTTTCACTAGATTGTCATGTCGTACAAGGTGACCAAACATCTTTCCTCTTCTGTTTTCGATTAATGATATACCTAAGCTTCCTTTTTTCCTTGGTAATATCTAGTAATTCTTGGTTTGTTTTCTTTTCTGTCCAGCTGACAAACTATATCGTTTCTGTATGAAATGAAATGAAATGAAATGATTTATTGACACAAATAAATTACAATTTTGCTAATAAACATAAAATATATAGAATTTAACACAATTAATAACTTAAAATGAACTTATTTATTAGCTACTATATTCGTGAGCTATGGATTGCCGAACTAAGCTTTAAGCTTGTGTCTCGGAAATCCGTGCCCCCCTTATAAAGTTGGCTTTACATTATTATAATCGATTTACGTCATTGTGAGAAAAGGAAATTACCTAATTTACCATTAACATAATGTGCTAAAAATTATTTTAAATATCAGAAGTCATCGTTTAAAACTTACTTAATGCAAATAATAATAATCATAAAAATCATAAAATCTCTTCAAAACAAACAATAGTATAGAGGATACTGCGCGCTAAAAATTGGTATTGTATTAAGGCAATTTTTAGAAACCACCACCCAGTTTGAAAATCTGTTGCGTCCTTACGTTGAAAATAATTTTCTGGTATAGGCCGAATCATACAAGTTGACGGATGTGAAGTTAGCTACAAGCTGCGCGAAACCCAATCAACGTGCAGTTTAATGTGAGCTTCAGTCACGATCGGATTTTGCGCAGCTTGTTGCTAGCTTTACATGCGCCGACTTGTATGATTCGGCCTATACCACTTGATTGGTTAGGTTTGATTCTAGTTATTAATATTTATTTACCACATTAAATAAATTTAAAACTTGAGAATCTCCTCACCCAGTAGCATCCGATCCTTCTTCCCCCGCTTGAGCTGCAGCATCGCCTCAGCCGTGTCTGTCTCTCGGTGATGGAGCTCTTCTACCTTGATCCAGCAGCATTGTTCCACGTTCAGCTCGAATATTGATATCTGTGTTAAGAATTATAATGTGTCCTATAGATCTGATCAAAGCTTACATACGAAACCAAAAAATATCTTGTAACTTGGTTTCTTGTGACCAAATTACAGAGTCGGCGCCAAAAAGTCACAAAAGTCAGAACCGCTGGTCTAACCCGTCTAACCTGATTTGCATCTGATATCTTCTCTCTGGTTCACCGATGTAGACCTACCTACCATAAATCTTCTCTGTCACACCATTGATGTGTCTACACCAGCGACAGGTCTTCATTCGAGAAGTTTACGGTTTTAACAAGTATTATAGACTATTGCTACGACTATTGGACTAGAGTAAACTAATCAAGATTAAAAACTAACTGAATTCAAGCCGTCAAAGACGCATAGGAATTTATGTAGCAGTAAGCATCTTGCATATAGCTGAGATGTTTATAATGAGACCCTGTGTGGCGTTTACCTGGTACCCTCTCTCTGGGTCGCTGGTATAAACCCGCGTCCAATGCTTGTTCATAGCCGCAGCACCGCGGCAGCGTAGTGGTTGCATCCACACCCCGCCGGAGCAAAACTGCAGCAAAATGCGGTCGTCTTCCAAGTCTCCGCTCCATTGGAGTAGGAAGAAGTTCTCCAGGTCGCGAGAATTGATTTACCTAGCATTTTCACTTCGTTGTCACGGCACTGGTTTAGCACGCAACGATGCTTCCAGTGTAGAGCTTGGTCTTGATTATGTCATCTTTTACTTTATCGGTGGATGTTTTACGCTAATCACAGTAGGCTAATCAAGATCAAGTACCCTGGTATTAACGAAGGAATTGTTCACCTGATACCCCCTCTCTGGGTCACTAGTGTAAACTCGCGTCCAGTGTTTGTTCATAGCCGCAGCCCCACGGCAGCGTAGTGGTTGCATCCACACCCCGCCAGAGCAAAACTGCAGCAACATGCGGTCGTCTTCCAAGTCCCCGCTCCATTGGAGTAGGAAGAAATTCTCCAAGTCACGGAACTCCATCGCTGGTGATTGGAATTGATATTTAGTAGATTTCATGTCCACGTAGCTGTTTAATGCTCATCCATCAAAAATTTATAAAACACATTGAAACAGATCACGACAAACAATGACAATGACAAACATGGACATTGGACAAGCACCATAGGTAGGCTTCCAAACCAAAATATGACCAGAGAATGGTGACTGTGGTAGAATCTTGACTCATCAATGATGCAGCAGAATCTAAGAAGTAACTTACCAATTATCACCAAATATCTCCCAGTTGAGATCGTCATAAGGTTCAAAGCTGTGCGCGGGTTTAGTTTCCTCATGTTCTCCACGAATCTGTACTGCAGCCAGGAATGGGGCCCGTAGATAAACATAATATTATGGTGATACAAGACGTTACTTTCATCAGACAGTTCCCAAATTAACTAACACGGATAGATGGACTAACCCAAACGGGATGGCAATATAATGCAACTAAACGGGATGAAGACGACGAGATATGAAGAGTCAAGTCTACAGTTATGATTTTTTCAGCACTGTGAAAGTCGTTTATGCGGCGCTGGCAGCAGGAGATATCACTGATAAGAAAGTTATTAACCTAAGATAAGTAGTGGGGCGGGACAAAACTTACCAAGTATCTCCCAATTAAGGTCGTCATAAGGCTCAGTGCTGGGCGCGGGTTTAGTCTCCTCATGTTCCCCGCGCATGCTGTACTGCACCCAGGAGTGGGGACCGTATATGAACATGTGGTGGTTCAGGACGTACACTCCTCGAACAGTTTCCCCTGTACAAAGTAATTTTCATTTCAACGCTAAGATAGGTACATGCTGAATCATACTAGTCGGCGGATGTGAAGTTAGCTGCAAGCAGCGCAATATCCAATCCTGACTGAAGCTCACAAAAAACTGCGCGTTAATTGACAACATTTCAAATTTTTAACATTGTTATATTTATTTATTATCTGAAAGAATATTGCAAAATAACATATACGTATTTTTTATTTTTCCAATTTGACTTATATTTTCTGTAAAATTAAGTTTTGAAAAGTAGCTTATTCTAAAAGGACGTAACTGCAAAATTTAGGACTCATAAACAATTTTACTGAAGCCACATTAGAAAAAAATAGGTGCTAGCGTTGCTGTCACTGTCAATGCCAAACAATCCGTCACAATTCACAACAAATAGGCCGGGAGGTCAGCGCAAAAAGTCCACTATGTACCGCGGTATACCATGGGAAGAAAAATATAAAACAAGTTTAACAACTGCCAATCACCTGAAATATGTAACAGGGTCTGCCATACAGGCTTTAAATTAGCACCACTTAAAAGAAGAAGAATAAGTAGTACTAGTTCCAAGATACTTTTAAAATTCAACCGGATTCTTCCACCAAATGCTATGGAACCCAGCTGACTGATTCCAGGGTATTGATGTACATCATTTTGTTAACTATGTAACAATAATTCAGCTTTTGGAAAGTATTTGCATTTTTTGCGTTTACCTCTCGGGCTAAAGCAAAATAAGTAATTTGAAAATGACACTGACATTTTATTTTTAAATTACATTTTATGTGTCAACACTGTCAGTGTTAACTGTCATTTTATATTGCTAGTATTTTTTTATCATTGGCAACTGCACTTTCAGTATAAATCCCGAAACGGCTTGGGTGAGAGTTTTTATCTAATATCTTAGCAGTTACTGCACTAAAAATTTTGGAAAAATAAACATAATGATCAGCATCCCGATATCTCGAAATGGTTTTGGAATTTCATAGCCTTGTGAAATATGAAAACTTGTCAATTGGGTTTCGCGCAGCTTGAAGCTAACTTCACATTGGCCGACATGGATGATTTGGTGTATACGCAACTTTTAGAGTTTTAGAGTGTGGTCGCCTGATCTAGCTGTCGATTTGAACTATTGCCTAAGCTGTTTCATAAAACAAGTAAAAACTATCCTTTTATCGAAATACTATTTATTACACATTAGATTAGACGAATTTTGAAACGATAGTCTAGAAAAATTAATCGTTCCAGTACTAATAATAAAATTTCCATACCCTTAATAGGGTCATAATAATATGTATAACTATACAAAACATGTAACTAAGAACTGCATGTAAAACATATGAAATGTTGCAATAAATGGTTTGAGTGAGAATAGGTTCACAGTTCAAACGTCGGACTTATTTCCATAAAGGATCGAAAATCATGATTATAAACATAAACAACGAACAATGGAAAGAAAAAAAGGACAAGCAATTTAGCAATACAAATCATTACCGACCTTCATCTAGTGGATTTTCAATGGTAACATATTCGCTGGTCAGCATATTTAGAAGCATTGACTGTAAAAAATACAAAGAAATGACAGCGACAAATACTTTTATGAAAACGTTTCTTGTATGAGTTAGAATTATTTTTTTTACAAGCTAAATTATAATTCATAGACAGTTATAGCATAATATTTGAAAATTCAAATCAATCCTTACTACATTTTCGTTTTTGATATAGAAAAAATAATTTAAATGAAGTTTATGGTCTTGCTTAAGAATTACCTAGGTTCAAATTCAAAATACAAATTAGTTTAAAAAAAAAAGTTTTACCACAGAATTATTAGTAGACGCAGCAGCCCACTTATTATCCGGGGACAGTTCCAGATTCTGCATGATGCCTTCCAGCTGAGGGCAAAGGTCCCTCGCCAGGTCTGAAGTGGAGAGGTCCCAGGAGATTACTCGGCTGGATATGGAGACCACGTATCTTTTGTCAGAACTGAGACGGAACGCGAAGACCGCGAACTGATGACCTTCTAGGGAATACTGGAATAAGAATGAAACTGTGTGAATTTAACTACAAACCTACAATCGTAGATCAAGCGGGTAAATACCGCGATAATTATCGCAGGAAGACGCTGAAAGCTAATTAATTTAAAGGATATGTCCACAAAATGTATGGAGGCTGGTATAATAGTAATCAAAACTTCTAACCACAACACTCGTTACATTTCGAAAAAGTTCATATTTTTCTGAGTCTATTATTACAACAGTTAAAAACAAAAAAGAGAAATCCTATTTTTCGATTTTATTAGGATAAATAAATATAATTGGCTCAATAGGTAGTTTATCTCTAGCAGCCCCGATTAATTAACCTCCCGTAAAATTCCCGATCTTTTCAATTTTCTTTGGCAATGCTACGGCAAAACCACTAAATTAATTTACAAAAATGATGATTTGCTATCTTCCGTTGGCTGTCAACAAGGTGACCCTCTCGGATCAGCCATTTTCAGCCTGGCCATTCATCCAATTGTTCAACGTCTCCAATCTAAACTCAACGTTTGGTATCTGGATGACGGAACTTTGGGTGGCGATGCGAGCACGGTCCTACGTGATTTAGAAATTCTTATTGACGAGTTTCGTCAAATTGGTTTGGAGCTAAATTTTTCGAAATGCGAACTTTTCGTTTGCGACTCATGTCCGGATAAAGATTTGATACTTAACAAATTTAATGATTTGGCACCTAACATCAAATCGGTAGACAAGTGTTCTCTTCGCCTTCTAGGTTCTCCGATATTAGACGAGTCTTTTCCGCCTTTCGTTAAGAAAAAAATCAAAAATTTTTGAGTGCCTCTGACAGGCTACTCAAAATTAACGCCCACATGGCTTTTACCATTATAAGATGTTGTCTGTTTGTTCCAAAATTTATGTACGCTTTACGATGTAGTCCATTGTGGGAACACAATGAGCTTCTTTTGAGCTTAGACGATGTTGTAAAGCAGTCCCTAGTATCGGTTTTGAATATTGACATGAGTGAAAGGGCGTGGCTACAAGCCTCCTTGCCTGTTAGGCTTGGAGGACTAGGGGTCCGCCAAATTTCAAGTGTTGCTTTACCAGCTTTCTTGTCCTCCATTCATAGTACTCAGAACTTGATTGAAAAAATCCTCGCACCTTCTTTAGGCCATTCTGGCGTAGATGTAGCTCATTTGAATGAGGCAACGAATGCTTGGAGGGTCGCTTGCCCAAATACCGAGCTTCCAAAGACTTTATCGTCGCAGAGACTGTGGGATCGGCCGATCTGCGAACTAGCACGGAAATCTCTTCTAGATACATGTCCTAGCGTCGCGGATCGCGCTCGTATCCTTGCAGTCTCTGTATGGGAGTCCGGTCTTTGGTTGCAAGCATTGCCCTCTTTCAATACTGGTAACCTTTTAGACCCAACTGCATTTCGTTTAGCTGTCAGCTTACGCTTGGGTGCAAGGTGTTGTGAGGCCCATCGCTGTCAGTGTGGTACTGCAGTTGACCAGCTCGGTCACTACGGTCTCTCTTGCTCAGGAAGCGCTGGTCGGATTGGACGCCACGCCAGCCTTAACGATGTCATATGCAGGGCTTTTGTCACCGCCAATATCGCAGCCGTACTCGAACCGAGTGGGTTGGCTCGTGGTGATGACTAAAGGCCTGACGGCATGACGCTGGTCCCATGGAAGTGTGGACGGCCTTTAGTATGGGACGCAACTTGCGTCGATACTTTGGCACCGTCACATCTTCCTGAGACTCAGAGTAGGGCTGGAGCGGCGGCCAATTCGGCTGAGCAGCACAAGCGGCGCAAATATCCCGAGTAAATAGGTATCTTCTAGGTAAGCGTGCTACATCCTAGACCGCACATCTGCTTAACATCAGGCAGTGTGTAGTCAAACGCAAACCAAAAAAAAAAAAAGAAAAGTTGCTGTCAACGCATGTTGGCAGGATTTTTCTCGGCCCTTATTTTTCAGATTTTTCTGCTCTAGCGGGCCAAATTCTACTCCAATCTTTCCTTTTTTTCTTATTTTCTTTCGAGGTAATATTTGTAGAGCTAGAGATAGTCAAATAATTGTTTTCTATTGTGTTGTAATATTCGGTAGGTTTTTGACAGTCGCGGCTCATTGTTGTTTTCTTGTTTCCATGTCAACGCCATCCGAGTCTGCGCAGACCGCCCACGTCACGGTCTGACGTCCTGACGTCTCCACTTATAGAACCTAAGTTTATTTTTATTTATATTTGTAGTATAATTCTTGTTATTCATGGCATTTTGCGCCCCGGCCGGGCCAAATGCAGTTTCCCAATACGTTAATGTGTCGCAGGGGGACATGATTCAGTGCCTAGAGTGTTCCCAAGTGCGATTTTTTAAAGGACAGAAAGGCCTCAAAATTCACCGTACGCGGTGCCATAAAAATAGCCAAATTACACTTTCGGCCCCTATTGCAGGCTCTGATGGAGCCAGCAGCAGTCCCGTGAGCGCTGCTGCTCCTTCCAAACCGCTTTGGGAGGTTCTTAGCTCACTCAAAAGTTCTCTTCCTGTTTTAAAACGCATCCCGCGTGGTGCACGTTTTTCGGTTGCGCAGTGTTTATCTGCTGCTATTCGGAATGTTATTTCTAAAAATTCTTTAGTCGCCTGGGAACACCTCTTGACTTTTCCCTACGTTGTGCTTTACGTACATTCGGACCCAACAAACAAAAAATCCCTTACCACTAGGGTAAAGGAAAATTGCGTAAAGTACAGCGCATTGGAAGAGAACTCTTTAGATTTTGAAAGCATTATTCCGCCAACAAGGCAGAATAAACCAAATTCTAAAAAAACAGACGATTCGGTTACCATTAAAATAGTAGAGAGCAAAATTAGTGATGGCGATATCAAAGGCGCCGCACGAGTCCTGTTCTCCAGCGACACTATTGCCCCCCACACACCCGATACGGTCCAGTCACTCCGTGACAAGCATCCGCCGGCAGCATGTCTCCACCTGCCTGAGCCACCACACCCTGATGACGTTGTCATTGAAGTGTCGGCTCAGGAGATTGCAGCGGCCGTTTCTTCTTTTCGGAGCGGCTCAGCCGGAGGCCTAGATGGTCTCTCGCCTCAACATCTAAAAGATCTTCTATCTTTTAGCTCTGGTGAGGTGGCTGAGTCTCTCTTGAGAGAATTAACGGGTTTGGCAAATCTCATGTTATCTGGGCAGGTCAATGATGACGTTATCGAAGTCTTGTATGGCGCTAACCTATGCGCACTTGTCAAAAAAGATGGTGGCATCAGACCTATTGCTGTTGGCACCACATATCGTCGTCTCGCAGCCAAAGCCGGTTGTGGAAAAAAGGTTGCTCTTTTGAGTAGCCTTTTTCAACCAATACAGCTTGGCTTTGGTTCGCGGGGTGGATGTGAGGCTGCTGTTCATTCGCTTCGTACTTTTCTCGGTCAAAATTGTGGAGAGGTGTTGCTTAAGGTGGATGTCAAAAATGCTTTCAATTCGGTTAATCGAGACGCCTTGTTGGCACAGGTCAAAGACAAAATTCCCGATCTTTTCAATTTTCTTTGGCAATGCTACGGCAAACCCACTAAATTAATTTACAAAAATGATGTTTTGCTATCTTCCGTTGGCTGTCAACAAGGTGACCCTCTCGGACCAGCCATTTTCAGCCTGGCCATTCATCCAATTGTTCAACGTCTCCAATCTAAACTCAACGTTTGGTATCTGGATGACGGGACTTTGGGTGGCGATGCGAGCACAGTCCTACGTGATTTGGAAATTCTTATTGACGAGTTTCGTCAAATTGGTTTGGAGCTAAATTTTTCGAAATGCGAACTTTTCGTTTGCGACTCATGTCCGGATAAAGATTTGATACTTAACAAATTTAATGATTTGGCACCTAACATCAAATCGGTAGACAAGTGTTCTCTTCGCCTTCTAGTTTCGCCGATATTAGATGAGTCTTTTCCGCCTTTCGTTCAAGAAAAAATTCAAAATTTTTTGAGTGCCTCTGATAGGCTACTCAAAATTAACGCCCACATGGCTTTTACCATTATAAGATGTTGTCTGTTTGTTCCAAAATTTATGTACGCTTTACGATGTAGTCCATTGTGGAAACACAATGAGCTCCTTTTGAGCTTAGACGATGTTGTAAAGCAGTCCCTAGTATCGGTTTTGAATATTGACATGAGTGAAAGGGCGTGGCTACAAGCCTCTTTGCCTGTTAGGCTTGGAGGGTTAGGGGTCCGCCAAATTTCAAGTGTTGCTTTACCAGCTTTCTTGTCCTCCATTCATAGTACTCAGAACTTGATTGAAAAAATCCTCGCACCTTCTTTAGGCCATTCTGGCGTAGATGTAGCCCATTTGAATGAGGCAACGAATGCTTGGAGGGTCGCTTGCCCAAATACCGAGCTTCCAAAGACTTTATCGTCGCAGAGACTGTGGGATCGGCCGATCTGCGAACTAGCACGGAAATCTCTTCTAGACACGTGTCCTAGCGTCGCAGATCGCGCTCGTATCCTTGCAGTCTCTGTATGGGAGTCCGGTCTTTGGTTGCAAGCATTGCCCTCTTTCAATACTGGTAACCTTTTAGACCCAACTGCATTTCGTCTAGCTGTCAGCTTACGCTTGGGTGCAAGGTGTTGTGAAGCCCATCGCTGTCAGTGTGGTACTGCAGTTGACCAGCTCGGTCACCACGGTCTCTCTTGCTCAAGAAGCGCTGGTCGGATTGGACGCCACGCCAGCCTTAACGATGTCATACGCAGGGCTTTTGTCACCGCCAATATCGCAGCCGTACTCGAACCGAGTGGGTTGGCGCGTGGTGATGGCAAAAGGCCTGACGGCATGACGCTGGTCCCATGGAAGTGTGGACGGCCCTTAGTATGGGACGCAACTTGCGTCGATACTTTGGCACCGTCACATCTTCCTGAGACTCAGAGTAGGGCTGGAGCGGCGGCCAATTCGGCTGAGCAGCACAAGCGGCGCAAATATGCTAACCTCGGCAGTGGTTACATATTTGAGCCATTTGGAGACTTTGGGTCCGTGGGGGCCGGGAGCTCATCTCGTTTTCAAAAGTCTTTCTGAGCGTCTGGTGGACGCGACGCGTGACCAAAATGCTGGTGTTTATTTGGCTCAACGTATAAGCATTGCCATTCAGCGTGGCAATGCTGCCAGCATGCTGGGCACGCTGCCAACTGGCAGTGGGCTTGAGCACTTGGATTATCTTTAGACCTTCAAGGGTCTGTGGATGATCCAATTGCTTTCTATGTAGTAGTAATGTAGTATTGTCATTATATAAAAAAAAAAAAAAAACGCAAACCTATTCGAAATAAAAAAAAAAAAAAAAAAAATATGCTAACCTCGGTAGTGGTTACATATTTGAGCCATTTGGAGTTGAGACTTTGGGTCCGTGGGGGCCGGGAGCTCATCTCGTTTTCAAAAGTCTTTCTGAGCGTCTGGTGGACGCGACGCGTGACCAAAATGCTGGTGTTTATTTGGCTCAACGTATAAGCATTGCCATTCAGCGTGGCAATGCTGCCAGCAAGCTGGGCACGCTACCAACTGGCAGTGGGCTTGAGCACTTGGATTATCTTAAGACCTTCAAGGGTCTGTGTATGATCCAATTGCTTTCTATGTAGTAGTAGTGTTAAAAAAATCTTAAAAAAAAATAAAAATTAACCTCCAAATTGGTAAATAGAAGCATTTTTACCAATTTGGAGGTTAATTTTTTAATCTCCAAATTGGTAAAAATTTTATTAGTTTTAATCACACTTTTTGTGTGATTTTTTGTCACATTGTACCTACTAACTGGTCACACTGCTCTCACTTTTGGGATGGTTCTGCCAAATATCAACTGGAGGCTCTGGAGTCGATTGAGCGGCGAGCCAGGAGGCTGATTGACAAAGACACCTTGACTAAGTTGCAGCTGCAAAGTCTTGAGCATCGACGTAAGGTGGCGTGTTTGTCAGTCTTTTATCGGATTCACTTCGGAGAGTGCGCTCAGGAGTTGCACAATTTGGTCCCACCTGCCCCTTTCTTCTATCGTACGGCTAGGCAGACGCGACCAAAGCGCCACCTTTTTATGGTGGACATTCCGCGCGTTAGAACAAAGCGTTTCGAATCCTCATTCCTCATACGAACAGCCAGAATGTGGAACGCTTTGCCTGGGTCTGCCTTCCCGCTTAAGTACAACGTGGTTGTCTTCAAATCCCGAGTAAATAGGTATCTTCTAGGTAAGCGTGCTACATCCTAGACCGCATATCTGCTCAACATCTCATCAATCATCAAAAAACACTGGTTATAAGTAACTGGTATAATTATAGGTTATAATTTTAAATTATAGCAAATTAAGAGATAAATGTGGAAGAATCAGCTACGAATGCAAGTAAAATAACAATAGAAGCACTTTATCACTGCTAAACTAGAAAAAGTAAAAAGAAAGTAATAAGCTGTATTGTTATTTTTCATACAATTTATTTTTCGCATTAAAAAAAAATTGTAGGGGTGAAAAAAACCTAAATTAAATATTTTTGGGAAGCCCATATTACGAGCTTTTAAATGATGTACATATCATCTTGGTTCGATTTTTCTCTGAATAATATACCACTTTTGGACGTCACCTTTGCCATTAACTAAGACCAGTAGTGACCAGAGGTATTGTGTAATTTTAGCTTGATTTAAGTTCAAGCGTACGTTACTATAATACGTAGATTATGACAGAAGTCGCGGGGACTTAACACCCTTAAAAATATTTATTTATTGTGCCTCAATCGTTTCAACCGAAAACAGCAAGACGTGTTCTTGGGCACACTTCCTTTGTTACAGCTGTAATTTATATTTTTAGTCATAATAGAAAATATTAGAAGCTTGTGTTGTGTCACTTATATTTTTCCAACAGAACAGATGAATGTTTTGTTGTGTAGAGTTTCTTTGTTGTAGATTGATAAAAATTTTCATTGTTTTGAGGATCTATCTCTACGAATTTATAGTTCACCTATTAATTTATCTTCGTACCATTGTTGTTACTAAATCAAAGTAATTGAGCTCAATCAAGACATTATGTTTGATCAATTGGATGACTTTTCATGAGTCGATTGAAGTACTAATATAAATTAACAAGCATATAGTATAAATAGTATTCCAAGAATGGTGTTGGGAATACCAGTCTCGTTTATTATCATCGTCCGTATCCTGTATCGACCTATTACAGGGTACTTTCCTTGTGCTGTTATTCCATAATTCAGGCTAATTTTATCCATATCCGACCTGTAATGGGTCTCCTTTCTTCGACCCTTGGCCACATGGTATGTCTACTTAGCTCTTGTCTGCTACTGAAAGCAATTCATCAGAAATTTCCCATTGTTTCTCGTCGTATAATCGTCGTGAATCGAACTCTATCTACCTTATTTGATCATCTACCTTATTTGATCTTCTACTTCTTTTTGTCATGTTTAATATCTTCTTTTTGTGTATTGGGTTGTGTATTTATCTGGGTCGTTTAGGAATAAATTAAAATGTTGGCTGCATGAGCAACTCTTTTATGACGTAAATGACTTTTTGAAATTACCTGAATTGTTTTAAGATTTTGTGAATAATTTGGTAATTGTCAAGTTCTTTTATTTTTTTATTTTTTCGTGCTATATTGTATAGTGCCCTAATGTAGTGTTTACTCATTGACTTGTAATAAATGGTGTTATGAATAAATGACTATATGACTATATTATTTATTTTGCATCTGATGTGTCCAAGCCGCTGTGAGTGTGTTATGCACTTTATATTTTTATTTTTATTTTTTCCTTACCTTCAATGGGCCACCAGGAGTGTGCAGACAATGATGTGATGGTAGCAATGCACAATGGTTCTTTCCTGCATCGTGACATTGTTTTAGAAGTGAGGCCACTGCTGGGTTCGTTGGAGCTTCAGGTAAAAGTCTGCCAACTAGCTGTGGAGCCAGCATGTCGGGGTATTGGCCGAGGATGGCACTACCCAGGCGAAGAGCATCAGCTACTAGCATAAGTTCTCTGAAAAAAATATGAATTTATTGCGATTAGCAAGTTACGAGTAAGAGCGCCTTCACATTAGATCGTAAAAAGTGTGGCAGCAGCGTTACCAGTCGGGCGATAGCAACAGATGCCTCTTTATTACAACTACAACTGCGCAATAATTGCAACAAAGCAAAATCTACTTAACATCAGGCAGTATAATATAGGTACGTTATTATTATATACTACGGGACTAATCGCGCACTAAAATTACGAGATAAATAAATACCTCATCATCCCGACGTTTCGGCCGAGTTGCATTGACCATGGTCACGGGTAGACTGTCGGGTGATTTTCGTGCGCGATTAGTCCCGTAGTATATCATATAATGTGTTAAAATCGCGAAAGTTTAAAAACAACAAGTATAATATACGACCTGATGTTAAGCTTGAAGATATGCGGTCTAGGGCGTAAATTTCCTAGTAGATATCCATTTACTCGGGATTTTAAGAAACCCACGAATAGTGCAACTGTCGCGTTGCTACTGCCGCGTCACTTACCATGAATTGTGAAGGAGCCCCAAGACCTTAGCTTACTCCCTATAAAGTGTCACTAGAGAACGTTGTAGGGTGATGACGACACAGTGTATTTGAACTTCTTATTTACCTGACAGCGTCCTTGCTGACATGTTGCTTGGCGTCTTCAAAGTCAGCCAGCACGGCCTGCAGCGGGCAGCAGTTTAATTTGGCGTGGAGCCACTCATAGTTGAATAGAACTTCCGCGTACAGATCGGTAAAACGTTTGGAACGGACCAGGTGAAACGGCAGCTCACCAAACTGGGAAAAAGTAGTTTTCGTTTTGATGACACAAAACAACATTCATGAGAAAAAAGACGTTGAGATTTAAATCCAAAATAGTAAACGTCTTATAACTGATGATGATTAATATGATTGATTAACTTACCTTCCTCAAGTTGTATCTCTTCATGGAACCATCAGCAGAGGTGAACACCAGAGGTTGCAGAGGTACCTTCCTATCGGCAACGCCTTCCTTATCAGCTAAGTTGAATCGATGTCGCTGAATCTCGGTGTATTTGAACGGCTTAGGATTGCCTCCACCCCATATACCTTAGAAAAATAGAGTAAATACAGCTTGAAAAGTCATTCCAGATTTCTGAAGAAGATCTCAAATGAGGGTAGTATTTGTATTCAATATGACTATTGAGATGATGATGCTGGTAATGATGACCATAAAGACGACGATGACATTGACAATGTTTTGATGACATTGTAGCTATACACTTCTATACTTCTAGACAATGATAATTATTTTCGACGTCGTCGTCGTTTCAGCCACTGGACGTCCACTGCTGGACATAGGTCTCCCCTATGGATCTCCAAAAAGACCTGTTAGAAGCGGCTCGCATCCAGCGCGAACCTGCGGTCTTGATAAGGTCATCCGTCCCTCTTGTACGTCCTCCGCTGCGCTTACCGGTGATCGCCACTCGAGAACTTTTGGATCTCATCGGTCATCAGTTATCCGTGCTATGTGCCCTGCCTACTGCCATTTTAACTTGCCATTCCGCTGGGATATTTCGGTAACTTTGGTTCTTCTACGGATCTCTTCATTTCTGATTCGATCTCGAAAAGAGACTCCAAGTATAGCCCTCTCCATGGCTCGTTGTGCAACTTGGAGTGTATTAATAAGGCTCATAATGAGATTCCACGTTTATGTGTGTGATTGTTTTGGCAATAATGAATTACTTACCCAAGTAGTAATCAGCGATCATAGAGTGGAAGTACATAGCCATGTTCATGTTTTTGAAGTATCTCTCCCGTGCCGTATCTCTGAACTGCCTGTGGTACCAGTTCATGACAGAAACTCCGTCAGCCTCGCGCTCGGAGAGGTAGTTTGGGAGATCATTACGGATCCTAAATGGGCCAAATCATATAAAAGGATAAATTTTAAAATAAAGATTTTTAACTCTTTACTTTAGCCTACCGTTTATCAAAAGAAAAAGTCCAAGTGTTTATGAAATTAAGAATTGAAGAAATTAAACATAAATAACGTTCGGCTCAGTCTTGGGATGAGTGACCGCAAGTTGGCATTTACAACAGAGCGCTGCCTTGGCTCGGATGACACGTTAAATTGCAAGCCCTGGTTAATTTTACTATTTAGCCATGGCAGAGGCCTACAGGGGACTTCAAAACTTGACACCAGAGCTAACCATAGCACGAACTTATTTTTCTCAAATTTTATGTTCACCTAAAACGATTGAACTGTATCCCTAATTTTTGGATTATCTTTAGACCTTCAGTGGTCTGGTGAAGACCCAATTGCATAACATTTTTAAAATAACTTGTTAGAAAAATGAAACTTGGAATTGGAATTTTAGTATTAAATATTAAAACTTACCTAGTCCACAACAAAGGCGGTATCCTCCTCACAGGAGGTAAATGATACTGATACACGTCATCCAGTACTTTGTCATCCAATGAGATCAGATCTTCGAGCTCCGTTTCGGACAGACCGCTGCGGGCAGCCGTGATGTAGGCTAGGGCGTGAAACACTAGCAGGCGACCGTGCTAAGGTAAGAAAATAAAACGTTTTTAGCACGTCTAGCACGGCAAAGGCATAAAAAAATCACTTTTAATGTCAGTTGTTAATGTCAAGCCATACTTTGTTTCCTCTTCGAGAGGATAAATTGGAAGAAAGACAATTTGTCGCTTTGCCATGCTAGGGGCGCAGATCGCACTTAAAATAAAACAGAAATTCCATATTTTAAAATACAGATTTGAAACCGAACATCCGAAAAACTTGTACGTATTTTCTTAAGTGACAAAATATCTCCATATAATAAGATTGGTTATTGAGCATTTCTTTGATATCTTAACTACTAGTTTTTACCCGCGGCTTCGCCCGCATACGCAATATATCATTATAATATATAGCCTATGTGTTATTCTGATATATAAGCTACTAGTTTTTACCCGCGGCTTCGCCCGCATACGCAATATATCATTATAATATATAGCCTATGTGTTATTCTGATATATAAGCTATATTATTGCAAAGTTTCATCTCAATCCGTTCAGTAGTTTTTGCGTGAAAGAGTAACAAACATCCATCCATTCATCCATCCATCCTTACAAACTTTTGCGTTTATACTCGTAATATTAGTAGGATAGACTATTGCTTTAGACCCCACTAAGCACTGTACCTGCTTCTCGATCCTTTCGAACAGCATCATGATGGAGTCCATGACGGTAGAAGCTAAGTGAGTGTCAGTGGGCTTGGTGTAGCTTCTCCATCTGCATACCTAAAATTAGTATTCCTTTTTTTTATTCACCACATTTTTTAGAGTTTTAGAGCATCACAAAACGATGTAAGGTAAGAATCATGGATTTTGTTTAATCATTATCATCGTCACAGCCACAAGAAATCGACTGTAAAACATAGGCCTGCTCATAGGATTTCCAACATGACAGCGCTTTGGATCGCGTTTACACACACACGTTCCTGTTTTATTTTATTTCCAATCAGTACTAAATTGACAGCATATCACATGTTGTCTTAATGAGGTCCTTCAAGTATTCGCCTTGTGGGTGGACATTTTTATGGTGAGTATTGATGAGATATAGGCATAGGATACTCCTATGTCTAGAAGTAGACATCTTAAGCTGAAATTACGATGATAAAAGAAATAATGTTCTTAATCTTTAAAAAAAGTATGAAATACCTCAGCAAATACCAATTTAACGAATATGGGCAAAGAACATGCACCGATTGCGTTGGACACCAGACGCCACTGGTAGTTAGATAAATCTCTTGCGGCGGAAGCCATCCATAACCTGAAATTAAACCATTGTAAGTAAGGTGGGTATGTATATAAAACGAAGTGGCAGACTTTACACATTTTTAATTATTTGAACAAAATAACATAGTTTTAAAATTAACAAAAATGAATAACTTAATAGAGTTTAAATTTTATACCAGATTTGGCATTTTTAGCATCAGTGCATGACTCATTATCATTGGACACAACTATTATTATGAGTGAACCGATGAAAAGAATTTCAACAGTGATAGATGATAGTGATATCTGGCAAAGATCGTATTCCCAAACACGTACTTCAAAACTTGCATAGCCAAGTCCTCCCCCAAAGCCTTAACTTCCAAGAAGCTGTCTTCGGAGTCAATCATACGGCGCAGCACGTCATACTCTTTTGATACCTCGGGGTTGGCCTCCTCACACGCACAGGTTACTATTATCTAAAATAAACAGGTAAATTAAACGCAGTAAACTGTAATTACTATATAATCATCATTATCAGTAGTAGGACATCCATAAACCATAGGCTTCCCCCTATAAATTTTTAAAAAGACCGGCTAGAAGCAGCTTGTACTGCGATTTTGATTAGATCATCCTACGTTGCGTTTGCTGGTAAGTGGTTTCGATTTGAGATCTTTACGGTCCCATCGGCCAACCATTCTAGTGTACGTATTGCAGCACCACAACACAGCACCACTGCAACTTACCAATCCACTGGGGTATGTCACGGATTTCACTAGATATTTTGTGGACCCTTCTGACCAATTTAACACCTTAGCTTTCTTTCGGAGTTCTTTTCTCACCCAATAACTTAAAATATCTGTTCAGTGTGTTAGTTTACCCAGGGCTAAGAGTGTGAAGCGTTTCTATAATTATATTAGCAGTTGGACACAGACAGATCACACCTTCAAAGGCTATATATTTTAATAGAAAGCTGGCGTTATCCAAATGCTTCTTACTTCTAGAGGTACCTGTTCTCAAAAACATTACAATGTAGGTATATAAATTACAACAGCACCTTGCAGTGTGGGGGAAGCCGGGTTGGCAGCCAAGACACTTTGTTATTCTCTGTCCCGATGCCAGTCAGCTGGTCCACTGAATCCAGAAATAGTAGCAATGGCTGCTGCGCCGTGGCCATCGTTAGAAGCTGTTTGAAATGGGCTGTGAGAGGCACTAAGTCATCTGGGATGGATTCGAATGGCAGTGCGAAGTTGTAGGAAATCTGTTGGAGGGGAAAATACCTACTGTGAAATCACACCTCAAATTATCAAGATAGTTATATATATAGATAGCTTATTCGATTAGATATAACTCTATAACCAAAGCTCTTTGGGAAAATGCATGAAAAAATAGCACATTTTCAAGTTGTCAATTGTCATTGTGTACTCGTATATGAAATGCGCGCTTTTGAGGCTAGCCAACTTATTTCACGAACAGTTAGTGTTGGTGCGCGTGCGCCAGGCGACGGGAGTGCGCGTATTCCCTGATGAAGAAGGAGTACTAATTTACTCCGAAACCGGTCGGGTTTCACAGCGGCCCGGCCGTATATCATACGTGAGTTAAAACCGGTATTTTATCTAATATAATGTATTCTCACGCGAGTTTTAATGAAGTGACAGTTAGTGTTTGTTGAACCATATTTGCTATTTGGATGAGCTTTATAAGATCAGCTATCTTCTGGAGTATTAGTTGTCCTTAACTTTTCTCCCTTTCCGAAACAGTGAATCCAAGCAAGAAGATAGTTTTTCTGTTCTGTGTTATAACTAAATTAAACTTCGTGACCAAAAACTGAATGACCTATACAGGGATTTATCAAGAAAAAAAATCGGCGTAATGGGCAATGTATTTACTTAAGAGTATTAGTTACCTGCTGACAGATAGAGATTAGTGTGGGAGTCAAAGCACTGGAGTCAGGCGTGGTGCCGAGGAAACGAATTATATTTGTCGGTTTCACGTCTGCAAACCACGTGTCTAAAGACATGGCTGCGCTTTTAGCCAGGAGACTTGTTTTGCCGCAACCTCCTGTCAGAGAAACATCATCGTCATAATTATCAGCCATATTTCGTCAATTGCTAAGCATAGAAAACAAACAAATAAAATATTTTTATTACAGACTTAAGCCGGAAACATACTATCGGACGCGGCTGACGGACGCGACTGACAGCCGCGACTTAGCAATGTGCACAGTCTTAAAACATCCGGTGTGCCAGATAGCTCTCGAACGTCTGAACCATTGGTCTGAACGCTTAAGGACGTCTGAAGTTGACGTCCGCGACTTATGTCCAATAGTGTGCACGGCTCAGTGTACTTTCATAGTCTAGATATCTATCAGTCGCGGCTGTTAGTCGCGTCCGTAAGCCTCGTCCGATAGTATGTTTCTAGCTATACTAAAGTTGGGCTATATCCAAAAGGTTTCTGATAAAACTGGCTGACTGGAAAAGCGTTCAGCGCAGTCCAGAGTTTTTATCCAATTATCTGTCAACCTTGTCGTTGAACGTCCTACTTTGCACTCGCTGAAGCAAAGATAACTTTACAGCCCTGACAATCATTTTTTCGATTGGTTTCGATTACTTAAAAATACTCCTATTTCTTTTTACAGCTCGTCGGAATATTAGAATTAACACCCCTGTGTAAATGATTATACTTGCCCTCTCCATATAACACGACAGGCTTATCCGAAGAGTTCTTCATATAGTTCTCAATGAACTGAAGATCCGGTTCTCTGCCGTAGAACACTTTAACCGAGTTGTTGCACGCGTGCAGATGTTGCAAGATTTCTGTCACAATCACACCTTGGGCGCTACTGTCCTCTTTCCTCATGGCTCTGGAATACAAAAGAAAAAAAGACGGACTGAATAATTATACACAACGTTCGTACAGATCAGGTGGCAAACCCATGACTCTTTTAGTTTAGAGGGGTATAGAGGAAACGTTTAGTATTTTTATCTTCATCTCAGAATCTGCAGGCTCATCCCAAAAAAAATAGATATATAATTCTACTAGCTGACCCGGCCACGCGTTGCTGTGGCTAAATAAATTAAAATTGCGACTATAATTTGAGATTTAACCTATCCTATCTCTCAAGTTGGATCGAACTGCACATGGTGTGCGAATTTTATTATAATCGGTTAAGTGGTTTAGGAGTCCATTGAGGACAAACATTGTGACACGAGATTTATATATATTAAGATAGATATATTTTTTCCATACTAAGTTTAGTTTTTGGACTGTATCAGTTGCCAATAATAATACATATCTCTCTATTGTAATTATTACAAAAAAAGCCGTAGTTTACTAAAATGGCCAAATGCAGTTTGGCTAGCTTCATTATTTTTTCGATAACCTGAAAATGACACGAGGAATTACTACAGAATATTTCAATATGTAGCTACCAGAATTTATATAACATCCCCACAACTTGAAAAGGTAAAGGCGTGCGTATTTGGACCCCCAGTCGGGCTAACATCATTTTTTCTCACATACTATTGGTTATACAAGGCGTTCTATTGAATTGAAGCTTAAATAGAAAACACAGAGTCACACTTACCTGTCTACTAATTTAACGATATTTTTATAGAAGTGGGAGATGAAATGGTTGAGGTATTCGCCGTGGGTCTCGGTGTCGAGGCCTTCTCTGCCGATCCATTCTACTGTATATCTGAAAACATTGGGGATAATCTCAGATGATATCTTTATTCATGTAATGTTGTCACAAGTGGCGCTGGGTAAGACACGTGGCCAGGTGACGGCGAGAGAAGTAGATCCCTGACTAAATGGCTTCCGAACGCAGACAAACGTTCCGTAGGCAGACCACCAGCTTGACAGGTGGACTTGTCAGATCCATCGCAAGTCATGCGTAGATGAGATAGATAGATAGATATTCTTTATTGTTAACACAAAGAGCACAAATAACACAGATAACAAAAACATTAAAAACTATAGCGTGTAACAGGCGGCCTTATCGCTAAAAGCGATCTCTTCCAGGCAACATTTGGATGGAATAGGAATATAGAACAAGTAAAGACGGGAGATTAGCCCAAGATATAGAAATACGGCGCAAAGGAGAGAAAGCCTACTAAACCCGGCAGTGAGTCGATACATGACAGGCTGATGATGATAATGCAATAAAGTGGCAAACAGACCGTCAGGCTTTTCGGTAGTCTGAGTGAGGTCATCGCAAACTACTGCGAAAACGGAGGCGTTTGTCTTTGTTTCTGCGTGGTAAATACTGGAATGATAAGATCCGTAAAACAACTGAAGTAAGTGACATAGTATAGACTCTAGCGAACTAAAAAGTAGGCGGTAGAAATAACGACTGATGGGGACGTAAAAAGGGTAGGATATGTCTTAGGATATTAATAGAATATACGAGGTATTGCTTTGCAGAGAAGAGCAAGAATTTAAAGAGTATTTAGGAACTTAACATAATGAAGATCTGTTATTATGAGACCACCTGAAAAAAAATCATATAAAATATTTGTAGGTAACAGCCGTGACCGTGAGGTCGTGGTTTCAAATGGAATGTATGGAATTGGATTTTTGTGTGATACACCACTGGTTTTTAGTTGAAGGAATACATCGTGATGCAACCTGCATACTCCTAGAAGAAACTCGATGAATACGTAGCGTATATGAATCCACCAACCCGAACTGGGTCAGCGTGGTGGATATGGCCCAATCACCCTTCGTGGATAGGCTTACGTTCTGCAGTGGACTATTAAAAAGGCTGGTACAGTAGGTACAGAGTTGACCTACAGAGTTTTTTCTTGAAAGGACATGTCCTCAAAATGTATGGAGGCTGGTATAATAATAAACAAAAATTCGAACCACTACACTCGTTACATTTCGAGAAAGTTCATATTTTTCCGAGTCTATTACATAAGTTAAAACCAAAAAAGAGCCCTCCATTTTTTTTAAAATTAATTTTGAATCTTTTAGGATATATAAATATATTTGGCTCAATAAGTTGTTTATCTCTAGCAACCCTGATTAAGCAACCTCCAAATTGTTAAATAGAAGCATTTTTATCAATTAGACACAGTTTTTAAGTGATTTTTGTCACATTGTACCTACTGACTGGTCACACTAGTAGGTTATAATTTTTAATTTTAGCAAATTATCATAAGAATGTGGAAGAATCAGCTACGAATGCAGGTAAAATGTAAAAATAGAAGCACTTTATTATTGCTAAACTAGAAAAAATACAAAGCTGTATTATTATTTTTCATACAATTTGTTTTTCACATTTAAAAAAAATGGAGGGATGAAAAAATCTAAATTTAATATTTTTGAGAAGCCCATAAATCGAGCTTTCAAATGATGTATATATCATCTTGGTTCGATTTTTCTCTGAATAATATACCACTCGTGGACGTCACCTTTTTTCGAGGTTAGTTCCAAAGTGCAAGTTGGTGAAAAAATGAGTCATTACGTCTTAAAGTCCGTCCGTTTTGTAAACCACGACCTTGTGTTACTTAGATACAATCAAATCGCAAACATTCATTAAAGTTATTGAATGCATCTAAGGCAAGGTAATATTTATTTAATTCTTACAGTCCAAAAGTCAAGGGCCCTACGGATAAACATAAAAATATCAACAGATAATTCTAAATTTATCTCTAGGTATAAAAATAAGAGATAGCTGCAAAAATAAATCTAGTGATTACTAATTATCTCATTCGGTCCAAAGTCCAAGGCGATTCAATATTTGTTTGTTTAGGTCTTATTATACGTTATCTTTTAGGTCTTTGGTTTACGGGGCCAAATTTTGACTGCAAGTTTCCGGTTTTTGGTTGCCGGTGTCTCTTTTCAAATAAGGATCAGGTTTATTGTTAAAGGAATTGGTAAACTTTTTATATGGGAGGCGGTCCTTGAAAACCGGCAGCGATGCGAGCTGTATTAATGTTTAGTGCCATATTTAAGAATATTATTTCACGCAAAAACATATTTTTGTGTATCGCCGTTTTATTATAATATCTCTTTTTTATTTCACTAAGTAGAAAATATTTAGACTGAACTGGTAATACTAAGAGGAGGTCTACGTAGTCTACGTATCAGACAGTAATCTTCAAACAACCAATAGCGGGCTGGTATTTTAGAGTTTGACATTTATTTATTTTTTAAAACATGGCGACCAGCCCTCTATTGGTTGTTCAATATTGACAATGTCATTTCCTTTTGCTGTTTTATAATGTCACTGTCAGTTTTTTTTTCAATTTAGGCTTAATGCAGTTATTTGGTGTAGCACATAGTTCATTTTTCTAATGTTTTTAGAACCCATTTGAAAATTAAATGGCGATGAAAAAAATTCTAAAAAATATGTGTTTGAAAATATAATTATATAAGCTTTCTATTGGTATATATTTTTTTCTGCAAGATTTCAAAAACCGCATCTTTTCCATATCCTTTTTAAATTAAAAGTTTTTAATTTAATCGCCTCAAACTTTTTCTTCCATCTATTGCATGTCGCGTGACGGTCGGAAAAAGATTCACTTTTACCGTGGTTTAATAAAACCACACAATATTTTTTTTCGTTATTGATTTTATACCAATCATTATTATCAGCCCTTAAACATCCACGGCTGATTAGACGCTGCGCTTACCGTTACGGGTCTCCATTCGACAACTTTACTGCTCCATTCGCCATCCGTTCCACAGACTATGTGCCTCGCTCAGTGTCACTTCAACTTGCTTATCCGCTGAGCTATGCCGGTAACTTTGGTTCGTAATAATAATGGTACTCTCGGTGGATGACGGAAAATGTACATAAGAATTTTTTATCGACAAATCAAAGTTAAGCATTTCAAGACAATCTCCATATAGTAATATGTTAAATACTTCTTGGTTGAAATAAACCGAGAAATGCAATTTCAAATCTAGATGTACATAATTATAATATCGACTTAAATAAAATAGATAAAAATAGCCTTTATTCACTACTATATGACCTTATAAAACGTTACTCTTATTTCAATTTCTTAAATACTAGATTGTTCACCCTGGACGTAGGCCTCCTCCAGAATTTACCAGAGCTCTCGTTTTCCTGCGCCATCATGGCAGCAGGTCGTCGTCTCTCCTTTATTGAGGTCGTCCCTAAACGTTACCCGTCTCTCGAGTACCAGAGCATGACCTCTTTGGTCCATTTATCTTTTTTGCATCTCTTTCTCAATACAATCAATGCCGTAACGCCATTTTTTTTTATAATGACAACTTACTAATTAATATATTAGAACCAAGGAAGTTACATACGAGAACTGGAAAGCTTACGTGCATTCCAAAAACGTTCCGAAGAGTAAAGCACCAACACTGGAATGTATCTATTTCTACTAGCGTATCCATACAGTAACTTCATATAATAAGACAATTTACAAAACACTAAGTACTTATATACTGTCGAAAGGTCAATAAAAGAATGAGGGAAATCATTTGTATTTCAGGTGGGATAAATCTGAAATTTAAATATTATTATAAACAGGGTTATCTGCTTACCAACTGCTTACTGTACTAAGTCAAAATTATTGGTTGATTAAGACCATCATAACTATGAGACCAACCCGAAATTCGAGAAAAAAATCAACTGTTCCATACAAAACTGAAACTCGGAATCGACAAAATGTATGAAACCGCTGATTAAACCTCCTTTCGGCTGAGTACATCAGTTCATTATATTATCTCTACACCATCATCTTAATGCCCTTAGCGCCTCCCACCCGCTAGAATTGACAACAATTGCTAAAAAAAATTTTTTTTTTTTTTTTTTATTTATTTAAATTAATGGCCCACAGACTCCAGGGTCTGTGCCTTTTGTGAAGTTAGTTCCAATTGAAAGAATGCGACTGTACAATAGAGAGGGGTTAGATTAAATCTTAGTCTAAGTTAGTGGTTTCATTGCATTGCGTGAATGCCACGAGCAAACCGGCGACCCGCATGCAGCACCCGATCACGAGTATGACGTATGTATCAGCCAAAAATATTCTTTCAAATAGCGAAGAAGTCAAATTGTTATCTCAAATATTCCTATTTTACTTTTAATTCATATTTGTATATTCTGTTCTATTTTATGTAATTTTTTAATTCGTAGTCTTTAAGGATAAAAAATGTAAAGCCTAGTATTAAGTGCTGTAAGTTACATTTTCTATAAATAAAAAAATAGAAAAAAATGAAAATTTCGACTTATCTTGACCAGTTTTGCTCATACTCATAAATCTTGTTAGAATATACAAAACCATTTTGCCAAATATTATAGAAATCGGCTGTTAAATAGCGCGACAGCAATTATATCTACCCGTAGTTCTAGGTAACTACGGGTACTAGTTACTAAGTACAACACAGTTCATTATTTTGCCTTTATACAAGAAAAAAAAGTGCATAGTTCATAGAAGTAGGTTCTTAGTTGATTACAATGACGTACTGTTACGAGATGGGTTCTTGGATTGTCAGTTAAAACGCCGATTATTCACTTTGTACTTTATTGCACACAATCACTTCACAAAAATCACAAAAACACACGACACAACTGGTTCGCACAAACACTTTACACTGGCACTGATATTCACACAAGCTAGTCACTTTACAATCACTGGTATCGCACTCTAACCCGAGTAGTTATCGCTTCGACGGTAAACGAATAAAACTGATCCCCAAGGGTCGGCCGGCGTATTTATATCCGTTATTTCCTACAGTCTCGAACCTACGAGATATTTCGCAACATTACTCGATCTCAATAAACGCCATTGTGTTAACAAGTAAACAACTTGAAAGTTCGAGAATCCCTATTGTTTTTCAAATACGTAAACACCAAACAAATAAACTCGAGTCATAAAGCCATAAAACTGAATACAAAAGGCACCAATAAAAATACAATAAAGCTTCACAGAACAATAGAGCTTCCCAGGACCGGATCACGTAAACACCGCACTCCATACCTACAACGGGCGTCTACTGCGTTACAGTACTAACGTACGTAGTATTAGATTACATAGTAATTTCTTCTCTCTACAACCTAACACCAACAACTACACAAGAAATTTTTAAATAAACTAAGAAACTTACCTAAAAAATTAAATTCCACAACCAGCATAAGCTTCACTATTACAGTCCTTAACGCAACAATTTCTCACCATGTTTCAACGTATAAAAATATTAAGCAGCAAGCAGAAAGACGACTTTTGTATAAATTATCAGCCATATTGTTTTTTGAAGCGCCATATGTGCGGCCGTGCGTAGTTGATAAATTACTACTAATATGAAAAAACTGTTTTTGTATTGCAAAAATAATTACGTACCAATTTTAAAATCAGAACATTTTAGAACTCAATACGTTAATTAACGCAACAATTTCTCACTTCACATTTTATGGTAATATCAATAATATTATCAACGTGTACGATTAAATGCGATTTAATGGTTACCAGATATGTGAAATAATCTACCATCCAATAGTTTTATTAACACTGGTAAGTTTCGAGAAAGGGACAACACCCCACAGTTGTTGCTGTCCTGCTCGGAACGTTTTTCCCTTATGATAAGTAAGAAACAAATGTGAACCTTTTGATTATAGAAATAAAGTACAGTTTTATTTTTTAAATATTGCTTCATAAGCTTTCCTGTTCTCGTATGTAACTTCCTTGATTAGAACTCACTTTTGAATGTTAGTAGTCTCAATCTTATTCGGCAGCCTCTCATCTCTCAAATCAGCCAAAAGCTTCGAAGCCTCATTGTCCAAAGATCTGTTGAGGATGTCCACGAAGTTGCTGGCTTTCTTCAGGTTTTGAAGGTTGATGTTATTGATGTAGCGCACGTAGGCCAGGCAGTGATTCTTGGTGTTCTTGACGTTTAACACCCCGTTGATTACTTCGCGTTCCGTTACTGAAATGAGGGTAGACAAGTTTTCGAAGTAGTTGTAGAATAATAATTAGTAGTTCGTTTCTGACCGACAAAAGGGAGTAGGTACCTGTTAACAAATGTTGTTTTTAAACTTTCGCGATTTGAACACATTATTATTTTATACTACGGGACTAATCGCGCACTAAAATTACGAGATAAATAAATACCTCCTCATCCCGACGTTTCGGCCGAGTTGCATCGGCCGTGGTCACGGGTAGACTCGGGTAGAGTCTACCCGTGTAAACCGAGTAAAATAATAATAAGGAGTAGGTACCTACTCAATTCGACACGTATAAATTTTCTTTTTTTCTTTTTTTATGTATAACCACGCATAACTTTTTATGTAGTGGTCCGATTACAATAAAAAAATAAGTATAATAAACTTGTTCGTTGGCCCGAACAAATAAATAAAAAAATAAAACATTGTGTGTGTGTGTGTGTGTGTGCGTACGTGCGTGCGAGTATGAAATCTGACAAAAACAAGTCAAGATAGGATAGGCTCATGAAGATTCTACTGTACCGAGAAGTACTAGTTATTAAATTAATGTCGAAATGAAAGACGTAACCATAGCCTTGTAGACCAAATTACTACAATAAGGAAAATTCTAGGAACCAACGTTTGTTGTTCTAAAATAGCCACGACTTTGTTTATGGAAATTTCATGGTGACATAACTTGAACAAATTAATTGTGATTCGAGAAATATCCGTGAACGTTTTAAGTTATATAACTGGACTAAACAGGAATTCTAAAACGTAACGTTACGTTAACGTCGGGTTTCTGAACGTAACAAAATTTTGAAATGAATTTAGCAATATTTGCTGGATTGTGTAATAGTTTCAGTATTTTTCGGTAATTCTTACGAAAATAATTTCTGCATAGTTTTGGACTTATTTGTTTGTTTACTTAACACTTTATTGCACTCCATTTTTACAAAAGGAGGATTTAACGCTAAATAGCATTATCTACCAGTCAACCTATAGACAGAATACATTTTAATAATAAATAATAAAAACGTTTATTGTTCCATAAAAAAAATAACAAAAACAAGTTGTGCACTAGTTCCCACACTAGGGTGACCTGTGTCGTGGGACCTAGGCTCTTCCTTATTAATATGTTATCTAAAATTACAATACTAGGAAAGTAATTATTATTAGCTAACTATTGAAGGAATAATTATAGATACACAACAAAAGCACATTGGGATGTAGGCATGAATAAACAAATAAAGAGATACATTAACAAGAATCAACACCAATCAAAACTAAAATATAATATATACTAAATAATAATACAATTCAGTTTAAATAAAATACATAAACTATTATAATACATAATAAGATGATAACTAGTAAAAGATGAAATAGCTTATCCTATGTGTTCGAGATTTTGGACAACTTAAAGTAATGCTCCCGCACAAGGCGCTTAAAGACAGCCTTCGAAGGCGCTTGCCGAATAGTAGATGGAAGCTTATTCCAAAGGCGCACGGCTACAACACCGAAAGAGTCATGCACAAATGACGTACAGTGTCTCGGGGTGCTGAGAAGAAGAATATTGCAGGGTCTCGGGGGCCTGGTGACAACGTCTGAAGCCATAAACGTAAAAAAGAAAAGAAATCCCTGATGACGTGACTATGAGACTATTACGTCCGTTATTTGAAAATATACAGTGATATAAACTGCAGGATTATTCTAGAATGGTGTAAACAAAGCCAAAAAGTAATGTTCAGACCTACTCTGTAAGCAACCTTTACTGTAGAGCCAACCCAGAATTCAATGAAAGAAAAGTTGTTTTAGCTTTTGTCGATTATGACTGCCTCGGTGGCTCAGTGGTTAGTGACCCCTAACTTCTGGATCAAAGAGGCGTGGGTTCGATCCCCACCAGGACACATATTTGTGTGATGAACATATGTGTTTGCTCTGTGTCTGGGTGTTATTTAGTTACTATCTATATAAGTATGTATTTAAAAATAAGTATATGAATTATATCAGTCTCTGGCAGCCATATCACAAGCTTTGCTTAGTTTGGGGTCAGAGACCGTGTGTAAGATGTCAAAAAAAAATAAAAATGAGTTGCTATTCTGTATGGGACAGCTTCACTGTAGGTCCCGGTAGTTGTAACGGTTTAGCAATGTCAGAGCCATTAGACAGCTTAAAAACTTTGACAATAAGGCTGGCCTATATATTATACGAACATACTTGCTTACTTTTATGAGACAGCTATTTTTTGTCGAATTCTGGGATGACTTCATAATTACGATCTGAATCATCTTTTTCGGCTTAGTCTGAATTGCCTTATAGGTAGGTATAGGACAATGTTTTTACAAGAACTATTTATTTGATTTACCTACGTATAAAAATACAAAGTGTTGTATTTTTACCGACTTTAAAAAAGGAGGAGGTACTACGTTCTTCTGCGTATTTTTTTTTGTTTACGTATGTTCATCGATATTTCCAATAATTTTAAACCGGTTTAAAAAAATCTTTTTTAGTTTAAAATAGTATATTTCTGAGGTTGTCCCATTTAAATTTATCGAAAATGGCTGAGCTGATTTGTTAAATCATCAAAAATGTACATAGATGTCACATCGATTCGAGCAAATTATTCAAATTCTGTACACGGTCGAAGTCGGTGTTGCCATTTTTTGCAAAAAATAATTATGTAGTATCTGATAAATAAAGGCTGGTAGAAAAAATAACAAAGGATACGTAAATTAGTCCTCACCAGACATGAAATAGTTGTGCATAGTGTCCTTATCAATCTTCCCCGACGCGAACAGCTGTGAAGACGCCTTCCGGAACAGTTTCTGCATTTTGCCGAGCGTGTCCCACCAGATGGCCTGATCCTCCGCTTGCAACTTTGGGACTCTCTGGAGATCAATGGAAAAACATTGATATGATTTTATTTAGAGTGCTTTTCACACTAGGTTTTTTTGCCTCGATGAAGTTACCTTTGTGATAAGCATTTAAAAAATCTGAAGCAAACGCAGGATTTGAACCTGCCCCCTCGGATCACTAGCCCGACGCTCTCTCAACTGAGCTAGCTCGCCTCCTACGTTGCTGAAATAATTTTACTTAAGTAACTAAGAAGCCGTGGTGGCCTAGAGGTAGTGACACCCGCCTTACAATCGTGAGGTCGTGGGTTCAAATCCCGATCCCGTACCAATGAGTTCTTTGGAATTTATGTACGAAATTTAACACCACTGGCTTTTCAGTGAAGGAAAACATCGTGAGGCAACCTGCATACGTCCGTAGAAGAAATTCGATGACGTATGTGAATCTATCAACCCGCACTGGGCCAGCGTAGTGGATATGGCCCAATCACCCTTCATGGGTAGGCCTACGTCCTGCAGTGGACTATTAAAAAAAAGTTGGTACAGTACTAAGAAGAAGAACTAAGAAGTAAAGTAATAAGTACTCTCCGACAGACAACCTGATTAAGACCGCAAGAACCTCTTTCTAACAGTTCTTTTTAGAAATCTCTGTAGACGGCTCTTGTCCTGTGGAAATGGCTAACATGATAATGATGAAATCCATCCATCCATCAGCCATAGGACGTTCACTGCTGGCCATAGGCCTCTTCTATAGATCTCCAATAAGACCGGTAGCGGTAGCGGCTTGAATCCAGCGCGATTCTGCGGTCTTAATGAGGTCATCCGTCCACCTTGTGGGACGTTCTACGCTGCGTTTGCAGATGTGTGGTCTCTACTTGAGCATTTTTCGACCCCATCGGTCATCAGTCCTCCGCGCTTTGTGCCTTGCCCATTGCCACTACAACTTGACAATCCGCTGGGCTATGTCGGTAACTTTGGATCTTCTACGTATCTACTCATTCCTGATTTGATCTCGCAGAGAGAATCCGAGCATAGCCGTCTCCAGTCTCCATAGCTCGTTGTGCTACTTGGAGCTTATTAATAAGGCCTATAATATGCCATAATGTATTATTATAATAATGATGACAGTAGTGTCACAAAATCTTGTTCTTTTACTTCTTATTATGTCAAGGGTTTATATTAAGGCAATACTTCAAACTAGTTTAGTCAGTCCAGGAAGTGGCTACATCAACTGTAGCAGCGTTTGCTTCACGAAATTCTCCTAATGAAGATGAATATAGAAGCATTGCAGGTTGATCATCCATCCTTTAGAAGGGAACACTGCAATCCCACACAACTGCCTTGTTGTTAAAGTTGATCTATGTAGACAGTGGTATAGTGGCCAAGCGTTGGAACCCTCTTTGTAATAATGCAGGATATTCTAATTCTTGTTTATTGTGGGGGCGATAAGTCCTGCACTGACGTCCCGCATGGGGTGTTTTGTGCATTTCCCCCCTCCAGCGTCTACCCGAGCCTGCCCAGCTCCTTAGTAACGGAACGTGGCTCTGGGCCGGTGGCATAACTGCTCCAGTGGCTTAGATGGTGAATAAGATGATGGCGATGTGGATGACAAAGCTAATGGTAATGCTAATGCAGAAGCGTCATGAAACCCGTTAGCTATTCCAGTGTCTTCTGTGGCTTTGCAATACCACAGAACTCAGTTCTACAGTTTTGTTTTCTTGCAAACAGCAACGACAAATTGGGCTGTCAATGGCTCCCAGTTTATACAGATGACTCTTTAAGTTGCAGTGATCAGTTATGAGGCCTACCGTAAGTCGGAGATCTTGTCGCTGAAACTTCGATAGGTGGTGATGTTTTTACTCAGGGTTGTAAAAGCAGCCATAGAAAGCTTGCAATCTTATAATAATTGATCTTAGGTGATTGTAATGCAGGATAATTTTAAATTAAGTATTTGAACTTTGTTGTTAAAATTGATCAATATCGATGATATCGGCTGCCAAATCGATATTGGTGGTACAGCGTTGGAGGCTTTTTGTACCATATTTCTAGCAAGATTACATCCACGCGCTTGTCTCCAATTTCAATCTAACTTAAAACTTTATTCATTCTTTAAATAGTATAAATATTAAAGATAGACAGGTAAACAAACCTTATTATTAAAGTTGATCAATATAGACGATATTGGTTGCAGCACCGACACGGGCGGTACAGCGTTTGAGTCTTTTTTGTACCAGGTGTCGAGAAGGATCACATCCACGCCACCCGCCGCTAGTTCGTCTCGTAGCATCTGCAGCTCTGATGACAGCACGTATGTGGGGATTGGTCTGGAAATCGATAAAACCTTCTTTATAAAGTTCATATTTTTCTCTGGACTCAAAGAAAAATCCCTTGTCCAGCAGTGAATCGAGGCACTGCATTTTCTGCAAATTCACAAAAAGAGTCTATCGGGGATCAGAGAAGAGGTTGCGTTTTGTGGTCGGAGTACTAATTTTGTCTTACAATCGCTGAATTTTTTTAAAGTCTGAACTCTATAAATTATGATAATTAAACCGTAACCAAAATTATTTATCAGCAGGCGTGCTACGGTTGAAAGGGTGGCGATAGTTTTGATGATTTTTCTTTTAATTTATGACTATGTTAGGCTCGCGTCTGTATTCATTCTTATGGGCTAGGAATACGATGAAGTTGGGACCCACGTTCAAACCACTAGGTCTCATTTTTCTAGCTTCAAAGGTCTTGTAATCATAGTTTGTTGTGATCACAGTGTGGTCCAAAAGACAACAAATTTGGGCTCTATGTTATTACCACCCTGTACCAGCCTTTTTAATAGTCGACTGCAGGACACTGCTTACCCACGAAGAGTGATTAGGCCATACCCGCTACGCTGGCGCAGTGCGGTTTGGTGGTTTCACATTCGCCATCAAATTTCTTCTACGGACGTACGTAGGTTGTTCCTCAATAGTTTCCTTTATCAAAAAGTCAGTGGTGCAAAATTCCGTTCATAAGTTCCAAAGAACTCATTAGTACGGGACCGCGATTCAAACTCACAACTTACGATTGTGAGGCAGCTATCACTAGGTAGGTAGATATTATTATTATAGCCTTTTTTGCTGATTGTTTAATTTTTGTATATATATATATATATATATATATATATTATCATGCTGTCATGTTTAATTATTATTATATTATTTATTTATTTATTTGATTGCAGTGGGAATCAAGCTCGTCTCGCCATCTTTTTTTGGGCCTACCGAGGGGTCTCTTGATGATGGGTGTCCACATTGTACAGGTTTTGGCCCACAGATCTTCGTGCATGCGGCAGATGTGTCCGGCCCAATTCCATTTCAGACTTCCAGCCTTCTCTCCGACATCTAGGATCTTGGTTTTGGAGCGCAGTTCTGAGTTTCTGATACGGTCAACCAACCTCACTCCAAGAATGCTGCGCTCCATAGCTCTTTGACATACCCCGAGCTTGGACCTTTCATGTTTAGTCAGAGACCAAGATTGTGCGCCGTAGGTGAGTATGGGGAGAATGCGTATGTCCATAAGCTTTTTCTTTAGTGATAGTGGTAGGTTACCTTTCATGAGGTCTTTCATCGACCAATAACTCTTCCAAGCGCTATCAGTGCGCCGCGCAACTTCCATTTCCTGCCGCGCTTGGAAAGAGACTATTTGGCCGAGATAAAGGTAGCTTTGGACATACTCAATCTCGATCTCCTCTACATCGATACAGGGCTGTGCTGTAGGCCACTACCGGGGTCCATAGGTGGCGGATAATGGATCGGCGGCGAGATATCGTCGCTAGCTGCTCTGGCAGTCCCCGACCACACAGCAACTTCAAGCTGTCTCGGGCTCATGGACGCGAACGTCCTTACGAGGCTGAGACAGAACAGTCGGCATCAGTGTAGGATGTCCACTTAGGGCGGCGGCGGATGAATACTTCGAGTACCAACGGCGCCACCCACGAGTCAAATGACTCACTACACACCCACCAACCCGCACTGGACAAGCGTGGTGGGTTTAACCGTCTAAACCCCTTCCCTCATGGCTAGTTCTTCAAAAAACAGGCCCCAAGTGCCCGGCGTCTCTAGAAGTGACATTGCCGATGACAGTAGGCAACTAACTCCTAGAGCACGGGGCGCATACAATCTCCGGGCGACGGTTCCTAACTGTCAAACAACCCAGGCTTCTCTTATGGATACAGACAAACTAAGACTAATAGCGTACAATGTTCGCACATTGCGAACAGAAGAAAGGTTAATGGAATTAGAAAATGCATTAAAGTACATTAAGCACGATATCGTTGGATTATCGGAAGTCAGAAGAGCAGGAAATGACTCATTCGAAAGAGAAGATCACATATTTTATCACGTAGGCGAAACCGACAGCAATCATGGTGTAGGGTTCCTTATCGCAAAACGCTGGAAAAATAATATCACAGAATTCATCGGATATTCAGAAAGAGTAGCCGTTGTCAAACTACAAATAACAGATCGATATTATTATATATACAATTTTTTTTTCTTTACTCTTTTGTTTTGTTATTATTTTCCATTTACTTATTAATATTCTATGACATCAATAACACTAATTGTTACTCCTTATTTTCAACTTTCAGCTTGCTTTCTGGCATAGGCCTCTTCCTGGGACTTCCATTTTCTTCGATCTTGTGTCATATGTTTCCAATTAGAACCACCAACTTTCCTGTGATTGTGGCTTCGTGGCATTACGGTGAACTAACAATAAGATTTTATTAATCAGCAGCCAAGGTCTATATTTGGTAGACGCGAGAACGGATGAAAACCAAATTGGTGTCTATTAAGTATCAAACGCTTTTAGTTGCATTACTTATAGTAGACAATGACAGAGCGGTGTTGTCAACGTAACAAAATTAGTAAAATGGCACACGGGCGACCTCACCTACGACGCTTCTCTTTTTGCACAAACTCTACCTCTAAATCTATAGTCCAGTAGTTTTATATTATTATTATGAGTTCTATAGTATTGTGGTCGTTTCTTACCTGTATCCATATTTCTGGCCCAGAAAAACCACAAAGTTGGGTCCCATAGAAAGTCGCTGACAGTTCTTGATTTCTCGCATGCAAAGTTCGGTGGTCATGTGATCGTCTGTGGCCTCGTCTCGCACGCCCCATCTCATGTCCACCACCTAGGGAGACAAAGACAAAAGATATTATAAAAGGAATATTGAATTTGTGGCCGTTGTGTGCGTTTGTATTCCATGCTGTCCCTGATTCAGGGAATCCTAATGGAGAGCTGTGTGTGGGTTTGTGTGAAAGTGAAAATCAGTTACTTCTTTTTAACACGCTTTTAATCGACCTATAAAAATGTAAGGTAACTAATTTAACCATCTTCAAAGGGTCGTAGCGTGACGAAAATTGGCAGCTGTATATAGTTCTGATGACAATACAATTATAATGGGGTACTGTCGAACTGATCAGCCTCCCTACCGCCTAAGCAATAGCAATCGTAATAGCAATCGTTTATGACTTCATTTTAGTCATTTGGCACCGCCTATGTGACGTTAGCCATCAATTGCTTTGCGCGGATTGCGAAAGCAATCGTTGAATGAACAACTTTGATGGCTAACGTCACATAGGCGGTGCCAAATGACTAAAATGAAGTCATAAACGATTGCTATTGCTTTCGGCGGTAGGGGGGCCGATCTGATCTTCCGGCTCCATGGAAGATATGAACTGGAACTTGATGGAAAATCGTATCATAGCTGTTTTGGAATTCTTAGAAAAGTCTTGTAATGAACTTTAACCACGATTAGGTTTCTAGGGTTGATGATGAAGCCGGAAGATAGACACTGGCATTCCATGATGGAATATCGTATCATAGTCGTGTTTCACTTGTGAGAAAGGCCACGTTAAGCCTGTTTTTCTAGTGTTTTTTAAACAATTAATTTATTCTTCGTGTCGATGATCCAAATATGCCTACATGTGTACAAAGTGTTGTTCTACAAAGTATATCAAGGAGCATATTAACCAGTGGAGAAAGTGCGCGGGGCGGCCTCGCTCACCATCGATAGGCGTTTTAGATGACTACCGACTAGGTATGCTCGATCCAGGGGTTTGTATCTGGTTTGTATCGATACTTAGGATTGCAATGGATCGCATCGCAGTGTATCGATCCGCTTGTTTCGATACGATATTTTGGATCGAACCGGTATCGTATTTAAAAAAATTGAACATATTGTCATTTATACCATCAAGTTTACTGTTTTAGGTACATAAACAATACTTATTTACGTTGGCCAACCTGTAAGTGGCAAAGTACGATATTTTATTCAAAGTAGAACCAAGTCAATAATATCGATGTCGATATTTTGCTAGTAACATTTTTGGCACCACTACAAGAAATGTTGTCATTGCGTCATTTTGGCGTCAGCCAATTACAGCCAGCGGAGCTTACCTCTCCCCCGGCCTAAAATCGGTGACCTATTGTTTCAACAAAAACGGGGTCCATGTGCTCTCCAGTCTCCTCCATGAAGTATATGGACTGTCAGAGGTGTAGTTAGCGTGAAACCCAATCCTCGAGCAGCTGATAAGTGAGCTTTAGACTTGATTGGGTTTTGTGCAGACTGTAGCTAACATCACAGCTGCCGAGAAGTTTGATTCGACCCGTATCCTCCAAGACTCCTAATGGTTTTGTAAACGACGTGTCACAGAATTGAATAAAAAAAATTAAGTTTAATAGATAATAATAATAATAAAGATAATTAAGGCTCAGGGCCGGCTATTTGGCGAGCCGTCTCGGTGAGTGGCGACACCGCGAACCCTGATTCCCTGGGGCTAAATGAGACCCCTGACTCCTCTCTTGCCTTAACCGCCGGCTAGGAGTGGAAATCGCAAGAGCTAAGAACCTAAGCTCCAAGGTGGAAGTGTTAAAGGGCATAACGCCGCTAGTAGCTCTTAATGAACGCGCAGCACACCTCTCGACACCCTAAGCCGTCCACACCAATGTTGCCCCTCCGGCGCCAATATACGGTAGCTATTATGGGGGACCCATTTAGTGGATGGCAAGTCACCACCCGCCTGAAAATTTGAAATGAGGCATTATATGGCGGGTGCCGCACCTCATCCTATAGTCCATCTTTGTAAGTCATCTATCACCACATCAGAATAACCCGAAATACTGTAAATCATATCTAGCAATAGTTATTATCATCCTACTCTATGCACTTAACAGATAAGTTTTATAACATTTTATGTAAAAGGGCCTCTCAGTGTTGGCTGCGGCTTCACTGATGCCTGCCAAAGGACCAAGCTATGCTTGTGATTTATACTTAAATAAAAGATAATTACAATAGTGTTGTAGACGGAGTACATGTAACAACAGTAGCCGCTTTTTCTTCGGTGAATGATTCTACAACTCGTGAAGGTTGGCTATCAGCTCGGCATGATTCGTTTTGTCCTTTGTAAGGTGCAATAGTTTGGCGGCACAGTAGCAATACCAGTAGTGTCACAGGAAAGAAAAATTTCCCTTCGGTCTACTAGTTGAGCCAAGCAGTAGAGCCACGAGGGATTAACGCGTTTATCCCTCGTGACTGTCCATTATTGTATTTTTTTTGTTATTTCAAATAAGTTTGCGTTTGATTACACACTGCCTGATATTAAGCAGATATGCGGTCTAGGATGTAGCACGCTTACCTAGAAGATACCTATTTACTCGAGATTTGAAGACACCTACATTGTACTTTAGCAGACTCAGACAAATCGTTCCACATTCTGGCAGTTCGTATGAGGAATGTGGACTCATAACGCTTGGTTCTAACGCGTGGGATGTCCAGCATAAAAGGGTGGCGCTTTGGTCACGTCTGTCTAGCCGTACGATAGAAGAAAGGGATAGGTGGGACCAGATTGTGCAACTCCTGGGCGCACTCACCGAAGTGTATCCGATAGTAGGCTGACAGACACGCCACCCTACGTCGATGCTCGAGACTTTGCTTCGACTCAGTCAAGGTTTCGTTGCTTATCAGCCTCCTGGCTCGCCTTTCAATGGACTCCAAAGCCTCCAACTGGTATTTGGCAGAGCATCCCAAAGGTGAGAGCAGTATTCCATGCAAGACCTGACTTGCGCTTTATATTTCAGAACCAGGTTGAAAAAATAAGGAGAACCAGCGTTTTCATTATAATTTACAGATATAAAGTCACGGACCGAAGCTGAAGGAACAGAACGCTACGTCGATTGGAGTCCCATTCCAATAATAAAAGGCTACATACGGCTTGACTATTTTCGGTCATTACTTGAACCCATAACGTCAACAAACTACTGCTGCTTACTGTAAAGAGGCTTGTGCAATGCACAACAATAAGTTAGTTTTAGATCTCTACAACAGTACCCCTAGTTTGAGGTGGATGACCGTCGACTTGGCATTAAAACGTCTTATTAACAGATTAAGGCTACAACAGTACCCCTAGTTTGAGGTGGATGACCGTCGACTTGGCATTAAAACGTCTTATTAATAGATTAAGGCCGGCTGCATGCACGAAAAAGTGTCACGTTCTGCCTGCGCCGAGCGCGCAAACGAGAGTGCAGAACAAGCGGTAGAGAAGCATGATCGGCTTAAGAGTGTGCCTAATGCCCTTAAAAAACAGATTTAAGCCCGCGCTTCTTGCATCGCCCGCTATCATCTATGATGCTTTGTTTAGAGTCGAAAATCGCATGACACAGTTCACGATGATTTTGGCTTTGAGCGCCAGTTTACATTTTTAGGTGACATTTTATTTATTTATTCAAAATTTAAGCATATATTGAAAAAAGTAATCGATTACTCTACTAGAACATTAGTCTGGCTACGTAATTTGTCAAAAATAATGTGGTATTGTTGGTTAATTTATGCCTATACTAAATAATTCACTCTTCGATCGCAAATAAGCGTACTGTTTCTTAATGTAATTCATAAATTGCTAATGTTATTCATAATAGCTTGGTTTTTCTTTGTTGAACGTATTGTTTAACGTAAGTTAAAAATACAATTGTAAGTTTTTGCTGTTGTTGTGTATAGTTTGAAATTGATACCGAAAACTTTCATTCATCATGATGTCATAGCCCTGTGAAATGTACTCTCGTTAGTTCTTGTTTTTAAGTATGTATACGAATTGATTTAACTGCTCGCGCTGACTTGCGGTAGTGACGTCACCGCTGGTCCCAACATTATATCAGTGCTGGTTGTTTATAACCAGCAATATGCTGAGTTGGGATCAGTTTCGTGGCAAAGCATTGGGTATTAATTGTTCTATTTTTAGTTGTTCTTCGTGTTTTGTTTCTGTGTACCTAATTGTTTTGTCCCGAATAAAATTTTCTGTATTTTCTGTACAATGTAAGTTCACCCTTACAGACATGCCACACGGGCGTTGACGCCGCGTAATTGCACCGCGGCGTCACCGCCGCTGCACCGCCGCGGTGCAGCGGCGGTGCTGAGCGTCGTCGCGGCGTCACCGCGGCGACCAGTGTTGTCGGTAGCGATTTAGACATAAAATCCAGAGTATTCGAGTATTCTATGAATTTTTAGCGGGAAAAAAGGTTTTGACGACAACCGTTCAATCTTAAACTGAAGATGAGAAAAATCCCTCGTACACGTTAGAAATCAGATTGTGTAATTTGTCACGACGAATGTCACAGTAACAGCTTTCCAAGTGACAGCTGTCAAACTTCAAAGTGATTTATCTCGGTCATTATCAATTCTAGACTACTGTTGTTTTCATAAAAGTGATAGAACTCGACAAGATCTACATTTCGGATGACAGCTGTCAAACTTAAAAGTGATTTATCTCGGTTATTATCGATTCTAGACTATTGCTCTCTTCACAAAAGTAATAGAGCTCGACGAAATCTACATTTCGGATAACAGCTGTCAAACTTAAAAGTGATTTATCTCGGTTATTATTGATTCTAGACCATTGATGACTTCACGAAAGTGATAGAGCTTAACGAGATCTACATTTCAGATGACAGCTGTCAAACGTAAAAGTGATTTATCTCGGTTATTATAAATTCTAGACTACTGCTCTCTTCACAAAAGTAATAGAGCTCGAAGAGATCTATATTTCGGATGACAGCTGTCAAACTTAAAAGTGATTTATCTCGGTAATTATTGATTCTAGACTACTGCTCTCTTCACAAAAGTAATAAAGCTCGACGAGATCTACATTTCGGATCACTTTGAAGTTTGACAGCTGTCATCCGAAATATAGATCTAATTGACCTCTATCACTTTTGGGAAGACAGCAGTAGTCTAGAATCGATAATAAATGAGATAAATCACGTTGAAGTTTGACAGCTGTCATCTGAAATGTAGATCTCATTGAGCTCTATCACTTTTGTGAAGACAGCAGTAGTGTAGAATCGATAATGACAAAGACAAATCACTTTGAAAATTGACAGCTGTTACTGTGACACTCGTGAAAAATCACATTATTCCTCTAGTATATCTGTGGTCAAACGAAAAATAAAAAATACACTTTCTGATTTATAATATTAGAAAGAGTTAGCGAGGACAAAGTTGGACCGCTGACGCTACACACGATCCGATTTCGCGGTTGGCTCACACAAAATCAGAATGTATATGAGAGATTTTACTTATCTGAACGGTTATCCCTAAAACCTTTTTTTCCGCTAACTGTCTAGATGTCATCAGTGTCTAAGGCAACACTGGGCGCCGCGGTGTCGCCGCGACGACGCTCAGCACCGCCGCTGCACCGCGGCGGTGCAGCGGCGGTGACGCCGCGGTGCAATTACGCGGCGTCAACGCCCGTGTGGCATGTGCCTTACAAGTACAGGATCATTGCACTAGCTTCCGCCGCTGGAAATAGCCCAGTAACAGCTAACTAGTAATGTTTACGTGTAACGCCCGCGTCTATTTGGGGAGCCCAGGAAGCCAGGTTGCTAACCCTGGCCAATGGACTTGAATTGAAAACATAGACATTTGGGATCTTTTTAGGGTTCCGTACCTCAAACGGAAAAAACGGAACCCTTATAGGATCACTTTGTTGTCCGTCTGTGTGTATGTCAAGACTCATTATCTCAGGAACGCGTAAAGATATCGAGTTGAAATTTAAACTGTATAGGTATATCTATGGTTTCTTGGAGTTGTGTAAAAGAAATTCTCCTCAAAGTTCACAAAATATGGGTTCAAAATTCAAAGTGAGTCGTATCATGTAAGGTATCATTTTGAACCCATATTTTGTGAATTTTGAGGCCCCATTTTTTTGTGATTTAAATAAAAATGTAGTTTTCAGATTTATTCCTATATGTGCACTCTGAGACAATGCTTCTCGCCAAATTTCATAGTTCTATGTCAACGGGAAGTACCCTGTAGGTTTTGATTTTTGTGAGCGTCGAAATATGCGTTTTTTTACGACATAAACGGCTCTGACTCTTTTATACGATAACTGAGAAGTTTTTCTTTTTTACAGCTGCAAGAGACCATAGATATACGTATACAATTTAAATTTCTACTCGATATCTTTACGCGTTCCCGAGATAAAGAGTTTTGACATACACACAGACGGACAGGCGGACAACAAAGTGATCCTATAAGGGTTCCGTTTTTTTTCGTTTTAGGTACGGAACCCTAAAAACAAACAAAATTTTAGTCATTGCCACGAAATGACGATGGTTCTGACTTTGAAACGTTTCAGATTATTATCTTTGGAGAAACAAAAAAGCCGGCAGTTTGTTTCATTCCCTGTCTGTAGGTACGGATCAAATAAGTAAAGTTGGTTTCGCACGTATCGAAGAAAAACAACAATTTAGGGTGGTGGTGGAGTAGATAATGTAATTCATGATTATTAAAGAAAATTAGCTCTACCAGTCCCCGGTTTCACTATGTTACTTACAAAAATGTAACTTTTGTAGAACCGTGTATGAATGAGTTCTCTGTATTCTATTTTGTTTATAACTGACGCTCGACGACCGGTTACTGCACACTGGGTCGTGCCGTGTAGCTGTAGACGTTTTCGTCATCCATCATCCATCAGCCAAAAGACGTCCACTGCTGGACATAGGCCTCCCCTATGGATCTCCAATAAGACCGGTTGATAGCGGCTTGCATCCAGCGCGATCCTGCGGCCTTAATGAGGTCATCTGTCCACCTTGTGGGTGGACGTCCTACGCTGCGCTTGCCGGTACGTGGTCTCCACTCGAGAACTTTTCGACTCCACCGGTCATCAGTCCTCCGTGTCCATGTGCCCTGCCCATTGCCATTTCAACTTGCTAATCCGTTGGGCTATGTCGGTAACTTTGGTTCTTCTACGGATCTCCTCATGCCGTGGGGTGCCGGCAGAGTAGAATAGCACCCCCCTCTAGCCGACTGAGGTACAGCGGAACCGACTAATGGCGGTATAACCATTCAAATAAAAACGTAGCTAAAATGGCACAGGGCAGGGATGGGGAGCAGCATCTCTGTCGCGAAGCTACGTTTTTTGCGATCGCCACCACGCTTGCCCAGCGCGGCGATTATGGGCAAATACCCCCAATATATGGCAGAAACAAATAGACCAGGCCGCCAGTCCCCAGCAGCTCCGCTAGCCCGGGGCTACGGTAGCGGCCCCGGTAACGGCGGAGAAGGGGGTGCTAAGAATCCCTGGCAGACGCCCGGCTACCACTCCCGCAAACGACGACTGGCCCTGGTAACACACAACGTGCGCACAATGAGGACTGACGAGAGGATTGCTGAGCTGGAAGAAGAGTTGAGTAGGTTGCGTTGGGATATTGTGGGGTTGTCTGAAGTCCGTAGAGAGGGGGAGGACACGATAACTCTGAAATCCGGCAACCTGCTCTACTACCGGGAAGGTGACCAGCGATCCCAAGGTGGTGTCGGTTTTCTCGTTCATAAGTCCCTCGCTAACAACGTTATCACCATCGAAAGTGTGTCGAGCAGGGTTGTATATCTAATACTCAGAATATCCAAGAGGTATTCGCTGAAGGTCATTCAGGTACACGCACCGACCTCGTCACACCCAGATGACGAAGTGGAGACTATGTATGAAGACGTAAGTCAGGCCATACATACGTCTAAGACCCACTTTACTGTTGTTATGGGGGACTTCAACGCAAAGTTAGGCAAAAGAAGCGATGATGAGCTGAGAGTGGGGCAATTTGGATATGGACAACGGAACCCCAGGGGCCAGAGGCTGGCTGACTTTCTGGAGAGAGAGGAACTCTTCATGATGAACTCTTTTTTCCAGAAGCCGCCTCACAGGAAGTGGACCTGGATGAGCCCCAATGGTTCCACCAAAAATGAGATAGACTTCATCATGACCACTGAGAAACGGATATTTAATGATGTCTCCGTGATCCACAGAGTGAAAACCGGGAGTGATCACAGAATCGTAAGAGGCACATTGGATATTAACGTTAAACTCGAAAGGTCACGCCTGATCAAGTCTACGCTCCGGCCTACTCGTGCCCATATCCAGAACCCCGAGAGCTTTCAGCTCGAGCTCACAAATCGCTTTGCTTGCCTGGAGAACTTTGCGTCGGTGGACGAGATTAACAACGGGCTCGTAGAAACTGTCCAGACGGTGGGTGCTAAATTCTTTAGACCCCGTCGTACAAATAGATCTCAAAAATTTTCCGATCAAACTCTAAATCTTATGGCCGAACGACGCTTACAGAGACTGCAGTCTTCCGATGATGCAAAGTCATATAGGCAGCTCAATAGACAAATTTCAAAATCCGTGCGGCGCGACATTCGTCTCTTTAATACTAAACATATTAAAGAGACAATAGAGCAGAACAAAGGCTCCAAAGTGTTCGCGAGAAATTCGTCTATTGGGCAAAGCCAGTTGACAAAGCTGAAGAGAGAAGATGGCAGTGTAGCGTCGACCAAGGCAGAGGTATTAGAGGAGATCGAAAGGTTCTATGGACAGCTATATGCTTCGGTCGCTAAGCCTGTTAGCAGCGCGGCCAAAGATCCAAGAGCCAAGCTGACCCGACACCTCACCGAAGATATCCCGGACATCAGCCTGTACGAGATTAGAATGGCCCTGAATCAGCTTAAGAACAACAAGGCGCCGGGTGACGACGGTATCACATCAGAGCTGCTGAGAGCGGGTGGAACACCGGTACTAAAAGTCCTCCAGAAACTTTTCTACACCGTCGTCCTCGAGGGCATCACGCCAGAAGCATGGAACAAAAGCGTGGTGGTGTTGTTTTTCAAGAAAGGTGACAGCACCTTATTGAAGAACTACAGACCCATCTCACTTCTGAGCCATGTTTATAAGCTGTTTTCAAGGGTCATTACGAACCGTCTCGAGCGCAGGCTTGATGACTTTCAGCCTTGCGAACAAGCCGGTTTCCGAAAAGGCTTTAGCACCATGGACCACATTCATACGCTGCGGCAGGTTATACAGAAGACCGAAGAGTATAATCTGCCACTTTGCTTAGCGTTTGTGGACTATGAAAAAGCCTTTGATTCGGTCGAGACATGGGCTGTGCTCGAGTCTCTTCAACGATGCCGTATTGACTATCGGTACATTGAAGTGCTGAAGTGTTTGTATAATAACGCCACTATGTCGGTTCGAGTACAGGAAGATAGCTCCAAGGCGATCCCTTTGAAGAGAGGCGTAAGACAGGGAGACGTAATTTCTCCGAAACTGTTTACGACTACTTTGGAGAACGCCTTCAAGCTCCTGGAATGGAAAGGATTCGGCATCAATATCAATGGCGAATACATCACTCACCTTCGGTTTGCCGACGATATAGTAGTCATGGCAAAATCGATGGAAGAGCTCGGCACGATGCTCGAAGGCCTCAATCGGGTTTCTCAACAGGTGGGTCTTAAGATGAACATGGACAAGACGAAAGTCATGTGTAATTCCCATGTTTTACCCACCCCGATTTCTGTTGGAAACTCGGTTCTTGAAGTCGTTGACTCGTACGTCTACCTAGGACAAGTAGTCCAGTTAGGTAGGTCCGACTTCAGCAAAGAGGCCAATCGCCGAATCCAACTCGGCTGGGCAGCGTTCGGAAAATTGCGTAGTGTCTTCTCGTCCGACATACCTCAGTGCCTCAAGTCGAAAGTTTTCGACCAGTGTGTGTTGCCAGTGATGACTTATGGCACAGAAACGTGGTCTCTCACTATGGGCCTTATTAGTAAGCTCCAAGTAGTCCAACGAGCTATGGAGAGGGCTATGCTCGGAGTCTCTCTGCGTGATCGAATCAGTTATTGTCCCTTATCACGTTTTCGTAATAAGGGACAATAAAATAGTTATATAGAGTTAAAAAAAATTGTATCCTTTCCACGGACTACCACCCAATGGCCACCACCTCCATGAAGCCACAAACCCTGCCGTAGAAACAATTAGGAAGTAAAACGCATCTTGCATACCTATAAGCCCGTGGTTGGACCCTTGATTATTTAATTAATTTTGTCTAAATAAGTTGGTGTGTACACCACTGGCTTTTCGGTGAAGGAAAACATCGTGGGGCAACCTGCATATGTACAAGGAAGAAATTCCATGGTGTATGTGAATCCATCAACCCGCACTGGGCCAGCGTGATGGATATGGCCCAATCACCCTTCGTGGATAGGCGTAGCGTCCTGCAGTGGACTATTAAAAAAGCTGATACAAGTTGATGAACAGAGGCACCAAACGTTTCAATTGATGGTAGAATTTTTTAAATAGGTCATTTAGATTTAGGGCCGTGGTAATTACACTTTTCTCATCTAGGAAGATATCATGTATTAATTTTTAGAATACTTGTCAAGAATTTCTGATAAATACAGCTTCACAAGAAATAAAACTTCGGCGCTCCTTTCCTGGTAGTTTGAAAGAAGTGGACCGCACGATATATTTAAATTTATTTCTTCGAAGGAACCGGGATTTCGGGATTATGAGACGTTCTCGATCATAAGAGGTTGTTAGAAGCTCTGTATTAAATCGTAGCATCGTTACATCATAGCATTGTAAACATAGTACTTACCTATATTTTTATATATTAAGTAATAGTTTTAAACTATTTTCTGTGTGTAATTAAGTCTAAAATAAGTAACGTTTTTTTTTTTTATTTCGAATAGGTTTGCGTTTGACTACACACTGCCTGATGTTAAGCAGATGTGCGGTCTAGGGTGTAGCACGCTTACCTAGAAGATACCTATTTACTCGGGATTTGAAGACACTCACTAAGTAACGTATTGGTTCTGACTGTAAAGTTTCTTATTAAGAAAATAAAGAAATTGAAATTGAAATCAATTTCATTCTTTTTAACTGTAGAATCAAAATAACACCCCTTATATTAGTTTGTTATTTAGTTTACCACTACTTCTTAGAGCTCCGTATCCAAGGGCTAAAAACTGGACCCTATTACTAAGACTCCGCTGTCCGTCTGTCTGTCTGTCTGTCTCTAAGCTGTATCTCATGAACGGTTATAGCTAAAATGTTGTAATTTTCACAGATGATGTATTTCTGTTGCTGCTATAAGCAACAAATACTAAAAATAGAATAAATAAATATTTAAGGGGGGCTCCCATAAAACAAATCTGAATTTTTAGCCGTTTTTGGATCGATACTAATAACGGTGACAGGTAGATGCTTGAAATATTCACAGAATATTTAGTTAAATAATTACTTCAAAAATAAATAAAAAGTAAATAAATATTTAAGGGGGCTCCCATACAAGAAACATTATTTTTTGCTTGATATTAATAACGACAACAGGAAGATGCTTGTAATATGCTCATAATATTAAGTTGTATATTTCCTACAAAAATAAATAATTAAATTAAATTAAAATATATTAAGGGGGGCTTCCATACTGTACACCTAACTTGGCTGATTCCACTCCAAAAAATGAAGGAGTGGAATCTGCCCCACCAGTGGGGCGCTTTGGTGGGGCAGAGTGGAAGCACTCGACTTATGTCCGATAGTGTGCACAGCTCAGTGTACTTTCATAGTCTAGATACCTATCAGTCGCGGCTGTCAGTCGCGTCCGTAAGCCGCGTCCGATAGTATCTTTCCAGCTTAAGCCGCGTCCGATAGTATATTTCCAGCTTTATGAGGTTGCACTTGTACTGTAGAAAAAAGTAAAAACTTGCCGAAAAGTTTTCAAACCAAAGAGGTCAATCAAATATAAATCAAAGTCGTCGCAATATAAAGCCCCTAAAATTCTTGCCAAAATTAAATGAAGATTTGAACAAGGATGGGCGGAAGGCATCAATTTTTATAGCAACTCGGAAATACGACCGCAGTGGAAAATTCGTGGAAATCGCAATGAAAAGTTTTATTGATTTTGAAACGTACCTGCTATCTATTTAAATAGGCCTTTGATCGGTTATTAATGATATTTTTTGATACAGATACAGTATGGATAGGACCAGAAAGGCCTCGAACGGAAAAGACGAACGGAATCGCAGCGTAGGACGTACACCTAACAATCAAACATGCGATCTTATTGACAGCGCCGAAACTAGTTGCATAATTTAATTTCTATTGAAAAATGAAATTATGCAACTAGTTCCGGCCCTCCTAATTTAAAGTTCGGTTGCAATTGTAGTTAAATTTCAATTCAGCCTTAAAGAATTCGGTATTGCGCTAAACTTCATACACCAACCGTTCTTTTGACAGCGGTTACGTTCCAACTCTGATTGAGTTGCGTTTCAACTTTTGTCAAAATCATTAGCGCGATACGAATACAGAAAAACTTGAATCTCCTGTCTTGATGATGTCGGCAATCCCCTAGAAGAGTGGACGTCGAACTTTCGACACCATCGGCCATTAGCCTATGCTATGTACCCTGCCCACCGCATTTTAACTTGCCAATTAGCTGAACTGTCTGTTACTTTGTTTTTTCTACGAAATTCCCTTGATTCGATCTCGCAGAGAGACTCCTTGCATAGCCCACTCTATAGCTCTTTGAGCTGTTTGTATCTTATTTTTAATAAGTTTCATATAGGGTAAACAGACAGTCATTGGACAATTAAGCGAATAAAATAGTTTGAATTTTTTTTCCCTTCGACTATTTCAGTATCTCGTAAACTGTAGAGACATTTTGAAACTAGATAAAATGAGCTATCATAAGAATTATTTTAAAATCTTACTTCTTATGGACAGTTGAAAAATATTATTATATTTAAAAAAATGAACAAAAAACACGGAGAGACAAAAATTATAATTATTGGACAGTCAACGAATATAGCGAAATAATAGTTAAACACGCAATAAAACACTATAAGAACATTATGTTTAATATTATTAGTACAAAAATTGCTTTTCTGATTCACAAAATATTCATAAACACCTCCGAAAACTAAGTCATATGCAAATTATTCATTACTAAACTCTAATCAGTCTCAAACATTAGAGATCACAAATATTTAAAGAAATATAATCTGAAAAACTTGAGAAGTGTAACAACTTAAAACTATTATTTGAAACTTATTGGTCACAAATCCTAAATCACACACGTTTCGGTTCATTTCTATCTCTGGTAGCCGAATTAGGGTCCACCATTATGACTACACTAAGGAAGTACAGTTACAAAGCTGTTACAATACTATCAGCATCAGCACCATATCACCATGACTTGCGGCAATGTATTGCTAACAGACTCCTCAATGAGGCTGACTAATCCTTTTTTGTGATCCATTGAGACTCCGTAACGTATCTTCCTTGATGAGTCCAAAGGTTAATCCATAGATCAAAAGAGACATGTCGTGACGATCTAGTGGCTATCACACGTGGCTATTTCTCACAGAACACTTTGATTAAAAATCACGACTTTGCTGAGTAACGTCAATAATAACAAAATTATTCTATATATATGTATATGTAGAGCAAAACAAATTCCTAAACATGAGAAACATGAGCATTACTTTCAATACTAAAAATATTAGTATAATTTAGTAGTGAAATCTTATAGTCATTTTCATTAATTTTACATATTTTGCAGAGGAATTGATATTTAAAGGATTTCTTCATAAATATATAAAAAAATTAAACGGAGGTAAACTAGGCGTACCTATTTAATTACCCGTTGTTAATTAAAAATGAATACTAAAATCGATAACAGCAAGTCTAATGTGTTGCATTTTGTGATTTTTTTTTTCAAAGTTTCCGCGCACGATGAAAGTAGTAAATATGAGTAGAAAACACTTATTCGTTTTTTTCCGACACACTTATTCGAACAAGTTTTGTACTATAGTACCCTAAAGTGTCAGGTTGTCGAGATATTTGGACGTAAAGGTCGCTGTACGAAAACTTTGCATCCATCTTTTCATCCATCAATCTTTTCATCCAAATATCTCGAGAACGTGACACTTTAGGGCATCATAATACTGAACATTTATTGTTTGTATATGTGTCCCCTACCCATATATAATACTTTTATTGTGCGCGGAAACTTATAAAAAAACATAATGGCGGCCGCGGGTGGATATGCCAGCTTTCATACAAAAATGCTCAAACCCTTTTTTTTGTTCCCTTTAACCCAAAACAAAACTAAAGTTTTGTTTATACGAGTTACATACCTACGCTCTGGCTCTGGACCGTAATTGTGCATTTTACATGATAATTTTTAAGTTAAATAAGATCTCCATGAATAATCTCCTAGTCAGTACAGATTTTCCGGGGATTTGATTATAACTTATTTTGTTGTAGCACTTATGTAGGTACAAGGTGATTTGGTAAGACAAAGAGAATGTAATAATACTACGGAGGAGAATAAATAATAAAGACAATATATTAATAGGCATGATGATTAAAATAATATAATTAGTCCGTCAGATAGACTGTCACAAAATATCAGCCACGTATTTTTCTTTTGTCAATTAAACAAAATTTGGAAATAGTCCTTCAATGTTCCGCGTGACATCACAAGTGCATTCGTATGGGATACAGACTTCTGTAAGAGAGGTGACGTCACGATCCCCACTCCCAAACTTTGACAAGGTTTATCTTTGTCATTTGTTGTTTGATCAATAAAAGAAAAAAATCAAGTCCAATATTTTTTGATAATCTAACTCACAGACTAATTATAATAATTATTTTTTTACCCAGTCGTTATGCCTATTAAGCCCGATTACAGAGGCGCCATCGTAGTTATAATAGCTAAATAGCATAGTTTTGTTTCTTTTTCACTTTAGGCATTCGATAGAGAGAACGCTTTTTACTATTAAATTTACGCTGGCGCCTCTATAATCGGGCTAATTGTGCAAATAATTATTTATTTAATGGTGTTTACGGGTAGTACGGCTTAACTATTGTTTCTCAAAAATCGAGTTCCGCGCCCCTTCACTCGGACAAATTTTACGCGATCGCGCTCGACAGGATCGCGCCAGAGCGGCGTGCGGCAGTGAGTTTTTAATTAATTACTTATAATGTACACATTAAAAAAAGTAACTTCTCGGTTTGTTAAATAAAACAGTGATCTGGCTATTTTATTCTTAAAAAATAATGGGGTGTTGTCACTGATAATTCTGAGCATTCGAATTATTAAACTTTTTTTTGGTGAGAAATTTGAAAGGTTTTTTGTAATAAAGCCGGTCATTTTTTCAAAATTTTGTCCGGTTCATTAAATTTTTCAAGATTTTCCCTTATCTATGATATTTTTTAAAGGTGATGTCCACAAGTGGTATATTATTCAGAGAAAAATCTAACCAAGATGATATATACATCATTTGAATGCTTGTTTTATGGGCTTCTGAAAAATATTTAATTTAGATTTTTTTATCCCTGCATTTTTTTTTAAAGTGAAAAATAAGTTATCTGAAAAAAAATAATGCAGCTTTTTATTTTTTCTAGTTTAACAATAATAAAGTGCTTCTAGCGTTATTTTACTTGCATTCAAAGCTGATTCTTCCACATTTACCTCTTAATTTGCTAAAATTGAAAATTATAACCTACCAGTGTGACCAGTTAGTAGGTACAATGTGACAAAAAATCACTTTAAGAGTGTGTCTAATTGGTAAAAATGCTTTTATTTAATTTGGAGGTTACTTAATCAGAGTTCCTAGAGATAAACTACCTATTGAGCCAAATATATTTATTTATCCTAATAAAATCAAAATTAATTTAAAAAAAAATGCAGGGCTCTTTTTTGTTTTCAATTGATGTAATAAACTCAGAAAAATATGAACTTTCTCGAAATGTAACGAGTCTTGTGGTTAGATTTTTTGATTATTATTATACCAGCCTCCATACATTTTGTGAACATGTCCTTTGAATCAATATCATTCGTCCCTCCCACATCGCGCATTCAAAAGTACTCGTTTTCGTGTTTCTCGGCTCGATGTCTCGTCTTAAGCAGGACGTTTTGCATATAATTAGATCTCCGCTAGACTAGGGAGTTATGGCATATCTCCCGAGATCTGTGGTTAACCTAAAGTTCATCAGAATATGGTTAGAAGATACATACATACTGTTTACTGCTTAGTCACTGTTTAGTGATGATTTTGATTACGAAAACTTTTTGAAATATTTCATCATATCCTGTTTTTAGGGAAGGGGGTCGTTGTACTTAACGTTGGACAACTTTTTTTATAACAAGCGCTTGTAGCGTAGTTTGACTAGGTTTTTGTCAGCGATCACCGAAATTAAGTAACGTTGCGCGCGGTCAGTATTTGGATGGGTGACCGCGGGTGGCATTTTCCAACTGAGCACTACTGTGGCTCGGATGACACGTTAAATTGTAGTTCCCGGTGTAATGAAACGCTTGTCTTGGACCTGCCCAGACTAGCCGCTATCAAGGAAACAAGCACTTCATACAGTTGATAGAGAGTTTAATAGGTACAGAGAGTTTATAAAAACACATAGGGACGTTATAAAAACAGACAGATAAAGATATAGGGACACTGGATTTACTAAAAATGGCCAAAATGGGACTGGACTAAAAATGGCTCTAGACTACTCTAGACTGACTGTGTCAGTGACGAAAAATAGAATTACCAACTGAAAGACTCAGATTCGTATAACGAATCAAAGATGATAAATCGTTAATCAAGGTTTCGATTGAAAACGTAGGAAAAGGTTAGTTTTCCTACACCGGTTGTTTTAACCGTTTAGCCATGTTTAGGCCTTCAGTCGGCCTAAAAACTCTGACACCAGGGCTAGCCACCTGGCCTAAACAACTTTACTTACTTTACCAGGTATCTACAACAGAAGTTCATTACGTACATTAAATGCCAATTTTCTCTCTCGCTCGCGCAATTATAAATAGGAAAAAAGTGGTGTTTCTTAATTCCTTTCTCACTACTGAGCAAAAATTTTCTTCGACTCTTTCAGTTCCCATTAATAAAAAATGATAAACATTAATTATTTTCGTAAAAAATTGCAACACCGACTTTCACCGTGTACAGAATTCGAATAGTTTGCACGAATCGATTTGACGTCCATGTACATTATAGTTTGAAAATATCGATGAAAATACATAAAAAAAATACATACACACGAACATAGTACCTCCTCCTTTTTTTCCTTCCTGTTTTTCTTTTTATGGACTTCCAATAAAAAGAAAAACAGCATATGAATTACTAAAACCTATATACATATAACATTTGTTTACCGTGAAATTACCTACACATATTTTGTATTATCTTTCGTTTTTAAATCTCGTCAGCAGAGTATAAATAAACGTAAATAACAGTTTTTTCGATCTCTTACAATCTTTTTAATACCTATGGCCGGTTGAAAACCCGCTAAACTGTATCTCTAAGACTTAGTTAAAGTAGAGTAAAGTCTAAAGTAATTAACATACAAATTGCCCACAATTCGTGTACTGTTTCCATCGATGTTGCAAGTATCGGAAAACCGTTACTTTTACGGAGTTATATCGACAATGGTAACCCAGAAACCGTGCCTTTAACTTCCGGTTTTATTAATTGTTTTTGTTTAGTGTACTTTACCGTTACTTACTGAAACTTAAGTGAAGCTATTTATTTTTAGGGTTCCGTACCTCAAACGGAAAAAACGGAATCCTTATAGGATCACTTGCTGTCCGTCTGTCCGTCTGTGTGTATGTCAAGACTCTTTATGACGAGTTGAAATTTAACTGTATACGTATATCTATGGTTTTTTACTCGTGACCTTCCTCTTGAAATACTCTATTAAAAAAACCGCATCAAAATCCAATGCGTAGTTTTGTATTAAGATATAAGCATACATAGGGACAGACAGACAGAGAATAGATTTTTTTTTATACTATGTAGTGATCGGTGATAATCATTTATTTTCCATTCTTGCTCTGATATTTGTTTTCGTTGACAACAGTTTATTGAAATTTACTTTGAATTTGTTAATTTATTTATTTTTTAAATTAATTGGTAATTAATTGGATTAATAAACTGATTCGAATGACCTTAGGTAGATGAGACTGATAAAAATATTTTGAGTTGTAGCTTTGTTAATTCTTGTACTGCTTTATTTTGTGAAATCTTGAAACTTAGGTATGTACCTCATACTCATATTTATTTGCTTCCACAATGTTATAAAAAGATAGTAAAAAACTTAAAATATGTACAATTGTGGGCCTCGTCGGGCACTGTTCAAATGTATTCAGGCGTGAAGGAGAGGTGGACAGCTTGTTTACAGATTATTATTATTTTATATTTTATGGGGGTAATATTATTTCTTTGTCTTGTATATATTCATTTATTGAGTAATAGGCTTTCTTTAATAGAATGCTTTAAAGATTTTTATAATAAACTAGCTGACCCGGCCACGCGTTGCTGTGGCTAAATAAATTAAAATTGCGACTATAATTTGAGATTTAAACTATCCTATCTCTCAAGTTGGATCGAACTGTGCGAATTTTATTATAATCGGTTAAGTGGTTTAGGAGTCCATTGAGGACAAACATTGTGACACGACATTTATATATATTAAGAAGATGTTTTCTTTTTCTTCAATTTTGATAATGTCTGGCAATTTATTGTCAAGTTTTATACACATTTGCGCTTAGATTTAAATTGCATTTCAAACATTGTTATTTGACAATTCCAAGTGCAATTGTAATGTCTACGTAATTAAAGGACTTATTTAAGGACTTTGACTTTGAGCTTGAAGTAAGTCCTAAGTAGAGTAATACTTCCCATTGCGAGCAGTTTAAAATATTTTTTGAGAAGTTTTTTTCTAGTATTGCCTGGTACATTGCATCCAGCGTGATTGTGAGGTCGTTAGTCCACCTTGTGAGTGGACTTTCTACGCCGCGCTTGCTGGAACATGGTCTCTACTCGAGACATTTCCGATCATTCTTCCGTGTTATGTGTCCTACCCAAGTACCCATTGCTATTTCAATTTGCCAAACCGCTCACCTATGTCGGTTATGATACTATGGCTATGAGTGTGAATCCTTATTTTTTATTTGTTTATGTAAAAAGATTATTGAGGTATTCCGTCAATGGAAGATGAATAAAAAATACAAAATTTGAGACTGCCAATGTACAAAATGCAGATGACATACATATAACATAATTATATAAAAAACAATACTATAAGTGCAAAGTCGAAATAAAACGAAATGATTAAGGCTGTTCATCAAATGCAACATAACCGATGGTTACGCGAACGCTCGGTTACAAATTAACGATTGGTTAAACAAGCTTTGCTTTTTTGGTGTTCATCATTTGCAGATAACCGGGGCTTAGATTTGAACGAATGACTCGTAAATGAACGAATGGTATGATGAATTAATTATACTACTATAAAAATTGACATTCGTCCGGATACATTTGCTTTCATCCGCTTCACGCATCACGCTTTCAAAACTGTCGGGTACTATTATTATCCTACAAAATGTAATCCTTGTTAGGCTAGTGTCATAAGCGTTTCGTGTCAATTTTAAGTAACTTGGATCTTTTTTTAGGAGTTTTGGCGGGAACGCGGAAAAATCATGTCGCCTCATTGTATTATTTTGTTAAACTTGTGTTTTTATCAGTGATAATTAGTGAAAAATGGTGGTATTTCGTTGATTATGGGCTGATTTACGTGCATGAGTGTAGGCAAGTGATATAATGTGACGTATCATGTTCTTCCGTGTTGTTACCAAAACTCCATAGACGCCTCTAGTAAAGTATCCACTG